>OZ018318.1:222163714-222763714 GCA_963969495.1 Ceratothoa steindachneri
TTTTTTGGCACACTTTCGTAAAAACTTTTATTTTTCTTTTATTTGTCTATCAAACTTGTGGCGTGTTGTGGGTGTCTTTTAATACATACGTCCAATGCCTCTAAAATTCGTTACCCTGCAATAAACGCTTCATGATCTATAGAGAAAAAGATTGTTAATATAATCTGGAGCAAGGTTAAAGCAATATGCAATTTATAAAGTGAAAATTAAAAGGTCAGGAGAGGAAGGATAGAATATACTTGGGGAAGAAGTAAAAATATCATTTACCCTTACATAACTGAGGATTTTAGCAAACGGGTACTGAGAAGAATAAGAGTGAGAAATCGAGAGGGATAATTAACAAATTAAGAGGTTAGAGAGAGTATGAACACTCCAAGTGTAATGGGAGAGAAATATTACATAAACTTCTAAGAATATAAGAATGATCAACAAGTGCAAGAGTAAAAAATGTCTATCCATACATTCCTTTATCTAATTACTAGACAGTAATCGAATTGAAAAAAAAACAATAATAAACTCCGAGGCATTTGGCAAATCATAAGGAAGCCTTGTTTGTTTCGTGAAACGGTTCTTCTTATTCATGAAGCACGGACTTGGTAAATAATACAGAAGTATAATATTGAATAACAACTTTCTTTGAATTCGTTGAGTAATTGGATGTATTTGAGCGAAATATTTATCGGTGATTTGTTTTATCGCATCGTTTAAGAGATCGAACTTGCGACACACGTTAGGCCGCACATCAACTCTTGGGAACTAAAAAAAATACTGAATCCCAGCACTCGGTTTTTAAGCCATTGGCGACTCACTTTCCTCTGCTAGCAGGTTGAAAAGAGAGGAGGGGGGATAAAAATGTTCTCGTTGGATTACTCACTGGTGCTGGTGCGTCGTGTGGTTTCAGATTGTTCCATTTCAAATCCTTGTTGAAACTGACTTAAAAGCCAGTTTAAAAAACCAGCGAGGGGCTTTTCGTCAGAAAGTTTAATAGGAGAGGTCTGTAAACAAAGTGTTGAGTAAAGATATGAAAATCTATGAAAGATATATAGCCGCATATCAACTTGCAAAACCTGGCGCAATGGCTCATTTATTACTTCTCTATCAGAAACTATTCACATAACTCTTCACATGATCACAGTGACTTCCACTGGTCATCTCTTATTCATGCTTAGCCAAACTATGTAGTTCTCGCCAACTTCTTCCTGTTCCGTCATAACACCTGCATTCCTTTCCCATCAACCACTCATCTTTTTCTACTAGCAAGTAAACAATTAGCATGACAGTTTATGGAATCCTCACCCACTCGGGCCCAAGGGAGGGTCGCATTTCAGCTAAAGGCACTTTGCTCTGGCCCCAAACAAGCTGTTTCAGTAGTAACTCCATTTGTCCGTCCTAATGCATCCTTTCTAAATGCTGCACGCAGTAAAGCGGCGAGCTTTTGCTAAAAAAAGCTTTGGTTGGTAATGACAACCAATTTAGACGTCACGCTGACAGTTGCTGACAACTAGCTTGGTCATTTTGACTATAGATCAAATTGACTTAGAAATAAATAAAGTGACTAACTTCTTATGCAAAATGACTTATTGCTAGCCTTTATATTTAGTTCATACGGGACACGGACAATTTCCTCCATCTCCTGGATGATAACCCCAAATTTTCCATATCATAGCAGCACTCCGGTTCCGTCATCTCGAAATCATGTTAAACGAAGATTCAAGTTCATTTATGTGTGTATTCCATATATGATTATCTGTATATTCCCAGCTCCACTGTGACATCGTGTTAATTCAAATATCATTTCTTCCTCTCTGCCATTTTTAATTCTCTTCCTAATGCAACACCTTGATTTTTAATCAAGATCCGAGAAAATTATGCACCCTACTCAAGTAATACATACACTCACACAAATATAAAAATAGTTTTGTTCCTCTTGGCTTTTAAGTCCGTCAAAAGCTGTTTAATTCTATCTCTTAAGTTCGATTTCCTTTAAACCAACTTCTCAGGAATAGACTCGATTTCCTGATGGCGTATAGAAAGCTAAGAGATACGCTTTTTGTTGTTATAAAACTAAAGGAAATTTTCTCCTTAATAATTTGTAATCGGCTTTATTGTAGTCATTATTCGCGGTCAACGTTTCTCAAAATAGATTAGCTCTTCTTAAACCATTCTATTGTAATTTAAGAATTTCTCAAATATTTAGGCGCTAAGTGATTCTGCACTCACTCAAATGATCCATTTTCTGATGCTTTTCAAATATTAAAAAATAATCTTCAAGGTATTAAATTTTACTTTGCCAGACAATTTAATGCTTATACTTGCTTTGAATGTCATCATTTTGTGGGGGGTTTTTTAGGAAACTAGGCAGATTTCACTTTGGAAATATGCGCATTCTCAGCCTTGAACATTCATTGATATAAATAATTTATCAGATGCACAAAAGAATGTTAAATATATGATTCATTCCTGTTGCGAATGAACACAGAACTCGTCAACCAAATATGGAAACAACTAAAGTATTGTGAGAATTTGCCCACTTACATGTGGTGAGGACCGTTAGATTTATAATAAGCTTTGGACAGATGGATCTATTATACCTACTGCTGAAGATCATATATGAGCTTCTCCGGCAAGCACTATAAAAGTCATAGTAAGAAATATAGGCGAAAAATTCAGAGAACAAAAGTTTTTAAGATAGCAAAGTTTTGCTAAGCTGCAAAATATAAAACTAAAATTTTGTGGCAATCCATTAGGCAGAATACATGATGTTCAAAATGGTTTACTGGCTATTGGAGAAAGCGACATTTTTCTGCTAATTATAGCTAACACAAAAGCTGAATTTCGCACTAAAATAAAGTTTACAGCAATTTGTGTTCCACCTTTTGAAAAAAAATCAAGTTAAAACAATTTCGAAAGATGCACGCGAGTTTAAGAATTCAAACGGTGTTTACTTTCACCGAAACATAAATCTGAAAGAAATACCTAATATTATTGAGCTCTCTCTTTGTACATTCTTTTCTCGTCATCAAATTTCATCACAAAGTTTTCTCTTTAATAACTTCTTAGCTTTCGAAACCAAACCTTTTAAAACAAATGCACAATGGATATTTCCGGTTATATGGGAGAACTATAAACAATTTTTTTTTCGCTGCTCGTCTAATTTCCATCATTATCGTTCCAAAGGAAGGAATTCTTGATATTAATTTTGTTCGAAACTATTCAATGTCTTTAATATATCGCTTGCTTTACCCTCCCTATATCAATTTGTCTGAATGGATCCTAATTCATTTACTCTACTCTCCCTTCGGAAGACTTATCGAATTTTCTCCCCAATTAAAGTGAACGGAAATGCAAGAATATATCAATGGAGATATATTGGGACATGGAATTAAATACTATACTGATAAATGTTATCAACTTGCGAGAACGCGTTTAAAGTGACAGCTACGTGTCGTGTAAAGTGTAGAAACAATCAAATGCATGTATGAAATAAGCGAAGGTGCGGATATGTTAAGGGTGAGTATCAATATCCTCTTTGGATGAATGTGCCACCACTTTATCATTTTATATGAATATTAACAGATGTCTTCATGCACTAAATGCCTGATGGTGGACTATGACACTCCCTTGTACCCTCATCTGGATCTCTTCTGGGATCACTGTCAATCATCGATTGGATCTCGGCATTAAGCTCCCGGTGTAAATCACAAGTAGCAAAGATTGCCTTTTCCATATTTCTGGAGAATTGAATTCAGCCCCAGGATCGTTTTCTTCAGAGATGATGCACAACTGAGTTTTCTATGATAAGAAGAAAACAAAACGACCACAGAGAGCACGTATACGCGGAATTAAAAGTTGCCAACGGCGACAAATAACTCGCCGCACCCTGTATTTGGCATGACTCCAATGTAGCCTCAATAACAGTCCTCGGCATTAAGCTCCCGGTGTAAATCACAAGTAGCAAAGATTGCCTTTTCCATATTTCTGGAGAATTGAATTCAGCCCCAGGATCGTTTTCTTCAGAGATGATGCACAACTGAGTTTTCTATGATAGGAAGAAAACAAACCGACCACAGAGAGCACGTATACGCGGAATTAAATGTTGCCAAAGGCGACAAATAACTCGCCGCACCCTGTATTTGGCATGACTCCAATGTAGCCTCAATAACAGCTTTAAGGCGTTTCTTATAAGATTGTATAAAATTTGTGCACGTTTCTGGAGGGATTTTATTCCAATATTTTCGTGCAAACTTTTCCAATTCAAAAATGTTGTGAGGACGTCTCATGTGAATCTGCTTCTTCAGCTTCTTTGACAGATGTTCGATCGGTTTAAATCTGGCCTTTGAGAAGGAAACTTGAGTACAGCAATGTGGTGTTGTGCTAAGTATTTCTAAGGAGATTTACTGATATGTTTGTCCTAGTTGTCTTGTTGTAAAGTAAAATGTCATTCAAGTCCATTTTTTTTGTCAATTGCTTCGTTTTCATCAAATATGCACTGATAGGTAGCTTTCAGAATTCTTGGTCCCATCTATCACTTTTAATGCGCCAGTGCCAGTAGCAGCAAAACATCCTCACAACTTAAGCAACATTCTCCATTAAGGTTAGTAGTCAATTTGTTTATTTTCTATGAGCTCCTTGCCAAATCTCCGCCATAAGTACCCTTCGTCGTTTTTACCAAAGAGCTAAATTTTTGTCTCATCGGAACGTAGTATTTTATCTAATTTACTGGCTGCGATGGGTATTTTGACGGCGTTTGCAACTCTGAATTACGGGCATGCGTGTTGTCTTACGTCAGTTTGCTCTTCTTATCATAATAGACTCATTTATGCATCGTTTGTGAAGAAAACAATACAATGGCTGAATGAAATGCTCGTGTTTATCATTCTGGGGAGCCTCAAACTTAATAGGGGGTCTAAAACAATTGCCTAGAAGAGTTGATGTCGCCCTGGATCTAGGGGTTGCTGTTAAAAGCCATATCGCGGAAACAGGACTCTGAACTATATCACACACGCAGGAGGACCCATTTTTGGCCGTCAGATAGTTTCTTTGAAAACATCACTCCGAACTTCTGGCCTCCCAACTCTCCAGACTGCAAAACCATGCACTATTATGTGATTGGCTTGGTTGAGAGAGGGAGACCAAAAAAGTCTCCTTACATCATCAAGTTAAACAGGAGGACTTCCGAGAAGGACTGAAGCGGGTTCCAACGACGACTTGAGAACGTGGTTGAGGCCGACGGCGATTTCTTTTAAGAAAATCAATTGTGCAATCCTTCATGCCATTAACTTGTAACTTTGGTAAATATATCTGTATAAAAGATCTCTGTTACCTATCGCACCTAGTAACTTGGCTATCTACCATATGATCACAAGCAAACACCAAACAGCCCTTTTTACGAGCTTTCTTCGACAGAGGCTCCATTCGAAGAACACGTCCACGAAATCTTTCCTAGCGTGTACGTCTACGCCGCGTGCTGCAATATTTGCTTGGACTCATTTGATGAAGGCTTAGGATTGCTTCTAACTGCCTTCACAATCGAGCGAACATCTCTAGGGTGCAATTTGTCTGGTTGCCCTTCCCGCAAAGGATTTACTGTGATAAACTTAAATTTCTACTTCACAGTAATGTACTTTACGGAAGAAATTGGATTGTTTACAATGAAAGAAATTTTTCTTGATCTATGACCGGCCTTGTGCACTTGAAAAATATGGTTTCGTGCAGATTCTCAATGTTCACCGGTCTTCAGCATTGTGTTTTTGGAAATCTCGAAGATAAATTAGCAGCTAATTTATTTTTGTCGAACGTTCTACTTTACTCTAGAATCTTTTCGAAAACGTTTAATATGAAGACGTTTATATGAAAAAATACCTATACTTTCTTACTCATAATATTGACTCGTATACAAAACCAGCAATCATTTAGTATAATCTGCTGTTTTAAGTGATTTAAATATACCATGCAATTAACTAAGTGTTTCTGCTGAAATATATTACGAAATTAGATTCAAACTTAACGAATATACAAATGGAGCCTAATATTAGACTTCGTGTGTCAAGTTGCCTATACTTAAGCACTCATATGTAGCTAAGGGGAAGTCACATGAATCATGAGAGCGAGACGATGAATAAAAAAATGTTGCAAAGGAGACTAAATCCAACTTCTACGTCCAAATTTAGCTACTATTTTATTCTCATTCTTCTTTTGTTACCTCTTTCTGCAAAAGGCTCAAATTCGTATTTCAAATGTTCCTGAAATTTTAATTCGCTGTCCGGGCCACAGTGTATAGATTAGATAGTAATTTCACTTTTCATGTTTTACATTACTTCCGTCTTGTCTTAATCATTCGTTTTCTTTTTTTTCTCTATTCTCACCACATTATTATCTGCCCTTTCGTCCAATAACAACCTAATTCCATTTTTTTTTTTATTCACAACAAAAAGAAATGAGAAAATAACATAATCATCATTATCAATCATCATCAATAACTCTATAATTTAAGAATGGGATAATTTTGAGTATTTGAATAATAATTTCATCTCAGTTTGGTTATGACTTATGTTTTTTATCAAAGTTATTTCTAATAATTCTTTAATTCTTTTATAATATCAAAAAGCAAAATAGTGAAGTTCAGAAATAGATATAAGTATCCAAATTTTGTGATTTTTTTAAAACCCAAAGAATTACAAATGGTGAAGTTCAGGAAATTTAACCAAGGCTGCTTTTTTTGTAGATTTTAAATTTTAATTTTAGTAGCGAAGCGCAAGCTCCCCCCGTAGGGGTAAGTGGCGAAGCAATTGCCTGGTTCTAACAATGAAAGTAAATTAAAAAAAACAATTTTTTAGTTCCTAAACTCATTTCCTACTAAAAGGAGACAACCGAGAACTATAAAATAACTGCAAAATGTAGGTCTTTCTTCTGGAGAAGTGTCGCGTGAAGCTGCTCTTCCATCGACAGAATCGAGCAAGAATAAAATTTAGGAATGGCTTCATGAAGCGCTTATTCGAGAGGGGTTCATTCACCCCTCAACAAGACAACGGAGGGTAACTTTATATGATCGAGGTCACGTTGTTTTATGGGTGAGCATTACATGCCTTCACGCACCTTCACTCAGAAAGAGACGAGAGTGGCATTGTCAGATAGCTTTTCTTCTTTGAACTGTAGTTTTCAATTGCTCATTTTGGTGTGGTAGATTTTGATATAACATTTTGTTACACGATTTTTTCACTATCGTTATTTTCTTCCTAGTTTTTATTTCGTATTCTGTGTTCTTTTATGTCCATTCTTTCCTCCGAATGCATAGAAAGAGGAATAATTGCGTCAATCCTTCTAAACGAAAGAAATCCCAAAAGATGGACTCAGACAATGAGGAAAATATTAGAAATTCATAGCTAGAACAGAAGTTCAAAAGGGAACTAGAATTAGACCAGTGAACAACCGTAAATACCGTCTAATAATGAAGAGATTAATAAAATCATGCGACAACTAGATTACCCAGAGGTAAAAAAAATCCGATTCTACGGCCTTTGTAAATAGAAGCGAAAGAGGAAAAGTAGCATTTCTTCTTCCCATGGGTAATATATGGACGCAAATTGCTAATGTACTTTGCCAGGAAGTAGACAGATAATAACACACAGACAGAATATACAGCAACTGGGGAGCTTTGGCTACCCGAAGGGTATAGAAGAAGGAAGAAAAAGATAAAAGAAAAGAAGACAGAAAACGAAGAGAAGCATGAAAATTTACATTCAAAGTGACATTCATCCATTTATTTACATTCGCTTACTTATTGTAAACTAAAACTAAAGGGTAATTCCCATACAAAACTTAGTGCAAAGAGGTATGTAATTAAGTGGTGCAGTTGGTGGAAGTGGTAATGTGTAGGTCATGAGAACGAGTGTACAAAAGACAAAAATACTTTGAATGCTGAGGGCAAAGTGGGTGCGCGACTCTCCTGAGAAAGGTCGCGTTCTTGAACAAAGCCTGGACCCATTTTCGCTGAGTAGAAGAGTTCGAGTTGACAATGAAGTGGCAAAATAGCAAACGAAATATATTGGTATCATTAATGCAAGGACCTTAATACAACCGTGGTATTCGAACCAAACAAATTTTGGAGAGTTCTAAGTGGTGAGGTTAGTAGATATGAAAATATTGGGACATAGCCAGAATATTAAGAACAGGAAACTACTCTAGTGGCTCACTAATAAGACACTCCTGAACCTCTCCACCAACCTGCACAATAAAGTGAACTTCCTCGAGACTAAACATAATAATTGGTTCCTTAGAATAGTCCTTCGAATGGGACTGAATAATCACAGGAACGAAGGCAAAAGAAAAGGAATTAAAAATTATAATTTCCTTACAGTCTTACAGATTGCACTTTTATCCTGAATTAATTCTTTATAGATTGAGACCTTATCTTAGCTTAAGGCCTTAAAAATTGCACTCATGTCTTGGCTTAGAGAGTTACGGAATGAAGCCTTATTATGGTTTCCAACCTTACTGATTTCGCACTTATCAAGACTTAAAGCCTAACACAATGCAACACAGCAAGGCTTTCAGCATTACACATTGCGACCTTTTTTTGGCTTAAACTCTTAAAAAGTTATAGTGTGACAGAATGTACTTTTATCATGACTGACCTTCTTAAAGATTGCACATGTATAGAGACTTAAACCATAATAGATTGCACCCTTATCATGGCTTCAAGCCATACCGATTGAACCATTATCGAGACTTATAGCGATACAGAATGCAACCTAATTATGGCTTCGATCATTACATATTAAACCCATATCATGTCTTAAAGCCTTAGAATGCAGTTTATCAAGACTTAATGCCTTGTACATTGCATCTTTATCAAAACAAGCCTTACAGAATCCACAGTATCATGGCCTTGCACATTGCATTCTTATCAACTCAAAGCTTTACAAAATGTAACCTTATCATGGCTTCTAGCCTTACAGTTTGCACTTTTATTAAAACAAATATAGAATAAAATTTTATCATACCTTAAAACAGTAATAAATACATCCTTATTAAGGCTTATATCATTCAGAATGCAGCCTAATCTTGGCTTTAAGCAATATAATGCATCCTAATTTTGGCTTCAAGCCTTACAGATTACATCTTTATAAAGGCTTAAATCATTACAGAATGCATCCTAATCTTGTCTCTAAGCCTTACAAATCCACCCCAAGCTTGGCTTTAAGCCTTACAGATTAAATCTTTATCAAGGCTTAAATAATTACAGAATGCACCCTAATCATGGCTTCAAGCTTTATAGAATGCACCCTTATCAAATCTTAAAGACTTACAGAATGCACCCTAATCTTGGCTTCAAGCCTTACAGATTAAATCCTTATCAAGGCTTGAATCATTACAGAATGCACTCTAATCTTGGCTTAAACCCTTACAGGATGCACCCTTATCGAAACTTAAAGACTTATATAATCTACCCTAATCTTGGCTTCAAGCTTTAGAGAATAAATCCCTATTAAGGCCTTAATCATTACAAAATGAACCCTAATCTTGGCTTCAAGCCTTACAGAATGCACTCTTATCGAAACTTAAAGACTTACAGAATGTACCCTAATCTTGGCTTCAAGCCTTAGAGAATAAATCCTTATCAAGGCTTAAATCATTACAAAATGTACCGTGATTTTGGCTTCAAGCCATAAAGAATGCGTCCTTATTCTTCTTTAAAGAACACATCGTTATCTTGGCTTAATTATTTCAGTTGCAGCCTTACTATGGCTTAAAACCTCCCAAAGTGTACTCATCATAGCTGAAAGTCTTAAAGATTGCCTCTTAATAACGTAGTAAGGCTTTGCTGATTGAACTCATAGCAATCCTTAAATCGTTACAGATTGCACCATCATCATACCTGACAGCTTTAGAGCTTTCACCCACATCATGCCATACGACTCTTCAGATCGAGCCCTTTTCATATTTTCCACCCTTACAGCTTGCGCCTTTTTCATGCATTATAGATTGTATCCCTAGAGTTCCTACAGGCTTAAAGATATAACCTTTATCATAACTTACTGCTCTAAGGAAACAACTTTCCTCATGATCTAAACTCTTTTGAATTTTATTTGAATATTTATGGATTTTTAAATGAGTAATAGATGTATGTTTAAAGAAAAATCTCGTTAACTCATCCCATAGCTTTGGAAATACGTCAAAACTTTTGAAAATTCGATGTAAAATTGCTAAAAAAAATGATTTATTTTTTCAAATTTGAAATCATAGTAGGAGGAAATTCATTAAGGCCATCGGGCACCGGACACACATCTGCGATCTTTTACTGACTCGGATGACGTCAGATAAATTCTTAAATTTAATCTTATTTCAGCAGAAGCGTCAATGGAATGAAAAGAGAAGTGGGGGACAAAGAATAGTTTGCCCTCCCCCCTTCTGGCCAAACGAGGACTGTTCAGCGAGGCGCTAAATAACCTTGGAATAACAATGGAATTAATAAGAAATTATTGTTTTCTTCAAACCACCAATCAAAAGACCAAGATAATATGTCTAAGGGATGACGAACCTCAAGAAGAAATCAGAAGTATAATAAAAAGAATGTCAGAGTCCCCCACCCACAAAAAGGAAGTAATAAACGCGAACAGTAAATCAAAACTTGACGTCGCAAAAAGCAACAACAGCAATCACCGGATTAACCAAAATAATCCATAGAAAGTGTGCTCATATGATTGATGAAGGAAATCCTAACGAAAGCGTATCTCGTAGACGGGGAAATATTGACATCAACATTTTCTCCTCTCCTACGTGAAAAAGTAAAAATAAGGAAAAAGTAAGTGAAGAAAAGCTACTCCAATCACTTAGATTGACAATAAACGTATGAGGGTTAATTCACTTAGATTGACAATACACGTATGAGGGTTAATTCACCCGAGGGGAAGTGGAAAGACTATTACTGGAAAGAGCAATTTTCGTTCCGAAATTCAGCATAAACACAGTCAACCTACTCACCTTCAAAATTATTATACAGGACTTGGTAAAAAGCCATCGGATATAGACAAATGAACAAATTTATATGCAATTAGTGATAACCACTTTAGTGTGTTAACAGTGAGTGAAAAAATATAATAATCAAGTGAGTTAATATTAAAATTTAGCTAAAAGAAAGTAAAGGTATTTGTGCTTGGTAATAGAGGCAATGTTAAAAGTGATTAAATTTGAAATAAATAATTTAAAAATAGTTAAACAATTAAAAATTGTGATAGCACAGCTAAGTGCGTACCAGAAAAAGTTAATAGTACACTAACACTAAATATTAAAGTAAAGTAATTACTCACTAATTAAGGCAGGCAAAGTCAAAAATAAGTAAATTCATATGTGATAAAATATAAAAGGACTAAATTTGCAAGTATTTGAATGTAATTATATAGAAAAACAAGTGTTGCTAATAAAGATTGAATAGTACAATTATCCTTTGGAATATAATAAGTGATAATTAAATTGAAGGATAAATATTATTGTTTTATAGCAAAGAAATACTTATACTCTTAAATTACTAATATATTATAACAATTAAAATTAAACAAAGAATCATTGATACATTACCCATTTCTGCAGAGGTTCTGTTACACTCGGGTTTTTTTTTATCTTTCGAGAGGTTTACGTATGTGGTAGAAATAGTTCCGTCAAACAAACTTCAGGTTCTACTTTTCCAGCACGTGTCATTAAAACGTATTTTCTATTGTGTGCAGGTGTTTAGAGGTGGCTGTGAAAAGCATGGGGATCTGTGTTCCCCTGCGAGTGGGCCACAACAAATCCGAGATTGGCAAGTGGCTCAACGTCAGTCGGATGATCATTCCCAGAGTCGCAGAGAGATTCAGAAACGGGAGTGACCTCAAAGATCAACCTCTTTCAAGCAGAGCACAATTTCTCAGACCTTGGTTGTAAGAAAGATCTTCGAAAGTGCTCTGAAGGGCTCAAAATGACTCGGTGGTCAGGTTGGCTAGGTCCATCAGGGGCAAGAAGACGCTCCCCGCCCTCAATTATATGAAGTGCAAATCTGACACTTTTTTCCTGTCTTTCATATTTTAAATTTTTTTTCGTTCGATCTTTCTTTTGTTTTCCTTTGTTCTTCCTTGGATTTTTTTGTTTTTTATTCTTTCTCTTTTTTATTTTTTTCAGTTTATCTTTCTTTTGTTTTCTTCGTATCTTCTTCACGTTCTTTTTTGTTCTTTTATCCTTTCTTTCTTCCATTCTTTCGTTCTTTCTTTACTTTTTCTTTCTTTCTTTTAATGATTCGTCCTGACTTTCTTTGGTCGTTTTTTTTTATTTCTTGAATACTTTCCCTCAATTTATTTTTTGATTTCGTTCCTTCATACCTTTTTTCTATCTTTAATTCTTTCCTTCGTTTTTTTCATTCTTTTGTTAATTATTTCTATTGCTCTTTCTTTCTTTCTTTCTTTTGTTTATTTTTTAGTAAGTTTTATTCATTTTTTTATTTAAAGAAGTGCAAATTTCACACTTTTTCCTGTCCTTCATATTTTTAATTTTTCCGTTCTATCTTTCTTTTGTTTTCCTTCGTTCTTCCTTGCATTCTTTTTGTTTTTTTTATTCTTTCTTTCTTCCATTCTTTTCTTCTTTTTGTACTTTTCTTTCCTTATTTTATTCATACTTCCTATCTTCTTGCGTTATTTTTGATTTCTTGAGGACTTCCCTTAACTTTCCTTCTCTATGTCGTTCTTTCATAGTTTCATTCTTTACTTCTTTCTATCCTTTATTCTTTCAATCTTTATTATTTTTGGTCTCTTTTGCTCTTTCTTTCGTTCTTTCTTTCGTTACTTCTTCAGTAAGTTCTTTCGTTCATTCTTTTATTCATTCCTGCATTCTTTTGTTCTTTCCGTCTTTCATTAGTTCATTTTTATGTTCATTCTCTTTATCATTCTTCCCATCTTTATTTCTTTATTTATTAGCTTCATTCGTTGATTCTTTCGTACTTACTTTCGTTCACTTATTCTTTTCTTTGTTCCTCAGTTATTCTGTCCTTTCTTTACTGTATTCCTCATTTATTCTCTCCTTCTTTCTTTACCTCAGTTCTCATTCATTTTTTCTTTCATTCATTCTTTTGTTGATTATTTCGTTTCTTCTTCCGTCCATTATTTCTATGTTTCTTATAGTGACTGTCAGAGATCAGAGAGAGAGAGAGAGAGAATGGTGCGTGCTGCCTCTTATTCAATGGAGAGAGAGAGACAACAGACGCCTAGTCGAACCTTTTGTCTGCGCCAATGGAAGTGCGAAATCTCGCATTTTTTATTCTTTCCTTTCTTCAAACTTTCGTTTTTATTGTTCTTTCCTTTGCATTTTCTTTTTTACCCTGGTTACTTCCTTTTACTTTTTCATTCTTTAGTTCTTTTTTTCTCCATTCTGTCTTTATGTCTGGAGTTCATTCTTCCGTCATTTCATTCATTCGTTTGTGTTTATCTCATTCTTTCTTTATTTATTTAGTTCGTTCATTCTTTTATACATTCTTTCTTTTTATATTTAATTTCCGTAGTTCTTTTGATTCTTACTTAATTCTTTTATTCTTTCGTTGTTTTTTGTTGTTTTCTTCTTTTCTATTCCTTTCATTCCTTCCCTCTTTTTTTCTTTCTTTTTCATTATTCTTTGTTTCTTTTAGTCAATCTTTCTTTGATTCTTTCCCTTATTATTCCGTATATATTTTTGTTCCTTTATTCAATATTTATTTTTCTCACTTTCTTTAATTCTTATGATCTTTCTGGAGTTTATTATTTCGTTTTTTTCTGTCATTATTTCTTTCTTTCATTCTTTTTTTTTCTTCTGTTCATTATTTCGTGCTTTCTAACATTAATTATTTCGTTCTTTCTTTTGATCACTCTCCTGATTAATTTCTCATTATATTTATCGTTTTTTCTTTTGTTCTTTCTTTCAATAGGTCATTCCATTTGTCTTTCCTCGGTCTTTCTTTCTTTCATTTTTTCATCATTTGATCTTTTCCCTTTTATTTGTTCCTTCTTTCTTTAATTGTTTCGTTCTTCCGTTCTTTATTTTTTTAGTTTATTCTTTCATTATTATTACGTTATTTCTTTCTTTCTTTCGTTCTTTTATATTTTAGCATTCTTTCTTTGTGTATTTCATTAATTTTTTCCCTATTATTTCCTTCATTATTTTTATTTTTATCATAAATCATCTTTTCTATCGTTTTATATTTACTTCTTTTATCAAATTTCTTTCTTCAAATTTTTGCTCTATTCCAATTTTTCTTTGTTCCTTTAATTGATTCTATCCTCATTCTTATCTTTTATTCTTTCAATCAGTCTTTCTTTATCTTTTCCCTTCATTCCTGATTTCATTATGTGATACTTCTTTCTTTTTCCTTTCTTTCTTTCTTCTTTTCTTACTTCTTTGTTTATATCTTTGTTTGTCTGTTTATTTTTTGCTTGTTTCTTTGTTTGTTTGTTTCTGCTATTTTTCTTTCTCTCTCTTTTCTTAATATCGGTGTAACATTTACACGTTTGAACTTTATTCGAACTAAGCCTTCCTCGATCGATCGATTGAAAATCGTGGAAAGCCGTTTTGCTAATTCTTCGAATTTTTCCTTTTATTAATGTATGCGATAATGTCCCCTTTATTTATACTTATGGTGGAAAGATCATTTTGGTTTTCAAGATTTTTCTCTTGGCCTAGTGTTGCTAATTCTATCACGTCCTCCACAGTAAAGACACTTGCCAATTGCTCATTTAATATTTTAGCAATTTCTTCTGAGTTGTCTGCCTTACCCTTCTCCTTACATTTGATCCACCCTATTTAATTCTAAATCTTGACAGTTCAAGTGCACTACAAACAACATAATCGATTAAATTAAAAACTTAATAAGGAAGAATCGCTTGTTCCAAGATTGAATAACTTGGTTGGAAAAAAATTGCCCATCTTCCAGCCATTTTTTATCTTACACCTTCAGTATTTACATATTTGAACCTCTAATTGGTAATTAACACTATGATTCATTTCACGAATTTTAATTAAGCATTAGCCACTTCTTTAATCCCAAACACCTTAAATACTAAAAGTCAGGCATCATGAAAATTTCTGAGCGTTGCCAAAATGCTATTAATTCAAAGGATTATATGTTCGGTCAACTAACAATTTACATCTTAAATCTTACAGTTTACCCAGTATGGCTAAACTGATTGAGGGTACCCTGAGGGAGTAAATGACAGGAAAACCAATTGGAAGTGATTAAATAGAAAGGTCAGTAGTAGTTCCATAAGCTATCACCCAGATAATAAAGCTTATATTTCTTGATTAGCTTTATTATTACGGTATATTTTGTGTTTATGCCCCACATCGAATTTTGGTGGCGCTTTGTTATAAATATATATCTTTTTTAAAATATGCAATTGCTATATTTGAAATAAAGACATTTAGTAATCACCTTTTGAATTCGAATCTAATGTTAGGCTTTCGAAGTATGAATATTAAGAATTTATTTAAAAATTGCTGGTGGGTAGGAGTGTGCCTCCCACAATTAAGTGGGGTTTTAAGGGGTGATGCCTCCCATTTCGAAATTACCTTAAAAATTATACATAACACAATATGATCCGATTGCAATAGCTTAACAATAAAGGGCCAAAAAAAGTATAATTTTTTTATTTTCCAAAGAAAAACTTTGTCTAAATTAAAAACAATTGATTTTATATATATATATATATATATATATATATATATATATATATATATATATATATATATATATATATAAATATATATATTTATATATATGCAACAAAGCCCACAGGGAAAATTAATACGAGAATTCCAAGTACTTTCAAACTTTATTTCGAATTATTTATCAAGAAATAACAGAAGTATCGAAAATTGTAATATTTATAAGGATGATGGGGGAGATAGGAAACGCCCACAAAAAAGCAAAAAGCCAATCAACAAAATGAATTAATATGAAATGGAAACCTTAGGAGGAGCAAAGATAAATACAAAATAAGATCATTAAATCAGGATTAAACTACCGCCTAGGCAATTAAGGAGGGAGAAAAATCTTAACGAGAGATTAACCTCAGAGGTCAGGATCTAAAGACCAAGGTAGAATAAGTACAAATGTTCTAAAGACTTGACTCAAATGGAAATAAATACCGACAAAAACATAAGTATACATAGATCCGCTCAAAATAAAATTAAATTGTTTATTAAGATTAATATAAATATTTAGTCTCAAATTAAAAGTTTCGACAGTACATTGTGAATATAATTTACATCAAGTTCATATAAGCCACGACTTAAATTAAAATTTCAGAATTTACTAATAAAGGTTGATTCAATGATAATTCAGGAAATTGTATCGTTATTATGACAGATGATTTTAGCATAATTCCAATCATTATTGTGATTTAGATATGACATATGAACATAAAATGAGCTGCTTTCTTCACCACGATGGACATTATATTTATGCAGAGAAATTCGTTTTTTTAAACATTTACCTGATTGGCCAAAGTAATATTTAGAGCAATCGATACATTTTACGCAATATACATTACCAATAGGGGAAGGAGCGTTCTTGACTAATAGTTTAGAGATAGTATTATTATAGTTAAATACTACACAAATGCCTAGAAATTTTAAAATATGAGGGAGAGAAGCAAAGGATGAATTAAAAGGAAGTACAAGAGTATTCTTGTTATTAAAATGCGCGCGAGGTTCAAAACTATAACAAGACTTTTTAGCTAACTAAAGGCATTTATCAATGAAATGAAAAGAAAAGCAAAGTTTATAGCCGATGTCAAAAATTTGGGAAACTTCAGAGTCAAAAAATTTAAGACTAACTACATGAAGTGCGCGGAGAAATATTGAAATAAAAATAGATCTTTTGACTTTAATATCGTGAGAGGAGTAAAAGTGAATATAAGAAGAAGAATTAGTTGGTTTCCGATAGACAGAGAATTTGAAACCAAAAGACGTGCGGTGTATTAGTAAATCAAGGAAAGGAATACCTCCATTCTGTTCAATTTCAAGGGAAAATTTGATTGAAGGTACAAGGGAATTAAGTTTGTTCAAAGAAAGAAAAATATTTTCAGAATTGCGCCACAAGCAAAGGATATCATCAATATAGCGAAACTAGATTATAGGAAAATCTACAATAGAGGGGAGGAAAACCATTTCGAAAAATTCCATATATATGTTAGATAAAACGGGGGATAAACAATTAGCCATAGCTAAACCAAATTTGGGGCGAAAGAATTTACCATTGAAAGTAAATGCACAGTCTTTGGTACAGAGGGAGATTAATTCTGGAAATAAATTAGGGGGTATAGGTAATTCAATGTTACACAATTTATCTTTAAGAAACTGGAATATATAATCAACCGGAACTATAGTGAAAAGGGAGCAAACATCAAAGCTAACAAAGGTGAAGTCTGAAGGGTAAGGGATGGTATTAAGTTTTTTTA
This sequence comes from Ceratothoa steindachneri, assembly GCA_963969495.1. Taxonomy (NCBI): domain Eukaryota; kingdom Metazoa; phylum Arthropoda; class Malacostraca; order Isopoda; family Cymothoidae; genus Ceratothoa; species Ceratothoa steindachneri. Next base: position 222,181,165 of record OZ018318.1, read on the forward strand.
TTAGGTAGGAACTATTAATTATATGGGAATCCGAAATGCATCCTACAAGAGGGGTAAGATAAAACGTAAGCCATTTTAACAAAACATATGAGACAGAGCCTACATAACTGACAGTGGGGCGTAAAGGATTATTAGGTTTGTGAGTCTTGGCAAGGTCATAAATATAAGGAAGAGAGGCATTCATAGATTTAAATTTAGAAATTGCCTAAGAACCCTCGAATATTTATATATCAAACACTACAAACCTACCCTCAATGAAGATTTAAGTGCAATATCTTTATTAATTAACTAATTTAAACTACAGTTTGTTAGTTGGTTTGTATTTTTAACTACTGTTTGGTTAGTTGATGTTCCTCTCTCCCAAGCATCACTGTAACCTATAAATACTAGCCTCTTTTAAACCCACCATTCACTCTCTAGGATGGATCCACTTTAGTAAGTACCAAAATTAACAGTTTTTATTTTAAATGTTTGTAACTCTTACAGTGTTTACAAAATTCAAAACAAAGTTTATATATATATAAATATATATATATATATATATATATATATATATATATATATATATATATATATATACATATATATATATATATATAGATGAAATGAATAACTCACAAAGTAGCACGTGAATTTATCGAAGAATCCATTGTCCCCCATGAAAAATGAAAAGGTGCTTCCGAGTACTTTGAAACTTTATTCAGTTCATTCTTAAGGATAAACACAAGTAACAATGGTATAATAACGTATATATAGGACAGTAAAAAATAAAGGACCGCCTTTAAGACAAGAAATCACCAATGAGAAAGTAAGAGAGGGATGTGTAAATTCAGATTAAGATTTAACTAACTATAACAGGTAGCAAGGTCAAACCGAGAGGCAGAAAGGGTCAAGAACAGAGCCAAGGAGTTAAAACGATTAATGGAAAAAGGAAATAGTCTATAGAGGGAGGGGGAAAGAAGAGAGAGATAGAGAAATAAAATAATGTTAGTACAAAACTAATGAAATAATTAAATTGACAAATCGAGTACTCATACTCATTGCAAAAAAAAAACTAAGAACATAAGTCAAAACTAATTTCTTTAAGAATATGTTTTTCATAACAGCATCAATTTTAAAAATGCCAAGGGAAATGTTAAAGTTATCGAATTGACTAATACATGAACATTCAACAAGGTTTCTTTTAATTGAGTCATTTGAGCGAAAAATAAATTTTGCTGAATTAAAATTAATTAAGTGTTTATTTTCGAACATGTGAACAAAAAAACGCAGCATTGTTTACAGGTCTCCAAACATTGTATTTATGCTGATATATACGGACAGCAAGAGCAGAAAGTAAAAATATCGACGATTTTAGGGAGTGCCGTTGTCCTAGTGTCGACCTTTTTAGGGCTATAAAGGGTTCCCAATCATTATGTGAAATTCCTTATCTGCTCGGGATACATTGTCGAAGATTAAATGAGATAGTGGCCCAATGAACTAATTGGTTTACATAATTATTCCAAAAGTGCTTTTGCTTTATATGCTCCAATATTTTTTGCCATATATAGAGGATAAATTTTAAAAAACCTTGCGCAAAGTGCAGTTTATTCATCGTTTCCATTTTCGTCGTCGCCCAGCGGACTAAGTGAATGTAACAAGACGAGAGAGTTAAACTGCTAGTTACCCTTTAGCTGAGGTGACAAATGGACCTACGCACCGCCTACTCTTTTCTTTTTAACTAAATATATTATTATATAATCGTACAACATGGCTAATACACAATTTTATCACTTGAGAAGTAGAGGAAATTTATTAGGGGTAAAATTTGGCAACGTACTGTCGACATTGGTCGTATCATGAATGACCCACCAATCACTGTTTGCTAAATGGGAAAGAATGCACCGTATCCAAGGAATAAGGCTGAACATTGACCAAAAGGCGGTTAGCTTATGGGAATCTGCTGAAGGCTGGTATGGCCGATGTGGCACGACAAGTAATGGATAGCAAGTCATTCAAAACTAAAGAGAGGATTCTTTCTGGGTTTTCAAAAACGAGAGAAGATACTTAAAATTTAAGGTCCAAAGTGAGGCATCAAATAAACAGGCTTCACAACGATAGCCTGAATGAATAAGGCATATATTGAAGAGGAAAGCTATGATCCCAGAAAGCCTTTAATGTTAATGAGGCTGGGTTTATTAAAAGTAAATAACGTCACGAATGTACATCCACGCAATGAGAAAACTCACTTTAGTTATAATATTTCGCAATATATGATTAGATTACATTTGATGGCAATCATCATGGTTCCCCCTAAAATGCAGCCTTTTCTGTTTAACCTTAATGAAAATCACTACCATTTAAAGCATGTAGTGAAGTCAAGTTTTCACTGGTTTGAAAATGCAACAAATCAGCCGAGCTGAAATTGACAATATATAGTAAATAATTCATTAAGTTGTTTTGTGCCAGATGTGGGCAAGTAAGGCAGGGACAGTAACTTGGGTTTTAATGTTCCTATTTCTTGATAAGACCGATTCTCATAACTTGAGTAAAACTAGCCGAGAATAATAAGTCGCCAGATAGATTCCCGATTCGGGCCACTTCACGACAGCTGACAAACGGTGTACATTTAGAATCCCGCGTCAAGCTGTCGGTCGCCAATGGTAAATAAAAGACATCCCAATTAAGTGCCGGTTGTAGGTAAAACCATATTCTGTTTTGTGTGTGCACTAATATTTCTGCTGTTTTTCTGCTTACCAAGCTTCTTTCAAAGAGAGAGAGAGAGATAGAAAGAGAGAAAACTCAAAAGATTCTGACAAACTACAACATTCTTCTTCTACTTATTTCATAAAATCGGCGTGAAATAACGCCCTGTCTCGTGCAATCAATGCTGCCTGATCTAAAGTTTAGACACTGCTTGAAAAATGTCTTGCAACTGAGGCAAAAGTGGCAAAAGTGCGTTCAGGTGAAAAATCAGTTGGCTTTTGAAGATGTAGAGGTAAAAAGGATGCAAAGGAATTGCTAGAGTTGTATCATGTTTCCTTAATAAACCAATATGTAGTTGAACTTGACAGAATATAAATGGAAGCCTACGATCAAGAAGATGAATATAGAGATAACAGAAAAGAAAACAATAGCTTTCATTTAAAAAAATCTCGATTGAGAATCTCGATTAATTTTTGAAAAATGGAGTTTTTAATCGTGTTCAGAATGTGAAACAAGGAGCGAAAAATTGCATGTCATGTTATCATGAGATTTAGGAAGGAACAAAGAACTATTAATTGATTTTCAAAACGCAACTCCTCCAAGTTCAAGAGAAAGAAATGATTTAAATTAGTGTTCCGTCTATTGCCGCTTAACATCCACCTTATTTCCCCATACTGCTATTCAGACAGACCCTTCAGTGCCAATTATGTACATTAGGCAATATTTTACAATAGTAACTGCAACATAATCTAATACATGTTGTTTTTGTAGCTTGTGTTATATCGCACTCCTTTTTAAGTAAAAATGAATTCGATTATAAATCCAGTTATATGTTGTGTTTTAGCATAATTTTCATAAGTGTATGGGGATGTTTAGCACTGAAAACTCTGCCCAATGCCTTAACTGAACCATATTATATATCATAGTATCCTTAAGGGCTAAGATTTTATGCGTTTTACTCGTGGTTTAGGGCCTATATACAGGGTGTCCATAAAGTCTCTTTACAATAAAAAATTATTACAAAGGCAATTGATAAGGTATCTTAATAAAACTTGTTCTATTGTACTCAGTTGATATAAAAGGTTTTTTTTAACTCATTTAATACATTTTGATATCCATTGAGTACAATAGAGCAAGTCTGATTAATATATCTTATTAATTGCCGTTGTAATAATTTTTTAAAATTGTAAATAGACTTTATGGACACCCTGTATATTACCAACGAAGCAAAGGAGATGCCTAAATATAAGCTGGAAAACTTTGGTATTTTTACTCTAAGAGGAAGGATTGTTAAAAGTTAAATTCATCTCACCCCTCCCAAATGAAGCATGAAAAGTGCACACATAAAAATGGTGTTTTACTCACGAGCGAAAATGACCTAGTGTTCACAATTCATTGCTGCAATGGTACATGATGTCAGTGATCATTTTTAGAATAAATCAAATAGCTTTTTTGAATCCACTCTGTTAAGGCTTAATCGAGAGAGAAGAAACAGCGAGAGAGCAATGGGAGCAGAGCTAACCTAGCGTTTGCTCTAGATGGATTCACGTAACATTTTGAAAGAGGGGAAATTTAGTTTAGAGTTCCTTTTAAAATTATTATAATTGGCGAAGTTCAGAAAATTTATAAAAATTGAACCATGGATGCTTTTTTTAGACTTAAATTTTAATCTTAGTAGCGAAGCACAAGCTCCCCCTTATAAGGTGGAGTAGCGAAGGCATTGCCTGGTTTCATTAGAAAGTATCCCTTGGCAGTTTTAAATCATTCCGTACGTAATGAAATTCCTGGGTGAAAAATAAAAAGGAACGCCAGCAATTATACCCTGATAACTATTGTTCATAACGCAATTGTCATTGTGTTGATCCATTCCGTGAGGAATTCTTTAGTACCCATTGAACACAACTTTCTTAATAACTCCCCAGACGAGTATTCGTCCATAAGTTCATCAGTCGATAAGAAAGGCAAGCTATCCTCCCATTAATCTTACACACTCCACAGCTCCCACCAACGCTTTGCTTTTAAATCACTCTTTCTCTCTCTCTATCAACGTACCGTACTTTCAGCCGAAACTCACATCATCAATCTCCAGACTTACTAAATTAAGAGGAGATTAGTTGACACTTTTTCTCGCCGCGCACTTCAGTATTAGAAGTACTATGGACTCTATCCTAGCCAATAATTAACAACTCGCCTTGTCATTTTTTATTCCATCCACTGGCCTCTGTGATTCATTGCCATTCGATAATATTCTTGGCATTCATTTATTCTGCTTTTCGCGCGTTGGAGCTCACTCTAATATAAATTTAACCATACCTTTATTTTTTGTGCTGATGCGTCTCTCTCATTCAACTATTCACTTTTATTTTATGGTTTGAATTGAGAATTTCTATTGAAGTTAAGGAAAAAAACATATATTTGTTTCCCTGAGAGTTCGCTTTTAATATCTTTAAATTAAACGTCAAACCAATATTAATCCAAAGGAGTCGCTTGCTCTCTGTTGCCAAACAGGACCATCCTCAAATAACTTGTACCTCATCCTGGTTCCTACCACCCAATACAATTTTCTCTTTTGTCAATGTAGTTATGCATCTTCGACGTATTTTACTCTTACTTCACCATTTTGTTTTCAAAATACTTCAATATGAGTCATCGTGTAAATTTATATCGGATGGAAGATATGGAAAACAAAAGTAAACAAATAATCTTTTTTTGTATTTTTTATCGTTTGTCTGCATGAGAAATTCGGGAACTGACATAAGTTAATTGACTTTTATCTCGAGTCATATATTATATTTCACACAAAGCGAAATATAGAAGAGACTGAAAGAGTAATTTGAAAAGTTAAAGAACAAACACCTCTTTTTCGCCCTTGCACATAACTAACATCATAAATCAGTAACTCTGCCTAACTCAAAACCTTAAAATCCATGACCTTTAAACCTAGTCTACTTTTTTCCTTTCTCACATTCTGAGAAGGGCATCCCAATGAAAATACTTGTGTCTGCCTTATTGATATATACACCCTAAATACCCAACACTTTTCATTTGTCCTCAACTTTTTAACCAAAATATCTAAATTTGGGTTGATTTTAAGTGAATGGCTCGGCTTACTTTGTTGTTTTTTTTCACTACACAACCGCGCGATGTTTTCGCTGCAGAGCGGAGAGAAGTAACAACAAGGAGTAACAACAAGGAAAGAAGGTACCCAAGGAGACCTTACGGTCCATTCAAATAGGGTACCTTTGGACTAGCAATCAAGCGGGCACATGGCTGCTCAATTGTTTTGCGTCCCTAAACGGCCACTTTTCAAGACTCTGTCTAGTCTTGACTTGAACTGGTCAACAGATTCACTGTTGACAACTTCCACTGGAAGTGCGTTCCACATACCGCAGCTACTGTTAGTGAAAAAATTTCCACACAGATTGCGGTTGTAACGCTTCAATTCAAGTTTGAAGCCGTGATTGCGCGTTCTGTTCTCACTCAGTGTGAAAATATCCCGGTAGTCAACATTGTCGAACTCTCGAAGTATTTTGAAAACTTCGATGAGCTGACCACGCAGTCTACGGGTTTCCAGCGAAAACCGATCTAATTCCCTTAGTCTAACCTCATAACTTTTATGTCGGATAGAGGGAATCAGCTTGGTTGCCCTGGCTTGTACGCGTTCCAATCTCGTGATGTCCTTTCACAATGAAGGACTCCAAAATCTTACGGCATACTCCAGGTGCGGTCGAACAAGTGAGTTGTACAGGCAGAGTACATACAATCTCCTTGTTCCGATATCCAAACTGGCGCTTTATGTAGCTTAGCATCCTTTGGGCCTTTTCCTCCGCCTCAATGCACTGTTTCGTGAAGTTGAGGTCACTAGTGATTGTTACACCCAAGTCCTTCTCAGTGTCGGTGGATTCAATAGCAGTGCCCTTAAGGATATACTGATATTAGGGGTTTCTGTGGCCGATATGCATCACTTTGCATTTGACCACGTTAAAAGGCATTTGCCACGTGTCCGACCACTCTCCAATCTTCCCAAGATTTTCCTGCAGGCGGGCAGTATTTCCATCTTTTGCAACGTTCATACCAAGCTTGGTATCGTCGGCAAATTTGGAAATCTTGGCAACCATGTCACCGTCCATGTCGTTGACGTAGATTATGAATAGTAGTGGTCCTAGGACAGAACCTTGAGGCACCCCGCTAGTAACGGGCACCCACTTAGAAGACTGTCCATTCACCATCACCCGTTGCCGTCTGCCACTTAGCCAGTTCTCGATCCAGCCGGCTACCTTTCCGTCTATGTCAAGCGCTCGCACTTTCCGGAGAAGGCGGCGGTGTGGTACCTTATCAAAGGCTTTCTGAAAGTCTAGGTAGACCACATCCACCGCCTTGTCCCGATCGTGCTCACTGAAAACGAAGTGGAAGAATTCTACAAGGTTCGTCAGGCATGACCGTTGCCTTCGGAAGCCGTGCTAGGAACTCCTCAGTAGCAGGTTTGACCCTAAATAAGAAGTCACTTTGTCCACCATGATGCTTTCCATGAGTTTACCGACTATCGAAGTCTCGACTGATAGGTCGGTAGTTCGACGGTTGGTTACGATCTCCTTTCTTGAAGATTGGAGTCACCTCCGCCTCACGCCAGTCTCTAGGAACGCATTTGGTCCGGATTGACATGATGAAGATTGCGCTCAGATGTCGTGACACTTGATCGCGCACTTCTTTCAACACTTTAGGTAGAAACCCATCTGGGCTAGGTGACTTATACATCATTAGGTCACTGATCTTCTTTTTGATTTCAACTTCGAGGAAGTCCATATCCTCCAGCTTTTTCCCAGAGTAGGGATCCGTCGGCTTGGGGATGGGACCACATTCTTCAGTAAACACTGAAGAGAAATAGTCGTTAAGGAGGTTAGCATTTTCTGCATCTGAATGCTTTAATGTCCCCTCCTCGTTCCTCAAAAGGCCAATCGTTCGACGGATTGGTTTACGGCTGTTTACATATCAAAAGAACTCCTTGGGATTCTCTTTACAGAGTCTCGCCACTCGGAGTTCCTCAGACTGCTTAGCCGCCCTTATGCTGGACTTCACTCTCCTGGCTAGCCTCCGGTATTCGTCAAAGTCACCCGAGATCTTCGATTGCCGGTACATAGTTCTCTTATCCCTAAGCAGTTAGCCGATTTCTCGATTAAACCACTTAGGTTGAACAGAAGACAGACGGGGGCATTTCAGAGGGATGAAACGCGATTGAAGACTCATGAATGTGATTTTGAAACTGTTCCAAGAGTCTTCAACAGCATCGCACTCTTCTAGCCTCGCGTCAGTCAGTTTGGCGCGTAGACCTGCAAAGTCTGCTCTTCACAAATCTAGTTTCCTTGATTTACTAGTTGCAGGCTCTGCCTTGGGGACTTTGACTACAAATCTAATTAGTCGGTGGTCACTGCCATCGAGCTCTTCGTAACAGAGAGGTCCTCAACGATGTCATCCTCAGAGGTGAAAACCAAGTCGAGGATATTGTCTCCTCTCGTTGGCTCTCTCACCCATTGAGTGAGGTACTCGTTGTTCGTGAACTCCAGGAGTAGTGCGTTCTGGCCACAGGTTTCTCTGGTTCCCAGTTAACTTGTGTGTTAAAATCACCCATGACGATACACACTCTGTCTTTCACAAGTTCTCCTAGTAGCTGGTACAGATCTCTGTCCTTTTCAACGAGTTGGGCAGGAGGTCTATAAAGCACCAGGGTCCTGTATTTGGCAGGACCTATCTCTAGGTCAACACCTAGTAGTTCATGGTCGGATACGATGTTGCAATCCGTCGAGTTGAGAGTATCCTTGACATACAACATCAAACCGCCACCCCCTCTGTCTGGCCTATCTTTCAAGAAGAGCTGGTAACCGGGAATCGTGAATTCACCTTCAAAATCTCGGCTTGAGGTTTTTATCCACGACTCCGTTATGGCCCCCATCTCCGGTTCTTCTGTTGCTACGAGGCCACGAAGTTCTAGAAACTTGTTTCTGATAGACCTCGCATTAAACAGAAGAACTCTTAGGGAGTCCCCGACTGTAGGACTCCCTACGCTCTTCCGTTTCCCGCTTTCTTTCTCTGTGGCGGGATCACTCCACTCTTTGTGACTTCAGAAAAGGTCGTTCCTGGAGTAACACGTGTGTACTGGCGTACGTCCTCCTTTACTTGGGGCCTGACACTTCTTTGGGTCCGCTCCACAACATCCTGGATCATGTTTGCGAGTGCAGCTCTCCCTTTAAAGGAAAGATGCACTCCGTCTCTTTTGTACAGGTCATTTCTCCCGTAAAAGGTGCGGTAGGGGTCTACAAAAAAGACTCCTTCCGCCGTACAAAGATCTCCCAGGCGTTGGTTTATGGAGACGTTCCTCGCGTGAGCATTGCGGGATGGACCTCGTCTTCGGAGTATCCCGACCACGACACGTCTGCGGGTTTTTAGCCCACAGTCGTCAACTCCTCCCATAACCGTGGTCAGGATCTTCCCGCTGGTGCCTACATTACCTCCTCGTAGGTAGAGATCATTGCCACTTGCCATGAGAGCAACTACTGAGTTCTCAGAGATCTGAGATTTCTCAGCCTCCACCCATATTTCTCCGTTCCCCTTTCCTGGAAGGCAGCTTACCTTCACACTGGTGCGAAGGCGGGCCGCTAGCAAGGGTTGTAGATCCCGCGCTTGGGAGTCACCGATCACGATGACCCTCACGCATTTGAGTTCAGAGGACAGAGGCTTCCCTTTCAGTATGGGCTCTTTCGATTCCTCTTTCTTCCCCACTTTTTGGGGTTTTTTCTTCTTTTTCTTCTTCGTTTTTTCTTCCGTTTCTACTTTCTCTTCTGTTTTTCCTTTCTTACTCTTCCTTTTCTTCTTTTTGACGCCCTGAGTAACCCCAGCAGCTGCTGGCTCTGGAACGTCGGATGGTTGGCCTATCTCTATCGACGCGGTGCATGAGGGCCCAACAGAGGAGCCATCCACGTCGTTGGGAGTTTCTTGTTGCTGTTGCTGTCCATTGGTGGCTCAAATCTCTGCAATGATGGCTTCGAGATGACGGATTTGAGTCACATGCTCAGACTCGAGGATTTTCACCTTTTCTTCCAGCCGTCGTGTTTTTTCCTCAGAAGATTTAAAAAGTTCCTCAAGCTCCTGAAGTTTTGCCCTTAGGACGCAGTCCGTGCAGATACTTCCAGGGTTGCATTTTGAGAAACACCCCTCCGGAAAATCTACGCACCACTTGTCCTTTTGGCATGTCGAGCAGGTATACTTTAACGCACCAGGTCCTTTCTTTCCAGTCATGCTGAACACTTTATATCTCTGAATACTTTGTGACCACTCAATAAAAAAGAAAGGGGGTGGTGAGTTCGCCCCGCGTGAGTCGCTCCCGCCTATCGATCAGAGAGGTTTCGGATCTTTCAGAAGGCACGCTCCTTGTGCTGCTGTTCGTCCGAACGAGTCGTCCAGCCTCGGCGTGCCGTGGCTCCCAACCAAGCAGCACTGACAGTCTCCGAAGTGGCCATCGATTTCTCACCAGGTAAGCAACGGAGCACACCCCGTACTAAACTCCTACTAGTTCCCTTCACGACGGCCAAGATCTCGGAGCAGCGTTCAGTGGATATCCCGCCACACCAAGAGACTCGACCCAAGGCTGTTTGTTGGCCTGGCAACCAACATGGGAACAAAGGGCCGTCACCACGGACCAATGCTACCAGAGGCACCCGTCAACGGTCACTGGGAATGGTCAATAATTATGCGCCAGGAAAGGGGTTACCGGAGCACTACCCTCATCCGATTTATCGTGCCCCAACGCCTAAGACCCCTCAAGTCCTAGTCTCTCGCAACCAGTGAGCGTCGATTGGCGTTTTTTATAGAGGTTCCAAAGCCTCTCTTCTGACGCGTGAGGTAGCTGCCAGGTCCTTATATGTAGATAGATGAAAAAAGGGTAAGAGTGACATGATAGGTATAGGGGTTGTTTTTTTGTGGTTTTTTCCTTTTTGTATAAGTAGAAGAAATAGGATTAATTTTTAAAGAAAGATGAAGGATAGAGTAGGATAAAAAAAGACAAAGACGCACTTAGTCTGGAACCTAATTTCCGACCAAATCGACAAGGGAAACCCTGCCAGGGGTGCCAGAAGATAGGTACCCCCGCCGACATAGCTCAAAAAGTCAAGGGTACGCACAAGCTCTCTTCCCGCGACAAGGGGGCGTCACCTCTCTCTACTTTCTTTATGAGAGAGAGAGAGATTGTTACCTTTGCGCTCCCCAGGTAATTAGACTCCTTGCTTATATTTTAAATTAAACCTTCACCTTACTTTTATCGGTAAATTGAAAGTAAACCACAAGGTCAGGTTTATTAAGCTACAAGGTTGACTTTAGTCAACTACAAGGTCAGCTATATTCAACCACAAGGTCAGATGTATTATGACAAAAAGTCTTCTCCAGTTAGCCACAATTTTGCCTCTATTTAGCCAAAAGGTCAGTTTGAAAGCATTGGATTTGCACCTCCGTTGCCTTTCAAACATTGCTAAAGAGCTTAAGCTGACTCCCTTCTCCCCTAAAGATCACATACCCTCTTAGGTATAACCGGGTGACGTACCATTCAGAAAGTAAAAGTGGACAAGGTAGCAAAGGGCATTGGGGTGGAAAGGGAAAACTGAGGTGCTCTGGTCGATAGGGCACACAAGCCGACATATTTCACCTAACATCCCTTTGTGGTTACTTCTTCACACTTCACTTGCGTTTTTTAATCCTAGTTATGTTTTTTTGTCCTTCTTCACTTTTGTAGCAAACCACACACAGAATTCTAAATGGCCTTAATGTACAAGTTATCGCGTTTTTAAGGGAACGTTCGTTTACCTCTAGTAATAAACCTATGACACACTAACATTAAGGAGGGCCAAAGACATAGCCTGGTCTCGCGCGAGTTTGTTCGTAACGTGTCGCTCTCAATTAAGCGTCAATTCTGAACAAATCATTAGCACCATATAATGAAGTGAGTAGTTATTAATGTCTCAGACCAGTATCACACCGGCAGAAAACAAATTGCCCAACAGGGACAAATTTCTAATTAACTCCCTAAATTGACTTACTCCTATCTATCTTTCACTGTCAACTTTTTTCGCCGACAGAAGCCGAAGAGTGGAGATGCCTGCGCTCTTGTACCTCTCCACTGAAGGCTTTCACATAGCTAATCTTCTAATGCCACCGTCTATGCATCGAGGAGAACAAACCTGTTACATGACCACCCTTCACGGAAGAATACATCGTTAATCCTTTACCCGCCTATTATCTGCCTACTTGACGCTCATGAGGATTACTTCCCTTAGTTTTAGTCTCACTTGTGCTACATTCACGGAAGTAGAACCATTTAAGGTACGGTTGATCATAGGTTTAGGCTCTTCCAAGCATTCATAGGCAATTGGATCGACTTCTAACTCTAATCAGTTTCATTCCAAGTATTTTACTGTCCATGCGATTGAATTTAATCCATTGTCGTTTCAGCGAATCCATTTACTTTTTATTTCCCAATTAGCCGACTTTATTTAAGCTAAAATGTTATTTGCCCCCAAGCCATAAATGCCCCGAACGAGATTTCACGCGGTGAGCAGGGAAACGGTTCAGTCATACGAGAGAGGGACGTCGTTATTTAAAAGTAAAATTGAAATGTATTTACACCAATGTTCGGAGTTTGAGAAACAAACTGCCCGAATTTAAAGCCGTGATTCAGGAGGGCGATTACGATATCATATGTATTAGCGAGACGTAGTTAGATACAGCTTCTAGAGACTTTATTGCGGAATTAAATATAGAAGGGTACAAAATCCATCATAAGGACCGACTAAATGGAAGAGGCGGTAGAGTTTTAGCTTACGTAAAAGAGGGGATAAATGCGATATCGATGGCCGCCACAACCGTAAATATGAAGAGCGAGGTTCTGTTAATTGAGCTTGAGTGTGCTAAAAATAATAAAATTAACTTAGCCGTTACCTATCGCCCCCATCTCTAATAGAATCAGAGAACGTACTACTCTTTGAGTGCCTTTTATCCATAGTGAAAAAAGGAAAAAGATAAATTGGCGGAGATTTCAATTACCCTAACGTTAACTTTACAAACTATACTTCAGATAAAGTTGGAGAGAGATTAGTAGATTTGACCAAGGATAATTTTATTGTGCAAAAAGTAGAGGAACCTACGCGTGAACAAAATAAACTGGATTTGATTATTTCAGCAGAGGAAACTGGTAGAAAACGTTTGCGTGCCTAACCAATTTACTCGAATTCTTTCATAAAATGATTTGCATCTATGATGAAACTAAAGCGGCGGATATAATTTACCTTGACTTTAAAAAGGTGATTAGAACGAAAGTTGAGCCCCTCCAATTTGTTTAGTGTCATGTGTAATACTACTTACAAGTGAGCTAAATGCTTCACATCACATGCCATTTACTCTGCCTTTTAAGTGCAAAATGGATCATTTTGAAAACAAATAGCTTAATTAAATACCAAAAACCTCCTCTACGTTGGGACCAGTTTGCCCCAGTCATGATCTTCCAATACGAAATCATCTTCACATTCAATTTATTTTAAATGAGAAAGAATTATGTGAAGTTGGGGCATATAGCAACAAACCTAAGGAAGACAGCACTAAACTAATGTTTTAGGCAACGACATTCTCCAGGAGCTACATTTACAGGCAGAAGGGGATCTCAAAGACCTACTGTAGTTCGTGATGTGAATTTATCCATAATCGATGCAGAAAATTCAGGTTTAACTTCGAACTATTGAAATCTAGTGCAAATTAATACTAAAATTTGTCCTTCCTCAGCCACCATGAGTCGTGCAGCTAATGTTTTTTTAATAAAAGAGGACAGCTGTTTAGCAAAGATGCTAATTCAGGCATGTGAGCTCTTGGTCAGAAACATAACCTGGATTAGTGGCCATTTTCCATTGTCCATAGCAAGCTTAATAAAGTTCTTTTTCTTAATTGAAATCAATTTCCCTCGGTACTATTACATATACTGTGAACAAGCATGAATAATATAGCAACGTGAAATTGAAATTTATAAAAGGTTCAGTAATTTAGAAATAATATTTCTGGGTAACTGAAGTACTTTTGCTAAGATTGTAGCTGAAATGCACACAGTACTGTTCCTTTTTATGCAGGTTGTATAGTAGGGATAAGAAAATCCAATACTTTTAAAGGGATTGGCTCAAACGAACATCACTAGTTCCTAAAAACAAAATGTTTTAAACAGCATTCACTAGCTGATCTTCAGAAAGAGTACCTTCTTACTTCGCAAGATCAAGATTTGACTTAGACTTTGTGAAGAAAATGGATAAATTGAAAACTGGATTCGCTTCCTGTAGATGTAAGTTTACCCATGTCAGTGATGCAAAGATTATAGAAGGCATTTTTCTTGGGCATCGGATTTAGAAAATTGCTACGGATAAGGAATTTGTAGGAAAAATTAACTGAGCTGAGAAAGCTGCGTTACAGTTTCAAAAGTATTTGTACAAATATTTGGGAAATCATATAACAGAAAATCCGTCGAAATATTCGATGATCTTCCAGCATCTCATCAAACAATGAGATTTAATTTCATTAAAGATTTAAATCTCAGAAGTTCATTTAAACGTTTTTCAAGAAAACTTTGGTGCGGCTTGCAATGAAAGGGGTTCATGTATTCACCAGGATATTTATGTTATGGAAAAACCTGACGAAGGAAAATGGCCCCTAGTAGGCTTGCTGACTACTGCCAGATTCTCAAGAAAGACATGAGAGAAAGAAAATAGCAGAACCTTTTAAAAAATCCCTTTCAGACTGTAGCAGAATGAGGTCAATTTGCGGCCACGTGGCCTTTTGTACCCACATGGATCAGGAGATCACCGCACGGAGCTGGTCAAAGCATGGGAACCTAGGCAAAGAGGCGGCTGACACTGTTATCAATCGCCCTAGCTGTATTTCCCTAGAGACCAATTTTATCTCCCCACCCCCTCACGCGGCCACCTTCCCGTGAGCATTCTAGCCTTTCTGCTCAAAGATTGGAATCCGTTAGACATTCCAACGAGCGTTATCAAGATTTTCCCTTCCCCCGAAGGAGTCGCCGACTTTTCCTCAAGATCACGCGCACCTCTTCTCCAGGCGCCTATATAACGCTTCAACTGAGTTAAGAGAGGAGCACTGTCAGACCTCCACCTACTCCAACAAACGAGCTCTCCCTTCCCAGCGGTGATTTCGAGTCAAGTGAAGGCTAAATCGATCCGTGAACTCAGCCTTAGTCAATTGGCAAGCTTCGACATCAATAAACTTTGCCTTAGTCAATCGGCAAGCTTCGATATCAGTGAACTCTGCCCTAGTCAATCTTCAATGACTGACAAGGATTCCCAACTCCAAAGACGACTAGTGCTACCTCGTATGAAGCCAGAAGTAAATCAACTTATTCCGTCGCATTCACTATACCCCAACTGGCCCCTTTTCGGCAACGAGCACATAAGTTATTCGTAACCGTTCCCGCCTGCAGATTGATCTTAATTCGGGCTTATCCAATTGCTCCATTATTTCTGTAAACGCTCCAGTTTAAAATTCCCCCTTAAATTACCAACTGTAGCTGACCTCTTTAATTCCTTAATTAACTTAGCTGATTGCGTGTAGATCTTTAACCCCTTCTGGAAGACCATTCCATTTAAACTTAATTTATATGTAAATATATATATCCTTTTGTTGTTAGTAAAGTTATATTTTTGTCATTGTCTTTCTTGTGCAACCCCAGCGCGTACCAGCTACCTGTTACTCTTTGGCCAACTTGCACTCTGAAATATTTGTTTAAGGACCCCGCAAAGTAATAATAAGCTATCCCAACTGGACTCCTACCAATTTCCTCTTTCCTTATCGGTCTTCAACCCACTTTGGGCCAAGCTCCAAAGTACCTACGTATATATAAATATATAGTCTAGCCATTCCACGACACAGACATAAGATATACTTTTTTTTCCGTGTTTTTGAAAATTCAATAAGTGACTTATTGACACCATGTTAGATAGACCGTAAGCTACTCCTATACATAGGAGTGGCGAAGCCACTCTTTTTGGGCTTATTATTATTGGTAAGGTTCGACAGTTCTGACCGGCAGCTCATCAGGGAGAAGGAAATTTCTGATCACAAACCCTCGTGTTAAAAGTCTTCAACGACGGATTAGGCATGGGATGCTCAACATCCTAAATGGTTGTAAAGGCAGACGAGGCTGCAACGGCCTTATGCTACTGTTTGTCATTGTTTGCTCTGCCACTGGATCAATAGCATCAGACCGCCAATAGGGTGTGAAGGCCGTTCGTGCTGCGTGTCCTTTCCACCTTAAAAGATAACCTGAATAGGCACAGGATTCTTCTTGTGTGAACATCGACCATAGTGACAACGAGCAGCAGCAATAAGAGAGAGGCCTGCGAAAGTTAACACCAAGTGCTGCGGCAACAACTTCCCCTCATCTGCGGTACGTGCGAGAAGCAGTGGCGATCTCGACCGGGTCTCATCAGCTACTTGAAGACCCACAGGATCTATGCCACACAGAGGATGTCACCCTCGCTTGCGAGTGACATCCGACGAAGGAATACATTTTTTCCATTTCTTAGTACATTAGCATGATGTTTCTCAAATATTAAACCATGTTACCACCAAATCTAACTAGATGGGAAATTTAGACAAATATACTATAAGAATCAGGTATTTTCCTTTTGTTAAATAAATCTTTTTGTTCCCCTATGTAATCATGATATAATCA
Source organism: Ceratothoa steindachneri (assembly GCA_963969495.1). Taxonomy (NCBI): domain Eukaryota; kingdom Metazoa; phylum Arthropoda; class Malacostraca; order Isopoda; family Cymothoidae; genus Ceratothoa; species Ceratothoa steindachneri. The sequence continues at coordinate 222,197,615 of OZ018318.1, forward strand.
GAATACACTACATAGACTAAGATTTAAATTATTTTGTTATACCTTAAGGCTGTAAATATTAAACAAAGGTGTTTAGAATTATACTTAATAGAGTATAATGGTGCAAGACAATTATTTTATGTGACAGCAGCTTTGTACTTTCAAAGAATGTATTTATGTTATTATTAAATTAAACAAGAAGCCTCCAATGAACAACTCTCTGAATATAAATGATAGATAACTTATTAAAGGAAATTCCCAAATCCCTCTTTCATATAGGGTAAAGATGCCTCTGAAATTGGGTATAATTTTAAAATTTCTAGGATATTTAACGCCTTCTCGAACCTCTCAGCTAAAGTGTTTATATCGCTTGACTCATATACTTTCAATTGCTACACTACGAATAGGATAAAAAGTCAGTATTAATTATACTGGTCAACAACCTAAATGCTTCCGAGACAAGAGTAGCAATTTCCAACTAATTTTATGTCGCTGATAATGAATATCATAGTTGAAATTGTTGGTTAGCTCTACATTTTAAGATACACCTACGTGTCACAACAAGTTCCAAGGGGCTTGTGGCATATGTTTCTTACCCCACTCACAGTCAAACTGCCCTTCAGTATTGTTCCAGCAGTCATAGAAGCTGGTTATGCTGTGAAGTTTTATATTTTGAGGTGAAAGGTAGGTGATTTTCCAAGTCAAGCACTTTTTATGCTTATAATAAATATTCATTGAATAAGTTATTTATATTCATGTGAGGCATTTATAGTAATTGTATTTTCCTAATGAATGATATAAATACTTCTGCTAAGTTGTCATGCTCTGTATTATAATGATAAATCTAGGAATAAATTTTATGTTTATCTTCAAATTGTTTTTTGTTTTCTTTTTTCGGATGCCTCGTACTTGTGTGAATATGGCAGACAACTTCTGCTACCTTTAGGGGAGGTGACCATTGCATCAAAGAAGCATCGTATAACTGTTGTGGTTAGAGAGGCATATCACCTATATTTTGGATGCACGATTGGTGACCCGGATAAGAACTGGGCTCCTTACATATGTTTCAACACTTGTGCTACTAACCATCACCAACGGTTGAAGAGGAAGAGGAAATGAATGCCTTTTACTGTGCCAGACCGTGTCGGGAGCCAACAGAACATACCAACAATTGGTATTTCGGCATGGTACCTCCAGTACAAAAGAGCTTGTCAAAGAAGAAAAAGAGTACATTAAATATCCAAACATTCCATCAGCTATTCGCCTAGTTCAATAGGGAAAAGATCTACCTGTCCCTGATGCACCAACATCGATATCTTTCAAGGCAAATGAGAAGGAAGCAGAGAAGGATGACAGTACTGAATTACAGAGTTACCCAAATTTGGATGAAGCACATTCTTCTAGGCCTCAGCTCAAAACACAAGAGGAACTCCATGACCTTGTCAGGGATCTGAACTACCCAAGAATAAGGCAGAGCTGCTAGGTTCTTATCTTCAACAGTGGAACCTCCTAGCAACTACTGTGAAAATTCAAAATTTCGTCACCGTCAGCAGCAGTTCAACGATTTCTTTGTATTGGAAGGTGATTTAGTGGCCTTTAACAATATTAATGGTCTGATGGAAGCACTTTGCATTGAATACGAACCCAGACACTGGATACTGCTCATTGATTCATCAAAAACGAGTCTGAAGGGTATCTTGGTGTACAACGGCAATAGTGAACCATCAGTTCCTGTGGGCTATGTACCACATATGAAAGAAACTTTTGAGAATCTAAAGCATATGTTGCAATGCATAAAATATGATTAATATCAATGGCAGCTCTGTGGTGACTTAAAGTTTGTTGCTCTTGTGATGGGCTTGCAGGGTGGATACACCAAGTACTGCTGCTTTATGTGTGAATGGGACAGCCGTGCAAGAGGTTCCCACTATGTATATCAGGAGAGACTGGCCACCTCGTCAATCATTTGAGCTTGGGATGAAATATGTTCAACATCCACTTCTCACTGAACCAAACCAACTTTGCTACCACCACTACACCTAAAACTGAGGCTTTTGAAAATCTTCGTAAAAGCTATGGACAAATCTGGTCTGGGATTCAAGTATTCAACATCAAAATTCCCCTCAAAGAACGACGCTAAGATAAAAGAGGGAGTTTTCATTGGTTCTCAGATTCAAGAGCTTCTTAAGGATGGTGACTTTGAATCAGCCCTTCATGGGAAAAAGAGAGCTGCTTAGGAAGCTTTCAAGTTAGTAGCGAGGCAATTTTTCGGAAACAGAAGGGAAGGAAACTATGAAGAATTGGTGGAAAACCTCACCAAGGCTTACAAGAACATAGGATGCAACATGTCACTTAAAATACACTTTTTGGACTCACATTTAGACTTTTTTCCAGCGAACTGTGAGGCAATTAGGAAATAACATGGTGAAAGGCCATCGAAAAGCGGTAATATGGTAAATGAGGTAAAACAATGTTTGCAGAGATCATTCTTAGCCCACTTTAAGCGTTGAGCAAAAAGGCAGAGAGTGGATATGGAATAAAGTTTAAAACATAATGACACATACTGTACGTTATAAGAAAACAATCAAATATTACATGCCGCGTATCTGTAAACCTATAGCCAATAAGCATTTCTCAAGGCGATATTTGGATTAAGTGCATGAAAATGCATAAGAATTAAGTAATCTCATTTAAAAAGCCGACAAATTTTCAAAGATTGTTGATCAGTGTTATAGAAGCTATGCGATGAAAGCATAGAGGTCTCTTTTCCTCTCGACAAGGCAAACGGTCATTGAAATCCTCAAAGGAAAAACACCGTGTCATTTCACTTTTCCTTAAAAAAATATATTTAATGTAACTTAATATATAATTTTGCTTAAAAATGTTGAATCTGAGAGCTTTAACCAATCACTTGAATAAGGTTTGGTCTGTGGTAAAGAAAATTTAAACCAATAACCGCATTATCTCCAAAAGCTCCTGGTTTCGTGAGGTCTTTCATATTTCCCAATTTATTTAGAATAGCTTCAAAAGAGAAAATCACCAGAATTAAAGGTTTGTTGCAATTGATTGGATGTTGCAAGAATATTAAAAGTGGCTACGAATGATAAAGGACTTTAGATGCGAGGTGTTGTAGAAATGGATGTCATTTAGGGGATATTAAGAAGTGTTTCCGAGGAGCCATGCCTCGAAACCATTGATGGAGGTGATGGCCAAACTCGAATAGAATAAGAATTGTATTCTCTTCTTGGTGATTAGAAAGTAAATAAAAAAAAAGTTTATAACAATAATATTTGTGGGAAAAAGAAAAAAATAGGAACATTAGAAGAAGAATAAATTGGGACTACTTCGAAAGAGGTGGAACTCACAAGAATAAACAGATAATGAAAAACAACTCGACAGAGAATTAATGAAATCACGTGAGAATCGTCCTTGGCTCCAGCTTGTGCCCTAGCAATCGGTTTCTTCCTCAGTTATTTGTTCTCCTCGGCTGATGTTTGTGCCGTATATGACTTAGGAGACCCAGTTTATTGTGGTAGAGCCGCGGTCATAAGTCACTTGGGAGGGAAGGAGGACAACGAGGTTGTTTTAGTCGCTCCTTTTTTGCCAATGTTCGTCCTCCTCATGCTGCTTTCTGTTATCCTCAAAGGCATCGGTGCCGTTGCTGACAGCTGTCCTTCAGGTTCCTATGTTCCTGGCAGTTTGCTCCTACAAATAAGACGCAATGTTGGTTTGGGCCAGGGTGAGCATAAGCTGGTCTTTGTAGCAGCACTTTGGTCCTCCTCGGGGTCTTGAGCCAGTGGCGAGTTCCCCGTAGAGCATGATCCTAGGGACTGTGCATGTGTCCATTCGTAGGGTGTGGCCTGCCCAGCGAATACGATGGTGGATGATGAAGGATTCGACACTGGGGAGCAAGGCTTGGTTCAGGAACTAGGGGATGCAGATGATATATTTCTACCGTATTTTGAGGCGTTTGATGTCACGGCGGTAGAGCGCTTAAGTATCACAGGCATAGAGAAGGGTCGGGAAGGACTACTTTCCGAAAGACTATGATTTTGGTTCGAATGGTCAGAGCATTGCTGTTGAAAACATGGCGGTTGAAGCAACCGAAGGCAGAGTGGACTGCCCTGATTCGGTCTTCCACGTCTTTTCCGCACGTGTGGGTTTTCGAGAGAATGCTCTTTAAGTATAAAAAGTGATATACTTCTTCCAGGGGTTGGCCGTTGATATTGATGCTGGTATTTGGGAGGGTTTGACCTTGCAGTAATTAGATAAGGTCCTTAGTCTTGTCGGTGTTAACTCGCAACTCACAAACTAGGACTTTTAGAGTAGAAATAAAGCAATGGAACAAAAAAAGAAACAACTATTGAACATAATCATTGTTTTCCAAGAAGGAAAAAAAATAATTTGCTATTAAATTCGGCATTGACTTCTGTACTTTTATTCTGTCTTCCTAAGAATTGGAAAAAGATTTTATAGACGTAGTAATAATGGGGAAATGATGGGTGAAAGTGGAAAGATAGCGTCACGGGCTTATAAATATTTAGGGAATAAAGTCAAAACTTCGTAATATCTAGAAAAATAACGTCGTGAACTTAATATTAGAAAATATTGGAAAAATGACATCACAGACTTGCTAAGATTAAGATAATGACATCGTAACTTGCTAATATATAAAAATGACGTCACAAGCTTGTTAATATTTGAATAAAGACGACTCAAATCGTTGATATTGCGAAAAAGACATTGCAATTTAAGAATATTTAAAAAATTGCGTAGCGATTTGCTAAGATTAGAAAAAAATGACGTCAAAAATTCAGAAGAATTAGAAAGGACTCCGCGAGTTGTAAAAGTTGTGAAAATGAGATCAAGGCCTTGCGAGGAATGGAAAAATGACGTCTCAATTTGCTAACATTCAAACATGAATTCGGAGCTTCGTGGATGGCAAAAGGACGTCGTAATTTGCTAAGATTAGGAAAATGACGTCAAAATTTGCTTAGTTGTGAAAATGATGCCACAAGATGGTAGAATTGGTGAAGAACTTCCGAAGTTGCTCTAATTGGGAAAAAAAGGATGTCTCAACCTTTTAGAGGGATAAAATGACGTCTCAAACTGACCTGTCACAAAGTGAGCTTTATGAATAACGAGAATGATGCTGACTAAAGGAAGACCTCACAATAAGAGCAGAGTTCTTCTTTGAAATAATTGTGTATATATTCGCTGCCCAAGGCTTTGAATGTTCCTTTCCGGCACCAACTCTTAAAGTTGATGTTTGCTATCTATGTCCGTGTCGCCCTTCCCAAAATAGTTTACAACTACTTTTAGATGTAAACCTTCTTACTTCATTAGTCTCTTCTTCGCCTCTCCTTTCCCATGCTTGGATATACCAGACATTGTGTGAAAGAGGAAGTTAAACCTCCATATAAAAGAAAAGAGCAACTAATAGAGTATTCAATATATGAAAGGCTTTTTTTTTCTTTTTGTTTAGCGTGAGATGGTAGAAATATGGGTCTAGGTGTACATTTTTTTTTTAATTCGCCCATCTGGCGATAGCTTTCAAGAGTGAAGTCACCGTAATTAAAATTCTAGCACAGTAATTGGCTATTCAAAAATTCGACAAAAAACAAAATAACACAACATAAAAAAGAAAACATAAAGAAAGATAGACAAAAAACAACATTAAGGAAGCACGTTACGGCGTCAAAGAGAGGCAAACCTCCCCTAGGCTCAGGAACATGCGAACTACAACAAAGAGAGTCACATAAAATGGAGGAAATCAGCTTACTTCAAAAAGTTGGATAGTGTATACGTCTGTTTGCACGAATCTGTCCCGATGACAAGTGACAATTGGCAGCAACCCTGCTCATCCCAATACCGGGATAGGTAACATGAGCGAAAATCAGCCAGACTGGGCCATTCAACAAGATTGCACCAACAAGTCTGGGAGACAACGCAGTCGTTCCAATATAGCACAAGCAACGGTTCCATCCAATGGTGATGTGTCTCGCGAGTGAGCTCAATTCGAAGACGGCAGAAAGGTGACCTTAACTCGTCGCGGCATTAGAGGAGTAGGTCCATAAGAACAGTCAGGGCGCAATATCATGGACGAGGGGACAGCTTATGAGTATAAGTGTCTCATAGCGATGAATTCTCAGAAGAAACGACTGACAATCTTGAGCATACGTGATCACTACATACACATTAGGGTGAGTCAAAAAATCAAAAGTGTTCGGACTATAACACGGAACCCGACAGTTCATGCGCATTGATGAGGAAACACGACAAGCAAAATCTAAGTCTTGTAGCATGACATCTTCATGTCACGCAGACGCTTTAAATTTTGTACTTATTGCACCACCCCAGGCAAAGAAGGTATGGTGCCACCTCGTACAGTATTCAAGTGCAAGAAGTGTTTTCAGTATTATTTTATGTTATGGAGAGATCTCCGTCTTATTCTCCCGTTTATTGACTTGGGTGTTTTTCTTTTTTACAGATGTCTTCCACGAGGTTTGCTGACAAGTTACGATTCCTAGAAGCCCCAGCAACTCAACAGCTGCCATCTAGTGTTCTCTTGGGCCTTGAGGAAGTCCTGTGTGTTTTTCAGTACCACGCCAAGCTACCTGGCGTGATTTGTCGTTCTCAGTTTGGCATACGGTAGTCAAAGTACAACATCAGTACTCCAAAGCGAATATTCTGACCATTGATCCGTGTGATATCCTAAAGAAAGTACGACGTCTGCATGAAGAGTAGAACGCATTGAATAAATCAAAATCCCGGACAACAGGGCAAGCAGATGAAAACCGAGCCAATTTTGTTGCTTCTCTAAAAGATTTATTCGATGTAGCACATCGCGACGCCATGTACTTGATCAAGATCAAGGAGAGGCGCAAGTTCTTTGAAGCTTAGAGGAAGCCAGGTAGGCAGGGAAAGATAGGCGGTGTGTATCCGGCCTTGGTGGAAAAAAGAGAAACGGAGACAGCCGCGGGGAGACGATAAAAGAAGTCGAGCTGCGAAGGAAAGTCAAGTGTTCACAGAAAGGCAGGCCACTGTTGAACTCAAGTCTTCTATCTCGAGCGCTTCGTCGGAAAAGCAAGGTGTGATAGTAACTTCTCCACCAAAACGATCCCGTCGTGCACCATCGCAGAAGAAAATCATATCCTTTCAAGTTTTTGCTGCTCTGGACCGGATCAAAATAAGTGATCGTCAAGCTGCACACATGCTGCTTACATTCGCGGAGGAGCTGGGAGCGAACACTGGAGAATTGTCGTTGAGCGCAAGGACGATCAATCGGCAGCGAAGACGTCATCGCCAGGAAAATGCTAGAGAGCTGAAAGAAAACTTTGCTCCTGATGTACCGCTCACACTCCACTTGGATGGAAAACCTATGCCCTTCCTCACAAACGAAGGCGTTGTGGACCGACTGCCAATCCATGATTCTGGAAAAGACGGAGAAGATCCTCGCAGTTCCCATCACTGATGGCAAAACAGAGCCTACAGCAAACACCATCCATTCCGTGATATCGAATGGGCTATTTTCGATCGAATTCGAGCGCCGTGTTCCGACACAACGGCCTTCGACTGCAGCAAATCCTTGGTTGAGATCTGCTGCATCTGGTCTGTCAACATTATGTACTGGAAATTCTGCTCGAAGCTATTTCATCGACCTCATCCCAGAAGTATCTCAAAGTCCAGATATCGCTGCCTTTGTCCGTTTCCGAGAGTTCTAGCAGTTTCTTGATGAAAACCACTACAGAACAACAGAGGAAGAGCTCAAGAAGACGTTATTGGGCGACTTCCTCAAACTCTGCCGAGGCTACCTCCGACAGTATCACATACGTAACGACTACCAGAAACTGCTAGAACTAGCCGTTATGTTCCTAGGTGGAATCCCTCATGGACGCAAGAACATCTCTTTTCACAAGCCATCGGGCTCCATGGAACGCAAGAGCGATTTATGCTCTTAAAATGTGGATATTTGCGCTTCAGTTCACATAATACAACATCAGCGGCCGTCCACTTTACGCGCAGTCGAATTCGTAGTTCTTCCAAATATGGGCAAGTTCTGCGTCTTCATCGTGTGCTACTACATTCGAGCGTGGTTTTCAGCTGCGTGTTTAGCAAAAGCCCCAAAAGACGAAAAAGGTGATCGGAGAGTCACGACTAAAAGAGTTAGGACGTCACCTGTGTTACCTATCGGAAGTAACAGTTGGTTTTGCGCTTTTTGACGATGAGTTGTGCCTGGAGAAGAAGCGGAATGTTGTTGCCAACCTCCGAAGCGTGGATGCATCAGAGAAACCTCCACGAAAGGTTCACGTCGAGGAGGTTCACTTATACAACAAGACCGTTGCCTTTATGTGCGCCTGCCTACCTTCACTCCCTTCCGGGCTCCTTTGCGGGTTGCCCGGGGTATGGCAAACGGTGCTAAACGTACCTATTCGTTGAAAGTTTTATCTTCTGACACTGGAATCGCTCTCGCAAGCGAGCAAGAGGCGTCCCCTGCGTCTATCCCCTACCTCACGATTGAGGAAGCGGAAATCGTTCTTCCTTCGGGAATACTTCGAGAAAGACAGCGGGTTGCCTATTCACTCCAGGAGCGGGCGGCCTTGAGTGTCCCGCAGGAAGATTCTCCAGCATTACTTAGACTATCTCTAATCTCATCGCCCATCCGTCCAGAAGAGGACGAGGGACATACGGAAGAAGTCCCTGAGTATAGTGCTCCACGGGAATACAGTGCTCCACAGACCGGTGGCATTCCCACTGCCTCCCCAGTGTAACCTGAGTGTAGTGCTGCAGAGGGAAGGAGTATCCTCACAGCCTGCCCAGTGCAGCCAGAGCACGGTGATCTATAAGCAGGTGGAATCCCCATCGCTTTTACATTTTGTACCTTATCCTTTGCAGCCGACACCTGGTACTCCTGCCAAGGACCCTCGACCCCAGCAACAGGCGGGTCTGAGTCGCGACTTGTCTCCTCCGGACGGGGTCAACTAGGCCGTGGTCGTCCAAGAACTAACAGCCCAGATAAACAACCCTGCGTCCAAACGCCAGGACCAGGAGGAAATCTCCCAACTGCTTACGCTACATAGAGTAAGATCAGTCCTAACCTCAACAGAGAGGCAATCAACTAAACGAAGACTACGCCTGTAGTTCTTAGTACTAAATTATGGCTGGGGGCCGGCGCTAGGGGACGCCAAGGAGAAGGCCACGCTCCAGTCGGGCATTACGCTATCAGAAAGCGCACTCAACGCCAGAACAGGATAGCCTCTCACGCCCTCCACCGCAGGGTGGCTTTACCAGACAGGGTCTAATGGGTCAGAGAAGCTGAGCAAGCAATGCACCACGGTCTGCTCCTCGCGGCAAGGGTGCTAGAGGAGCTAAGAAATAACACTTGAGAAAACTACTCATCCAAAAAGGAAGAAGAAGAAGAGACTCCGGATAAAGAAACAACAACAAGGGATGTACAGGAAGACAGTGATCAAAATGATAGTGAAAGCGTTCTGTGCAAACAAACCAATGAAATAGCCTGAAAAGATTATCCAGTGATTAGTATACCCGGCCTTCTTGTATTAGGACCGGCTTCGCCCATAAATTATCAAATAAGTGAAGTGATAAATATTAACATTCCAGATCATCATACAATAGAAATAAACGAGCCAGAACCAGACAGGGAAGAAATGCGCAAGTTCTTCGAAGAAATGGACACTACCTTGGTCGGACTACACATAAAATCACAACACTCACCTCAGAAATCAATAACGGTAGAGCCAATTCCCGGACTATACGTCCCCACGGTCCTCAACGTGAACAAACCAGAAGAAGAATCAGAAGTGGAATCACTAGACCCTAGGAACTTTGTGGCTAGTGGCCCCCTCAGATATCCGTGAACCCAAAAGGAAAAAAGAAAAGGAAGACAAAGAAGATTCAGACAACAATGACGACAACCAAGACAAACAAGATAAGACAGGCAATAAGGACAAAGAAAATAAAGATGGTTTCGACACCAAAACATATCCAACAGTGGATCCATTACAGTCAAAAATCACACAGTTCTTCGGCAAGCTTATACAAAATAAGCCCGGGGATTTGTCAAAAGTGCCACCGGCAAACAACATGATAAAATCGGCACAGGCCGAAGGAATAAAAATATTCCTCCCTAGGAGTTATCATCATTTTCAGTCCAGTTCCTAGAAAATCCTTAAAGCAGTAGAAACCTTGGAAAAAGCCAATATCTTGGAAAAAGGCCCAGACATTACTAAAGCCCACAGGATATTCGGAGTTCCAAAGCCTGACGGTAGCATGCGACTTATCTATAAAATTTCGGCACTTACTCGAATCTAAAAACCACCTACTTTCAGACTACCGAACGTCAAAAAAGTCTTAAAGAAAACGAAAAGCGACGACGTGGCAATCAAATTAGATCTTTCAAGTGGATTCTACTATCTTTCCTTGCTCCCTAAGGTGTGCCACCAATTCGGAATCAAAATAGGGACGCAAACATGGCGTTTTACGCGCCTCCTTATGGGATTCTGTGGCGCGCATTACCTGATGCAATACTGTATGGAAGCAATCGCCAACCAATGGGCTAGAAAACATGGTGCGGCAGCTTTCACATACTTGGACGATATTTTTGTAACCGGTCCCCTGGATGCCGTTCTTAATACACTGGAAGAATTCCTAGACCTCAAGTTTTTGTCCTAACCTAAAGAAATCAAGCATACACCAGCACAACAGCTCGAATATTTGTGAGTATACATAGATTTGTAAAAGGGCCGGCCCAGATTGTCCAAGAAAATGGCCATCTAACCAACGCCTTACAGTTTTGCAACCATCAGGCTCTCGACCACAAATTCTGGCAAAGGCTAGCTGGCCTACTTAGTTTTGTAATCCCAATTTTACAACTTCCGTTTTTGGGGGTACAACTCTGCAACGAGGCGCGAACACACGGACAACAAGAAGTAAGACTGTTGGACCTCTTTAATTTTGTAGACTGCACTTAAGGCATTGGTTCAGACAACGAGCGGAAGAGGCAATGGTTTACTGCGACGCATCATTAAGCGGAATAGCCATCATCCATGAAAACCAGGCTTGGGCCTATCCAACCAGGAACCTAGATGTGCCTCCTTATGCTTTCCACTACGAATCTATGGCTCTGGTATTAACCCTTCTTCTCTTTTCTAGGGCCTTAATAATGTCGGATTGTATACCAGCTATAACTAACACTCGGCGAGGAAAAATTCCACCAGACTTATTCAAACGTCTCAGCGGCTCCTTACTACAAGACATCGCAGAAGCGTAGAGAGAAAGTCCAAAAAAACATAAGATACGTACGATCGGAGAGGAATCGGGCTGATGCACCGTCCTGAACCGAATTTTCGGAAGCCTTTGGCCTTAGCCCGACCATCCCGCCTATAGGTTAACCTATATAAGGTGGTGATGGCTCGGGACAGGCACACTCGCTCGCCGATTCCAGCGCCTATCGGACGCTCCTACGGTCCTTTTGTTTTTTGGATATCTCCCCAATCACCCATCCGTATCTTAAAAACTTCAAACTCCCTTAATATTTATATAATTTTTTTTTTTTATATTACATTTCCCTGATTTAACTTTAGCATTCCATTACTTGTACAAATTTTTAATAAACGTGAGTCATTCTAAAGTTTCAAAATACCAAGGAATGACTAAACTAACAAAAAAAGGGATCCTCGACGTCGCTCCTGCCCTGTGAGTGGCAAAACCCATATACCAGGCCAGAGCAAGGCGATAAGGTAGCCTTCTCGTTACCAACAGCACCGGAGAAGCAGGGGTTGCTCTGGTGTAGGATTTCACTAGGAACCCTGGCGCGAAGTCGGAGGATCAGCCGCAATGCCTCATGCACGTTGTCGAAGAGCACCGGAAAATGTACCAGACAGCCAAGAAAGGAAGCCTGACGAAGTCAAAACCTGATTTGTGCAATATGACGCAATTTCTCACGTCCATGAAAAAAAGTATGGTGACTGCATGACATGAAGATATCGTCCAATTAAAAAGATATTTCTCTCTTTTTGTTTCTGTTGGAAAAGGAAAAGAATAAAGTGTTCCGCGTTAACACCAATTAATTTTGAAATTCCACCCATGTTGACATCACTCACCCTAATATACAACATACAACTACTCACACACACCAGACCCAAAAAGACTCACCTACACACCTCACATAAAAATTCTATGTGCAACATTTGGCAACCTCGTAAAATTCCACACACGAATAAAAAATCATACAAGCACGAGCTAAAAACATAAACAAGAAGCTGCGTAATTTCTATCTTGCCAGCCAAAAGTTACAACAACACTTATATAAAACACTTGCCAGACCGCTACTCACATACACACCACTCACAGTCGTAGCTACGAGTCAAACAAGGCAGAGGAAAGCACAGCGCAATCAAAACTATGCTCTTAACGCGCATATTGCTCTCCAATGTACACACGCATCATCAATTCCACGAAAACAACAAACTAATAACACTTAATAAATATACTCACACCCACTTATCACAACAGTTGTGGAAACTCGCTTGAGTCCCCACATGCATTTATATACACGTCAGACACTGCGATGGCATCAAGATATCCAGCAGCCTTCGAACATCCCCAGTCAACACCTATCCACACATAATATAACAGCCATGAACGGAGCGTTTCCACTAACAAGCGCCTCTCCTTACCTTTCACACAAAATACGAGTAACACCACGCATCGGTGTCTAGCCACTGACCTATCAATTCTTCTTATCCCCTCTGTTCTTTTGCCGAAACTTTTTCCTCTTCTGCTACATGATATCTTCTAGTATTACACATTACTCCCTCTTCTGTTCTTTATATTCATGATTCGATTCGATCCAAGAACATCAGTTCCCTGAAGATGTTAGCTTAAAACGAAACGTCGGAATATAACTTTTCTTGGAATTTGAGCCTTCTCATTCTCCATCCCTCATCATATTCGTCGCAAGGATATTGCACCTAACTGAATACATACCAATGGCTGGAGTACTAAAAAAATACTAAGGAAATTTCATTAGAGAAATTAATGCAGATAGTATTAGAATATCAGAGCTCGGCATTAAGGCATAATAAAGATATCAAAATATAAAACTATGATGGGCTAACCACAAATTACTCACATGAGCGGAACATCGGAGCCGCCCACCATTTCAGTTCAGAAAGGGATCAAGTTTAAGAAAATGGAAGAGTCCTATTTAGCGAGAGAGGTTGAGCTGGACTTGGGAAAGTTACAGTATCTACCGTCACTGGATATCAGCAGCCAAAAAGAAACCTTTTACCCATATAGACTTTGATTGGCTTATTGAGCAGAAGGACCCCAGGAATCCGGTTACATAAGGACTAATGAAATCAGGTATCTATAAAAATAACTGGACAGAAACATCGTCCAGTAATTTAGTCTAGGCTTTCTCACCTCCGCCATAGCAAGAGCAACGGCAAAGCCACAAAGCCATTTGTCTATCTAGTTTTTAGTTAGCATTTACTTTTTACATAAACCCGATACAAGTGTAATTTGGTGATAATATTGTGGTCCTACTTACTATCAAAATGAACCCTACGCAAGTTCCAGCAAGAGGAAAACCAACTGCAAGAGTGAACGGTACGAGGAACGCCTTGGTGACTAGCAACTTCTATCTGTAGATGAGGCAATCCTTGAAGGAATCAACGAGGCCTGTAGTGATCTAAACAATAAACTAATCAATACATCCTCAATTCTGTGTACAATTCGATCTCGAAATACAGATGGACAGAATATATGAGAAATTCTTACCTTGAAGTAGAGAAACTATATGAGATAAACATCAAAAATATAAGACTAAATTACGCAGTATATCATGCGAGGACAGTAGTCACGGTCGGGCGAAGCAATCAAAGATCTCGATCAAGATACCTCTCCCAAGAAATCTTTGCAGAAAATAAACAAACTAAAAGGAACCCCACCCAAGCGGAAAAGAATAAAAATTGAAAGAGAATAAGGAGAGATAAAAACAGAAGAAAGACATCGAAGAATTCTTCAGAGTACTGTTGAAATATTTTAATATCACAAAAGAAAGAATGAAATTTACACTATAGAGTTCGAGCAAAAAAAACTAAGGGAGATCAACACTAACATACATAAGACGAAGCCACAACACCCTGGGAACTGTATAAGAAACTAATGGCCTAGTGGAGAAGCCGAGATAACAACATAATAATATAAGCTAGCACCGCTCATTACGCCAGAAAGCCCCAAGGCACTTGGAGCTAACAAATTTGCACTATGAGAACGAACCATTGAACATCATAGAAGAATAAATGAGATGAATATTTATCTCCTGTCTCAACAAAAGGTAAATTACCCGATGCATTCAAGAGGGATAATATGATCTTAATAGACAAGCCAGGGAAGCCCAAGAGTAAGAAAAAGAGCTACCACCCTATTTTACTACTGGACTTCGACGGTAAACTCTTCCAGAAGATATTAAACCAAGTACTTGTCTCACACACGAAGAAAAGCTCTCTATTTGTATAACACCAACCAATTTGGGTTCAGTAAAGGAAGTAGAAAAAGAGCTGGTAATTATTGTGACTACAGATAAGATTGTCAAAACGAAAAGAAAATGGAGTTCTGTTAAGATGTGTCAAAAAAAAATGAAGGTGTGACAAAGAGTAAAGCAGTTTAAGATCCTTCAGCTGGAACTAATTTAGAATTTAGAGAGCACTTCAGTGATTATATCATGGAAAGAACTGCCTACATTAGCATAGTGGAACCGGTGGGCTCTATGTTTAAACCTGTATTCAGTGTACACATCAAATTCAATACGAGGATGATGACAGCCAGATTATAAAATTTCCTTGCAGAAAAGATCCTATTTAAGCTCCTGTGAATACTGCCGCGATAAAAAGACAAAACACCTGTGAAAACTACTGAAAAATAAGAACCAACCAGGACAGGTTTAAGATAGTACCACTCTGAAGGAACTTAGTTTTAGATGTGAGGAGTGGGGAAGTTGTATACGTTATCCTTAAGCCAAAGTGTACAATATGTTTGTGATGATGCCTACTTTGATCAGGTACAGGAAACACGTTACAGATAAGAATACAAGAGCCTCAACTCCTTCAGAACTCTATATTCATTCAAGTATCTGAAACAAATTAATAAAAATATATATATAGATGTCTCTTAACAAATATGACGTTACTACAGACAGTGCAAAATACCAGCTAGTACAGAATTACAGGTACAGACAGAAGAAGAAGAAAGAGGCTTAGAAAAAAAATCTGTTAAACTCGAATTTTTTAATCTTTCTAGATTTTGTTTGTGATAGAAAAACTAAACTAAAGTTCTACTTTTCCAGCATGTATCATTAAAACGTTTGTTTCATTGTGCGATGGTGTGTCGATATGGAGGTAAAAAGAATCGACGTCTCTTCTTTCTTGCGCACGTACTACAACATGTCCGATATCGCCATGGGCTCAACGTCAGCAGGATGACTGACCACATATACGTGAATATGCTCTAGGATAGAAAAGACCACAAAGATCGACTTCCTTCAGGCAAACCTCAAGTGGTCAACCGTTTGGCTGTGAGAAAGGCTTTCGAATTTGCTTCGAAGCTCAAAATTACTGCGCTCGCGAAGAAGAAGATCTCGGTGGCCACGGTACCACGGTGTTTAGGGGTGTCAAGGAGGAGAGTGGCAAGATCATAAGGTGCGTGGAAAAGCCTCTGCACCCTGACTCAATGCGAGAAAACCGTCGGAGCGCTCTCGTCTCCTTTTCAAAGACATGAAGATTCATGGCAATAGAATTTTTATTTTCTCTGATGAAAAAACATTCACGGTCGATCCGGTCATCAAGAGACAGAATGATCGTATAAAAAGCTTAGTCCAATGCATCTATGATGTCCGCTACGTGTACACGACCAAGCACTCGGCTTCCTAGATGATACCGAGCGTCGTGGCTTCGAATGGCGAGAAGATAACACCAGTGTGGTTCTTGGCCGGTTACAGGCTCAGCGGGGGCGTTTATAGGCATCTTAGCCGCGAAATTCCTGCTCTTGGTTAAAAAAATCACGAAGGAGGCGGAATAAGTCTTCCAGGGTGACGGTGCGCCTGCCTACAAGACCAATCCCGTTCAAGAGTGGTTGTGATCGAAAATGAACTGGTCGAAGGAATTTTTTCCACTGCAGGCGTATTAATTTAATCTCCTCAACGGCAGCGTGTGAGTGCTTGCGGAGATCAAGGAATGGAAGGTCCGCCACAACATCGTCGACTTACTGGAGTCCTCTGTTAAACTCGTCTGGGCCAGTTAGAGGAAGGATTTCGTCCTTAACTTATGTGCTGCTTTCAGGTCTCGCCTGGCGTGCATGCTCGCCGCAAAGGACGGCCACATTGATTATTATTACAATTAAAACATATTTATGCATATGTTACAACAATAAAAACGTGTAAAACTGCATCAAAAATATCAGAGTGTCCTTTCTTTAAATCGTTGTAACGAGTACAAGAGGACTTTTAAAATACCAGTATTTGCACAAGACGGCAGGGTTAAAACCCCAGGGTAGAGTAATAGAAGATCGAGCCAAAAAAATGCAAGAATTTCTTTGGATGAAAAGACTAGAGAATTTATCCCAATATTCGAAGAGCAAGAGGCAATGCAAGATTCTCTAGCCCCGTAAAACTACACTAAATTGGAGAGGAACCACTATTCTTTGCATTAGACACTGGAATAAACCAACTTCAGAATCAATAATAAATTAACTACCAAAGAGAGAATATCCACCCAATAAAGGCACTCACGAATGTGAAAAAGGCCTATGACCAGGAACTACACTTGAGTGTGAAATAAACGATTACGATTTAACACCTAAACATGAAAACACGACAATCAGATAATTGATAAAAATACAAATAAACGATAATCAAAACACTAAGAAATGCAGATAAAGCTAAACCAACCACACGGAACAACTAGGTAATGAAGAATGAACAAAAACAAATCCAAATACGAAAATTAATACAAGAAAGAAACTATATAAGGGCTTTAATGCTGCCAATTCAACAACATTACATGAAAACAGTTATAGAAATATTATATATACAGTCATGGCCAAAAAAATTTATGTTTCATTCGTATTTAAAGTTTACATAATAGGAATAATTATTCTAATATTTAAATTATTGCAGGTTTATCAAAAAGTCCTCATTCAAAAAAGTGAATTCCTTTGCTTGATTCACAATGATTGAAGGAGGTGAGTCTCAGTCTGTGAACCTTCGATGATGTGAATTATAATATCTAATTCATATTTTTTGGTGAAAATAAGTGCTTTGATCTTGGCGCTTCCAAAAATAGTCCTTTTTAAAGCAACATAAAAAATAGATTGTAGAATACTCAGGCAAATTGATATTCTCTGATTGATGAACCTCCCTTCCGCTTGTTTGTAGCTTTAGGAAGATTCCTCGTTAGCCGGAGGTAGGTTAAACGCTTTCATGATGGCTCTTTTGTGCACACGGTAAAGCAACCGGACTCTTTTAATATCTGGAGCCATTTCATCTATGAGAAATGGATCCATAACCATTTTTTATAAGAACACAACCATGACCTCAAAATGGTTACAAAGCTAGCATCATCAGTCCATTTATTCAACAGTTTAGGACTGTTTTAGGAATAATAGCGCAATTTTTTTTACCATGAAGCCGAAACTTGTTACAAAGATAAAGCAGTAACAAAGTTCTTGGCTGAGAATAACAAAGAACTTTTTAGACCTTCCCCATGACTTTATAGTCAATAAGTAAACTTGCAGTTGATAAGGAAAAGCCATCGATTTTGAGCAGTTTTGGATGATTATTGAAAAATACCTGACGCAATATCAGTTAAAATTTCATCATAAATCTGGTCCTGAAGAAGAAAGGACATCATTGTAAATGTTGACTGCGTGCATCAATGGACAATTTATTAATAAAAAGGGTTAGGGCTTAAAGTCTTTGTATAGTTTACCTTCAAATTATGATACAAATATACTAAAACAAATTGCAACTTCTAATTTTGTTCTATAAATTTTCTTATATAATGAAATATAGTAGCCTTAAAACATTCTACCAAGAGTATAATGACAGAGGTGGGCCTTATCACCAGGCGCTTTGCATCCCTTTAAAATCTACATTTTCTCCTTTAAAAAACCTTAATAATCTATACTAAACATTAACGCAGTTTGAAAGAGTTTGAAAAAGCAAAATGTTGGTTAATAATTTTTTTTAGTTTTATGAGTGGCTTCTCCTACCCTTCCCATTTTAACCTTGTCACTCGCTCAAACCTGACCTCTAGTTGCTCGGAGAGCTTTTTTACAAATGTTATAAGGATGTAGTCAAGCAGTCCCATGGCATAAACGAACTATTTTACAAAGTTCAAGGTAGAATAAGCAGTCACCGGCGAAGGTGCACCATTGAGTGTCCAAAGATCACTTACTTTGCCACTCACGGCGGAATCGGTTACAACACTTAAAAACCTTCCTTTCAAAAAACGATTTATTTTCTGTACTCCAAAAAGAAACAAAATCAAGCCCTATCTCTGCCGGAGAAAGTATCTGTCAGAGTACTTTATTCCATCAGTTAATAGAATTATCAAAAATCTTTTAAAGCCGCGGACTCGAAGTTGCCGGGTAACCAACAGAAGAGAAGCCCGATGTCCTTGAGCCACCGTTCTCGACTTTTCTGGTCTTTTGGGGTAGGAACACCGAATCCTCACGGACCAGCGGCGGCCCAACTAGTATCAAATTAGAGGAAGGACCCACCTGTCCTTTGAGACCCTCACCCCCATCACGGAAGAAGCGACATTATTCTTCTTAACATTATCAAGGTTGAGTATGGCAGAGTTTCAACCCTTTGCTCTCTACCAACCGAAAGGTCCCTTATGCCGGACTGACCCATCAGGGACTGGTCCTTAGATAAGATAACCAAGGAACCGTTCGTCTACGGAGTCTGCTTGGAAGAAAGAGGGCGATTTTCGGTCTTTGTTTTTTTAGACTTGGTAGCAAGTCAGGCAAAGTAATTATATTTCTAGGAAAGAACAATGCTTCCTAGGGAGGGATATCTTAGCTCCAATTTTGAGATTATCCCTCACCTTGGAAGAATCTGAATCGGATCACCCTGATTTGAAGAATCTAGGTTCCGAACTGTGAAAAGAGAAGGAAACTCCTATGGAACGGTGACAGGAATTGGCACACTATTATCATATACAATTGGAAGCTCCCAGGCTGTCAATATAATCGTGAGAAGCGGAATACCGGTTTTCATAAAACTCAATATTCAATCTTCGATGATAAAAGATAGGCTCTTGAGGGGTATAAGACAGAATGTCCATCTTAGGGGAATCCATGCCACCCCCAGGCCTCATTTGAGATCAGAGAATTCTCTTCTAACTTTTTCTATTAGTTTAAGGGGGGCTCTAGGACAGTAATGTAGGAAATAGTAGTTGCAAATTTTGCGTCTGCCAACATTACCCTGTTGTCATAATAGTTTACAGGACACCAGTTCAATTAAATGTGCGGAGATAGAAATGTATAACAGTTGACTCATTAAAGAATAAGTGCAAGCAAGACATATATTAGTTAAATCAATTAATTCCCTGTTGTGCGACAGATAATTAAAAGGGCACTTAATAGGCAGAGAGCAATTATATTTCAGAGGAAGAAGGAGAGTTGCAGAGAGAATCAAGTGAACATTATTTATGGAGTACCAGGAACCTTCTCCCATGATCTAAAGGAAGTGCTTTGAGAGTCGGTATGAAGAGAAAAAATAAAAGAATCGGCGAAAACTGATGTGGTATTCGGGCTACTGAAAAAGCACGGAGAACATGTGCGTCTTGTACTGAAAGTCGAGCAGGTGCGAGGAAGATTCAGGAACATCAAGTGTGAAGCATAATAAGGTTAAATGGCGACCACGTGCCTTTCTGTACCCACGTGGCTCCTGAGATCACCGCATGGATCAGTGAAAGCATGGCTGAACCTGGGCAAGGAGGCGGCCTACGCCGTTATCATACGCCCCAGCTGTATTTGCCTAAGGACCGATGTCATCGTCCCCCACGGCCCACTTGAAGATTCAAATACGTTGGACATGCCAACCAACATTATTACGATTTTTCCTTCCCCCGAAAGAGTCGATGACTCCTTTCCAAATTCACGCACGCCTAGAGCCACCTCCCTAGGCGCCTATATAACGCTTCGACTTAGTTTAGAGAACAGCACTGTTAGACTTCCACCTATTAGAGAATGAGATGAAGGACGCTCCCCCCTCCCACCCTCAGCGGCAATTTCGATTTGAGTTAAAGGTTAAATCGATCCGTAAACTCTGCCATAGTCAATCGGGAAGCTTCGACATCAGTGAACTCTGTCATAGTCCATCGGCATGTACTTGACAAGGATTCCCGACTCCAAAAGCTAGACACGTGCTCCCTCGTTTGAAGCAAGAAGTAAACCGACTTCTTCGGTCGCATTCATCGTACCTCAACTGGGCCCGTTTTGGCAACGACCACGTAAGGGAATCGTAACCGTTGCCGCCTGCAAATTGACCTTGAATCTGGCTTACCCCATTGCTCAGTTATTTGTGTGAACGCCCCAGTTTTAAAATCCCCCTTTAAAATCACCAAACTTAATCTGACCACTTTAATCACTTAATTAACCTATCTGTAACTCGCGTGGACCTTTGACCCTGACTGGGCGACCATTCCCTTTAAACCTAAATTCTGTGAAAAATATAAATATCATTTTTTTGTTAGTAAAGATATATTTTCGTCATTGTCTTTCTTTTGCAACCTTAGCGCGTACCAGCTACCTGTTAATCTATTGGCCAACTTGCACTCTTTAAAAGGACCCCGCAAAGCTAATAATAAACCATCCCCACTGGACTCATAACAATTTCCCTTTCACTAATGGTCTTCAACCAACTTCGGCTCTAAGCCCCAAAATACCTAGGTATATATATATATATATATATATATATATATATATATATATATATATATATATATATATATATATATATATATATATATATATATATATTTATATATATATATATATATATATATATATATATACAAAGAAAGCAACTGCAGGATCTGCGCGTGATAATACAACCACCACAGGGCCATGCCATTTTTATTTTCTGTCTTTCAAATAAAATTTGAAGACAGATGAAGGCAGAAAGAAAGATGCAGAAACCTGGTGTAGCTGACTATAAATACATATAATACAAGAGAAAATAAGAATTAGACACGAATGAGCAAATGAGACAAGAAACCGGAGTTTTTTTAAAGGCAATAGAGAGGGACATTAGAAGAATCCAGAATCAAAGGGAGCAGAGGGCGGCACAATGAAGGCGATCCTTTACCGAGAAGACAGAAATAACGCCAGGGGGAAAAAGTTTTGAATTCCTGGCCGGGACTCGAACCCGGGTCTGCTGAATGCCGGTCAGATGCTTTACCGCTAAGCTACCAGGTACAGTAACTATATTTCGCCCAAAGCGTTACCCCATCAAACCCACTATCTCCCTAAGCTAGGAACTTCCAAGGAATTTTTATACCACATGCTCTTATCCGCTCACCATTTAAAGGCTCACTGTCCATGTCACATACAAAGAAAGCAACTACAGGATCTGCGCGTGATAATACAGCCACCACAGGTCTATGCCATTTTTATTTGAAGACAGAAAGAAAGTTGCAGAAACCTGGTGTAGCTGACTATAAATACATATAGTACAAGAGAAAATAAGAATTGGACGCGAATGAGCAAATGAGACAAGAAACCGGAGTTTTTTTAAAGCAAGAGAGAGGGACATTAGAAGAATCCAGAATCAAAGGGCGGCATCTGACCGGCAATCAGCAGACCCGGGTTCGAGTCCCGGCCAGGAATTCAAAACTTTTTCCCCTGGCGTTATTTCGGTACAGGATCGCCTTCACTGTGCCGCCCTCTGCTCCCTCTGTTCCAGGCCGACCCCAAAACACCAAACTTCCCCCCGCAACCCACATCCAAAAGAATTCAGCTAACAAGGTGGGGAACCTAGGAGAGATCATTATTTAAGTTCGGGGAGAGCTGTTTTATATATAGTGTTTCTAGGATTCGAAGGGTAATGGGACATTTGTGGGAATTTAGGATTTCAAAGTTTTCTATGGTTTCAAGTATCTTACCGGTTCTATTACTTATACCTATATGGGAAGAGAATCTTGCCTTCAGAGTTCTCACGGAGCTTCAGATATATTTGCCTTGGGAACACCCAGGACATTTAAATAAGTATATGATCTAACTCCGAAGACTCTTTGGAACCGGATCCTTTAATGTAAAGAAGGATTTTATATTTATTTTGTTGAGAAAGGCAATTTGAAATTTTATTTGACATAAGTATTTTCTTAGCAATACGTGTAATTTTTGGCTAAGGACTTTATTGTGAATACTCAGCTCTGACATTATTAAATAATGTTTGTCTTTTGCCACCGTTATCTCAGGGTGGCTTGGTTGATACAATCCACTTAAAAATGTAAGGATTGACTCTTCTACAATAAATGATGGAAAACTATTGTGCACAAAGAAAGATGTAAGGTACTGAAATTCTTTGTCTATAAAATTGTAGGATGAACAGAGATTGTATGCGCGGTGAAGAAGGGTCTTAATGGATGAGATTTTGCATTTCAAATCTAAGCAACTAAAAAAGTTTAATCCTAACCTCGTATTAGTCGGTTTCCTATATACTGATGTTTCTAGACTATTTTGATTTTTTCTTATTAAAATATCTATAAAGAGCAAGGTGTTATCACTTTCAGTTTCCATTGTATATTTAATACCGGGTTGGATGGTGTTTAAGAAATTAAGAAATTCTAAAGCTAATACTAATTCGTAAAGTTCTAGATGTACATTTGGCAGTTTGCTCTCTTAACAGTGCAAAATATTTTGTTCGTTTATTTGTATTTTAGGCCTAAGAAGATGACCGTATTGTGGTCGAAACGTCGCCGGTAAATAAAAAGGATGATGCCAGCTATTTTCCTCGCCTTGGGATTTCTGTTAAACATTAAATTTAGGCTTTCAGGAAGCAATCCTCATCGATATATATATATATATATATATATATATATATATATATATATATATATATATATATATATATATATATATATATATATATATATATATATATATATATATATATATATATATATATATATATATATATATATATATATATGTATATATATATAGAGAGAGAGAGAGTGCCTGGCCATTCCACGACATATACTTATATATATATATATCACTTTATTATAAAATCTGGTGATCAGGTGTGTCAGGGTCTTTAAAAGGTCTTTGGAGAGATTTTTTAAGCCAACCCTTCAACTTTATTGTAATTTTCAAAGCTGAGTACCGTTTGAGTTGGAAAGACAAAACAAAACAGGAAACGACTCTGCCATATTCATTTATCGCTTACTGCTTGTGTGTTTGTTTGGACCGACAACCTTTAATAGGAAAATTTTGTTAAGCGACAGAATTTCTCCCACAGTCACTTTAATCCCCCACGGATTAGTAGAGTCTGAGCCCTTCTAATCTCATGAAGACTCGATTATTTTTTCTTTTTTTTTATTTGTTTAATCGTATATTTTATTAGTGTTAGTATTTGGATAGCAAAGCTTCCGCGTTTAAACAAGCATATTCGTGCGTGTGTCAGTAATTAGTGAACCAAGCCTCCTCCGTCCCGTGACGATGGCCCATTAAAGTTCTTAGATATGTTAATCTGTCTTAAATTACTTTATGCTGCCACTTTTCAAGAAGAATCAGTGAATTAAGTTAATTCAGCAACAAATATAAAATAAAGGCTTGAACGCCGAAAATGTTACCAGTTATATAAAAAAAATTTATATAATGTATACATATATATATATATATATATATACATATATATATATATATATATATATATATATATATATATATATATATATATATATATATATATATATATATATATAATGAAAATTAATGCAATGTCGCAAGAAAAGATGAGGAATTAAACCACATTCTCCGAAGACAATTTAATTCAGCTAACAAGGTGGGGAACCTACGAGAAATAAATTGTCTTCGGAGAATGTGGTTTAATTCCTCATATATATATATATATATATATATATATATATATATATATATATATATATATATATATATATATATATATGAATATATATATATATATATATATATATGAATACATGTTTGAATGTATGTATAGAATTATAAGTAAATTGGTTGTATATGTATGAGTTTATGTGAATGTATATATTGATTTATAAAATTATAGATGTAAGAGTATGTGTGAAAGTATATAAAGATCAAATAGATGCGCATAAAATGTTTAAATATGTGCAAAGTAGAACCCAGTGTATAAGTGAATGGATCAGAATAGTTTGAATAGATACACAAATATATATGCTTGGGAAAAAGCTAGCAAGCAAGGTTAAAAAAATATTAAAAAATTAAATAAAAATAAATAGATAAATAAAAATATATATAAAACAAAAATTATAAAAATAACCAAAATAAATAAAATCAAAACAAATAAATAAAAAGAAAAATTAAAATTAAAATAATGAAATAAATAATAAAAATATATATAATAATAAAAACACTAATTATAGGATTTAAACTCCAAGGAGAATCCCTCGGTTTAAGTGCCAAAGACCTTGTCACTTATATACAGGAAGAGGAGAGAAATGAGAGAGCGTATAAAAGAAAACGAGAAGAACTAGAAAGAGCTGAACGTGAACAAAAAGAGATTAGAGAATTAGCTGCACAAAAAGAAATTAAAGAGAGCGAAGAAGGCGAGAGAATTCGCCAATATGAACTGGAATCGAATCGTGATCGACTCGAAACCCTTTCAGTAAATTCCTGGGTAGGAACCCCTTAATCCGCCTCCGTTAAACTCCCCACGTTCAAAGAAGGAGAAGATCTCGGATCTTTTCTCACTCACTTCGAGAAACTTTTTGAAGTTAATCATTATGACATCGAGACGGACGGTGTCGCTAAGCTTCTTCCTCTCCTTAACTCCCCGCTCCGAGACCTAGTCGTATCGCTCCTCTCGGAAGTTACGGTGGATTACTCCACCTTCAAATCCTTACTTCTCACCGCGTATAATATGACGCCTGATTTCTACCGCACCAAATTTCGCCACGTCTGCATCCAACGAAATATGACCTTCCGGCATTTTGGATATACCCTTTCCCGTACTTTTAATTTTTGGTTAGACGCATTGAAAGTCCCTCACGCTTATGAGTCCCTGGTAGATTTGGTTCTAGGGGATCAGTTGCTGGAGTCGCTAACACCAGAGATCCGTTCCTTTGTGAAGGATCGCGGTGCAACTCCTTCAAAGAGTGCATAGAAGAAGCAGATGTCGATGCGGCGAGTCACAACTTATTACCAAAGGAAAATAAAAAGCCTTCCCCTTCACACCCCAAGAATAAATTTAATAACTCGCGGTTCCCTCCTAAGAACTCCCCAAAATTCGCCAAGACTCCGTTCTCCTTTAAGCCCAGAATTTTCCCTCCATCGGAACCCCGTGACGTCAATCCCCTCATATCTAATCCCCCGGCGTCAACTTTTCCCCGTAGGCCAATCATATGTTTTTTTCGTGTGGTGGTGAAGGCCACACGCACCCCAATTACCCCCAAAATTCCCAACTCCGTGGTAATCACATTCACTAAGTCCACCAGTGAATGCTGCTCACGCTTTTCCTACATCGCGACCAGAAGCCCCAGATCCAATCTCGTATCCCAGTGCTCCAGGGCACCATGTAAATTTCCTCTTCGACAAAAATTCTCCAGGAAGTCTCAGATTTAAAAACTGAAGCAATACCGGGTGTACTTGTATCATGGTATTGAATTAACTTCTCCCCCCGGTGGCTCCCGACCACAAAAAGTTTGCTGTAGTCCGTGACTACTTGGGACGCTCAAACCACTTTCCCATTTAAACTGTTACCTCGAGTGTCTGTACTTTACCGGATGAGCTGAAGTCGCGTGAGCCCCTATCCAATTCTGTTCCGTTTTAGTAGGAAAGTACCCTCAAGTCTCGTCTAACCCTGTGGCTCAGCCCGTTATCACGAGAGCCCAAGCAGAGAAGGAATCCCAGACGCTCGCTGCCCTTGAAACCCCATTAGCCTAGGAGTTCAGCGGCGTTATGAGCGAAGAATTCGTTCAAAGACAGAAGCAGTGCCTAAATATCATTTCCTTGTGGGAAAAATCTCGGAGCCTTTTATATCGCGAAAGTAGGCTATTAGTCAGAGTATTTCCCCGCAGTATTTCTACTGGCCTGGTGCTGCAGTTGAAACTTCTGAATATTGCCAATCATGGGCATCAGCCAGAAAACCAAGGCGAAAGGGCGTGTTAAACCGGCCCCCCTTCAGAAGAAACGAATCATATCGAAACCCGTTCGTTCGAAAACTTTTCCCTTTCAATTCATCTAAGAAATGCCTTTAACGCCAAGGTTAACAATCCGCTCAACCCCTATATCCTTGAACCTTCTACGCCATAGTTCTGGTACGCAAACCAGATACCTCTTACCGCATGTATGTAGATTTTTGCAAATTAAATTCCGTGACCGTTTTCGATGCAGAACCGATTCATTTAATGGACCAAAACCTTCACTTATTCAAAAAAGCAAAATTTTTTAGCAAGCTCTACACCAGTTAAATTTTAATTGTAATTGCTCCCTATCGATTTGTCCACCTTGTAATTATTATAACCGCCTGCTAGAGATTAACTTATATAAATTATTTCTGTTATGTCCTTATTTTTCTCCATGTGTACTTCTATGATGCACACCACCCTTGTATATATGAAATTAGTATCTAGAAGCCTGTTCCGGCACTAAAATATGTGTATATGTACCACCATAATCCTTCTGTCATTTATGTAAAATGTATCTTTGAATATCCATTTCATTCTTTTTCTCTCATTTTTTTTTGTTTTGTATAGGTTACTGTATAAATATTATTTTCATTTTTTTAATTATGTCTCCCCTTAATGCTCTTATAGGAGCAATAATTAAATTCCTTTTCCGTCCCTATGTACACGCAGTCGGGTAGAATTAGCATGTACACCTACTCGACGTCAGGTCAGAAATTCCCTTTTTTTCTTTTCCGCTTAACCCCTTGACTACCCTCTTAGGGGATGTCACCTTTCTCCCCCAACTCCGAAAGTGCCATCTTTTTAGATGGGAGATGGGCAGCAGAATGAGGTCAAATAGCAACCACGTGCCTTTCTGTACCCACGTGGATCCAGAGATCACCGCATGGAGCTGTGAAAGCATGGCTGAACCTGGGCAAGGACATGGCCTACGCTGTTATTATACGCCCCAGCTGTATTTGCCGAGGAACCGATGTCATCGTCTCCCACGGCCAGCTCGAAGATTCAAATCCGTTGAACATTCCAACTAACGTTATCAAGATTCCCCCGAAGGAGTCGCCGACTTTAGCCGAAATTCGCGCGCGCCTGGAGCCACCTCACCAGGCGCCTATATAACGCTTCGACTGAGTTTAGAGAGCAGCACTGTTGGACTTCACCTACTGCGGCGAACGAGCTGAAGGACGCCCCTATCCCCCAGCGGCAAATTCGATTCGAGTTGAAGGCTAAATCGATCCGTGAACTTTGCCATAGTCAATCGGCAAATATCCCCAGCCATGAACTCTGTCATAGTCATTCGACATGTACTTGACAAGGATTCCTGACTCCGAAGGCTAGACAAGTGCTTCCTTGTCTGAAGCAAGAGGTAAATCAATTTCTTCGGTCGCATTCATCGTACGGCAACTGGCCCCGTTTCGGCAACGAGCACGTAAGGGAATCGTAACCGTTGCCGCCTGCAAATTGACCTTGAATCTGGCTTACCCCATTGCTCTATTATTTGTGTAAATGCCCCAGTTTTAAAATCCCCCTTTAAATCGTTAAACTGAATCTGACCTCTTCAATCACTTAATTAACCTACCTGTATCTCGTGTGGACCTTCAACCTCGTCTAGGCAACCATTCCATTTTAACCCAAATTTTGTGTAAATATAAATATCATTTTGTTGTTAGTAAAAATATATTTTCGTTATTGTCTTTCTTTTGCAACCCCAGCGCGTACCAGCTACCTGTTAATCTATTGGTCAACTTGCACTCTGAAATATTTGTTTAAAAGGACCCCGCAAAGTCAATAATAAACCATCCCCACTGGACTCATAACAATTTCCCCTTTCCCTAAGGGGTTTCAACCAACTTCGGCTTCAAGCCCTAAAGTACCTACGTGTATATATATATATATATATATATATATATATATATATATATATATAGAGAGAGAGAGAGAGAGAGAGAGAGAGAGAGAGAGAGAGAGAGCGAGTCTGGCCATTCCACAATAATGTGTTAGTGGAGTATGCCGGTGTAGTATAAGTGTCGGCGCGCCAACAATTCTTCATCAGGGCAGGAATAGTAAAAAGTTAACCCTGTAACGACGATTGAGACTTTAAAGTCCCGCTTCAAATAAAGCAATATATTCTAATTAAAATTAGATTTGAACTAGCCTGTCGATGTGTACTTTTTCTAAACGCTTCAACTTTGGTTATGAACGTACAAGAGTAGGAACTTGCCCTAAAGCACCTTAGTTACCTCTTTTCATTAGGAGTGTGTGGATGTCGCTTCCTTTGCTCCATGGACCTTCATATATATATATATATATATATATATATATATATATATATATATATATATATATATATATATATATTAATATATGTATAGCACCCTATATGATTTTACTGTAAGTATTTATACTTATTGTCATTATTGTTGCAGTTATTGATTTAAGGAATCGAAATATTCGTTTTTATGTTGAATATACAAGGTGTCCCAGAAAAAAAGTTAACTGTACTTTGAATTAGTATAACTCAAAATTTATTAGAGATTTTTGAGTTCTGCAAAACAAAACAAATTTACCAATTATTTATCTATCGATTTTAAAAATTTCATTAAATTCCCTTTTATGATATTCATACACCAATGGGTTTAGTGGAGGCTATAAAATTATGTTTGCGCAAGGAAGTAAAATAATGAAACTTCGAAGTTTAAAATCAATAAATATATTTAAATCCATTTTTAACAAAAACACCTCCTCATATGGGTAATACAAATTCAATTTTTAATTTTCTAAGTACCGTTTCCTTCCATATGTCCTCTATTTATTTCCAAGCACAGTTGCGCCTTTAATCGCATGATTGAACAACTTTTAATTAACTTGTGATTTTCCTTAAGTCTATTGATTTCACGTGTGATACTATCTCTTAACTGGTTGATGCTTTGTGATGGAGTAGAATACACTTTTTTCTCTAGATATTCCCATAAGAAATAATCGCACGGTGTTAATTCATGGGATCTTGGGGGCCATTCAATTGCATGATTTAGCGCGACAATGCAGTTGTCAAACGTTTCTCTTAGTTTTGTTCTTACAGCAAGCTGTCTAGGAGCTGATGCACCGTCCTGAATCCACTAAAGTCTATTGAATTGATTGACATAAATCTGGCGGTGTTCCGGGAAGATTCTTTCGTTGATCATGCTCGGGTAGGCAGCACCATTCAAATTATTCTCGTAAAACAATGGGCCGACAAGATAGCCATTCCCGCATATTCCGATCCACAGAGACACTTTCTGCTGACAAATACGTGTGTCAGCATATTGCCGCATGTTATGGCCATTTACCTTTCCATTCATGAAAAAGGCTGCCTCCTCACTAATCACAATGTTTTCCAAAAAACGAGCAAGTTTATGGAGAGGCCATTCGACAAATTGTCTACGATGAGGAGAATCATTTTCAAGAAGCTCGTGTCTTGCATGCATCTTATAGGAATGCCATTTTAAGTCATGTTTAACAATGCGGTTAAATGATGACTTTGACAATTGTAACCCATTCTTTCTCACTGATACATGTGGATTTTGAAGAAGTGTCATCTGAACATTTTCCATATTTTATGTTGTTCTTATGGTTCTCATACCACCCGAACGACCTTTATTTAGATTTAAGCATGTTCCTTCATGTTGGTATTTGCGAAGATTTTTCCAAATTGTGGGCTTGCTTGGTGGGTTCCTACCTGAAAAAGTTGTTTAAATGAATCTTGTACTTGTTTAATACTGCCAGTCGTAATAAAGTTTGTGACTACAAATACGCGTTGATCTTTTGTTAACTGCCCGTTTTAAAAGGTTCTATGGAAGTAAACTTTTACACAGAAAGGCTTTGATTTACTTAGTAAGCAATAATGACGAGACAATGACACAGCGTGGCTGAAAACCACTGTAAAATGGCCTAGGCTTTGCTTGAAGAATCGCACAATGAACTAGGCTACCTGAGCTCACTAGGCTTCTCTTGAAAGTGCGTGGTGGCGTAGCCTTCCTAGGCTTCGTTTCATTATTTCACTTCCTTGCGCAAACATATTTTTGATAGCGTCCACTAAACCCATTAGTGTATCAAGATCATAAAAGAGAATTTAATGAAATTTCCATAATCGACAGATAAATAGTTGGTAAATAAAACACCTTTTGCAGGACCAAAAAATCACTAAGAGTTTTTGAGTTATATGTACATATTCAAAGTACGGTTAACTTTTTTCTGGGACACCTTGTATATCATAGATACTTAGATATTAGGCTTATTTTTTAAACGTCACCAGAAAGTCCACTTAGGAAACTATCTCTAAATATTTCCTGGAACTAAATAATGGAGTGTGTCAATTTTTCTGGTTCTAGAGTGCCTGTGAGATGGGAAGTACGAGAAAAAAAGATAGATGGTGAATCAGATGATGAACTTGACAGTAATCAGAAGAGTTTATACCAAATTCCTGTAAGTTTTTACTTTTATCATGTACCTTTATGTTATAATTTAGTCCGTTAGGCCAATATTACACCATACTGTCTTATGATATAATTTATTCTATTGTATTATCTTAATTTTCTGCAAAACCCGATTAGCTTGTTTAGCCTCACGCTTACACACACACACTTTCATGTGCACACATAAGCATGGACACATACAAACAACACTACATATTTACATATTTTTATAGATACAGAAATTGATCATGATTTTGAAAGTGAAAGCGAAGAAGAACGAAATCCATCTATCCCTATGAACTATGATTTGAATCCAACTCAGACAGGAAAAGTAAATCCCATTTGGAGGAAAATACGTTGTGGAGAAGATTCCTTGCTCAAGGTTCCAGAATGTGCATAGTTACATAGCCAACAGGAAGATGAGGTAGAAGAAATTCGTTATCCCATTGTTTACTTCCGCCAATGTATTTACGGAAGATTTGCTGGAATTGATTTTTGAACAGTCAAATTTCTATTGCACACAGCAGAATCCGAAACGAGTTAGAACAATCAATTGGGTCACTTGTGCGGATGTCAATTACACTGCTCTGCGTTGTTTTCAAGGTCAAATATATAATACCTGATTTAAGTTCAGTTTTTTGCACTGAATCTGAAAATCAGGCTCATTTTACTCAATCAGGTCAGGTTTTTGAAATATGAGCACATACCCAAAACTCCTATATTTCCAAATATTTGTGAATGAAACACATAATTGAAAATATTGGAGCGATTTACTCACAGAAGGTTTACAGAATATTTTTAATAGATATCATGAATAGTACAATGCACAAAATAGGCTACTCATGGATGAATGATCTCTTCAGTGACCTCCGACTGTGCCGAGCAGACACCACATCCCTCTTAAGTTACCAACAGTAGTCAGCCAGTAGGTTCACATCCCATTGGCTTTGATAGCGTTCCTCCATGACACAGATGTCTTGGTGAAAGCGCTTACCCTGTTCTTCACTGAAGTCTCCGCAATTTTCTGGAAAATAGTCCAGATGGGACCGAAGAAAGTGCATTTTCAGTGACATACGCGCACCAAGTTTGCGGAAATTCTCCATTAAGTCATCAACCATCTTCTGGTACTGAGGACTTCTGTGGTTACCAAGGAAGTTTGCAATAACTAACTTAAGGGACAGCCAGGCAGAGAGTTCAGTAGGATTTAATGAATCATCAAAACTAGAGTCTTTAATGGGTTTTCTTATCTGAGGACCATCAAATATACCTGCCTTAAGCTTCTCCATGCTGATTCGTTTGAACTTATGGTGGGGGAAGGCAAATCTTCCACCTTTCCTGCTTAGTGCTTTTACAAAGTTCTTCATTAGGCCGAGTTTGATGTTTAGGGGTGGAAGTAACACCTTGCTCGGTTAACCAGAGGGTGGGACAGAACATTGTGTGACCCTGGTTCTAATCCTTGTCTTTATGGCCACTCTTCTCTGACATAATGCTGGTCGTCAGCCCGACTATCACACAAACACAAAAAGCATGGATACTTTGTGTACCCACCTTGAAGTCCTAGGATGAGTTCAACAACTTTAAGATCTCCACAAATCAACCATTTATGTTCCTGGTACTTGAGAGCAGACAACAGACGTTCTATGCTGTTGTGGGATTCTTTCATTTCAGCCGAGCGTCCAACAGGGATTGATGAAACCCTATTTCCGTTATCCAGAAGAACTGCCTTAAGACTTCTGTTAGACGAGTCAATAAAAAGTTTCCATTTCTTGGCAACATACTTCATACCCATTAATTCCATCAGTTCAGCAATATTATTACAGTAGATCAGTGAAGACGCTTCATCGAACATAAAGAATTTTCTGAATTCGCTCTCGCGTCCCTGATACCAATAGAACGTTGTTCCTGGGGCAAGTAGATGTTTCTCTCGAAGACGAGAACCCAGCAGCTGGGCAGACTCCTTAGATAGGTTCAGGTCTCGTGTCAAGTCGTTGAGTTCGGCTTGGGTCAATGGCACTGGTCAGTCGTCCTCTTCTGACTCGTATGCACCACACTCACCTCTATCAGTCATGTCAGTAGATTCGGAATCAGAACTAGATTCCATGATGACATCCGGCTCACAACTAGACTGCACAACTAGACCTGAAAACAGAAATAATAACTAGTTATTTAAGGTAACCCATGACCAGCTGTGGCAAAAACAAAGCCCATATACGCTTGGATGATAGCGCCATTTGGGAAAAATATGCTGTAATAAAAATCGAATGTATCTTAGAAACCAGATCTGACCCAAGAAAATGAATGATATTTTTTGAATTGAGCATGCAAAGAGGATCCTAAATCAGTTAGAAAACCCTTGACCTTTAAAAAAAGTTTTGAAATTCGGGCCAGTGTTATCAAACTGTCCAGTTCAAGAATGTACTGGAGGGGAGAAATGGCTACGCATATAAATTTTTAACACCTTCAGTAGAGATAGATGGGAGGCTATAAAAGCAAATTTGCATTTTAATGATAATAGCAATATGTCTGATAGAAATGACCCCCAGTTTGACAAGTTGTACAAAATAAGACCTCTTATTTCAATGTTGAAAGAACGATTCAATTCCATTCCAATGGACCACAATCTCTGTATAGATGAAGAAATGATTCATTTCAAGTGACGCTCAAATCTAAAAGAGTATCTTCCAAACAAACCTCAGAAGTGGGATTATAAAGTAGTTGTTCGATCAGATACCCAAAGTTAGTACATGATTTTGAGGTTTACACAGGGAAGGTTCAGCCAGTGTGTGACCAGTTGTAATATTGTTTTGCAGCTGGCAAGTGGCGTACCAAGTGGGAAGAATCAACAGCTCTATTTCTACAACTGGTTTACATCCTTTCCCCTCATTGTTACCCTAACCAAAGGACAGATTTATTGCTTAAGAATTGTCAAAGCAAATCGCTTGCCTGGTGTTGAACTAATTAAGGATAAGGACTTGTCACGAAAAGGAAGAGAACCATTTGAAGAAAAAGAAACAAAAATAGAAGGTGTAACAATGAGAGTAGTGAAATAGTACGACAATAAAGCTGGGATTTAAGTTCATTTTCTTCTGCAGAGCCTCAGTCTGAATGCCGACGATATGATAAACGTACAAAAGATATAGTCAATATCCCAATGCCTCCTTCATTCACCAACAGCTCTCACTGTATCCGCACCTGATTTCGATGGTGCCTATGCGGCCGAGAGACGCCAGTCATACCCTAAGCCCTTTCTGTTTAGGGCTAGGAAACTCCTTCGAGAGCTAGGTATAGCTTTCGTGCCGGTGGCGCCCCTTGTTCTGCCCAGGATGCCACCATGGAGAGTACCACCTTTGACTATTTGTCGCCACGCCTCTGCTCCCAAAGCTTGTACAGCGCCGGGAGTATTGCATTCGACCTTTTTGGAGCACATCTCCTGTCACGCTGGAACCATGCCAGTGTATACGGATGGATCAAAGCCTCAAGAGAGGGTCGGCTTCTACGCCGTATCCCTTCTGTTTGAAGTCAGCGGAGCTCTGACAGGTGCTGAGTCTGTCTTCAGGGCCGAGCTGATGGCAATACACCACTCGGTACGGGAGATTACGCGATGTGCCCGGTTCGGAGACCGGATTGTGATCTATTGCGACTCACAAAGCGCCCTGAGTGCTCTCAGGGCATTGGAATCTCCGCATCCCCTGGTTCGCGATATCCGTGACGCCACGGTTTTGGCGAGCCGGGTGGATGTCGAGATTATCTTCTGCTGGGTTCCTGGACATGTAGGAATTGAGGAAAATGAGCGCGCCGATGAGGGCGCCAAGAGTCCGCGAGTACTCTGCGACCGGACCAGCGTTTCGCTCTTCCTCACACCGACTACATGGCAGGAATACGGACAGCTCTTCGGGCTGCTTAGCAAAGAAGATGGGAGACGGTCGAAGGTAACTTAAAGTTGCGTGCCATTGCGCCGCGACTGTTCCCATGGAGCTATGCCCCAATGCCGCGAAGGTTTAAGGTTGCTTTCGGTCGTCTCTGAATTGGGTACACTCGCGGGACGCACTGCCATTTGATGGAGCGCTCACCAGTGCCCTACTGTAAAGACTGCGTTGTCCCCCAGACTGTTCGGCACATTCTTGTTGAATGTCCCAGTCTGAGCGATCTCCGCGCACGTTACTTGTCCCTGTACCAGGATGGGCATGCTCGCTACCGCCTGTCCCTTGTACTCAGGACGAGTTCATGCACATTGAGTGGTGGACTTATAGACTTTTGGGGGGAGGCCAGCCTCCTCCCCTTTATGTAACTAGATTTTGTTTTTTGTTATTGTTGTTTTCTCTGTAAGCGGCACGCTCCTGCGCAGGGGGGAAGGGGACCTCCCCCCGACGACGGAGCTTGCTTCCTAATTGTTGTCATCTTCCTTTTTTATCGTTGTTGTGTTTTCATATTCTTATTTTAAAGTAGCCTAGAGCTAGGCTGTCGTGATTGCGGCGACTTATGCCCAAGTAGGAGGTCGCCAGATAGGCTCCTAAAATTTAAAAAAAAAAAGCATTACTGGTGATAAAAATGGTTTCAAAGACTTTCACTCTATATATCTCTAATATTTGTGAAGCAGCGACAAAACAATTTTAGGCATTGGCAAATTGTTTAGTTTGGGGGGATTTTAACCCTTCCAAATTAAGACTACTGCCAAACGAGTTCTAATTTAAATAGGCTCAATGCTTTTCAGGTAAATCTTAGACATTAATAGGCTTTAATACCGTAGATTGTAAAGTACGTTTCTGCTTTTGTCCATAAAATATAAAGAACTCTTATTTTTATAGAATTTTCTTCATATATGCTAAGTACAAGGCAAATACATCAAAATGATGCACGATTATAAATCTGTTGATTTTTCAATTGACCATAGGACTATAAAATGATGTAATAGGCTTAGGTTTTTCAATACTATACTCAATGAAAGGATTTCTTATTCTAAATAAAGCTTTTGCTTAGGTTACCAATTATTTTTCCTTCCTGTAAAAAAAAACACTATCTTCGATGGGCATAATGGTCCAATAGACTAAATCGTCCCATTTCAGTATTCCACGGAAAATACATATTTTTAAGATACTCCGTGTGAGGGAATCCCCACGTGGAAGATCTTTAGAAGAAAGGAACTCCCATGTGCAGCAAAAGGCCCGGCTGGGATTAAAGTGGTAAACCTACTCTCCCGCCCCCCCTTCCACAAGCGGTAGCCTCGAATCGAGTCCCCCACGATTCACCTTTATGCGGGCTAAAATAGATCTGCCAGAAGATTCGAGGCCCTTCGAGAGTAGAGCTGTTTCTCGCTAACCCCCAACTCCGGGGAGAGCCTCGGATATAAATAACGCTCGACTCCCCGGAAGACACACAGAGTTGAGAAGTCTCGCCAGAACCAAGAATATTTCCCAATGGTTCCAAGTAAGTGCTAGCAACAAAGCAAAGTGACAGCTGGACTATTTTGTGTATTTGGAATTAGCCCCAGCCAGGAGGTATTTCCACTGAAAGATCGCCCCGAGTGATTTTCCCGACTTCTTTCATCAACTCATGTCGAAGCCATCCTTATATCGGGTAGCCGAAATAGTCTCCCCTGGACCGGAAGTTACCCCTTCCCATTTGCTTTTGGAGAACCGTCATCACTCCAACCTCCCGCTCTGTAGTCCGAGCGGTCTCACCTCACGTACCGAAGACATCCGTAAGCCAACCCACCTCCTTCGTTTATTGAAGTGATTTTGGCCCGTTAATTATCTGAGGTAATTTTACCCTTCAATTCTCTTATTATTTTTTTGTGTAAATAAAATTCTATTTTTGTACATGTCTCTTAAAATAACCTTGAACTTTGCCATTGTGTATAATTTGCCTGACCTCGTTGCACTCTCTCGTTACTCAGCCCGTCTTAACGCGTGGTTTTCCGTCCCTTTTGTCGGTTCGCTTTCAAGTTATTGGTCCTCTCCCATAGATATAATATGGTATTGATATAATGTAATGTCATACCACGACATATATATATATATATATATATATATATATATATATATATATATATATATATATATATATTAATATACATATTATATAATTCTGGTGTCAAGTGTGTTGGGGATTTATGAACCCCTGTCATTTTAATTTCGACATTAGAAGTTCCCTTGTTAATCACGTACATCCCTTTTATTTAATTTTTGTATTGTACTGGCAGAAGGCAAGTTCAAGTTATTTGAAGAGCAGTGGAACGTTATCTATTTAGATTTTGTGTTGGACCCCACGTAATGAATTTTCTTTTATTGTGTGCGAATTTTGGAGACTGTCCTGGTTATTAATCCAAAAGTGTTAAAGTCTTTGGTGTCCTAATTCCGTTAGGACCATTTAAATTTTTTTCCACTTAATTCTGGTGTCAAGTGTGTTGGGGATTTATGAACCCCTGTCATTTTAATTTCGACATTAGAAGTTCCCTTGTTAATCACGTACATCCCTTTTATTTAATTTTTGTATTGTACTGGCAGAAGGCAAGTTCAAGTTATTTGAAGAGCAGTGGAACGTTATCTATTTAGATTTTGTGTTGGACCCCACGTAATGAATTTTCTTTTATTGTGTGCGAATTTTGGAGACTGTCCTGGTTATTAATCCAAAAGTGTTAAAGTCTTTGGTGTCCTAATTCCGTTAGGACCATTTAAATTTTTTTCCACTTAGAAACAGCAGAGGTTGGTAGCTGTATCTTATTTTTTTGTGATCAAGGCCTTCACGAAAATTCAAGTATTCGTTTCGCGTGGGTAGTGTCGTAGCTCGTTCGCGTATCAGTGTTGCCTCAGTTAACTGCGTAAAAATGTCATCCTTCGAAAAATTCAAGAGTCAGGGTGAAATGTTAGGTCTTTCGGGCAAAGACCTGCTAAATTACGTACAGGAAGAAGAGAGGAACGAACAGGCAGAGCGAAGGGAATTCGAGATGGAGAAGAACAAACTGAAGATATAGATGGAGGAGAACAAACTGAAGATGGAGATGGAGAAGAACAAACTGAAGATGGAGGAGAACAAACTGAAGATGGAGATGGAGGAGAAAAACTGAAGATGGAGATGGAGAAGAACAAACTGAAAATGGAGATGAAGAAGAACAAAATGGAGGAGAACAAACTGAAAATGGAGATGGAAGAACGTGAATAAATTAGGCAGCATGAGCTGGAAATGAGCCCAAATCAAATAAATTCTCAGTTCATCGGTTCCCGGGCTGAAATTCCCCAAACTCCTTCAGTCCACCTTCCGGCTTTCAATGATGGAGAGGACTTTGGGTCATTTTTGACCCATTTTGAGAGAATCTTTCCGATCAATACATGGGATCTCTAAAATGATGGCGTCGCTCGCTTACTTCCCCTCCTAAATGCTAAGTTAAGGGATATCTTCATATCCCTTCGCCCGGAAGCAACTTTGGACTATTCCACGTTAAAGTCCGAATTGTTAGCCACTTTTCATATGAATAGCGAATTCTACCGCTCCCGATTCCGCCAGGAAAGGATCCGCCTTAGCCAAACATTTCAACAACACGGGTACATCCTCCAAAGAAACCTTTAGTGTTGGCTGGATGCATGCAAAATTCACCAGGTCTACGAGTCCCTTCTGGGCTTCTTCCTTAGGGATCAGCTTTTAGCTGCCGTGGCTCCCGAAATTCGCGCCTTCATTGAGGATAAACGTTGCGCCACTTTCAAGGAGTGCTTGGAAGAGGCCGATGTCTACGCGGGTAGTCACGATTTATACCCTAAGGATGTTAAAAAGGCTCCCCAATCAACCCCCAAAACTAAATTTTATGGCCCTAAGACCCCCCTAATTTGGTTCCAAGATTTACCAAAGTTCCTAGTCCCTCGAAGCCAAGAAACTTTTATCCATCGGAACACCGAGACGTTAAGCGCCTAGTTTCTTCTCCCCCGGATGTGCCGTACCAAAAGAACCCGATCTTTTGCTACACCTGCGGAGTTCCCGGCCAGGACCGCACGAACTGTCCTCAAAACTCCCGATTCGCAAACTCTCAGTCCCACCAAGTACACCAAATCTGGGCCGCCCCTGATCCTCCTCCGTCGCCTCAGAAGACTCCCGAACCTCCCTCGCCCGCCAAAGACCCGGTCCATCAGGTAAATTTTCTATTTAATGAGAACAACCCTGGTGGATTGAAGTTCGAGAAAGGAACTGTGAACGGTTTCCGAGTATCCACCCTCGTCCGTGACACCGGGTGCACCTGTATTATAGTGTCTGAGGACCTACCTCCCCCTGTCGGGCCCGGTCACAAGAAATTTGCGGTGGTCCACGACTAGCTTGGCTGGGCGAGTCGTTTACCAGTAATTCGTTGTCACATCGAGTGTGACTATATGTCCGGTTGGGGCGAAGTGGTAGCGGCCCCAATCCAGTTCTGCTCCGTTTTATTCGGTCAGAACCGCGTAATTCACGACCATCCCGTGGCCCAGCCCGTGATTACCCGTACACAGGCAGCCCTGGAATCCCGTGCACCTGTTTCCCTGAAAACCCCTATCGACCCGGAGTTCCAAGCCCTCCGGAGCAATAAGTTTTCTCGCGCCCGGAAGAAGTGCGCAACTCATTCCCCCTCTTTGGGAGAAAACTAAAGCCCTCGAGCGTGACTCCACCCGAGGCAACAAACGAGTCTCGTATCCCGTGAAAAAGGACTTATTGAGAGGTTTGAGGCCTAATTGGACCTTAAGTCACGAGAACGAAAATTCAAGCCTGGCGCAAAGGTGCTGGTGCTACATCCCACGGGAAGCAACAAAATCCATGGCCAGTGAAAGGGACCCTACCCTGTCCTCGGGGCTAGAGGACCCGTGGATTACCTCAACCATACTCCGGCGGGAGCGAAGGTTTTCCACGTGGATTGTATATATATATTATCTCATTAATGTTCCTAGTTATGATTTCTTTTTTTTTTGGTCCACTAAATTGTTGAATTTTTTTCACACCCATATTTATGCCTCCATTTAATTGTATCTTTTTTTGGTTCAACTGAAATGTCGCCAATGTTCTCCTGTGATTTTTTTTTTTTTTTAATTGTATTAGTTAAATTTTCTATAATCGACCTGTTTAAGGCTTATCTCCGTAAATTCCCCGCTAAGATCAGATTTACGTTTTTTTTTGTGTGTACACCTGTCGTAGAAGGTCAGAATTTCCCTAGACCTTTGATAATTCTAGTTTGACGGGTTGGCATGATCCTTTCCTACGCAACTGCTCTGTAAAGCATCATCTTTCGGTTGGGAGATGTGTGAGGGAATCCCCACGTGGAAGATCTTTAGCAGAAAGGAACTCCCATGTGCAGCAAAAGGCCCAGGTGGGATTAAAGTGGTAAGCCTACTCCTTCCCTCCTTCCCTCCTTTCCTCCTTCCCTCCTTCCCCAAGCGGTAGCGTCGAATCGAGTCCCCACGATTCACCTTTATCCGGGCTAAAATAGCTTTGCCAGAAGATTCGAGGCCCTTCGAGAGTAGAGCTGTTTCCCGCTAACCCCCAACTCCGGGAAGAGCCTCGAATATAAATAACGCTCGACTCCCCGGAAGACACACAGAGTTAATAAGTCTCACCAGAACCAAGAATATTTCCGCATGGTTCCAAGTCAAGTGCCAGCAACAAAGCAAAGTGATAGCTGAACTATTTTGTGTATTTGGAATTAGCCCCAGCCAGGAGGTAATTCCACTGAAAGATCGCCCCGAGTGATTTTCCACCCTCCTTTCATCAACTCCTGTCGAAGCCGTCCTTATATCGGGTAGCCGAAATAGTCTCCCCTGGACCGGAAGTTACCCCTTCCCATTTGCTTTTGGAGAACCGTCATCACTCCCACCTCCCGCTCTGAAGTCCGAGCGGTCTCCCCTCACGTACCGAAGACATCCGGTACGTATATTGAAGTGATTTTGGCCCGTTAATTATCTGAGGTAATTTTACCCTTCAATTCTCTTATTATTATTTTTGTGTAAATAAAATTCTATTTTTGTACATCGCTCTTTAAATAACCTTGAACTTTGCCATTGTCCATAATTTGCCTGACCTCGTTGCACTCTCTCGTTACTCAGCCCGTCTTAACGCGTGGTTTTCCGTCCCTTTTGTCGGTTTGCTTTCAAGTTATTGGTCCTCTCCCATAGATATAATATGGTATTGATATAATGTAATGTCATACCACGACACTCTGCCTTAGGCAAAATTAAATTAAAATAAGTTCACTTTGCCTTTCTTGATGTGAAAAGAAACCATGATTTCAAACATTGGCAACACTGATTTCAACCTAATGCTAGGCTAATGTCAATGCTAATGCTAGGTGATTAATAATAGTAGGGGGGTGAGGTTTAACCCCTATAATTAAAGGGAGTATGGGGGCCCATCTCAAAATAATAACACATCGAGAAAGAAAGGTGGATTTATTTTAATTTCATTTTCCCCCAAACAAGGTGGATTTTCATTAAATTATGCACTTTCCGCATCAGACCGAAACCATATATGACAACCACAATGCCTAAAGTATTAATACTGTGTTTAATACTAAAATACGGCGTAGTTCTTATGAAATATCACAATAAATTCTATATATTCGTTGATGACACGACGCTAGATAATTAAGCTATGATTACATGCGATATAGTGAAGAAACAGCGAAGAATGTATAAAATGATAGATGAATTTTAACTTACATAATTGCCTAGTCCCCTTCTCTTAGGATGGCGAAATTATATAGAGAATTATATAGAGAATTATCAAACCAATGTGTAGATGCTTCCATGAAAGCGAATATGATGCAGGGATATATTGGCCAGAAATTTTCGTGTAATTCGAAAGATATTATTGTATTCATCTTTTGTTAGTTCTCATCTCATAAGCGTAATTCACTTTTAGTATCATTTTTTGAATAAAGACGTATCGCTGTTCGAACTGATACACAGCAGATAAACTACTTTACAAGCTTAGGAATATACCAGACCAAGAAGAACCTTGATCGCCAGCAGGTAATAGATTACGTGGACAACTGATTTTAGTGTTTAATATAGTATAAATACACAGTAATATTATACACTACATTAAGAGATAGACGATAAAATAAAACCTCGTCGAAAATGATTTAAATTAGTACACAAACACTCCATCACAGCTTTTGCAAAAAATTAGTTTAATTATATAATCACACAGCTATGGAATTGTGTATCGAGCAAAGTAGTGGATAATACGTCAGTTTATATGCTTAAAAACTGCCTTAATGAGTATTTTTCGAAAGTAAATATTAGCAAATGTGAAGCACACATAAAAATGTCTACTAAACGAGCAAGAATAATATCGATCAAAATGAGGGCAAAATAGATAAATAAAGAGTACGAACGATAGATCGCTTGAAAAGCATGTTAAAAAACAAGATTTCCATACTCCTTTCAATCTTTTTTATTCCTCCTTGATAGTATTCCTGTTTTACTACTAGAGATCGATGACCGGCTGAGGAAATATTTTTCTCTTCATAGCTCTCATTTCGAGGTGCATTCGAAAGAGCGCAACTCTCTTTGAATTTCATATAAATTAAAAAACCTACACAAAACCAAGGTCCATTTGTAGGTGCCTAAAATTTTAATAAATTATTTTTATTTTATACATATGTAGATAAGTGGATATCCGTATATAGTTCTCGAATTAACAATAGAACTAATGGCAGGGAATTCAGGGGCCCTTAAAACAGAGCAATACGAGGGGTGGTCAATAAGTTTGGCAAATCGGTAGGGCAAAGCAGAGGAAGGGGGATGGCTGTTTGTTGGGGTGTTAGGACAAGTTATGACAACTCAGGACCTGCAGCCGAACGCTCCTGCCTCGTCTATTTAAGAAGCAGTAGCTGATCGCAGATCGTCAGTCACAATTTTTTCAACAATGGAGAAGGTTGAGCACCGCGCACTGATCAAATTTTTGACTAAGGAAGGCAAGAATGCAAAAGAGATCCATGAACGCATGGTTGCAGTTTACACCGACACCGCCCCTTCCTATGCAACCATTGCTCACTGGAATAGGGAGTTTCACCATTTTCGTGAGTCCCTTGAAGATGACCCCCTTCCAGGACGCCCGTCAGATGTAACCAACGAGGACAATGTGGCCCGTGTGGAGAGGATGATCCTCGAAAATCGACAGGTGAAGGTCGAAGAATTTGAGCGAGAACTTGGAATATCACATGGAAGTGTTCGCAACATCATCCACGACAATTTGGTCATGACCAAGCTCTTTGCCAGTTGGGTCCCTAGAAACCTCACGCCCCATGATCGACTTCAACGTCATCAAATTCCACAAGACCAGAGTTGTACAAGCTGCCCTGCGCAAGTGCGGA
The DNA here is from genome assembly GCA_963969495.1 of Ceratothoa steindachneri. Classification (NCBI taxonomy): domain Eukaryota; kingdom Metazoa; phylum Arthropoda; class Malacostraca; order Isopoda; family Cymothoidae; genus Ceratothoa; species Ceratothoa steindachneri. The sequence continues at coordinate 222,240,808 of OZ018318.1, forward strand.
TTCGAGGAGCTCAACCATCCCCCCTACAGTCCAGATCTAGCCCCTAGCGACTACATTTTATTCCGCCAGCTAAAGGCTACACTGCGTGGACGCTGGTTTGGGGACGATGAAGATGTCCAGCTCGCCGTCTAGGAGTGGATTCAACAGCAATCGGGAGATTTCTGGTTGTCGGGAATTCGAAGCCTCAGGGACAAGTGGCGCAAGTGCATTCAAGTCGAGGGTAGTTATATTGAAAAATAATAAAACACTTTTCCTCATCTCGTTTCGTTATATCCGAATTGCATAACTTATTGACCGCCCCTTGTATCTGTAAAATAGTATCTTCTCTATGGAACCAGCTTGAGTGGATGCCTGCCTCTTTGTTGGTCTCTATTCTCGTCTGTTTTTTTACTATAGCTATAGTTTAAACTGTATTTTTTGAAATTCAAAAATTTAGGATCAGTTTTATTTGGTTTCTAATAATTTTAGATAACATTTATTTATTTCATAAAATTTTACCAACTGTTGTGTTTAGAAATTTTCTGCATTATACAAGTATATTATCTCAATAGTCCATGTAATAAAGTTAATTTCTCAAATATTAACTCTGTTACTCACTATAATCCCCATATTACCACATTATTAAGAAAAATATTGCACTAGTAGTGTGTAACCATATGAACAATTGAGCAGTCATTTTCATCTGTGATTCACTGTTAAAATTGAGGAACTAATTTTTTATGAATAATATGTGGGTAAGATTATGATATAAATATAATAAAAGTTGAAGTTAAATGAATTTTATTAAAATTTAAGAGATATGATATGTTAGAATTTATTAACAATAGTAAATTTACAAAATATTGCCAAGTGAGAATAAATAATTCTTGTTTTTTAGTAAAAAATCCTTATAAAGACAATTATTTTTACTATCGATTTGGTTGATATAATAAATATACTTTTGGAACATAAGGAAAATAATCATTATTATAAATTGGGAGATTTTCAGTGTAAATATATTTAATCAGTATTTGATATATAATAGTGTGTTAATTCCTTTAACAACAATGAAATCAGTGATAAATTAAAAGTGTCTGTATAGTTTAAACTTTTCAATATATTAATGTATTTTTAGGGTAACTGTATAAACAATTTAGGAATCAGTCATTATTATCTTTAAAATTGCAATAAAGCTGGCTTTACATCTTAAAGTAAATTGATGTAAATGTTACAGCATTTTTTATTGTTGTAATTGCCCTTTAGAAATGGAGTAAATCCAATTATATTCCCAATGACAAAAATTAGTTTGACCTTAGAAGCAACCATTGGACATATTGTGGCCAAGTGCCGATTTGATACCGAATTTTCGATATCAAAAGAAGGTAATTGAGGTGGGCGGTTCTAAGTACTAGGTAATTGAGGTGGGAAGTTCTAAATACTAGGTAATTGAGGTGGGCGGTTCTAAATACTAGATAATTGAGGTGGGCTATTATAAGTACTAGGTAATTGAGGTAGGCAGTTCTAAGCAATAGTTAATTGAGGAGGGCATTTCTGAGTAGTAGGTATTTGAGGTGGGTGTTTCTAAGCAATAGTAAATTGAGGTGGGCGGTTCTGAGTACTAAGTAATTTATGTGGGTGGTTCTAAGTCCTAGGTAGTTGAGGTGGGGGTTCTAAATACTAGTTAATTAAGGTGGGCTGTTATAAGTAATAGGTAATCGAGGTGGGTGTATTTAAGTACTAGGTAATTGAGGTGGACGCTTCTAAATACTAGGTAATTGGTGTGGACGGTTCTGAAAAATAGGAAATTGAAGTGGGCGGTTTTACGCAATAGTTAATTGAGGTGGGCGGTTCTGAGTACTAGGTAATTAAGGTAGGTGATTCTAAGCAATAGCAAATTGAGGTGTGCGGTTCTGAATACTAGGTAATTGAGGTGACCGTTTCTAAGTACTAGTTAATTGAGGTGGGTGTTTTAAATACTAGGTAATTGCTGAGATTGGTCCTAATTACTAGGTAATTAAAGTAAGCGGCTTTAAGTACTAGGTAATTTAGGTAGGCGTTTTTAAGTACTAAGGAATTGTAGGTGGTTTTGAGTACTAGGTAATTGAGGTGGGCGGTTTGAATCACTAGGTAATTGGGGTGGGTGGCCTTAAGTACTAGGTGATTGAAGTGGACAGTCCTAATACTAGGTAATTGAAATGGGTGGTTTTCAGTACTAGGTAATTGAGGTGGGTGGTTCTAGTTACTAGGTAATTTAGATGGGGGTTCTAAGTACGAGCTAATTGAGGTGAGTGGTTCTGAGTACTAGGTAATTGAGGTGGGTGGTTCGGAGTACTAGGTAATTAAGGTGGGTGGTTCTAACTACTAGGTAATTCAGGCGGATGGTTCTAAGTACTGTTTTCGAACTTAGAAAAATATTCGTTGTTTTATCATAATTAGAATGTATTAACAATATTAAATTTGTAATCGCTTTATTAATTTATTTATTTATTCATGTATTAAATTTTAATTATTTATTATTTTTTAGTAATTTATTAGAAAAAAACTAACAGTAGAGTCACGACCTTAAAGTTTCTTAAATGTGGTTGTTACGGAATGTGTTGAAGTGTAATTGTGTGAAGTGTACAGGTGCGAGCAGTCAATTTATTATTTACTCAAAACCTAAATCTAAAACAACGAGGAAATTCCGTCACAAAGTTTTTGAAGTAGGGTATACAAATGGTGTAGTTAGGGGAATTGAATATATGCCGTAGCTACTTAGCTTATGTGTTCTACTCATAAATTATGAACGGGATTTAATTGCAATTCTGCCGCTGATTTACGCATCTCTCATTATAGTGCCACCCCGAGTAGCCAAAAAGAAGAGACGATTTGGGGTAGAAGGGACCCAGAAGGACCACATTTCCAACTCACTTTAAGCATTCCTCGCTCGAGTACTGAAACTACTTTTCTTGCGGGTTCACTGCTTCACAAAGAGTACGTTTGACAGACACCCTGTGAACTAAAGGTGGTATCTACCCCTATTTAAATCAATCTCTAAATCCGAGGCCAATCTAGTTTCCCTCCCTCGCTCAAACTTAGTGGCGACATAGCTGTCTCTTCCTCTAATAAAGCCTCTTTTTCTTAGCCCCTGATTTTACTCGGGCTCTTCCTTAGATGATTTCACTGCCGCTGCTCTCATCACTCAACCTCTCTCAAAGCCTATAACCACTACGCCCTTATCATTTCGATACGAAATGCGCCCATAGTAAATGATCACAAAAACTGGCAAAGCATACAGCCATGCTGGCATTTCTCCTTAGTTCTTTGAGGAATTTTCCGATATATTGGCATCACCTGCGTTTTTAAACCTGTGTCGCCTCTTCCAATTTACTGGTAATTCCCTCCCTCTTTGAAATATACTCATGCGCAGCTGTTAGCAAGAAGGGTGACCGTTTTAAGGTCTCCAACTCTCGTCCTCTTCTTCCTACTTCTACTATGTCTAAAGTCCTCGAGTCCTTACTTAATGCTCACATCTTTAAAGAATTAGAATCTCATGTTCTTCTTTATGATCGGTATGAATTCCGTAAGGCTCGCTCAACTGGTGATCTCCTAGCATATCTTACTCACATTTAGTCATCCTATTACAAAGACCTAGGAGAAACCTTTTTCTTTGGATTTGACATTTTTAAGGCTTTGGACAATTGACAAACGGCCATTTTTTCTAACCTTCCTGTTTTGGGTTTTAGTCCAATATGTGGTCCGGTTCCGAATTTCTTGTTTTACCGTTCAAACTCTGTCTTTGGTTATGGTACTAAACCACCCTCTTTCCCTATTTCTAGTTGTGTTTCTTCAGAGTTTTGTTCTCTCCCCTGCACTTTTCCTCATTTTTATCAATAACCTCTTTCATACCTTGTCCTGTCCCGCCCATACAAATGATTATGCTTTAACTCTTCATAAACCATCCCCTTTCCTTTCTCAGTGTACCTCTTTTGCACACCATCATTCATGCAAAACTTGTCTAATGATATCAATGTAGATCTGGATCTTATCTCAGATCGAGGCAGACAGAAATGTATGCGTTTTAATGCTTCCAAATGCAAACCTCCTTTTTTCTGTCAATCTACTACTCCCCATAATATTCCAGTAACGTTTGATGACAAAATGTCTACCGTTTAGTTCTATTAACATTTTTGGTTTAGAAATTAATAGTAGAATGTTTTGCAAGGATCATATTGCGGTGGGCTGAGCTAAGTCTTTTGTAAAAAGCTGGATACACGGTTCAGATATCGCAATTACTTCTCTGAGCATCTTTTCTGGATCAATGTCAGACTTACTCCTTCTATGAAATATTGCTCCCATGTCTGGGGTGGCTATCTTTCAATTCTCTTTTTGATTGAGATGAATCATAGGCCTACCCTCTCATCATCGGTACTCTTCTCACTTCAAACGTGGACTCACTCAATATTCCACTTAAGGATATTACTCTTCCCCTATTTTACAGATAATCTATAACCATTGCTCCACTAAACGAAATGAGTGTATGCGACCTCAACTTTCCCGTCGTTATAATACCCGCAAGGTGTCACAATCAAATGATTACTGTGTAAAAATAGTGAACTGCAGAATACACCAAGTTGATAATAAAAAAAAAGCATATCAAATGCCAATTGTTCTTTTACAATAGACCAGCCCCCTAGCTGACTTCTAAATCCTCATATATCCCCATGAAAATTAATAAGTCACAAACTCACATTTTAAAATCAATCGCACATATAAATCTACTCTCTCACATAAAGTTCCAAGATTGCTATTTAATCCCCTAGACACCCTTTTAATGCCACTCTGCATTACTTAAATCATATATCCACATCCCAAATTTATATAGCCCAAACTCATCAATCATTAAGCTTTTTTACGTATCCCCAAACTTACTCATATATCCCAGGCTTATTATATATACCTAGGGTTAATTATAAATTCGAAAGCTCACTTATAAATCCAACAGGTTCGTTAAAAATCACCATGCTTGTTTAAATATCCACAAGCTCACTTAGAATACCCTAAAATACCCTTAAGCTTTTTTATAAATCCCCAACTTTACTAGAAATCTACAGGCTCACTTATAAATCGCCACTCAATCACAAATCCTCTTTCTTACATATAGACACCACAGCACGCTTATAAAACTCAACTCCAGTTAGAAATCCGTCAATTAGCTTATATATCGCTAAGTCTACTTACAAATACCCTGAAATTTTCTCACTTATAAACTACCGAGAATTTGCTAAAGATGAGTAGTACGGTTAGCCGTAGAGAGTAAATTTCTTTCCGTGAAATTTCTAATTAATAAAAGCGATCAGAAGCAAATGAGAAATTGCAACAAGGCTACCGAATTAAATCTATAAATGAAAAGAAAACAAGCCAAGAACTAAAAACTTCAGAATTAATAAAAGATCTTGACGTTTCGAGTATTTGAAAAGTGTCAAGCAAAGGAAGGCAAAGTTTGAAGGACTAAGGGAGAGAGACTGAAAGGTTGACGTACTTTAAAATGTGATGCCATGGAAAGTGGAGAAAGAAAAATAAGAACTCTGGAAGAAATACTTTTAAACTTAATGTGTTGGAAACTGGAAAAAAGAAACAAAATTGAAAACCCGCAGAGTTCACGGCAAACTCCAAGTTTGTTTCAAACGTCCAAAGTCAAACAACAAAAGTTACCTTCAAAGTGTCGTAATAAATTTTCACGAAAACTTCTCCTGGAAATTTATGCCACCTTTTATCCTAAGTCTTCTTTGTCCTATGACCCTATGAGAGGAATTATTGTAAAAATAACAGAAATAAATGACACAATTCTAAAATATATTAAAGGAAACTTGATAGAAAAGATGGGTCATGATATGTTGCATAAGCCACGACCTATAAAATGCACAATTCCATATTTCATGTGACTTACTATTAAGGACTTAAGATATTTTTATTTGAATTTGTATGGCTAAAAAGAATTATATTTTTCCCTATTAGGAAAGAGGATAATCTCTGATTCACGCAAGTCGAGACGGAGAGGCAAAAGAAAATCATGAAATTAATACGGGATTAAAATCCAATGTGTTCTTCCAACTGATGTTAATAAAATAGTTTGTGATAGGTGGTAAGATATTAAATTATGTCCATCCCGCTCCCTCAAGTTAACAGGAACAATGGCCTGAAGAAGGCATTCCATTTCATTTGAAAAATGAAAACATTTTTAGTGACGGAGCACAAGGTTAATTTTGAGGGATAATTGTTGAAATCAGGCAGTAAAAATCATGCCAAAGGAAATTGATCAAGGGGCGAAATACCATGGTCTTTAACAAAATTTGCATCCAAGGAAAACTGCTACCCATCTACACTAATGTATGTATTTACATATATATATATATATATATATATATATATATATATATATATATATATATATATATATATATATATATATATATATATTTAAATATATATATATATTTATATATATATATATATATATATATATATATATATATATATATATATATATATAATATTGAGGATAAATCCCAGAGCCACGAGAAACGGATGTAGCATCTTTTAATTTTTCACTACGTTTCGAAAACTACAAGTTTTCATCTTCAGGCTAGAATAAGTTTACAAAGTTAATATGTATGAAGAAAACTTGAAAAGGCCAACAAGACATTATTTTAAACGTGACTAATTATAAAATATCAGTAGAAAGTACTACAAGTTAAATTAAATATGACTTGGCAACAGTTAAATTTGCTTTAAGACTGACTCAAAAATTAGTTAATAAATTTAAGGATTATTGCAGAAATTAATTACAAACTATAAGAGTAATTGACCTGGCATTATTTAAAGATAATAAATTTAAACTTTGTTTTTAATTTTGTAAAGACTGTAGGAGTTAAAAAAACATTTAATATAAAAACGGAAAATTTGGGTACTTACTAAAGCGGATCCATCCTAGAGAGTGAATGGTGGGTTTAAGAAGGGGTTGTATATATATAGGTTACATTGACGCTTGGTTTATTAAAAGGCAAACCAACTAACAAACTGTAGTTAAAATTAGTTAATTAGTAATTATATTGCACTTAAATCTTCATTGAGTGTAGGTTTGTAGTGTTTTATATATAGAGATTCGAGGGTTCTTAGGCAATGTTTGTTGTTGTTAAAGGCTAATACCTTAAAATTCTCAATAGAAATGTTAGTTTTACAGCTTATGCTGTGTTTCCTAGCAGATGACTTTTCCTTTCTATTTAATATTTTGTTTGTGCGCCAACTAATCCCCATATAAGCAAAGAACCTAGCTCCAAGAGACCTAACCGTGCTACCAATGTAAGAGGCTCCAGTACAACTGGTGCATTTAAATAAATAGACATTATCCCTGCGGAACTCCAAAGAGATAGGATCTTTACTGTTAAAAAACTTCCTATCGATAGTTTGTTTCTAAAAACTATTTTGGGGTTGATTTGGGAAAAATATCTTTTAAAAATAAATAGTATTTTTCTTGTAAAAGTATCGTTTAAAAAACCCATCTCTGAAATTAGTAAATATATGGGCATTTTAGGCACTTCTATGCAGGGTTGAGGGAGGTCAATGAGATTATCAAATAGCTTTTTCAAAACTCTATCATATAGGTCAGAAGGAAATAAATTATTTATAAAATACTTCCTAAGAAAAATAAATTCATTATGGATTGATTGGTAAGTGGATGATACCGAGAAACTTCTATGTATTAAAGTTTTTACTGTGGATATTTTATATCCGAAATCACAAAAACTAAAGTAGTTCAAACCTAGTCATGTGAATGTTTTTTTTCGGTAAATGGTTGTTTGAATTTTTCATTGGTCATTATCTCGGTTGATTAAAAGGTCAAGAAAGGACATCTTATCATTTGACTCCACTTCCATGGTGAATTTGATATTAGGGTGTAAAGTGTTCAAAAAATTGAAGAAAAGTTGGCTATGTGCAGGATTATTAAAAACTGCCAAGGAATCATCAACAAAACGGCGGTAGAAGGAGGGTTTGTAATCTAAATTATTGGAAAACATTTGATCTTCGAGATGTGTCATAAAAAAGTCAGCTGCAAGTGGTACCATTGGAGAACCCATTGCAACACCATTGATCTGGCAGTAAACTTTATTATTAAACGTGAACCAACATTAAACGATACTTTTAAAAGAAAAATCCTATTTATTTTTAAAAGATATTTTCCCCAAATCAACCCCAAAATAGTTTTTATTAACAAACTATCGACAGGAAGTTTCTTTAACAGTAAAGATCCTATCTCTTTGGAGTTCCGCAGTGATAAAGTCTATTTATTTAAATGTCCCTTTTTTACTGGAGCCTCTTACATTGGTTGCACGGTTAGGTCTCTTGGAGCTAGGTTCTCTGCTCATATGGGGATTAGTTGGCGCACAAACAAAATATTAAATAGAAAGGAAAAGTCATCTATTAGGGAACACACCATAAGATGTAAAACTAGCATTTCTATTGAGAATTTTAAAGTATTAGCCTTTAACAACAACAAACATTGCCTAAGAACCCTCGAATCTCTATATATAAAACACTACAAACCTACACTCAATGAAGATTTAAGTGCAATATCATTACTAATTAACTAATTTTAACTACAGTTTGTTAGTTAGTTTGCCTTTTAATAAATCAAGCGTCAATGTAACCTATATATACTAGCCCCTTGTTAAACCCACCATTCACTCTCTAGGATGGATCCGCTTTAGTAAGTACCCAAATTTTCCGTTTTTATATTAAATGTTTTTTAACTCTTACAGTCTTTACAAAATTAAAAACAAAGTTTAAATTTATTATCTTTAAATAATGCCAGGTCAATTTCTCTTATAGTTTGTAATTAATTTCTGCATTAATCCTTAAATTTATTAACTAATTTTTGAGTCAGTCTTAAAGCAAATTTAACTGTTGCCAAGTCATATTTAATTTAACTTGTAGTACTTTCTACTGATATTTTGTAATTGGTCACCTTTAAAATAATGTCTTGTTGGCCTTTTCAAGTTTTCTTCATACATATTAACTTTGTAAACTTATTCTAGCCTGAAGATGAAAACTTGTAGTTTTCGAAACGTAGTGAAAAATTAAAAGATGCTACATCCGTTTCTCGTGGCTCTGGGATTTATCCTCAATATTAAATGCAGGCTTCACGGCCGAGCTCCATATGGATATATATATATATATATATATATATATATATATATATATATATATATATATATATATACATACGAGGGGCGGTCAATAGGTTTTGCGAATCGGTAGGGAAAAACAAAGTAAGGGGGATGGCTGTTGGTGGGAGTGTTAGGACAAGTTATGACAAGTCAGGACCTGCAGCCGCACGCTCCTGCCTCGTCTATTTAAGAAGCAGTAGCCGATCGCAGATCGTCAGTCACAAATTTTTCAACAATAAAGAAGGTTGAGCACCGCGCAGTGATCAAATATTTGACCAAGGGAGGCAAAAATGCAAAAGAGATCCATGAACGCATGGTTGCAGTGTACACCGACACCGCCCCTTCCTATGCAACCATTGCTCGCTGGAATAGGGAGTTTCACCATGGTCGTGAGTCCCTTGAAGATGACCCTCGTCCAGGACGCCCGTCAGACGTAACCAACGAGGACAATGTGGCCCGTGTGGAGAGGATGATCCTCGAAAATCGACGAGTGAAGGTCGAACAAATTGAGCGAGAACTTCGAATGTCACATGGAAGTGTTAGCAACATCATCCATGACAATTTGGCCATGACCAATGTCTCTGCTCGTTGAGTCCCTAGAAACCTCACGCCCCAAGATGGACTTCAACGTCCTCAATTCCACAAGGCCAGAGTTGTACAAGCTGCCCTGCGCGAGTGCGTATTCGAGGAGCTCAGCCATCCCCCCTACAGTCCAGATCTGGCCCCTAGCGACTACATTTTATTCCGCCAGCTCAAGGGTGCACTGCGTAGACGCCGGTATGGGGACGATGAAGATGTCCAGCTCGCCGTCCAGGAGTGGATGGAACAGCAGTCGGGAGATTTCTGGTTGTCGGGAATTCGAAGCCTCAGGGACAAGGGGCGCAAGGGTATTGAAGTCGAAGGTAGTTATATTGAAAATACTAAAACACTTTTCCTCATATCTCGTTTCCTTATATCCGAATTGCCAAACTTATTGACCGCCCCTCGTATATACTGTTTAAAGGGGTATTTGTGGGGAAATATTTTTTCAGTTAATTTTCTTAAGAATGCAAAAGCGGAGAGTAAGAGCCCCCCCCCCCAAAAAAAAAGAAGAAAAAGAGCCCAGAAAAGAAAGAAAGAAAGAAAGAGCCCAAATAAGAAAGAAAGAAAGAGCCCAAAGAAGAAAGATCCCAAATAAGAAAGAAAGAAAGGCCCGAAGAATAAAGAAAGATAGAGCCCAAAAAAGAAAGAAAGAAATAGCCCAAAGGAGAAAGAAAGAAAGAGCCCAAAGAAGATAGAAAGAAAGAGCCCAAAGAAGAAAGAAAGAAAGAGGCGAAAGAAGAAAGAAAGAAAGAGCTCAGGCGGGAGAATAGAGCCATCTCTCGTGGGCGTCGCGCCGCAATCCATAAGAACTATTAGCTTCTCAAACTGGTACCTCCGATGGGATACCTCGGCGTGTCTCTTAACTGGTTGTTTCTGTTTCTGAAATTCTTATGTTTCTCTTTTTTAGAGAAGTACATTTATAAGTATTTAATATTCATTAGTTCGTTGTTTTTCTTTCGGCAGTCACTGATGAGTACCCTCTTCAGCGACTGTCGGATGAACTTCTTAAAATTGAAACGAAAAATTCTGAAACTCTTAAACAGTTGAATACTTGGATTCAAACAGGTTTGGAGAAATCGATCCAAGATCATCAAACAATAAAAAACACAAAAATCTTTGACGTTTTAACGGCCATGGACCGTCCACTGCCCTCATTGGCCCATCGGCGTAAAACTACTCTGATCTGACTAGTTCTCAGTCCTAGAATCTTAGCTCGTCCCCCTCCTACTTTCCCCAGCCCTCAAAATTGAAAATGCCCAAGTTTATAATCCCTTTTGGTTTTACTCGCACTGCAGTCTTGGAAGTAGCACCTACCTCATAACTGTCTTCAAAAGCGGTTTATAAGGGATTCTCCTTCCCATAGTCATGGCAGTTTATTACCAACTCATTGTTTGGTCAATCGAATTCATTTCCTGGTTTAATACAGGTTACGTGTTTCATTGCTTATCCTAGACTATGTCTTCCTGGCAATTCATTTTTTTTGCACTCTTCAATCATTTTTCCTAATTAATCCATGCCTATTTCTAAGACTTGGAAACATAATTGGTAATGATTCGTCTTAGAAAAAAAAGCTAAAATCTTAAGAGAATAAAACTAAAATCCTAACAGAAAAAAAGCTAAAATCCTGACAGAAAAAGCTAAAATCCTAAGTGAAAAAAGCTAAAATCCTAACAGAAAAAACTAAAATCATAACAGAAAAAACTAAAATCATAACAGAAAAAAGCTAAAAGCATAATAGAAAAAGCTAAAATCCTAACTCTAAAAAGCTAAAATCGTAACAGAAAAAACTAAAATCATAACAGAAAAAGCTAAAATCCTAACCGAAAAAAAGCTAAAATCCTAAAAGTTGCCTCACAGGAAATCGCCTTCTTAACGGAAAGGGAACAAAGGCAAGTAAGTTCCGGCGTGACGCGCCTACTTTCCTTCCTTTGTGTACCGACTCGTCTCCTCTTGTAAGAGCTCGAGCTGTGTACCTTGCACACATTTTTACTTCCCCTAACTTTCCCCTTTTCTGTAGAAATCCTATTTGAAAAACTCTAGAAGCGCAAACGCCCGAGTCTCGACAATCTCTTCTAGGCAATAGAGTCTTCAGGATGAGAATAATCTAATCCCGACCCATGAAGAAATCAGCCTTCTCGAGAGTGGCGACAGAGAAAGAGAGAGAGAGAGAGAGAGAGAGAGAGAGAGACTAAGAATTGCCCCAATCCTTTATTAACCATTTGTATTTAGACATAGACATGCTTGATTTTAGCAAATCCAAAGTAGATTTACAAAGCACCATTAATGATCCCTTCAACACTATTACATCAGTATTACAGGTGAGAAGGTAATCCGAGGTCCATTAGAGAGTTAGTTCCCTAGTATGCCCATGAATTAGCGATGCACCTAGTACAGATTCAAATACGTATTGCTTTTTACTCACCTTCAGAAGCGAAATTTTAGTATCGATAAATAAAATCACAGTATTTGGATTTGCTCGAATAATATATGAAGAAAACCAACATGGCAATCTATGAAGATAAAGATGAGATTTAAGATGAGAGGGTTAGGAAGAGAAGCTGAGTCGAGGGTACATTGCCAAGCTCGAGTAGATATGAGACTAGATTACTAGGGAAAAGATACAAGGAAGCTAAATGGTGTTATCCATCTTTGTCACGGGCATTAGAAGGCAAAAGACGGACAAGGTGAATGGTAACAAGTAATAAGGACTAAAGTTTCAAAGATCGATTCACAAGATGGTTGTAGAAAAGTACAACAAGGCTAAAATACGAATTTCAGCACCCTTATAAGGCAACATTCGCACATAGCCCATTTTACTCCTAAATATTGCTTGCGCTTTTCACCCTCCAATTTTCAAAATCCTTTTTTTTTACGGGGGGGGGGGGAAACAACAACATGAACTCCGGAATTGGGTGCTTATTACGATAACATTATTCATGTTTAAGTCTGAAAGCAAGTGAAGTGGATGGAGGATGTGAAATTAGGTGATTGTTACAAAATAAGAGTCGCCAAAAGAAGAGACTACTAAAGGCGCGAGGGACTTAAGGGGACGAGGATAGCAATAAATGTTTTTTTTTATTATACGAATTATTTGTTTACATTATCAAACAAACTCCCACTTTCGAGAACGCAACCTCTGACATATAATATATCTCGCCCTTTAGAACTTGTTTGCTTTCTGCCGAATGGAACACGAATTTCACCTACTAAGACAAGCCGCTGTTCTCTTCCTTAACAGAAAGAGGCTGGTTAAACAGGCACCCCTGCGGGAGTGTGGCTCACGGCCTTATTTGCTAATCTTAACCGCCTTTTTTAATCCCCTTTATAGACTCTTTATTTTAACACCCCGAACACCCTTTTCTTCTCCTTCTTCTTCTTCATCATTTTCTTCATCTTCATCTTCTTCTTCTTCTTCTTCTTCTTCTTCTTTTTCTTCTTCTTATAAGGGAATTATTAGAAATAACCTTGATAAAAACTTTGAATATGCTTAGGTGACAACCGAACTAAAAGAAAAAATCTTATTCAAACACATTCAAAAAATCTCGTTGTTAAAATATAGGGTTATGGATTAATATTTAAAATCTTAAAAAAAGCAGCCATGGTTAAATTTTTATAAATTTTCTGAACTTCGCCAATTATAAGAATTTTAAAAAGGAACTCGAAACTAAATTTCTAAAGTATAGAGTTATAGAAGATATATAAAAATAAACTTTCTAAACTTCACCATTTGTAATTCTTTAAGTTTTAAAAAATTCACAAAATTTCGATACCTATATTTATTTCTGAACTTCACCATTTTGTTTTTTGATATTATAAAAGAATTATTAGAAATAACTTTGATAAAAAACATAAGTCATAACCAAACTAAGATGAAATTAATATTCAAGTAAACAAAAAAAAACCTTCTTAAATTATAGAGTTAGTGATGATGATGATGATTAATATTCCCATTTAGTTTTTCGTAATGAATAAGCTCGGTATCGCGAAGCGAGCTTTCCATAATGAAATTAATTGTGATACATGGCCACAAAAGTCGCTGGTCACACCGAAATATGAAAAGTTAACTTATGTCTGGATTTGCACTGCTTGAAGGCATGGGGTTCAGTCAAAGGGGTTAATAACGACTTTCCCGAGATAGTAAGGTTGTAGAGATTAAATAGCATAACAAACCTATGAGCAGAATTATGAAAAAAAACAAACCAGTAATCACGGCGAAAAGTGACATTTAGCAACTTAAAAGTAACTTGATAAAATAATCAACTGATATACAACATGAATTGGAGTGATTGTATGAATAGTACTACCGCATCAGGATTACTTCCGTTGGTGGTGCAACTAATCCAATACTCATACCACGCAACTTAATTCCATCAATCCATGCAATTTCAAACCATTTTGCTGGTGAAGCCAGTATTTCTATAATATCTTAAAAGCGCCAAATATATACTTGATTTATTTTCCATTTGGGGAAAGATTTTCCCAATAATAAATTTTATTTTATTTCAGGAAAAAGGTAGAATCAAAAGGCACATATCCGGAAAGGTTTATTCATTGATAGCGCCGTTTCAGTACTATATGGAGAGCATTTGCGGGAAGGAAAGCTATTTCTATTCTTCTTGAACGCGATGGCTGGAGTTAGGGTTTAATAATGAGATGCGAGCAAAAATATATGGGGTCGCTATGCCTCCGAACCCCTTGGCAAAAGTGCTGTTGAAATTATGAAACAAAAATGGTAGGGTAGAAAAGAAAGTCTTCGTTTTTTAGCATATTTGAATTTATAATGCAAAATATAGTGCGAGTGGGATAAATAGATTAAGGTAATTTAAGTGTAAGAGTATTAGATGGTGTCGTATAATAAAGACCCTAAATAATCGATACACAAATTATGCAAGATTCAAGAGATTAGTGAAATTATGAAACAAAACAGCCAGACTCTCGAGCGTGACGCTGAATAAAATTCTATTTATATAAACTTTAAAATCTCGCGATGCATAAACGAAGGAATTATAAAAGACAGAGTGAAGAATAAAAGTAATCTTGTTAATTAATAACCACGTTAGCGGCATTTTTTCGTCTCATTAACTTTTAATTTACTTTTGACAAACCTTTTGAGGAATCTTAGGTTTCCCACTAAACCACCACCACCCCTAAGAAGGATAGCTAGCTGTCTATTTATGATTTTCTTAATCCATTTCCCTCTCTGTCCTAACAACCACTCCACTTTCTATCTATCTATCTATTTATCTATCTATCTCTCTCTCTCTCTTTCTTTTCCACTTGATCCATTTTCGCAACTTTCTTACAAAATGTCATTGCACACTTTGTGTGGGAGATGCGCCTGTATCTCTTTGCCCTAAATATAATAAAAAAAATAGGATTAACGGAATTGAATACCTGATTAAACAATATTTATAAAAAAATAAACTTTAGAATGTTATTAATATTATTTGTATCGTAAAAATAATTGAAATACTTAATTGATAAATGGGTTTGGTCAATTTACGATAGAGGATGAAGTTAAACAATTGACTTATCTATTTGAAAATATTATTAAGATTAGACCGCGATGATAGTTTATTTTAGTACAAAATGAATTATAATTCGTCATTGAATTTGATACCTTAAATCTAAGAATAATAGTTTAATTATACGGAGGACAATCGAATTTTTTATTTGTTTCATTCTCATCTAGCGCACACTTAGATTAGTATGAATTTATATTATCATCATAATATTTTAGGGTTTTTTTTATTTAGAATAAAGTTTTTAGGAGGTTACTTTCAAGTAGTGAAAAAATTCCTAAGTTTTGCTTTAGGCCAATTACATTTTCCTTTTGTGTGCTTAGGGGCAAATTATTTTTGAATTATTGTGTTTGACAATTATTGCACTTAGACTTATTTCGCTTCTCTGATTTAATTAAGTTATTTATTAAAAGTTATATTTATTGTAAATAACGAGTTGAAGGTTATCGCATATTTTAATTATAATTTTAAATCAATCGATTCAAAAGTTTTGGTCGAATAAAAAGAATAGATGTGATCAAATAATGTATTAGAGTAGTGGGTAACCTATGGAAACTTGGCTCAAATTGTTATTACACCTAAGATATCTTCGGGACTCAAATCTCACGGCAGCCTGAAGGAAATATTGGTTTTTGCCTTCGGTATCAACATATGAATATTTAAATGAAAAATATGTACAAGAAAACGACCTCAAAACCTCCTATATTCGTTGGAGTGATTCACTATAAAATATATTATGTAGGATGATTTTTTGAGCATTTGACTTAATTTCAAAAGATTTTTAAGTACAGTGATATGATTCCGTAGCTAATGGTGACAACATATGTATTTTTTATCACGTGATGCGCCATCTTTATTAACCTAGACGATAGCAATTTCTGGTTATAATGTTTCGTTTCAAATTCCAACCTTTTGACATGAAACCTTAGAGAAACGGGTATATTCCCACAATTTGTTTTAGTTGAATTTAACCCTGTAATTATTTTTATTGAGACTTCACTTTACGGAGAAACTCCGTGGTAAAAACTGTCGGTCCCCGGCACTTAACACCAAATGTGAGTTTCTATAACTATTAATTTCTTAGGTTTCGACTGAAAACCAACGAGGCCATTGAATGACTCAGGAGATAATGAGAACGTTGAATGTATACGCTACTCTGTGGATGATGCAAAAAATATAGTATCGATTAGTTACTTTAGAGTTATACCACATGAATAACTCAATGAAACTTACAATTCAGGATCCACAAAGTAATACACTGAGGGGGTAATTCGCTACAGCATCAACAGTATAGGTAAATTACGGATGGATTATCATTTAAATGAATCTAGTAATTACTTTTATTGATTATAAATGAAGACAAATTTAAGTATGAAAATAATTACTTGGAATAATTAGATTCTTTTCGAATAAAATTAAATCACTGCACTGCAACTCACATAGAGTACCTTCAAGGCACAAAATGGTTAACTTAAGTTAGTAGCGCATGAGACGTCGTACTCGAAGTCGCAAGAGCAATTGGAGCGAGGTTGATAAGATCATATCGGCTAGAGGGAAAGAGATATACAAGGTCTGCTGACCAAAAATTCGTATGCTCTCACTTATTCTGATTTATGACCTTACAACCTTCAAAACTTTCAATAATTCCCGGAGTGACCTTGGGAGGACCTTGGACATTTAATTAATCGTTGTTTTTGACAATGCAACGTAAATAGGCCTAGTTGGACGTTTAAGCGTCTAGCAAGGCAATCATCCACTCAAGGATCTAAAGTTCGCATATTTGAGTCCCTTTGCTGGCTCTTATAATACGAACTAGTTTCACTTAATTACATGTCTAACAAGGAATATAAATGCAACCACAATTTAAGAGACAACTACTACAACTAGATCGTTGCAAGATTTCCCGCTTGATCTACGAATCTTGGATAGAAGGGAGCATGACTGCTGCAACCTTTCCAATCCCTGTTTCGTATTATCATGGCTATTTTTTCCATGTTTGCAAAGAAGACCATAATATGAGTACAATAAAATTAAGTATTTACTCACCTTTGTTCAGTTTAACCAGCAATAAAACTTGAAAACAATTATCTGCTCAATAAAGGTGAGTATGCTCGTATTTACGTGTCTTTCGACGGTGTAAGTCATAGAGGACGAAACAGCAAAGCTATGGTGTTAGAGAACTAACAAACACTTAGGAGCAGCGCGACAAATAAATGCAGTGGATACTTGATGAAAACTAAAAAAGGACAGAAATTGGAACTATGACGCAACTGAAACATTCGCTCCAGCAGACGGTGCAGTGACAATCTTGTAAAGCAGACTTGGCAACTCTAAGAATTAACCGATTTGAAAAATATCACAAAAAATATATAAACCAATAATATCCTGTTTTTTGGCGGCCTAACCTTCGTTTAGCCTTCGCTTAATAGAAGGTAAATCAGTGTCATTGTTTGAAAAAGCTAAAACACAAATAATGACGGAAACAGGCACGTGTCTCTTATTTTCGGCCAGGTGATTGTAGTTTCATGGTATGGGGAGGGGCATATTTATTTATATTTATTATTCATCTTGTTATTTCTATATTCGAATCTATGTATTATTTCTAGACTGAAGCTGCCCCTTCAAACATTGACTTCATTTATCTGACTCTTCGTAATTCTTTCTTCCTTGATGAATCTTCCATTTATCTGACTCTTCTTATTCTTGTAGGCTGAGATTCTTCTTCTTTAAGTTGGGTTGGCTGGGTTAATTCTTGATCTTCTTTATCTTGATTTATCTTCCTTTTAACGACGTGATGATTCCTTCCAATTCTGATGACGTGATGACTTTTTGATGCTTCTTAACGATTTTGATGGGATGAGATGAGTTGAGACGAGTTAGCCCTTGGAAGTCGTATTTCCTTGAATTCCGTTTTCTTTGAGCGCGGTTTTCTCTTAATTCGATTTCTTGGTCCTTCTGGATTAGTTAGTCCTGAAAGCATTCTCGTTTTCTTCGAGAATTTTCTTCGTAAAAAATGTAAACTGTATGAAATCGATCTTGGTTCATTGTATCCCGAGGCAAGCACTCTACCGTTACGACACAGCTTAGTCCGTGTTGACTTGGTAATTTAACGGGCTATTTATATTCTCGCGTTGGAAGGAATTTTTCTCTCTCTCTCTGTGATACATCTTCGCACCCCTACAATGGTTTCAAACAACGGTTCAATTTAAAATTGTGCACCTCCTCAGAGAAGCGGCAGTTTCGAATATTGAAGCTGTACACACATGTTTGACGATATACAACAAGAGAATATATGAAGGATGCTATTCTCCGAAAGAGGTGTTTAATGTAGACGAAACAACGCTGGAAAAAAATACCAGCGCGTACAGACATCACTAAGGATGGGATTGAATCATTGAGGTTCAAGGCTCACAAGGATCGATTAACCTTTTTATTACTCTATTATTTATGACTTCCTTTATTTCACACCCAATATCCTAGTTTAAAATATTCTGCGTAAATTTTGTTCTAATGCTTCTTAAAGAAACTTTAATTTAATATAGTTATCCATGGAAATTTTAAATTATTTAGTTACGCGTGAAATTTTCATAGAAAATCGTTACTTGATAGTAAGCGGTCCTTTTGTCTTGCGCGTCCAAATTCCGTGACCATCTCCCACGTACTACGAGGTCCAAGAGTAACTAAAAAAAATTAAAAAAGGTACTGTTCTTAAATTCTATAAAATACCTCGGCCGGAAAACGATCCCCCTTGTGCGAATTAATAACTATGCTGTAGAGGACAAAGTAGTCGCTACCATACTCTCTGCTCTAGTGCCTGGTTCAACCACTATGGCAATCCTTAAGGCTATGAATCAGCGGGCGCGGCACTTGCTTAGGCAATATCTTTCTCTGCAGAAGGAAACTCCAGTCCCATTCCCTCATACACCAGTAAACGTGCGGGTCTCGGCGTTGCAAAGTTCCATTCTGAAATCCCGGTCTTGCACCGTAGCCGTGTAGAGAAACGGTAGTCATCGAATTTTGAGGCTGTAAAGCAATTGTTTCGACACCCTTATTTGAGACTGGTACTTGGTGGTCTTCGAACCATAGCGGAAAAGAGAGCCGTCAGAACCAGAAACGAAGGCCGTAGGAGGTGGGCTCCGAGTGTGTGGGGCCAGTCGCAGTCCAGAGACTGTTTACTGTGAATATATAGTGTAAACCCTCGATCAGTTAAGCTTGGCGCATACTTATCTTACATCAACAAACTGTCCAACTTCTGCCCTTTAGTCAAACTGCTAGGAAACTCCATACATACCCATGAGAATATCCTCAAAGGAAGGGATGCCACCGTCTCTGTAACGCTGGATGCGGAGTGGTCGACGGCCTTGGACACCGATTCTAAGGCCACCCACTCGTCATGAGCTACTTTGTCGCATACATGACCTCATCGTTGCTTTACTGGTACAGCATTAGTCAAGCGGCGAAGTGTCACCATCAGGACCCACTCGGTGTAGCCCCAGCCATCCGGCTGCCTGATATCCTGTTTGAACGCAAAGAGGAGTTCGTTATCTTAGATGTGAAGATCATAAGTGAGTCAAACTCCGTCCTTTTAGCGCGAGTGCGAGTACGGCTACTTATGCACTAGTAGTCAGTCGCCAGATCAGCTTTTAATATTAAATAGAAATAACACTCTACGTCCTTCCAACATTATGCAACACAAGAAAGATAAACTATTATAATACAACCGAGACCATCCGGGCAGCCATCGAGTAATTAGGCAAATCCACTGCCAGAGTAGAGTAGGTCACTTTCCCCTGGCAGGGTTTTTGGGACTTAGCCTCTCCCTAAGCATTAAAAGGAATCAGTCTCACTAATAATAAGATCTGGCTGCTTGTTGTCAGTTCACTCGAGTCCTCCGCCAAAATATCCTCCTTTATTGCTGGCTGAGGCGAAGCCAGACGACCTCGCAGGAGATTGGAGAGTGCCAGACCGCCCAGATGCCAAGTCCTGTGAGACGATTAAGATAAGGAATAGTAGCTTTCACACGGAGGCCTCCAAGAAGCGGTTAATGATAGTATCATCAATTTTGTATTATTTCATATAAGGCGTAGGTATTGGTAACATTAAATTAATCATTCTGAATTATCAAGGTCCCTATGTGTAAAGCTACTTAATTTCTTTTTCTTGCCTGACTCTTCTTAACGATCATGACAATTTATTGTATAACTGCTCAAGCCACTTAATTTTATTTTATTTAAATTAATAAAAATACTAGCACTCAATCTCACAACCAATGCTGTCAAATCAATTAACCAGCACCTGAATTCATAAAAGTTAAATTTACCAAACCCTTCCTTTTTTTAATGTATTGCAGGGGCTTGTTTCCTATCCGACCCAAACCCGATTGTTAATGAGACCACCTCCATTCGACTGACAATGGTACATCCTGGACATAAGCGGCCAATAGCGGACCTAGACCTACTATCATTAGGAATCGGCCAAAACAAAACTACACACTTCCCGCCGGAGTCGGCGCCCTCCTTTCTAACCTGCTAATGTTGCACGACAATCCATGTAAAGCACCGACTTCTATTTATATGTCAACCGTCTTGACTGTTAGGTGGGTTGAAAGCCCACTAATTTCAACATGAAAACACATCATTGATTAGACCAGATAGCTAGATACCCATTAAAATTGTTGATAATGTAATAACTTTAAATTACATATCTAACAGCATGATAGGGACTAAGGCCCATCCATTTTGTATTTCTGTCAAATTATTCTATGGGCCAAATAGCCCTAAAATCCATCATCCTTGTATTCATATATATTGCCCCATTAATTTTTATGTTGATTAAAAGTTTCCTAAATAAAATACACGTGATTCCTCTCGTTAAATCTTATCTATCAAAACCGAAACTGTACATACCTCGAAATACCCTACATAGGCTCGCTGACCAACAAACTTATCTTAGACTTAGAACAATTATAATCTAATGTTTATCCACAAATCAAATTCTACTGTATACCAATTAATACTATCTCACTTAAAACCTACTTGTCTCATTAGGAGAAACTACCCTTGCTACTCAGGTCCTCACTTGTTTATCAATTTATGTGTGCGAGTTGCCAAACTTGTTACTTAGGTAAAACTACATTACAATTGAAGCTGAGGATTTGCAAACATAAGGTGGTTTCCCACTACACAGACAGACCCATTGCTAAACCGGAATTCTCTGCAATAAAGAATCATTCGGATACTTGCACCTCATTAATGTCCCCCTAAAATTTTCGAAGTTTTGGTTTCTGCGGATAAATCCGTAGATCTCAACATTCTGGAATGACTATTTATTCAAATGCTTGGTCCAAAATTAAATTCGAGTCAGTCATCTACACCACTTTACATATATTAATTCAAATATCTTAATTTTAGTTTGTTTTATAATTCATCTTTACCTAAAATGTAATAACAACTCAATCAATGACCCGATAATTATAATGTTCTATTAGTTGGTGAACCACATTTCAGTTATTTTAAACAACTACCATGTTTAGCTCAGTTCAAAATTTCCACCTTTTAAATCATTCCATTCCCGTCCTTCTCTCAAGTTGGTAAGTGTCGGATTATTTTCTTTCAAATTCAACAAATTTTAAACATATTTTCAGTCATTAATACATATATGTCTTTATGTATTCTAAGCTTGTTTGCTTTCATATGTTTTCACTACATTATAGGCTGAAGATGAACATACCTAATGTTCGAAATGTTCGAAATTATATATGTTCCGAAGACTAGTTCTGGCTTTGACCTACATACTAAAATCGAGGGTTCCGAATGATGTCCCAATTTCTACATAAATATAAATATATATATATATATATATATATATATATATATATATATATATATATATATATATCTCAAAGTAGCACGAGAGAAGGATGGAAATGAATCCATTAAACCACATTGAAAGAAAAAACGGAATAATATTACTGCAAGGAAAAATTATTCCGTTTTCTCTTTCAATGTGGTTTAATGGATTCATTTCCATCATTCTCTCGTGCTACTTTGAGAGATATATACATTTGTATATCTACCACGCGTTTACCTATTCCTCATTTATTCTTTGAATTCCCAATTAATTTTCTATTTCTTTCATAGTCTCCGTTCTATTCAGAGAATTTTTCTTCTCTGCGTAGCGTAGTGTACTAAAGGCATACTTTTAACTGTGATCAAAGCGGTGCTCGCTGCCTCAGTGTGCCTGGTTCGAATCGCTTCCCTGCACGGATTTTTCGTAAAAGGTAATAAAAATATTACTGCAAGGAAAAATTATTCCGTTCTCTCTTTCAATGTGGTTTAATGGATTTATATATATATATATATATATATATATATATATATATATATATATATATATATATATATATATATATGTGAGAATGGCCAGGACGATGTTCTGGCCATAATTCCTGAAAATAAATAGTAGACGAAAAGATTGTTTCATCCAAAATGTTCAAATGATATTATTTTGGGGGGTAGAATTCCAATCTAAACTTGCGCGCTTGATATGATCAGAGTCCATTACCGGATATAAAGAATACAATCTTAAACTCCATTATAATACTGAACATCTGCAGTATGATTATTCTAAAGATGAATTAAGAAAGAATAGGTTACAAATATAAAATCAGCAATGTGGTGAATTAGATAACTTTTTCTCTGATAGTAGTAGAATGACTAATAATAGTTTGCATGCTAGTTATATTATTAGTCAAACATTGCTAAACATTCAGAAAACTATTCGAATGGAAAATTTATTAGAATGTTTCCAGGCAATGATTAAATTTAAAGGTCCTGAAAATAAGAAAGATTTTGATAGAATCTGTTTGTTGCAAAGAACGAACACGAGGCGTATTGAAGAGATTTCTACAGATTTAGAATCTACTCTTAAAATGCATGAAAGTACCGATGTTTCTGATAATGATGAAAAAATTGCTAAATATTCAAAAAACTATTCGAATGGAAAATTTATCAGAATGTTTCCAGGCAATGATTGAATTTATAGGTCCTGAAAATAAGAAAGATTTTGATAGAATCTGTTTGTTGCAAAGAACGGACACGAGGCGTATTAAAGAGATTTCTACAGATCTAGAATCTACTCTTAAAATGCAGTTATCAAATGTTTGATTCATATTCTTCAGCTATTGATGAAAGTACCGATGTTTCTGATAATGATCAGCTTGCAATTTTTATAGGTAGAATTGATAGGACATATAATGTTACAGAAAAAAAAAGCCTTGCATTCAATCGATGAAAGGAATTACCAGAGGAAAATATATATTTAAAGAAGTAAAAACAGTATTAGGAAGGTTTTCTCTTTCTTTTAATAAAGGTTGATGAATTGCGTTGATATCATTAATACACAGGGGGCATTGAACAGATTTAGTCGCTCAAAGAAAAAAGAAAAAATCATGTTGGAAGAGTTTGGAATTAATTTTCTTTTTGGAATGCCAGTGTACGGATAGAAGACGAAGCGAGGGGGGTTACAGAGCTGTTATAAAAACTTGTTTCCATTTGTACAATTTTCCCAAAACAAAACTGTTTATATTAATGCACCCATAATGACTCTCAAAGAATTATCACACGAGTATATAATATGACAGAATCAAAGTTAGCAGTAAAGAATTGTTCTAAAATCAAGATGTTATACGATATCTGGAGGTGTCAAATGCATGACTAACTCTTCAAGAACTATATAAAATGATTCCTTCAATAGAAGGTTAAGGCTAAAGGCTTTTCTCGTGAGGTGGGAATAAGATGAGGAAAAGTGGGATCATATGAAGATCTTCTCCCCCAAAGTACCCAACTGAAGATCCCCCCCAGTCGCGCTCATATGAAGATCCTCCTCCCCCCCCCAATATTTTAATATAAATAAACTAAATGAGGAATAAATAAGAAAATATTATTCAGATTACACTTTCTTTACACTAAATATTGAAGCAAATTTGTGTACATAGGTTTTTAAAAAAAGGAACTATTGCACTAAATATTGCAATAGTACATAGGTTATCAAAAGCATTCCTGAAGAAACGGTCATACCACATAAATTCTTGAAGATAAGAATTCAAGAAGTCCCGCCTGCATTCTCGCGTCATGCTGATATGTGTTTTATGTTTGCTCCAGTATGATTCTATGGCTTGAGTGTGGCCACTAGTTTGCAGATCTACAAAACTGAGTGAATGGTTCACTGTCCTGTGTGTTAAGCCTAGTCCTTGTATATTAATGTAGGCCTTCCACTCACCACTGTGGATTATCGATCCCCGTTGCACTACTGTTTGTTTGGTAGGGAAAAGTGTCGGAGCATCCCTTTTGTCCACAATTTCCATGTATCCTGTTCCTGGTGAGTTGCTGGTATCCACCATTCCAAACACCCACATAGGAGTGTGAGGTCCTTTGCCCCGATGATGCTTTGGTCTGTGAGAAAAACACGATTCATCGATATGCACAACAGTTCTAAGACTAACAATTTGTACTGGGTTAGCCTGAAGATATCTACTGCACACTTCCGGGAACAAACTGTAGCTGTTGATCATTATGGTCTTATCAGAAGCACCAACTTGACGGCTTGCCCTTGATTCACCAAGACGTTCACTCCACGTATAGATTGCATGAAGCCAGGTCTGAAGCGTTAATCTAGAGTTGGTAAAAAACGATCCATTCCTTATAGATACTCTAGATTTATACTTGGCACAATCTTTTGTCTGGCATTTCCAAGCATAGCCATCATTAGATATGGCATACTTCGTCCAGTTCATTTTACTATCATAAAAGGGACATTTACTTCACTTTTCAGCATTTTGCGTTGCTTAAGCCAATTAATAACTGACAGAGAATCTTAGGTTAGCAAGGGCAGCATAACAGTCTTGAAAGTATCACGGTCCATGGTGCTCTTGATATTGAGTACATGGGCAAAATGTGAATATATATATATATATATATATATATATATATATATATATATATATATATATATATATATATATATATATATATATATATATATTCACATAGATTTCTTTTACGAAGCTTGAGTCTTATATTCAGTAAGAAGGACAAAACGAAGAAGGCAGGTCCCATCTTTAATTCCAACGTTTCAGGTTATTACAAAACCCATCTTCAGGAGCTAAAAACAAATTGAAAATGAGTAATCTAAGCCTAAAAACATAAATAACAGCACAAGTTCAAAGTTAAAAAACACAGATCAGAGAAAATCACAAAAACGACGTTAAAAATATAAAATGAACGTTACGTTAATGAACCAACAAAATAGTGAGGTAAAGAACAGCAGAAAAATATGTGTAAAGAGATACTATCAATTAAGGACAAGCAAAGTAAACGTAATATTACAAAATTAAACAATTTAAATGGAAAATAGAGAATTGGATACAAACAAAAGGTAAAACTAAAGTATAGACACTGAAACATTCCCTTACATGGTCGGATCACAATGACGAGTGAAAACAGGAAGAAATTCAAAGAATGAATACAGCTTGGTTGGTTGTTAAGTTATTAGCAGAGGAAAGGATTACGAGTCCTCATTTAAATTTGGGTGGTTGTATTTAATACACAGTGATTCTTTAATGCGGAGAGATGAAATAGATTTAGCAAATTTTAAGACAGAAAAATCAGTTAAGGATACGTCTGTTTTGCAATCAATAGCATGTTTCCTGATTTTGTGATTTTCTCTAATCGGTGGTTTTTAGCTTTGAACTTGTGCTGTTATTTATGTTTTTACCCTTAGATTGCCTTTTTAGAATTTGTTTCTAGCTCCTGAAGATGGGTTTTGTAATAACCTGAAACGTTGGAATTGAAGATGGGACCCGCCTTTTTCGTTTTGTCCTTTTTTTTTTTTAATCAAAAGCATTCGATAGTCCTTTATTTCTGAACTTCCCCATTTTGTTTTGTCAAACTTTATAGGAATTCTTTGAATAAAATTTGTATGTTTTTGCATGTCTCTAAAATCAAGATATTCACATTATTATTATTATTATTAGTGTTGAAGTTCAGAATATTTATAAAAAATGGATCATATGAAGATCCTCCTCCTCAAACCTACTTAGGGGGGGTGGATTCTTCATATGACCTCTTTTCACAGCGAAATTATGCCTTAACAGACAGGTAATAAAAACTCATACACATATTTCACATAATGTAATTTTTTTGCGTGTGCAATATATGTGTGTGCGTGTTTCTGTGCGCACATGTGTAGATATATGCTATTACTTATAATCCTTAGAAAAAGTATCACCTTTTTATATCTTTCCAGCTTTGGCGGAAAATTTGCACAATGGATAAGCGGCCCTAACATTCAGATATGTCGAAATGATGATGAAGTTATCAAGCTTTTGAGGAATGATCCGCTGATGATTGCCAGTTTGAAGAGCATTGGGGATGGATTTATGGCAGGATGTTGTGAACATGCATAGCACATCAATATCGAATCCCCCAACACCAATATAGCTCTAGCAGCTTAAATGCCTGCTTATGCAACAGGGTTATTGTACAGGCTCCTTTCATTCCTTGATGAAGACGATCAACTCCCGGTAATGGGCGATTTCCTCGGTGATCTCACATACGTGATCAAGGGGAGCTATGGGCACAATGCTTATGGTGAGGCTTTTTGCTCGACCCGACGGAAATCATGAGAGTGTGGATACCGGAATGTGTAAAACAGAGAGTATAGATAAAAGGGTTGACAATAAACACATATTATCACATTCGACATAATTAGGAAGTTAGTTATGTGTGAAGATTCTAAAGATAAGGGTGCTACTGATCACTTTATGGTACCATCCTTCAATCCACAAGCTGGTCCACACGGAAGAGGGATGAAACCACAAGGTCAAGAGATATTACGAAAGACGTCTTGGAAACGTACTGAAATTAGAAACAATGAAATTTACTACAAATTGTACCGTTCGGCAATTGCGGGAAAATTAACGCTATATGATATGGCAGATTCTATCTACTAAAAAATACCCGAACCGCACACGAATTATCTTATTACAATCTAAAAATGTATTATTATTAGCATAGTGAGGGAGAGAAATTGATAGATAGAGAAAGGGGACTATAAAGATTTAGCCATGAAATAACATAAAACAATATAGACTTGCTCATATCCGGCCCATGACCTCTTTGGTCTCTTATACCTCCCAAAGCTCCTGCCCCATCCCGTTAGAATTGGGAAGGCGTAAAAAGAGGAGGGGAGGGGGTCGATGAGGAAGCCCCGGACATGAGCGGTAGAGGAGAGGACTACCACCCTAGTCTGCCACCGACATGTAAACCGGGTTACTGCACCAATAGGTAAGTGCAGTGACCCATACTACTAACGCCTGTCTCAAACGACCTCACCATCTTCCCTGGACTTAAAGTGTCATCTGAGTGTCATCAACTACGTTAGCATACGTTGAAACGCATATCTTCCAATTCCTATAATTAGTGTTTTCACGATGTCTAAAGTAAAGCGATATGTTCAGTGCAAAAGTGCTATATTAATTCCCATTAATAATTTCGCTTGAAGTGAATATTTCAATCTTGTGTTGCAATTTTCGTTTAATATTCATTTAATATCGTTAAAATAATTATTTACTGTGATGTTAATAAATCACCAAATCCAATCTCTTTGCTTAAAATTCTCCAGATTAAAGCTTTTAGAATCAAGGTCCTCCAAAATCACTTCGAACTGTCAATGCTCTCCTTGGTTTCGGAAGTAGATCAAAGCAAAATAAAATGTCCTATTGGTAAACAATCTAGTGCAATTCGTGTCTACGAAATTCATGTTGTACAAACACACTCCAATTATCTTTGATTGCTCAGGCAATATCTGCAGCTTGCGTGAATGGAGAGCTTGGAGATAGACCGTAAAATGGGCAACTGACGAGGAGCTAGGGTAGTAGCGAGTGTCGAGTGGATGAAAACACGATCAATGATTTTCATATCGCTCAGTGGCACTAAAATAGGCTCGCGTGGAGTGAGATGGCCAGCATGTTATTGCCAGCGGTCGCTGACTATGCCATTAGTGAAAGATATCGTTATGGAAAATATATGATTAGATGGTTGAGCTGTTAAGGTTGAACTTGTTTAGGTATGGATGAAAAAGTACAAAATAGATGTAAAGGAAGTAAAAAAACAAAAGTAAAAGGCAATTTGAATCAACAACAGTGTAATAAAGATTAGAGAAGGCTTGAGAGTCATTCTTCCTTTGTCTGAGACCAAAATAGACTTGGTTTTATTTCTAGGGGTAGAAAATTTACTGTGAGTCTTACATCTTATTTCTCTAGAGACAGTAGAAGCCCTAGAGGCTTGAGATTTATAGGAGAAAGAGCTCGTAATTCTGATTGAACCCTTTTCTTACTTGGATGAATCTCATTCTCTACAATTTTATTCTCAGTGCGATAACAAAGCTTCAAATCTTTTGAAATTTGCAGAAAATTCCATTACCTAATTTGTTCAGGATATATTTCTTCTCTTCTGGCAAAAGTTCCTTTTTCATGACCATTATATTAAAAGATTGCAAAAGATTTCGGGATTTCAGAAAATCGACTATTAGCTATGTAATACCTGAGATTAATAGTGCTATGAGTATCTGGGTATTGTTTATTACATTTCTAAACGATAAAAGTTTCATAAACGTTTTCTGGAAAATAATAAGACGATAAAAAGGTTATTGCATATAATATCTAGACACACTTTAGATGCAGTCGATAGTCATCGAAAGGTGTCCAAAATTATCCAAAAGATGGAAAAAATTCTATTAAAATATAACGATTAAATTATCAGGGGGAAATATTTGTACAAGTTCTAAGTAATCAATATTTAGTGTGGAGGCTATAATTTCAATGATGCTTTGATATCTGCTACAGGAACGACGCAACTATTGACACCCTTTGCGTAGTAATCTCGATGCATTCATTTTGAATCATTTCCAAGAGTTCTTGAATTGTTTCGGATTCCTCGCTTTAGACCTCTCTACGAGTGTCTTATAAACATTTTCAATGGGATTCAGGTTCCGACTGTACAGGACAGTTTATATCGTTAATGTGCTGGTCGTCCAGGAAGGTCTTCACCAAATTTACCGTATGGTAGGAGGCGTTATCCTGCATGGAAATTTCAAGCTTGGCTTTGAAGGCTCGCAGATGAAGCAAACCATGCTGTTGTGACAAGTCCTTGTACACTCGTGCACTCACAGTGTTCCGTAAGCAAACAAGTGGTCTCAGGCCTACTACCGAAATCACGCCTCAAACCCTGATACTTCGTTTGCCAAACCTCAGTCTTTGAGGCGCTATTGGCAGACAACCTACTCTGAGACTAACGAACCTTCTACTATCGGATTCGACCAAATTGAGCTTAGATTAATCACTGAAGTCGACATGTCTATATGGGTCACCCGTCCGTGTAACGAGCTCAGTAGCAAATGCAACACTTGCCTTTTGTTCTTCAGACTGACCACTTGATTGACCACGGGTGGGCGATTGTGAAGATTAACTTCTTCCAGCCTACGTGACACAATCCCATTGAGATATTGGTGGCCATAATTTGACTAATCTCTCAAAGAAATGCTGCAACTGCTTTTAAAAGTACTTCCTGATAATTTAGGTAATGGCTTGGTCCTCCCTTTTTAGGTCTTTTTGGCCCTGCGTTTTATTTAACAGCCTTAAATTAAACTGTTTTTCATAGGTTGACCGAATATTATAAACTACCCTTTTGGACCGCTTAACAGTCTCTACAATTGCTCCAATTTCAAGAGCATCTTGGTGGCGCAGCTTTCCGAACAGCTTGTGGACAGAGAGAGGTGTGACAGATTCATTAGGCATCAAACCTGGAGTGAAG
The DNA here is from genome assembly GCA_963969495.1 of Ceratothoa steindachneri. Classification (NCBI taxonomy): domain Eukaryota; kingdom Metazoa; phylum Arthropoda; class Malacostraca; order Isopoda; family Cymothoidae; genus Ceratothoa; species Ceratothoa steindachneri. The sequence continues at coordinate 222,270,967 of OZ018318.1, forward strand.
TTAGTTGCTATGAAAACAATGCGAGTTCTCTTTACAAAAAAGACTATGCGTTTTGATCCTCTTAGTCATTTTAATTTTTCTAGTAATTTCTTATCTGCTGATGCCTTCTTTTTATTCAGACAAATTGTAACAACCTTTAGCCATAGTTAGTTTTTTTATACCTGTAGTTTATCGTACACCAATTTTGCAAACCTTGAATTTTCTCTGGCAAAGATTAGGGAAGATGTTGTAATATACTATTTGTTTATTTGAAATGAGAGATTTCTTGTCTTGTTGGGATGTTTAAATCATCCTGATTCTGTGAATATGGACTAAATAGCTTAGTAATCGAATTCGGGTTTTATTATAGTCAGTGGAGAATTTTAAGGGGGTGTTAATTTTACGTGCATATCGGCATAGCTGTGACGAATTACTTCTAATTTGGAGTTTTCCAGAGAGACACAACTTACCCATTTATGCTTCCATCAGCTTGAGTTTGTAACTATGGGTCACCTGAATTGTGCTTAGGGTCTTTGACTCCTCATAAAGACATATGTTGAAGATCAACTATGCCCAATCCTGCAAGAGAACTTACCTTATGTTGCAGAATGGAGGCAACTTCAAAGTGGCTGTGTGGAATCCCATTTCATATTTTTCTCAGTAGTCTCTCTTTTAAGGATTTGTATTGTTTTACTTTCTTACATTTTAACTTTTCATAACGTCACCACTTTCTAGTAACAATTTTTCAAATTGCTTCTAGTATAGACTACTTCCCTTCGAATCAAAGTAAAATGTAATAGACCTGTGCATAGAACCAATCAACTGAATTTGCCAAATCCAATCACCCAAACTCTTCTCGCTCCGGGCTCGTTTGTATGGCAGCGAGAAGTGAAATCTTTGGACGGAAAATGGTATGAATAGAAGGTGCAGAAGAACCAATTCATTCTAATTGTTACAAGCTAGAGGTCGCATCCATGGATTAATCAATGCTCATCGATGGGAGTTATCATCATGTGTCATCGAGGATACTTGCCAGCACCTAATTTTAGTAAAGAAAATAAAGAGTCCAGGAATGTTAGACACATTTATGTACTTTTCTTAATGTGCTCCAGCTCATATGGTGTCTTTGGAGACTATTATTCTATTATAATTAATAGTAAATCACTTGCGCAAAATGACTACAATTTACAAAATGGCAATAAAATAATTTTTTAATGCATTAATTTAAATATACATAAAATCAATGTTTCCGCCCATTAAAAAAATTAAAGTACTCTTATAGTAGACACAAAGAAACTGCCGAAAATTTGATACACACTGTATATATCTGTTAGAGAGAAAAGGTTACCAACCCACCCACCCCCCAGCCCAACGTCTACCCGTGGCGCCTGAGTAATTGCACCTGCACGCCTAGACAGCCTCAATGGAGCAGCGAGAATTTCACGCGGCCGTGTAATCCATGTTGGGTTCCCCTTCTTCCCCGTCGCATCGCCTGATAGGCACCAGACCTACGACGTCGAGGACATTCGCGCGAGCTTGTGATGCTCGCCGAGAATATCCCCTCCCCCCTGGCGCGCCAAGTCTAATTACATCCCCTTCCCCCTTTGGGGGGACTCTGGCGACTCTCTCCCGCCGGGGCAGTATAAATACTTCGGGAAAAGCTTTGAAAAATTAGTACCATACAGTCCGTCTTGGTTAGCATCCACGTACAGTCTCGTACGCACTACTTTGCCTCCCAAAGGCTTCCAGCTACGAACGCGACGAGTTACCTCTCTTCCCAGACTCGCTCATACCTAGAGCCAGAGTTCCCGCCTGACAGACGATAGACAAGGACAGGCATCTAACATTCCGGTATAGACTTCGTTCTCGCCTGGAGTACTCTCGTTCATTTCTCAGCAAGGTTAAAGAAGAAGGAATTTTGCAAGTGGAGCTTTGCAGTGCCCTATTTCCTCGTCGTCTCCAAGGCCTCCGGTCAATTGGGCTTTACTTCAGTCTCCCCGTTATTAGCACTCTCGTTCTTTCCCTGGGAGCAATCAACGTATATCCTCTCTCGGTCTCTCAACCAGTCGAGTCAATTGTATCCCCCCTTTCCCGTTTGGTACCGCGGATTTTATCTTATTTATTGGCATTTATTTACTTTTGCTAATATTTTCTTTGTATGTAGTAAAGTTATTTTTCTACAATCAGTTTCTCTAAGCCCAGAACCTCTAATAATTGATTATTTAGGCCAACCGCACTCGATTTAGATTATTTAACCCTTGCACTAAGATCTATACCCCAATTTCTGGCGTGCTCCCTTCCCGCGTCACCGCAGAGTCAATCATCGGCTAACAACGACGTTCGACTCTACGACAAACATTATATAATTCTTCTCCTTTCCTCCCAAGATGAAGCTTAAGAAGGAAATGATATCAGACTAATATAGGGGTAATTACACGGTCAAATTTCGAATAGGAACACAACTACAAAAGCGATGGTATCGAGTACTCTGCAGAAAAATAAGTCAAATAAAAGGGACTCAGGAAATGCTCGGTATTCCTATTACCGAACAAAATCAAGTAAAAAAATAATAATAGTAATAATACAATAAGACAGACAGAAATAGTTATCAATAGCCTGGAACAACATGGTTTAGATAACCAGAGGCTTACATACAAGGATATTAAAAAAAATAAAAGTCTCACAATACAAAAAAAAGGTACATACGAACAGGGAAGCTAATCAAAAATATATACACAATAAAAAAGAAATAATGTGACATATTCAGGAATATCTACAAAAATAATCCATTTAACGTTACAATTAATTAATGGGAAATTACTCCGGAGACAAATCCAGGGGATTTCTGCTTAAGCAGGCAATTCTTGGAACCCTTAATATATACAATTTTACGTTGGAATTCTTGGAGAGAGAGGCTCCACCTCATGAGGCGCCTATTATTGTTCTTAACGTTCCGTAGGTAAGAGAGTGGGTTTATGGAGAGGTTCGAAAAAAAATTCCTTAGATAAGAGAAACATTTCGAACTTTTAGATGCCCCAAACGATGGTGTCGTGGTATTACATTACATTATATCAATACCATATTATATCTATCAGGAAGGGACCAATAACTTGAAAGTGAACCGACAAATGGGACGGAAAACCACGAGTTCAGACGGGCTGAGTAGCGAGAAAGTGCAACGAGGTCAGGTAAATTATGGACAATGGCAAAGCTCAAGGTTATTTAAAGATGCATTACAAAAATATAATTTTATTTACACAAAAATAATAAGAGAATTGATGGGTAAAATTACCTCAGAGAATTAACGAGCAAAATCACATCAGTAAATGAAAAGGGGAATTGTAGTTAGAAATCAGGCTATTAGGTTAGAACTTAAGGTATTTCCGGAGGAGACTATTCAAATGGAGGAGTAACTTCCGTTCCAGGGGAGAGTATTTCGGCTACCCGAAATGAGGAGCGCTTCGACAGGAGTTGATGAAAGAAGTCGGGAAAATCACTCGGGGTGATCGTTCAGTGGAATTACCTCTTGGCTGGGGCTAATTCCAAATACACAAAATAGTCCATCTGTCACTTTGCTTTGTTGCTAGCCCTTGACTTGGAACCATAGGAAAATCTTCTGGGTTCTGGGTGAGACTTCTAAACTCTGTCTCTCCTCATGGGAGTCAAACTCTATTTATGTTCAAGGCTCTCCCGGAGGGGGGTTATTGGGAAACAGCTCTACTCTCAAGTGGCCTCGAATATTCCTGCAGAGGCTATTCTAGTCCGCGTAAAGGTGAATTGTGGGGCACACGGTTCGAGGCTACTGCTTGTGGAAGGGGGGGAGGGGGAGGCTTACCAATTTAGGCCTAAACGGACCTTCTGCAGCACGTGAAGTTCCGTCTGCTCAAGAGATTCTACGTGGGGTTCCCTCACAGATGGCAAGAGCTTTTCACTTGATTTCCGCATAGTTTTCCTCGCGATGAAGGAGTTTATGGCTCGCAAACGCGACGGGTAAACTTTCGCCACTGTCACTATACTGGACGAGAACACATCTTATGCCATATTTACATCCCGTTATTGCGTAGACCAAAAGGTTCATGGGGGTCGGGTAAGCATAGGATCGGTGCTGGAGCTAACTTCCCTTTGAGCGGCTCAAAGATAGCGATCGAAGGGGTGTTTAGACGAAGCATTCGGGGGGCTTTTTTCTTGAGGAGCTCACACAGGGGCGCGGCGATGGAGGCGAAGTTCAAAAGAAAACATCGGTAGAAGGAGGCAGACCCCCTGAATGACCTCAGCTGCTTCTTTGTTGCAGTCAGTGGTATTTCGACAATTGCCTTGATTTTTTCAGCTTGGGGAGACAAGGAAACTTCCCCTATGTGGAAACCCAAATATTCAATGTTGCCAAAGGCGAAGTAGTACTTGTTGGGGCGAGTCTGCACAAGAGGGCACGAAGGAAAGCCAGATCGTGGTCGCATTCCTGGGGTGCCACGTAAATATTGTTGAAGTAGAAGGTAACGTGGGGCAACCCATCCAATATTTGCCTTATCATTCGGTTATACTCGTAATTGCTACATGCCGCCTCCAACCCAAAGGGGAGTCGCCGGAATTGCATCAATCCCTTGTCAGTGGGGAAGGACTTGTACCTCTTTATATCTTTCCTCAAGGAAGTCTGGTAATAAGACTTATACATATCTAATTATGTAATGAACTTGGCCCTTTCGAACATGTACAAACTCTGATCGATGAGTGGAATCGGTTCGGCGTCGACCATGGTGGCGGAGTTTAACTTCCGGAAGTCGATGCACATCCGGTAAGAATTGTCCGACTTCTTTACCATGAGGATCAGGGAGCAATACTCTGACTCCGAGGGCTCTATAATACCCATCTTCAATAGCTTGTCTACCTCCTCATTGAACGCTTTTCTTACGTGAATGTATAGGAGGTATGGCTTCGAACGGACAGGTTCCTGGGTAGCGAGCCGAATATTTTGCTTGAACTAGGCAGCACAACCATGGGTATTCGAGATTACATCAGGGAATTAGCGCTTGTAACTGGGTCTTCTCGGGGATCGGAAGCTGAGGGCTTGAACGCAACTTGGTCAATGGGGAATCGGGCGTCTTGTCCCACGCAGGCGAATTGTACCACAACCAAGGGGTCAAGCGGGTAACTGGACTCCAAGGCGGATTCTTCGTTCAGGGCCACAAGTTGGCCTGCAGAAACGCGTCGATGGTACATTTTAAGCATTTTCACGTGGAATAACTTAGTGACAGACTGAGCTTGGAACAAGTAGTCGATGGGGCCACGTCTCTAGATCACCGGGAAGGGGCACTTTCATTGGCTCAAAAGATTGTTGTTCTCCGTGGGAAGTATAATAGAACTTCGTCACCGGATTTCAATCTTCGTTCTTGGGACTTACAGTGGAAGCAGGTTTTATACTTGACCAAGTTTGTCTCGGCGTTCTGATGCGTGTTCTCTGCGCACTTTTCTGACCTCTTCCTCAGGTCTAGCAGGTAAGCGTAGGAGAATTGAATCTCCTGGTTTAATATCGAATTGAAGAAAAGCTGAGGAGGTGTCTAACATGATGTCCATACAGAAGCGCAAACGGGGCAAAACCTAAGGTCCGATAGGGAATTTGCCGGTATGCGAACATGGCTACATACAAGAAACGGTGACATTCTAGGGGTTGTTCGGCGCACAGTTTCTTGAGGAGGGATTTGAGGGAGCTGTTGAGCCTCTCATACATCCCGTTATCAGCTGGGTGAAAAGCAGTGGTAAAGAGGGGATTTATCATTAGGAGCTTGCCGTCATACTCCATAAGTTTCAACATGAATTGGCGGCCACGATCAGAGAGGATTTCCTTGGGTAATCCAACGCGGGAGAACATGGAGATTAGTGTTTCCGCAGGGGATGCTGTCTATATTCTTCAACGGCATGGCCTCAGGAAACCGGGTGGCAAAATCCACTAAAGTTAGCACGTGACTGTGACCTTCACTCGACGGGAGGTGTGTATCAGACCGATGAGATCAACTGCAACACGGGAAAACGGCTCTGAGGTTAGGGGTTATCTCTACAATGGTTTGGGCTTAACTTTCCCTTTGTCGGTAGTATTTTGGCAGACGTCGCAAAACCTGTAGTAGCGAAGGCTTTCTTCATGGGCGTCTGGCTAATAAAAATATTTGAAGATCTTCTGGGTGTCTTCGGGTGGCTAAAATATGATGAAAATAGGCGGTCATGGGCGCCATGGTTATAATGTGACGAACGTGAGAACGCGGAACACAAAATACTCACGTCTGGGGTTTACCGTTTTCTGAGCACGCACGGTAAAGTAAGCCGCCAGTAACTTAGTTGGAGATCACCTTGTCTCGTCGGGTGGCTTCTTGCTCTTTTGACTGAGCTTTAGCCGACAGGAGTTGAAGGGAATCTCATTTCTTCTGGTTTCTTGCGAAGTCTTTAGTCATGACCTCATTAAATTCTGATGGAAGTGAGGGTTCTAAGGGAGACGACATCTTTGAATCCTTTACCACTTGCAAACGGGTAACCACGGGTTGAGCCACAAAGATGGGGAAGGCCGGTGGGCACTGCCCAATGAGGACGGAACATAATTTAATAGGGGCTGCTAATACTTCTTCACAGCCAGTGAAGTACGCACAATCGATGTAGCACTTAACGATGGAGGACCGATTTGCGTGCTACAAGTAGTCGTGCACGACGGCGAATTTAATATGGTCTGGAACTACTGAGGGAAGCAGCTTGTCGGACACCACTATGCAGGTGCACTCGGTATCTCTCACAAGAATGGAGACAAGGAAGCCATTAATCCTTTCGGATTTGAACTTAAGGTCTCCATGGGTATTCTTATCAAACAAGAAGTTTACCTGGTGGCCGCTGGGCCTAAAGCTGCTCGAGGAAGGAGAAGATTCTGATGATGTTGATGGTGGTGCAGACGTGGCACAGATCTGGTGTACCTGGTGAGAAGAATTATTCCTGAACTGAGAGCTCTGGGGCAGTTCGTTTTCACGTGGCCCTCCACCCTATAGAAAAATAAATGATAGGAAAGGGAGAGTGCTAATAACATGAGAAGAACGTAAAGCCCAATTGACCGGAGGAGGCTTTAGAGACGATGAGGAAGCGGGGCGCTGCAATGTTCCACTTACAAAATTCCTTTTTCTTTAACCTCGCTGAGAAAGGAAGGAAGGAGTACGCCAGACGAGAACGAAGTCTATACCCGAGTGATAGATGTCTGTCCGTGTCTATCGTCTGTCGGGTGTGAACTCTAGCCTTAGATACGAGAGAGGCCAAGTAGAGAGGTGACGCGTTGCGTTCGTAGCTCGAATACGTTGGTAGGCGGAGCAGGGCGTACGAGACTGTACGTGGCTGCTAACCAAGATGTGGCTGCATGGTAGTAATTTCTCAAAGCTTTTCCCGTATTATTTATACTGCCTAGGCGGAGGCAGGTCGCCATAGGCCCCCAAAAGGGGAACTGGGATCTGATTAGACTTGGCGCGCCAAGGGGGGGGGGTAATCTCGGCGAGCATCACAGGCTTGCGCGAAAGTCATCGATGCGACAGGGAAGTAGGGGAACCCAACACATATGACACGGCCGCACGAAATTCTCGCTGCTATCTTGGGGCTGTTTGGGCGTGCAGGTGCAACTTTTCTCAAACGCCACGGGTAGACGTTGGGTTGGGAGGGGGGGAGGGGCTAACCTTGTCTCCTTGGCAATATCAATAACGAATTGAATACCTCGGTAATGTAAAGCAAGTATCTTCTCTTTTTAGCCTGGAATTTTTTAAACACCCTGTAGAGATCAAGACTGGCAGACAAAAAGGTAATCCATAAAAAGTGCGACGGAAAGACTCAAAGGGTAAGCAAGCAATTTTCTATGATAGAGATATATTATTACTATTATTATGTTATTCTTAATATTAAGAAAAAAATCAACGATGTCATTCCTAACAGAATTTTGTAAAGATATGTTTTAAAGAAACGGTGATATTAGGGGATGCGGAACTGTATTGAGACACATAGCCCGATTTTTCTAAAGAAGAAACTACTTAGGGCGCTTAATACCGGCATAGAGCGTGTCTTTAAACCTGATCGATATAAATAAACGCATTCCTCATCTACTCGAAGGGCGATGGGGGTGGGAGTAGTTATGTTGTAATAAACGGACCGCTCAAACCTAACCGACACCTAACGTGGGCACTACACTGAATATTCGTCACAGAAAGGATACACAAACTTGCGAAGACGAGAAATTAAAGACTACAACTTACATCCGCAGCCAAAGTTTTCGGAGACCTGAAATTTTTCATATTAATTTGATATGACTGAATATGTTGGTGTAAGTTGCATGTTTATTTCCAATACATCTGGGAATCAAAATAAAAGTTCAAACCTCCTTCTAGCCTTTTTGTTGATTCTATTTAAGTGTATATCATCCTGGTATCGGAATGCAGTATGTTGCGTTCAAAATATCTTTGTATAACACACCATATTTGTTGATTAAAATGATATTTTATGTCGTCAAGATCTGATAATGATTTAATTATGGAGAAAATACGCAACTATACCGTAGAGGAAAGAAGTTTGCTACGCTTGGTGCACAAGGAGGGTTTTATCTGTTGACAAATCGTCGGAAGGTCGGCGTATCACATTCAAGGATTGCCAAACTTTTGAAGAGGATTCGAGAAAGTGGGAACGTCCAAAACCGACCTCGTTCGGGACGATTCAGGGTCAGTACACAACGTGGCGACCGGTTCCTACAGCTCTTAAGCCTTCGGGATTGTAAGAAAACCGCAGTCAAAATGCAACATAAATAGACAGATGGCGACCAGGTTAATGCATCCGTTAGAATAGTCTGACGCAGACTCCCTGCACAAAGCCTGAATTCATGTAAAGCCCGCCAAAAGTAGTTGATCAACATTCGTCAGAATCCACGGTGACTGACTTGGACACGTGTTCACCACAACTGGACACAGTGTCAGTGGGGACTTTGGTTTCCGCAGGAGGTCAGAGTAGCAGTGCAATTGAGAGTGCATAGGTCCAACAGTAAAGAGAGGTATGGGGCATTATGTCTATTTAATGGATTAGTCTTTTTTTCCGTTTGTGATGGCACCATGAATTAATAAAAGTACAAAGCTCTCCTGAAATATTACATGCTGGTCTCAGCCCGAGACATATCCCAAAATGCTCAGAATGTGATCTTCCAGCAGGACAATCCACCATGTCACACGTCTGCGCCAAACAAACAGTGGTATCAGAGAAAATTATAATGGTGATGGACTGAACAACTCAGTCTCCGGCTATGAATCCACTCAGAAACCTATCGCCCGATTTGAAAGAGGCCGTAAAATTTCGCCAAACAGCCTTTAATGAGCAGCTAAATGCAGTTATCACCGAGTAGTGTGCCAGCATCACGCCCATCAAATGTTGCTCCCTCGTGGAAAGCATTCCTCAAGAGATAAATGCTACCATCAGTGGCAAGAAACTCTCGACATGCTACTGAGCTTCGTATATAAGTTTTTAGTGTTGTTGTAATTTTCACAGAGCTTCATCTGCATATATGTTATATTTTTAGTCGCGTGCGGGTCTAGTCGCAAGCGACTCTAAATCTCGCTAGGTCAACGGTCGGTCAGTTCCCGTTTTGCTTCTTTTTTTTTGGTAATAACATCGTAACTATTCGGCCGATTCTAACAAAATTTGAAAACCTTATGTTATTTTGTATTCTCTTTCGAAAGCTCTAATTGCCAAGTCCCCCCAAGGTTGGCCCTGGAATTATTTTGTTTAGGCAATAACATCATAACTATCCCACCTATTCTAATGAAATCTGAAACCTTATGTTGTTTTATATTCTCTTTTAAATGATATAATTGCAAAAGTGCTCCCAAGGTTAAGCCGGGAATTATTTTGTTTTTGCAATAAAATCATAACTATTTGGCCGATTCTAACGAAATTTAAAAGTCTTAGGTTGTTTTACATTCTCTTTCGAATGATATAATTGCCAAAGTCTTCCAAACGTTAGCCCGGGAATTATTTTGGGGGGGCCATAACAGCATACTTATTCGGATGACTCTCTGCTAGACTAAACTAGGCTATAATATGATATACTCTTCTAGGCAAGCCTAGAATAGGCTATACTATGATAGGTTATTATAGGCGAAGCAATACTAAGCTAAGATATAATATACAAGGATAAGATATACTATGATAATTTAGGGTATAAAGTGCTATGCTAGGATAGCATATAGTATGTTAGGCTAGACAATACTAAGCTATGCTTGCCTAGGGTATAATAGGATAGTATAGGCTAGACTTGTCTAGAATACTCAATACTAGGCTAGGTTATACTCGGGTAGGCTAGGCTAAGCTATGCTAAGCTATAGTAGCCTGGACAGGGCTATACTATGCTATGAAAATGTAGGCTAAAGTATATTAGACTAGGGAGGGCTATGCTCTGCTATGCTAGGTAATACTATGTTAGGCTACAATAGGCTAGCTAACCAAGGATAGGCTAAGCTATGCAAGGTTATTCTAGTCTAGGGTATGGTATGCTATACTAGTCTAGGATATACTATGCTTGACTATAATATGATACGCTTGGCTCTATTATGTTAGGTGTGATTATTCTAGGATAAGCTATAACAAGCTAGCCTATACTAGGTTAGGCTAAGCTATCGTACGCAAAGATATATTGGCTAGGCTATAGTAGCCTATTCTAGCTTGTCTATAGTAGACTAGGCAACTTTAGGCGACGTTAGGCTAAGCTCTGGCATGTAATGCTAAGTCATACATGGTTAGGCTAGGCTAGGCTATATATAGTAAGCTAGGCTACACTAGGCAATGCTACGCTAGGCAAGGGTATACTAGGCTAAACTAGGCTATACTATAATAGGCTAGGTTAGACAAGAATCTACTAAGCTAGGCTAGGCTATACTACGATACGATAGGCTAGGTTAGGCTATACTACGATACGATAGGCTAGGCTATACTTGGATATGATAGACTAAGCTATACTAAGATACGATAGGCTAGGCTCTACTAGGATATGATAGGTTAAGCTATACTAGGATACGATAGGCTAGGCTATACTAAGCTAAAGTAGGTTAGAGTAGGCTATCCTACGCTAGGTAATGATAGGCTAGCTAGATTATACTAAGCTAGGCTAGGTTAGGCGCAGCACAGCTAGGCATTCTATTTTAGGCTAGGTTCTAACAAATTTGAAACTCTTATGTTGTTTTTTATTCTCTTTCCAATGATAGAATCGCTAATGTCCTCCCAAGGTTAGTCCACGAATTATTGAAAGTTTTGAAGGTCGTAAGGTCATAAATCAGAATAAGTGAGAGCACGCGACTTGTGGTCAGCAGACCTTGTTTATTCTGTTAATTCTTATTGTTTGTTTAGGGTATATATAGCTTATTATTGTATGTTCTTTCTTATATCAATGTTATATTTTGATTGGTATGCAAACAATTACGACCTACGTTTATCTAATTTCAGAAAATTTCTGAGGTGGCCTAAAACCTTTGGCCGCGGCTGTAGCAAAAAAGTTCAATTCAATAATGCTTTTACCAGCTTACCTAACAATGTATTACAATTGTACCAAACTTTTAATTGACTGAACCAATTATATGCGAAGAATATCACCATATCATTGATAGTATGGTTCTATTGGAAAATTCCATAGGTATCCAAAAATACCAATAAAAACAGAGGGTGGTAATCCTTTTTAGATAGCACACTATAACACATGCTAAATGGCAAAATCCTTTCCCAGCACCAAAGATAAATGTCTAGCAGAGCCACGGCACTGGATAGGAAACCTTGGAAGGATCCTACAGTAGGTCAGTGCATAAGCTCAAGTACTTTACAACAGCACGAGTTGGCTTTGCACTTAAGGTTGAAGTTCAAGTGTTCACTCAAAGATACCCTCCCTGAATAGATTATAAGGTCTACTAGGAAACCTGTTTTCCTTGTTACTCTCTGTTACTCCTTATTACTCTCTCTCTCTCTCTCTCTTTTCTCTCTCTCTCTCTCTCTCTCTCTCTCTCTCTCTCTGATACAACTTGTTTAACTATCCTCTGCCAGTATTCTTGAAGCATATAATTTAGTTGATGTTCTAGCAAGCTTAGAAATATTTAGGTTTAAAATGGGTAACCTTTGCATGAATGAAGGTTACACTACTAACAAAATGTGTAAACTTTAGCCTGAATGAAGGTTACCATACTCGGAAAACTGGTAAACTTTAGCATTAAAGAAGTTAGCATGGCTAAAAGCTACACTACTCAGAATGTATGTAAATTTAACATGACTGAAAATTACACTACCTACAAAATGGGTAGACTTTAGCATGAAATAAGGCTACACTACCTAGAAAATAGGTATATTTTAGCACTATTCACAAATGGGTAACTTTAGCATGAATGAAAGTCTTAAAACAAATTGACAAAATTTTGCAGCATACAGAAGAAATCGATGAAGAGGTAACAATTTGAAATTGACGACTTTCAAAACTTGCAATAAGTGTCTATGGTATCTTGCAAGTTAGAGATTATTCTTGCAGTAAACAAGATATTTTGGAACAATAGACTTTATTTTTTATTTCAGAATTTAATTATACAGGTATCCTTAAATGTATTTATCCTTATATGTAAAGTAGTTGTGAAATAAACAATGCATTTGTTATTTCAGCTGTATTCCGCCTGCTTTATATCAGGTTTGTTTATTCGTTTCTAAAAAAATTATATTTTGGATATTTTGAATAAGGTTGAATTTTCATTTCTAATCATATGAGTAGAGAGAAAAGTGTATCTCGAATTTATAAATGTATATTTGCAACATTTTTATTGCATATTTAGCAAGATAATTGAAGCTTCTTAATAACAATTATAACTTCACATCTAAAATACCTTAAAAATGCTTTTTGTCTACACCAATTAATTGATTTTATCCAATAGTACATTGTACCAATTATAAAATGGATTCTTTAAAATCGGGTCGTTTATGCAGTCCTTATATTCACACATGATCCAAGGTACTGTGCTCATTTCTGAGAGCTTTTGGAGTGGCATAGTTCGCTTTTATCGTGCAGTAGTACTTTTGGACACCCGCTGTGTTCAATGCAGAGTCCTAACCAAGATTAAGAGTGAGATTCATCTTAAGAAACTTTGAATTACAACACTAAAATGATTGAAAATAGAGATAAAGGAAGTTGCGCGATGGTTAAAAGGCTCGGCTTATTTATCCCGTTAAATTAATGGAAGCGACCAAGAGTTAGATCCGTTATGGTCTTGAGAGAGGTGCCTATTAGCTCTTGGTTCACGCACAGTAAACAGAATAAACAAACAAACACACGAGAGGCATTCTCATTGAGCCTAACCTGAACCTACAGTAGGAAAAGAAAACCTATTTAGGGCGTAATAACCCGTCACATCTAACCTAAATACATAATTTATAACACACATAACCATAAGGATATCTATGATATGGCTTTTCCGTTGCGTCAAAATTTGGATTTGATAGCGGCCTGCCAAAATTCCCTTCGTGTAAGCCACTCCGCACTTCATTAACATGTTTATACCCGCTCTTTGACAAAGTTTTATAATGATAAAATTAGAATGCACGACGGGCTCTGCTTTACATAAATTTTAACCCAAAGGCATATTTAGGAGACACGGGAGAGAATGAGAATTCAAATCTCATTATTGTAAAATTACCGTAGTTCTAGTTTGCCTACCTACACCAGAAGGGGGAAATGACAGACACTTTTAAAGAAGCATATGGCTTGTTATAAAAGGACATTGGCGGTAAATAAACTTCCCGATGATGATTTTGATGAAATGGTCTTGAATAGTAGTAATTTTATAAAGCTTAGTATCCTGCGTCCTAGAATAAAGAAAGGAATAAGAAAAATATAAAAAAGTCGAACACAAAATGGTTAAAGGAAAGTAGACATACAAAGGAAGATGACTAAGGAGAGCATCACTTTTAAATACTGGATCTTGGAAGGCACAATTTGACCCCGTGGGATGATTTTGTTCAAAGAACCATGGAATCCCCAGTCTTATATTGGTATCGGCCCTTTAAGGGTTAAAAATAAAAGGCCCCATCCTTGATGGCCATTTTAACGACAAATTTCTGAATCAGACGTACCAGACCCCCATGCCCACTTGATACCCCTTTCTCCGAGTTTTCGCCATTTTTGTAACTTAAAAGAAATGAAAATGAAAGAGGAAAACATGCCTCCTGATCCACAACATAGGAAAATACCCTTGCAGGGGTGTTACAAATACTTACAATAATAGAAACCAATGAAAAAACAAGGGCCATAAAAGGTTTCATTATGAATTAATCTTAGCTTTAATACTAATAATACTAGAAACTACTGCAACTACAAATACTCCTTGGAAGTTTTGTAGATTCGAATTTTGATGATTTTCACCAGAAAAACAATCCTTATGAATCCTGAGATGAAAAAACGAGCCTCAAAACTCGCCTGGATTTCATCAAATTCACTAAAATTGAAGCTTAATCTGCCTAAAAAATATTATATCAAATTTGCCACACACAATTATTGCTATCGCAATTATTGCTATCGTAGCTAGGATTAAATGAAGACGACGTAATTATTTCAAAGGAAACTAATGCAAATAACTCCGGAAAAATATAAATTGTAATATTCTTTGTAGATTCGGTATTAGGAGTAATTGTGGTAATCATAAAGCTTGTAAGAGGACAGAATAAACTTTTTAAACCTAAAGGACTGGGTTCGGGAAAGTTCTCTATTCTTCAATAAGCAAGTTCGTACTTACGCCCTTTAACGCCTCTTGGAGGAAACGGTAATGGATTAATTAATTCCCTAGTTGTAGTGTAGTAAATTTTGTCTTTTAGTTAAAAAAAAAGGAAAGGAAAAATCAGGTAAAGAGGGTTTTACGTGAATATTATGAGTGGATTATTATAAATGAACGAGTAAATGAAGGAAGATAAAAGAAAAAAATAAAAGAAAAACGCTCTAAATAACTGGTAAATTCCAAGTCAGCGAAAGAGAAAAAACAATAACAAGAATTTAGAAGATATCGAAGATGGAGGGGAGTGGAAGTACAGAAGAGAGTGAAAGAGAGAATATAGTAAGGATAAAGGGAGAAATATAAATTCTTGTATGTTAGGCCCCATCTTAATAGATTGATTAATTTATAACTAAATAGATAAGTGCCAATGCATATTAAAAAAAATCTCACTCTCCTCTTCGCTACTCGTAAATAATAAGACATATTCCATCCTTCCTTCTTCAGCATATCTCACGAACCTATTCCATCAATTTATCTTCTTGATATCTTTATGTTCAATGCTGTCTTTCCATCTCCCTCATCTGTCTCAAAAATATTAGCTCATTTTATTTTCTTGATATTTTTTTTTAGTTCTCTTTTGTCATTCCATCTTCTTACTATCTCTAAGACTAATCCAAATTTTCTACTTTCTAAACATTTATCTGTTTTATTTCCTCCTTTCGCCTTCTTTCTATCTATTCGATCCATTTCATCCTTACACTCTTTTGATATCTCAGTTCTATTTCGTCCTTTTATCTTTCATATCTCTCGGAGACATTTTATCTCTGTTCTATTCGGTCCTTCCATCCTTCCGTCTTGCTTAAATCTCTCAGACACATTCGATCCTTCCGACTTCTCTCTTTATCCCATCCTTCCCTCTTCCTCCTATCTCTCTGATCCAGTTCATCCTTTCGGTTTCTTTATGACACTGTTCTATTCCATCCTATTTTTCCATATTTATTCTACCCATTCCATCCCTTCGCTTTCTTTATGTCTTTGTTATATTCCGTCCTTCTCTCTTCCTCATATCGATCGAAACCATTCTATCCTTTCGCCTTCTTCATATCTCCCTCTTCCATCCTGCCCTCCCCGCTCTTGTTCATATCTCTCGCACTCATTCCATTCTTCTTGCTCTTCTTTAAAGACGTGGCTTCTCACGTATCCTCCTGCCGTTAATTAGACACGGCCAGAGGTTTTATTGAGGAGAATAGAAACGTACTGAAATCTTACATGATTTTATGCATTTTGTGCGGAAAAATTTGATAAAATTTGAATTTAAGAATAGGGAAGTTGGAAGGAGCTGTATTGTGTCTAAAAAGAACCTCCTAAATAAGCCAAGATTAGGAAAAAATAATCTTGGCCCAGAGATGAAAAAGAATTTCGGAGGAAAACTGAGAGGAAAAATAAAGGAAATCAGAAGATTTTAACAAATAAAACTAAAGATATAAACTTATAATTCAGGTAATCTGTATTTAGAGAAAAGTACAGAAAGGAAGATGTGACGTTAAAGAAAGTTATATTGTTTGCAACATACTTGAGGCGAATACCGATGCTTCTAAAATATCCAGTCATGGCCAAAATATTTGAGACTAGTATATTGTTTGCTAAAGGAAATTTAATAGAACTAATTGAAGGTTGCATTTTGTTTTAATATGTTTTATCATAATTTGAGGGTGAAATATAAAAAAATAGAGCCCAAAGCAATTTATTAATAAATACAGGCAAGGAATGTATGAAGACAATACTTACAACGAGGTTTCTTACTCTTCAGGACTGCTTCAATACATTTTGGCATGCAATGGAAACCAAATATGTGATGAAATCTTTGCTGATAATGTTCCATTTTTGTTTAAAGGGCACCCACAAATCCACACAATTGAATCCCTTCTGTTTATCAACCGCGAGATTCATTAGAATCCCCCACAATTTCTATATTGGGTTTAAATCTGGCGAATTCTCAGGTCAAAGTTCCAAAAGTTCGATGTTATTTTTAAAAAAGAACTTTGATATTGCTATTTCTTTGTGAAATGCTGCACCATCATACTGAAAAATACAGTTATCCAAAAATTGGTCCTGAACTATTGGAAAAAGGGCTAATGAAGCACGTTTTAAAACTATTTTAGGTTCATGGCAGTGTTGGTAGGCAAAATTGTTAGTGATCTAGTTCCATTAAATGCGAAGAAGCTCAGACAGAGAGTGTCCGGATGTTTGACCTTGGGCATAACACAAGAATTGTGAAAGCCTTCTCCATTTCTACTCCAATTGAGGCACTTTCCAGAACCTCCAAACAAGCGGAAGATTAGGTTATCACAGAATATCACTTTGCCCCACTCTTCAACAGTAGATTATGAATATTTCCTACAAAAAATAGAACCGTACCGTAAAGTGCTTTTTGGTACCATTTTGAATTCATGGCCGTGTTCGTAGGCAAAATTCTTTCAAGACCACGTGAGCCAGCGTGAGAACTTTAGAAAGTCGAGGAAGAATCCGTCACTTGCTTAATCACCCGTCCAAGCTGTGTTTGCTTTCATGCGCCAATCTCCCCCCCCCCTCCCTTGCGATAACGCAAGGTGCTGCCACATCAACCCTACCCCCATATCGCTTGGCAGGTTTTATCGTCTGGAGCGACGCGTTACCATGAATTGTATTTGCTTTAACTGTCGCCAAGCATCCTCTAGGGACCGCAAGGCCATGAAGCGTCTATTGGATCAGCCACCCGGGTATTTAACCCGAAACTCACCATCTCTCGAGGAGATTGAAAGCCTTCCCTCCACTCTGCCCAGACTGCCGTCGGATTCCCGTGAACCCCCATAACCCCTCGTCGTACGTCATCAAGAATCTTGTCAGCAGATCTACCTTCGTTAAAATTTGCCCCCTGTTCAGAGGAAATCTATTGAGTCCCCTTCTTCCCAGAGAGTTGTACGGCCCTCTTATCTTCACCACCCCTAAAAGATTCCCGTTCTTTCGAGATTGAGCCTTTCTGCTGATCTGCAGAATTGTATCAAAGTTGAGACTACATCTCTCTGGAGCAGAGAAAATCTCATTCTTAAAGACTTGCGCCATTGTCTTCCACCCCGCATCCGATTTGCTCGCGCTTAATGGTAAAGCGATTTTGTATGGTCATCCTCAGATTAACTCGTTAATCTTCACTTAATTCATTTAACTATCATAAGTAATTTTTTCCCCCTTTTATTTATATATTTATATATATATATATATATATATATATATATATATATATATATATATATATATATATATATATATTAAAATTAGATCTGGAGGTATTGTCTTCATATATCCTTTCAACTGCAACATGGCAAGCAATTAATCTAAACCCGGTCAATCGTAAATCGCACTCCTTATTAATCGCCTCGAACGATCTCAAGCGGCTTGTGGTCAGGTGTCTGCCCATGTTTGTGTTCGACTATGAGTGCGAAGCTAGTCTACACAGGTATACTTCGATTAAGAATCTGGGTTTTTCATATATCCTTTCAACTGCAACATGGCAAGCAATTAATCTAAACCCGGTCAATCGTAAATCGCACTCCTTATTAATCGCCTCGAACGATCTCAAGCGGCTTGTGGTCAGGTGTCTGCCCATGTTTGTGTTCGACTATGAGTGCGAAGCTAGTCTACACAGGTATACTTCGATTAAGAATCTGGGTTTTTCATTACAAAAAGTATCCAACTATACCAGACATCATATATATATATACACATATATATATATATATATATATATATATATATATATATATATATATATATATATATATATACATATATATATATATATATATATATATATATATATATATATATATATATATAATGTCTGGTATAGTTAGATACTTTTTGTATTGAAAAACCCAGATTCCTAATCATTATCATTATCTGTATCTGGTGGCAAATAAAGTTGGGTTATTTTTTGTTTAAAAAACACATTTTTTTTTTCAAGTTACGAGGGGCGGTCAATAAGTTCTGCGAATCGGCAGGGCAAAACAGAGAGAAGGGGATGGCCGTTTGTGGGGGTATTAGGACAAGTTATGACAAGTTAGGACCTGCAGCCGCACGCTCCTGCCTCGTCTATTTAAGAAGCAGTAGCTGATCGCAGATCGTCAGTCACAAATTTTTCAACAATTTAGAAGGTTGAGCACCGCACAGTGATCAAATTTTCAACCAAGGAAGGCAAGAATGCAAAAGAGATCCATGAACGCATGGTTGCATTGTACACCAACACCCTTGCCTTCCTATGTAACCATTGCTCGCTGGAATAGGGAGTTCCGCCATGGTCGTGGCTTCCTTGAAAATGACCCCCGTCCAGGACGCCAGTCAGACGTGACCAACGAGGACAATGTGGCCCGTGTGGAGAGGAGGATCCTCTAAATTCGACGGGTGAAGGTCGAAAAAATCGAGCGGGAACTTGGAATATCACATGGAAGTGTTATCACCATCATCCATGACAATTTGGCATGACCAAGGTCTCTGCCCTTTCAGTCACTAGAAAACATAGGCCCCATGATCGACTTCAACGTCGTCAAAGTTTAAGGTAGCTGCTACTCCTGTACAACCATGACCCGGCGGGATTCGAGTCACGCATAGTGACAGGTGATGAAACGTTGGTCCATCACTGGGATCCCGAGACCAAGCTCGAAAGCATGGCCTAGAATCACAGCAGCTCTCCAACCCCCATCAAGTCCCGGACCCAACCCTCAGCCGGGAAGATCATGGCCACCATCTTCTGAACTATGTGTCTCGTGGAAGGACCATCACAGGCTAATATTACGCCGAGGAACTTGCTGGGTTGAAGAAGTGCATCTGACAAAAGCGGCGCGGCAAGCTGACACGCGGTGTCTTGCTCCTTTATGACAATACCCCTGTCCACAAGGCCAGAGTTGCACAAGGTACCCTGCGCGAGTGCGAATTCAAGGAGCTTAACCATCCCCCTACAGTCCAGATCTGGCCCCTAGCGACTACTTTTTATTCCGCCAGCTCAAGGCTGCACTGCGTGGACGCCGGTTTGGGGACGATGAAGATGTCCAGCTCGCCGTTCAGGAGTGGATTGAACAGCAGTCGGGAGATTTCTGGTTGTCGGGAATTCGAAGCCCCAGGGACAAGTGGCGCAAGTGCATTAAGGTCGAGGGTAGTTATATTGAAAAATAATAAAACACTTTTCCTCATATCTCGTTTTCTTATTTTCGGATTTCAAAACTTATTGACCGCCCTTCGTACCTAACCCCCATGTTAAGTTCTTCCGTAACCAGATTGCCAAGTTAGTTCAAGAATATCTAAAGAAAGTGGAACAAATTCTTTGCGGTGACCATTTTTTCCAAATTTTACTTACTTATTTCCGTGCAGGATTAAAGGCCTATAATCATTGGTCACATAGAGGTCAGGTTTTGAATTATTTCGGTTATTTTCTTTATTGCGTACAATCTATTTGTAACAAAATTTACGTTAGGATTTTTTATACGATCGTCGAGCTTCATAATATTTTCTGTAAGTTCCTTGGACGCGCCGAGGGGCCAGACGTGCATTTACACCAACAAGATGTCCTCATTTAAGCGTTTCCTTGAACAAGGAGAGATCCTTGGGTTATCGGGCAAGGATCTAGTGTCATACGTTCAGGAGGAAGAAAGAAATGAAAGGGCAGAAAAAAGACCAAAGAGAAGCTAAAAAAGAACTAAGAGAAGCTTAAAAAAAAAACAGAGAGAAGCAGAAAAAAATAGAAAGAACTCGTCAGCGTTAGCGTGAGCTTGACAGGAATCATTTGGAGACCCTTTTTGTTAGCTCGAGAAATAAATCCACCACCAGACCCCTTCGGTAAGCTGCCAGTGCTTAAAGACGACCACGATTTCAGCGCCGACTTAACTCACTTTGAGAAAATTTTTGAAGTGAACTACTGTGATATTGAAGCCGATGGAGTCGCTCGACTTTTTCCTCTCCTTAATACTAACCTCTGAGAAATCTTCATTTCCCTCCCGGCTGAGGCTACTCTCGACTACAACTCCCTCAAGTCCGAATTATTACACTAAGCAACAAATTTAAATTTTTTATTTGTTACAGACATGGGAATAAGTGTTTCTAATTAGTTTGAGGGCGCTGAATCCGAATTTGAAAACTAAAATTCTATATCACGTCTAGATTTTGTGTGTTGACCCCCCTTCCATTTCCGTATTTGTTCCGATTAATAAATAAAAAAAATCTTTTTATTTTGTATTTTTTTAATTTTTAAGAAGTGTACATCACTGGCGAAGTTCCCTCTCCCTCCGTCCCAAGTTATTAAGATTTTATTTTATTGATTAAGTTTGTTATGCACTTAAAGTTTAAAGAAACTTTGCTGGGGCCTTCTCGTTTTTCTTTTGTGAGACATCAAAGTTTGTTTTTGTAAAGAACAGCAATAATCCCCCATCATATATGGATTAAATTTCCCTTGCTACCTCGTCTCCATAACCAAAATTTGTTGATGAAAACGTTCACCATGTTCATTACAAACCGCTCCCAGATTTCAGGAAAAAAATCGAGATGAGAATGCAGAAAATGCATTTTAAGTGACATTCTACATACCATCTTTTCATAGGCTTCCAGCATGTTGTTTACTGTTTCTCAGTAATTTAGAGATTTAAAATTTCAGAGAAAGTTTTCAGTAACTTCTACAAAGGATGTTCATGCTTTGCGTTCCTTTTCATTGAGATACAAAGTGAAGGAATCATCAGAAACAAATCTGCGAATTTGTGATCTAGTGAAAACTTCAGCTTCTATTTTTGCATCAGTTAATGATCCTTTGAATTTGTTTATCAAATATTGAAAGCCTTCACTTCTTTGATCCATACCCTTTACAAAATTTTTGATTAACACTAATTTAATGTGAAGAGGTGGAAAATGAACACCTTTTGGATCTACTAGAGCATCATGCTTAACATTATGTTTTTCTCTGAAAAAAAAAAACAGTAATTAGAATTCTATGATATTTGAGCTTCTCTGGCTAGCTATTCTCGCTTTTTATAGTGAGTTAAGTGCTCACACCATATCATGGGAATGGCAAATGGCATTGCCTTCCTCTTCCCATTTAACCAAGCTATCAACATTGGGTTACACTGCGTGCAGCAAATAGGAGGGGCCCAATCTTTATCCTGGTCCCCTACTTTGCATCCAAAATAGTATATGTAGGCTTGCTTCGTCGTTACTGCTGTTTCTATTTTTCTCCGTTGGGCCACTGGTGTGAATTACCCACAAACATAACAAAATATTTTGGGGCTGTTTACACACCCGCGTCTAGAACTAGAGCAAGCAAACGATACACAATGTGAGATCCTTATCATAAGGTTCTTATTAGATCAATATTTTTATAAATGTGTTATCTCCTTTAACATTTACCAGTTATCAGTAGCAGAAAAGTTATCACAAATTGGTATGTATTAATCTGAAAATCTGAAAGAATCTGAAAAAATACTCAGTAAGTAGAATTCTATGATATTTGAGCTTCAATATAGTCTACTCTATATATATATATTAAAAATGTCAATATATATTAAATATATATATTATTTATTAATATACATTATATATTTATTATATATATATACATATATATATATATATATATATATATATATATATATATATATATATATATATATATATATATATATATCGGATGAGTTTGAACTGTTAGTATGACTGTCTGTTAGTTCCAAATCAGAATCAAGTTCATAGTAGATATCCAAAATTTCAGAAGGGTTAGCCATTTTTCACTTAATATGAAAAAACTAATTACCACAATTTAAAAATGCGTGTGTTATCTACAACTCTCCTAGAAAGACTAAACTAAAAGAAATACTTCCTATATATTTAAAAAGAGAAAGTAAA
Organism: Ceratothoa steindachneri; assembly: GCA_963969495.1. Classification (NCBI taxonomy): domain Eukaryota; kingdom Metazoa; phylum Arthropoda; class Malacostraca; order Isopoda; family Cymothoidae; genus Ceratothoa; species Ceratothoa steindachneri. Next base: position 222,293,622 of record OZ018318.1, read on the forward strand.
TTTACCGTTACCCGAACAAAAGGAAGATTCTTAGGCCTAAAAGACATCGACTCAATTGAGTCGCTGGGTATTTTGACGCCCAGCCTCTTTTGAGGCTCTTGGTATCGTAAGGGTTAAAAGGCACCGATAACTGTATGGCTGATAGTTTAAGTAGGGACTCGTTAGATCCTTCTCCAAACTAATTCAGAGCCATTTCCCTTTTTAATCCATGTATTAATTTTTTCAGGAAATAAATTTGTATATTTAACCATATAGTAAGAAAACGCGTGTCCATTATATATATATATATATATATATATATATATATATATATATATATATATATATATATATATATATATTATCTTTATTTATACGTGTATAATGAATTCATTTTATATCCTAAACTTTTTTTTGTATAATCGTATGATAACTTACCCTCGAGCCACTGAGTCCCACTTAATGATATCATAGTGAAAATACCCTTGGGCAACCTTAACGTGGCATTGTATAACCTTATGTATGTATATGGTATAACCTTTTCCCCGCACTAGTTCCACTATTTTTTATTTTGGCACCATTTTGAAAATGTGTCCTAGGTACTCTCAACTTTATCCGCTATTGTCATGTGACTTTCAGTTATATTCCCCCCCCCCCAACTAATCATTCTCCGATGTCACTTCTTCCCCTGAACTTCTATCTGGGGATTGAGGAGTGTCAGAGATCACAGAGAGAGAGACAACAGACACTTGTGGCACCCCTTTTTATCTGCACTAATGGAAGTGCAAAATTATGAGACGCCGTGAGACGCCACGATGACCTGAAATGCCGCTATCACAGACACCTGCGACAAGTGTGAAGCCCAGAGGGTCCTATATGAAGTCGGACAAAGTTTGCTTAGCCGGCTTAGGAACCTTCTCGCCCTCGCGCTAAAAGTCCGAGTCTATTCTCGTCTGCCGAAATTAATTATCCCATTATACAAGTTTACACAGCGCTAAAGCCAAATTATAAGCTTTTGTGCTGCTTAAAGAAGAAGAGGCAAGGAATCCTTTAAGGTTATATTTACCTATGAATGGGTTAAATATATACGTGTCTTAGTATTAAATGATATTTACATACGTTGCTTAAATCTAATTATATACACTTTACACATAGTTAATTTTACTCGCAGCGCAAGACATATGGAAACAATCTCCGGCAATGGAAATTGATTATACAATCTAAAGCGTTTAGAATAGAAAAGGTGAACTAATGAAGATCGCAATAAGAAAGTAAATAGACTTAATTAAATGGGATAGAGTAGTGATCAAATTGCGAAAGTATATACGACTGAATGACACAAGGATACACAATAGAGTGAAAGGCCTTCCTAAAAACTTCACTTCTCGTCCCTTCGTATAAGGGAACTTGAAAAGCTGATGGTTGGTTCGTCTTAGCGAATCCTTGGGTATTTAAGAAGTCGCATAAATTTGCGACAGCTGTGGGATGGGGGGGGGTACGCGAGAGGAAATAAAAACAAATTAAATAAAGTAAAAATTAAATTAAATACAAACTAATAGATTTGTGGGTCTACATTTGGACCCCGCATAATTTCCTTAATCATTCGCCGTGCCTCTAAAGCAGAGCGAGGAGTAAAACTAGGTCGACAACCCGCAAGTGGATCCTAATACGAACTTGTGGAGGAAATATCTGCAAGTAGATGCACAAGTTCCGAAGTAGATCCTTCGGATGAAACATCTGCAAGTGGATCCAAACACGGGCATGCGGAGGGAATATCCACAGGTGGATTTGGAAGTTCCAAAGGAAAGACCTTCCTGATGGGGCGAGTAATGTGCCCTGTCTTCACCTTTAGGGTCACAGACCTGGACTCTCCATCGCATCCCTAATGGAACTCCACTAATAGCCTCATATTCCACCATAAACGAGCAGACTCGTCCTTAATCAGGACCACGTTACCGACATGTGGAGACAAGCCCTGGGTCGATTGCTCGGTGTATTTCTCCCTCAAAGCTACCAGATATTCGGTTTGCCAACGTGTCCAGGACTAATGACTTAGCCGTTCCATCTGCCTTTGCCTCCTTTTCAAGGTAAAGGAGCAACCGAATTTAGGATCTTCATCTCCGAACGTCTCCTGTAAAGGGAGCTTCCTATAACCTAGAATTAAGTTGTATGGAGTTAGTATGTCTAGGAAGTGAAGCTTTTCTGATACGTAAGTCAGGGAATGATGACTCAGGAAGTTCTCTATCTCGGTAACGAGGGTCAAGAGCTCATCCTGGGAAACTATTTTGTTCCCTATTATAGATTTTAAAGTCTTTTTTGTAAGACCTATGAGGCGCTCCACGAATCCTGTATAACAAGAAGCCCTCGATGGATTGAAAATCCATTTTATTCCTGCAAATTCGCAGGTTATGTGCAAGGTGTTCAAGTAGATAGAGGCTGCTCGAAATGTACCAGTGTTATCTGAATATATGGTATGTGGAACTAAAAACCTCGCCGTGAATCTCCGGAATGCGCATAAGGATTGTAATCCTCCATCACAAACCACTTCCAAGTGAATAGCTCTCGTGGTAGCACATGTCAATAGAAGAATGTATACCTTTTTATTCTTTTTACCTTTCCTAATTGTGATAGCGCCAGTATAGTCTACTCCGATAGTATGGAATGGTGTTTCAACCGAATCACGTCCCTTTGGTAGAGGAGGCGGATCTGGGATAGTATACTTACGATTTGATAGCTTACTGCACATAAGGCATTTGCCCCTGATTTTTTTGATTATTTGACGTTCCCTTGGGATCCAATATCTAGACCTTGCTATCATTAGAAGCTGGTCAGGGCCCAGATGTCCATGGGTATAGTGAAGGTAAATCAATAGCAGCTCCATGAAGCTATGATCGGTCAGTAGAAGAACCGTATATTTTACGCTTTGGGGGAGATCAGAATGGGAAAGCGGCCTATCGCATTTTATCCTACCTTCCTACATAAACATAGATAGATAGCTGTTTAATTCGGTTGGAGCCAAGATTTCTATGACCATTCGCGAGCTCTTCCCATTTATTTTAGTATTTCTCCTTCCGCGTCTTTTAAAACCAGAAGTCCATAGCAGGTTTTGCTCTTCAGAGTTGATGTTATGGGTGACAGGTTCTGCTAGTGAAGATTTATGAGTCACCTTACCTTTGATCGGAATTAAAAACCTGAAAATTAAGATGGTTATTTTAAGCAGTTTCGCTAAGGAACTGTACTTGTTTATTTCAATGGGCAAATCATAACCCATTGCAATTGGGAAACGTGTGTGCAAGTTAATGGATTCAGGCCAGATTTCGTTATCGATAATTAATTCAGGACCCTTTACCCATAAAGAGTTGGTAAATTGCTTGTTGGATTGGCCTCTGGTTAATGGGTCGCATAGATTTAATTTGGATACGACATGTCTCCATGCGTGCCCCTGCGATAAATTTCTTATTTCATTTACCTTGTTCTGAATGTAGGGCTCGTATGTTTTATCAGGCACGAGCCAGTGAAGAACTATTTCGCTATCCATTCACATATTAATATTTACATTAATACTCTTATCAAAAGCAGATAATAATTCGTTCACTAATCTAGCTGCAAATAAGGCAGAGGTTAGTTGCAACTTTGGAATAGTTATAGATTTTCAGACTATCTTCGCTTTAGCCATACATGACGTACATTTTTAAAAATACTGAAAACACTATTACCCCATAAGCTTCAGTGCTACTATCACAAAAGCAATGGAGTTCAACATTGTTATACGGTAATGTTTGCCGGGGGAATGTTATCTCCAAACCTTGTTTTAAGTGTGGAACCAATTCATCCCATACCGTTTGGGAGTCAGAGTCCAGAGGCTCATCCCAATCTATGTTTTTCTCCCATAGACTCTTTATAAACAACCTTGTATTAATGGTAATTGTGAGGAGGTACCCTAGTGGATCATAGAGAGAAGCTATGGCTCGTAAAACCTCCCTTTTGCCGATTAGGAAAGTATAATAATTCATCCTTTGCAGTGTCCCAGCCTAGACCAAGTACCTTCAATGGCTCTTTGGCTTAATTACCTTGTTTTCTGAAAAGAGTGTTACAAAGGTGGGAATTCAAATACCATTCCCTCAAATTAAAACTGGTTTCTTTTAATACACCTCTAACCTCTTTATAGAAAGACGATAATTCTTCCACAGAAGAAAATGTACATGCCAGGTTATCCACATTAAGACCTTTAGAAAAGGTACCAGTGCATTTACCTCCTTTTATCTGTATTAGTTGCATTACGGAAGCGTTCAGTATAAATTGGCTGCTAGAAGAGACAAAGAAAACTATATCTAAAGGTTATCAACAGACACTCCGGTTGTGACGGGTTTTTCACCCATAGAAACCGGGCAGAGTCTTTGTCTTTCTCCTTTAAATTTATTTGAAGTTACGCCTTTTCAATATCTACAATGCATGTAAATGGGTATTGTCTAAATATAATAAGGATATGGTAAAAGTTGTTAATCAACAAAAGACTAGTATTTAGGCAATCTTTTAGACTTACGCCACCAGCTGAACAGACAGAAAACACTCGGAGGGGAGTTGTTGGTGAATCTTTCCGCACGCCATGGTGTGCTAAATAGTGTATTTTTGCTCCCTCTAAGTTAGGAGTATTTGGCCTCACTTCCTCTATAGATCCCTTTTCAAGTTGCTCCTGGAAAATATCATTATAAACCTGCTAAAGTGAAGGATTATCCCGCCTTAACTTGGCTACCATATTTAGTAGATGGGACTTTGCTATGCCATATTTATTTTGGAGATTAGGGTGAACTGTTTTCCATGGTAGCCCCACAACTAATCTACCATCCTTAAACTCCGCAGAGGCATTAAAAGCTTTGTAAACCTTGTTTTCTGTAACAGACAAAGATTTAGGGATAAGTCCCAATGAATCCATATCCCATATGACCTGGATATCATGTTTGGGTGATATAGCCCTTGGTTCATAGAGTTCATGGTTAGGAAATTAGATGTTTCATTAGCGAGAGGTAAATAACCGACAGGCATAGCACCCACATTAGAGTTCAAGTAAGTTAGATCTTCCCTATTAACTATTTAATTTACAAATTCATGGTAGAAATCTCCACCTATCAATAGAGATATATTTGAAACCGAATCACCTAAATGCGGGTCGGCTAGTTTCACCCTTAATTCTGCAACTGTTGCCTTTGCTTTGCTCAACCCATAGAGAAATCTTGTCGATTACCAGTGCCTTAATATTTACTGGTCTGTCATCAGTTTTACATTACACGATACCTCGTCGTATACCTTTGGTAAGCCTTGTTGGTTGAACCCATTTATAGATATCGTAACTTTATGACACACGGTTAGTTGCAAAGATACACAATAGAGTGGAAGGTCTTCCGAAAAACTTTCCTTTTCGCTACATCGTATAATGAAAATTGAAACGCTGACGGTTGGTTCGTCTTATCGAATCCTTGGGTAATTAAAATTTCGCATAAATTAGCAACAGTCTGACCATAGAACCCTCCCCTTTGGGCAGAGGAAGGGGGGGAAATCCCATTCGCCCCCTAAAATCCTCCTGCGCCAGAGTTGGAAGGCAGTATCCGCCAAGTATTAGCCGTTTCCCCTGCCCCCGTCAGTATCCTCTACCCGCCCTCGTTGGTACCCGCTATTCGCGTCCCGTTGTGCTCTGCACAATCTCGCAGAATCACTTCAAGCTCCCGGCATTCTCTTTAATTCACGTTGGTCAACCTCGACCCGCTTTCTTCGCTCCTCGAACGTAGCGCGCTTAATCGCGATTCGTGTTAATCGAAAGCAAGATTTAAGTTCATCCCGAATAGTCATTATCCAGAGACTATTTTTTGAAATTTGCGCCAAGGCAAGGATTACTCTCTCAAACCCAATCTTCGCATTAACAGCAACGAGCACCTCTCCTGTGCGAGTGCTCTCTCTGGCCCACCCCCTCAGTGTAAGTCTCATTATAAGCTTAGTTTACGCTCAAGGTCATTCGAGGGTCCCTGGGTCAAATTATTGCGTTTGTTTGTACGGTACCCGTCCTAACCATGTCTCCCCCCTCCCTCCTTAGCTGCTGAAGACGCGTTTAAATCTAGTATGTGTATAGCTCATTTTCAAACTCCTTTTAACTTGAAAAATAATATTGATTAACATATTAGTAGTTATTTTTGTACCCGTTTTTCTGTTATCCCGGAACTCCAAGATAGTCGACTATTGGCCAACCTACTTTCAGTTAATTTTTACTCTGCTTATATTGTGAACTTCCCACGCACGCGTAAAGCAGAAAGTATGAACTTGACCCTAATCTCCGACATCTATATTAAACTGTTGTAAGGTGTGTAGGGTTAACCTACGACACTGCTATACCGCTCAACGCAGTCTCATCTAGCAACAACTCCAAACTTGAGCGGGTGCAAAATCGAAGACTCCGGTTCACCACCAACGCAAGATGGCAAGAGTTCCGGACCCGAGGAGCCTCAATGAAGAGGTCGGCATTGATCCGATCAACGAGGACAAGACATATAGGCAAGACTTGAAACAATTCTCCCCGGGGAGACCCTGGACGCCCTTGAGCAAGAAGCAGAAGGAGGTAGTTTTAAAAACTACCCTCCCAACACCAGAACGATCGTACTTATACCTAAATACAAATAACTCGAAAAATAAAGTGAGAAAATAAGTGAACAACAAACTATACAAAAGATATCGTATTGCGTCAAACAAAATTAGTACTCAATAAAAAGATCCCGCAGTGTGACTTTCAAAACTAACACAAAATAAATAGAAAATATCCTGTAGAGGGACGCCAAAGTAGTAATGCGGGGTGTATGCCGAGTTTCCCCTCTCCCTCCCAATCCATCCCCCACCATTACCGGTTTGTGGTAGAATCCGTGCGTTGCCTTCCCATACTTTGATCAGTAACCTTTTTTTGATGAAATTAGAGTCTACACACACACACACACTGGAGTAAATCGCTACGATACCAGTTTTACCTAACCACTAGCATTGGTCACTAAATTCGAAGGAATTAAAGTCTATGGGATGGATTTTTCTCATTATCCACCAGCCTTGATCACATGCAGATGTTTTCTCGTTTTATTTTTTAAATAATTTGTATGTTTAATGATGCGAATGCTAGATATCGGAGTATTAATCAAAAAATTACTAATACCTAGACCATTTTATCATATATGGCATCGGCAGTGGGAGACAAAGATTGCTTCAGTGACCTTCTTTCGAAGGAATTAGAGTACACACACACCTTGGAGCAAATCATACCTGTAATCTAAATATTATGAATGCCTAGACCGTATTTAACATATCTGCAAAGATTTTTTCTCTCTCTAATGGACCCTTCCCCTTCCCTTTATTTCTTTATCGTCCTAAAAATTCCATCTATAGAGATATAAAAACCAATTCGAAAAAAACTCTCCTTAATATTGTACTCCATAGCTTTTACTAGTAAGAAGACCTTTTTTCCTCTTTGTTTAGGGATTTTCAAGTAAACATAAGAATATGGAGTCATTAATAGAAAGAAGATCAATGGAGTTTATGCGGTGAGATATCTGACTTCCTCAAACATTTCACCCTTTCGCAGTTGACAACTTCGTTCACAAAGTAAGTTATTTTCTTTTTGTAACTTGTTTTAAAAAAGTCAAGGTTGTTATTATGATTTATTTTACATTGTAATTCAAATATGGATCCTTTTCTACAGAGTAATAAATCGAAAAAACATTTAATTTATGTCAATCATATTATATAATGGCACATAATAAATACAGTTGATTTAATAGGCAACACAATTACAGATTTTCTAACAATTAATTTTATTAAGTATAGAGTATCAATTTTTTTCTTTACATTCTATTAAAAGTATTCTTTACAACAATTCCTTCGTTTCTTCGATCATTATATAAATTAAATTGCTCAATAAAAGATCGATGTGATGTACCGTTTGTCATCTGCTGAATGAAATAGACAAAACCATCCACATAAGTTTGAAAAGTAACTCTGAACTCTGAATGGATTTACTCTAATTATTTTATTAATATTTGCTAAGTTTCTTAATATAAACATCGTTCTGGAACCCTAGATATAGGCTGTCAAAATAATACAACCTTTTTTTGTTAACAAACAAAGCTATCCAATGCGATCCAGGTCGATGGCTGCTGTCCAGATTAATTATAAAAGCGGCTGGCAGTTCTAAAAGTCGACATAACTGAGTGTCTCTCGCAAAACAGCCATCAAAACCTGCTTTGTAGTTTTATTTCTATACAATAGTTCTTCTTTTTCTATTTTATTCATTTTATTAAAAATAAACTAGTACGTTTCTAGACTTATCTATATTAATAACAGACTGAAACTCGGCATATATAACAAAGAAACCTGGGTCAATTAATGGAGATCTAAACTGTAACTGTATTGATAATGTACCCTGTTGTATAGGACTGGAGCATTCACCAAAACAAGTAGTACTATTATTCTGATTTAGGTTTATACAATAAATATTTTTATTTTTTAGAAACTGTTCATACGTAATTCCACTAATCTGCCCGCCTCCAATATACCCTATTCGTTATATAATGAGAAAAAGCCCTTGAAGCAACTGGATCTGCATCGTCCGAATAATCTAATTCAACTTCATTCCCGTTTATATAGATAGTGACACGATTCACATTACATATAAGGTTTAAATTCAAAAGGTGATGCATCATAGCTACCAGAAAATTCCGAATGGTTAACCATGCCAATTACCATCCTCGTAGGTATTATTCCCATATTATCCACAGTCTTCATTGATATTACAATCACAATTATAAAATTTCGCATGCGAACTTGTGTTATAGGGTACTTAGCGTTTGATCTACGCAACCTATTTTCTATGTCCAGATGAGTTAATGCTGAAAGGGGGGGCTTTTTTTAGGTAAAGGAAACTCTCTAATAATTCTATTTTAACTTCAAAATCGGTCTGGTTTCTAAAAAAGGGAAATGAATGTGGTGCTCTGGATATCTTTATCTTTAGTGAGCCTCCATTCATCAACAGCTTATGTTGCGAGAAGAAATCGCCCTGTAGTTTTCCATATACATCAATTAGTTTTTTCTTCAATCTGCTATATTTCTTTTCTATACGTTCTTTACTAGAGTAATATCCTGCAGTGGAAAGGAATGTAGATTTTTCTTCTTCAGTATAGTTGAACAGGCTCTCTAAATATGCACGATAGGGGTAATTATTTCCAATTGAATTTACAGATGTTTCATTTAAATAAATGTTAACATTGCTAAACAAAGTGTGAAGAATATTATTCTCCGGAAAAATACTTCGCCATCTTTAAGCTCACTTCCTTCTGCCTTCACAATTCCTGCTTTAATATAAAGATTAACCTCACTCGGGTCTATATAATAAATACTGTCTGCTACCAGTTATATAATATTCAACACTGGGGTAAAATCTGAAAAAACATTGCTAAGTGGAGAGTAAGAATGATAATTACTCTCAACGATAGAAGTTTGGGTCAGTGGAACGGTAAACAGATCAAGTTCTGTCTTAGAACAGATATAGCTTGCTGGATGAAGAGCATTCATTTTTATACGTGTATGATTTACAACCGATGATGACTTTATGAGAACATCTATAAAACGTATGCTTGTTTATATTATGGGAAAAATCATCCCCTACCTCCTCATCATCTATATTGAACTTTTTTCTCTTGTTCAACTTCTTATTCATCCATTTTCGTTTATTTATTACACTCATTTTTTCAGACTTCCTCTCATTAACACTTTGAGATTTTAACCCTCTTCTAATATATTGTCTAGTATCTTTAGTACTAGTATTTTTCGCCCTTCCCAGCTGATCTTTCAAAGCTTGCTTTGCGGTCTTTCCATGCATAATATCCTGAACGGTATCAAAACCGGCGGAAATAACCTTCTTCCCTACATAGTGAGCACCACTATTTAGATAGGGCACTGCATTTCGGAATAAGGAGGAGAATAGAGATCCAAGACCATGTCCTCTCTGATCTCTTAATCCTTTAAACATGCGTGGGCCATTTAACATTTTTAATTATTTTAATGTCTTTTCCTAATGTGTAGTTTTATCATCAAATGACTAAGAAATAATGAAAAGTTTTCCCCCTCAACCGTTCTTATATAGATATAAATTGATCTCAAGTCCCAGAGAGCTTAGATTCAAATATTGTGGATTATCAAAAGTGATACTAAATGACCCATCATTGAAGGGAAGGTGAATAATCCTCAGCAGCCTCAACTGGCTCCCACCTACAAGCCAACAAGGTTAGAGTAAATATAACATGATCTCGGATGAGATATAAGAGCCTGAAAATCTATATTAAATGTTATACAATTATTTAAGTGGGAGATATCATCTCTGATAGATCTTTTCAATATATTGGAAAATTCTTTTGACAGAACAAATAATAGATTTTCTTTCCTTTTCACATTGAGCAATGAACGTGAAGTGAGCATTAACACATAGTCAGTAGATATTTTCCTTTGAGTTTTGTCAGATTTAAGCAGTAAATCTTGAGATGATTATTTATGTCTCATTTTCAGATTCATTTTCTTTAGGAGTGCTTTTTTATTTATATAATACCCAGCGTCTATACATATTTCATCATAAGCATAGTCAATTCCTTTTATTTTTGTTTCCTTTCCTCTTGCCAATATAGTATTTGATGCATAATTATTTACTTCCGTCATTTTCCGATAGACTGTGAATGCGTGTGTAGACTTAGTAATATTATAGATATTCCCTGCAAATTGAAACTCACAAAGCCTTACCTTATACTGACTGTTGTCTGTTGTAATAGATTTGTGCAATTCAATTCTATAGACAGACAGGGCATTTTTAGGGTAAATATCAAGGTTTGATGAGGAAGAAAGGGTAACATCAAAACTCTCTGACTCCATCTTCACAAATAATAAAAAGACTCTTCATCTCCTACCTTCATATAATTCTACGAATGCATGAACTCCAGGCTGATGTGTGATATCACATTCCTTGGCGTATGAATTAAACGATTTGGGGTATCGTCGCCATTTTATTAAATACCGCTTGTTTTTTCCACGCCCTTTCGCTTTAACTATCTTTTCCACTACATATTTCTTACGAGAGTCCAACCTTACTTTTGGTATTTCTTCTTCATAAACCCCACCTTCAATATATTCTCCATTTAAATCTTCAATATAATACAGCTCTAATAGTTTTGAAATCCTATATATCTTGTAAATTTCTTCACTCCACCCAACCTCGTATCCTTTTTTAAAATTACCGGAAACGCGTGAGTTTCGAACATAATCACTAATTTTATATAGAAACCTCTTTTCTTTAACTTCATATCTCTGTTCCGGTATAGCAACATCGTGTATAACTTTAAATGGTGTATTTCCAATCATTCTATGTCTAGAATTATTATAAGCACTTGCAAAATCATCTAACACGTTTATATGATCCAGGTATTATTAACAGTAAAATATCTGAAAAGTTTTTCCTTTATTGTTCTTTGTACACGCTCTACAAGACTAACTTTGTTTAATGAGTGAACATACTATACGCCGATATTATATTCCCTCAATAAGCCTTCATCTTCTTTCCTTTAAACTCTCCTCCATCATTCGAACATATATAACCTGGAACCCATCTGGTTTCTTCCATGAGATTTCGTAAAGCATTTGTTACCACCTGATCCGTCTTCTCCTTCCTTTAAAGGAATTAGCCAGAGATATCTAGAATATACGTCAATTACAAAGAGTATGTAACGTACACCATTATCAAACCTTTCCAACTTAGATATAATAGTTAAATCTAGTTGCCAATTTTTGTTTGAACCTTGTGCTTTTATGTGTCTTGTCTTTAATCTTTTTCGTATGGGTTTGTGTAGTGTATAGCTATCCAAACCTGACAGAAAGCTTTCCACATCAGATCTTTTAGCGATCTTTTTTACAGCTTAGAATAGCTGATTTATCCCACCAAAAGATTTTGGCCGACTCGGGGGTATATATAAGCGTAACAATCGACGGTTCATTTTTACCTGAATATCTAATTCGTTTACACTCTTATAGAACTATTTAATAAAAGATAACTTAACTTAAAAAACAAATTCAATTTTATTTTACATCTATGTTAAAATACATAATTTCAATTAGAATTTCATGGATGTCTGCAACCTTATTACTTTGTACACATTTACTGATTCTCTGAATCAAAAGAGCTGGGTTAACCCGGTCAGGAAAACAGGATTCGCTATGCAACGGATAAAACTTAGCAATATGTATTTTTAATCCAACTTTATATTTTTTGAAAATTAATCTCAGAAGGTTTTTATATGATCTAGAATTTGAATAAAAATATTTGTTAAGGAATCGTGCTTTAATAAAAAATTATGTCTATTTGGGGTGAACTTAAACTTTCTTCTTGCAAGTCTTGATGACACAGGCTGATGACACTCCATCCTCTGGACTTCCATGGAGAGACTGATTGATAGATAGATATTCTATTAAATTTTCTTTACACGTAATGGCGACGTAGTCATAAAGATTCATAAGAACAAATTCTTTCAAAAGTTCGATAGTGCTCCCTCTCTTGTTGAGAAAACAATGGAACTTATCAAATGACAAATTATTTATATACAATAAGGAGTAACAACAAGGAAAGAAGGTACCATAGGAGACCTTACGGTTCATTCAAAGATGGTACCTTTGGACTAGCAATCGAGCGGGCACATGGGTACTCAATTGTTTTGCGTCCCTAAACGGCCACTTTTCAAGACCATGTCTAGTCTTGACTTGAACTGGTCAAGAGATTCACTGTTGACAACTTCCACTGGAAGTGCGTTCCACATACCGCAGATACTGTAGGTGAAAAAATTTCCACAGAGATTGCGGTTGTAACGCTTCAGTTCAAGTTTGAAGCCGTGATTGCGCGTTCTGTTCTCACTCAGTGTGAAAATATGCCGGTCTTCAACATTGTCGAACCCTCGAAGTATTTTGAAAACTTCGATGAGCTAACCACGCAGTCTACAGGTTTCCAGCGAGAACAGATTTAATTCACTTTGTCTATCCTCATAACTTTTATGTCGGATAGAGGGAATCAGCTTGGTTGCCCTGGCTTGTACGCGTTCCAACCTTGCGATATCCTTTTGAAATGAAGGACTCCAAAATTGTACGGCATACTCCAGGTGCGGTCGGACAAGTGAGTTGTACAAGCACAGTACAATCTCCTGGTTCCGATATCCAAACTGGCGCTTAATATAGCCTAGCATCCGTTGAACTTTCTTCTCTGCCTCGATGCACTGTTTCGAGAACTTGAGGTCGCTAGTGATAGTTACACCCAAGTCTTTCTCAGTGTCACTCGATTCAAGAGCAGTGTCCTTAAGAGTATACTTAGATTGGGGGTTTCAGTGCCTGATATGCATTACTTTGCATTTGTTTACGTTAAAAGGCATTTGCCACGTGTCCGACCACTTCCCAATCTTCCTAAGATCTTCCTGCGGTTGGGCAGTATTTCCATCCTTTGCAACGTTCATACCAAGCTTGGTATCGTCGGCAAATTTGTAAATCTTGGCAACCATGTCACCGTCCATGTCATTGACGTAGATGATGAATAGTATTTGTCCCAGAGCAGAACCTTGAGGCACCCCGCTAGTAACGGGCACCCACTCAGAAACTTTTCCATTCACCACCACCCGTTGCCGTCGGCCACTTAGCCAGTTCTCGATCCCGCCGGCTACTTTTCCGTCTATGCCCAGCACTCGCACTTTCTGGAGAAGGCGGCGGTGTGATACCTTATCAAAGCCTTTCTGAACTTCTAAGTACACCACATCCACCGCCTTGTCCCGATCGTGCTCACTAAGGAGGAAGTGGAAGAATTCCACAAGATTCGTCAGGCATGACCGTTGCCTTCGTAAGCCGTGCTGGGAACTCCTCAGTAGCAGGTTTGACTCTAAATACGACGTCATTTTGTCCACCATCAGTAAATGAAAAATAACAAGCATCAACCGCATTCTGTATACACCTCTTCCGACGAAAACTTTGATGAAACTCGTCTTCAAGTTTTAGAAAAGTATCGACTTCCTACTCATTGTACAGTGTATTTTTAAATCGTGTAGGAATGAACTCTTTATCCCTTTTCCAGTAAACATGACATTTAAAAAGTTACTATCCCTTGAATCCCTATCAGCTATCATTAGTTCTTTATGTATATATTTTTAATCATTAATAATATTTTCTGTTTAATATAGATAAAATAAAGATGAAATAAAAAAACGCGTTTAATTTTCAATGTTTTAATTTTTCTACAAAATAACTCATCACATTCTCTTGATCTTGTGAGAAGGAGAATTCATTCATCCTTGCCTCTTCAATCTTGGTTTTTATCATATCAGTGAGCTGATGGGAATACCATGAGAGAAAGCGAAATAACAGGGGGTTTGCGTCAAATATAGCGATGTTCACTACATCATAAACATGTTAGAATGCAATATGCATAAAAAACATATCAGCCCAAGTATTGTGACGATCGGATAGACCCCTCACAAAGGAAAACTGATCCATAGCCTCGTTTTGAATTTTCCACCAATGATTAAATCTTCTAAATCCATAAACTTGAGATGTTCAAGAACTTCCTTTTAGGTATTGCAGTTGAAAGGTGGTTAGACTGATCCACTATAGATAAATTCAATCCGATCAACTGAGTGTTCATGAATAGGCCGACGAACATGATCGAAAAAATCAATCGTAAATGAATAGTCTGGGTTAAATTTATAATCCGATTCACACATATCTTGGGTTGCAAAATATTTAATAAGTCTGGGTGTAATACAGTGCGGATGGAGGATTATCTTAGAACGTGTTATATACAGAGATTTGTGGCAACAAATGATTTAAATGATGGCAACTAGACGGACCAATTAAGAGATTGAAAAAAGTTAAGTTGCACCTCCACTGTTATGCGGACAGAATAATACATGATAAATCAGCTCGATGCAGTCTTTATCTCACGCTACCGATTTTCTCCAATATATATGTGTGTGTGTAGACTCTAATTCCTTAGAAAAATTTAAGGGACCAATGCTAGGGGTGGAGGAGAGAGGGTGGGGGAGACAAGTATCGTAGCGATTTACTTCAGTGTATGTGTGTGTGTGTGTAGACTCTAATTCCTTCGAAAAAAAATCAGTGACCAATGCCATGGGTGAGGGAGATGGGATGGAGGTAAGAGACTTGGATTCCACCACAAACCGGTAAGGGTGTGGTAGAGGGGGTGAAGGAGTGGGAAGACCTGGCATACATCCCGCATTACTACTCACCAATACCAAAAAAGGAGAAGGCCCGATCACCGGGCACCATTCATTTATCTCTATTACTTCGTTCTTCTTCTATCTATTTTTCCCTCTCTTCTCTTCATTAATTCTTCTCCCTCTTATTCTATCTTTCGAAATATAAAAAAAATAATAAAGAAAAAGAAAGGAAAAATCACACTGCTAAAGTGCCTAAGAAGCACAAAAACAAAATCAAGAAAAATTACAAAGGATACAAACGCTCAAATGAGTAAGAAGAAAACAAAGGCTCGAATGCTAAAAATAACAACATATTACACACCAAAAGGCAAGAAAAAAAAAAAGAAAGTGTTAGACCGGCAACCTGCTACAAATCATTATCATCTTCATCGTATCACCTTCATTTATCATCCTCTACTCTTTTTTTTTTTGAGGGAGCCGATCTGGCGAATGTCTGCTTGGGCATAAGTCACCGTACACGATATAGTTTACTACTAGGCTATATTAAGAAACGAGGAACAAAAAAAAAAGAAAACAAATAGAAATATGAAAGAAACAAATAAAAATATGTAAATAACAAATAACAACACGAAAAAAAGGGCTAAAAAAATAACAAGAAAACAAAGTAAAAAGGAGGCACGCTTCTGCGTCAGGGGTAGCCTCACCTCCCTCCCGGAACTGTAACATGCAATCTAGAAAAAATATCCAAAAAATAACAGTCAAATAAAGGGGAGGATGCCGGCCTCCTCCCAAAAGTCGTAAAGACCACAAGTGAGTGTGCAAGAACTAGACCCGAGTGCAAGGGAAATGTGGTAGCGACCCCGCTCCGAGAGAGGTAACATGCGCGAAGATCGCCCAGACTGCGACATTCAACAAGAATGTGTCGCACAGTCTGGGGGACAATTCAGTCTTCGCAGTAGGGTGCAGGCAAGCGCTCCATCAAATGGCAGTGCGACCCACGAGTGTGTCTAATTCGGAGACGACAGAAAACAACCCAGAGCCGTCGCGGCATTGGGGAGTAGGTCAATGGAAACAGTCGCAGCGCAATGGCACGCAACTTTAAGTTCCCCTCGATTGTCTCACATCTTCTTTGCCGAGCAGCCCGAAGAGCTGCCCGTATACCTGCCATGTAATCGGTGAGAAGAAGAGCGAAACGCTGTTCTGGTCACCCGTTCCTCGCGGACTCTTTGGCTCCCTCATCGGCGCGCTCATTCCCCGCGATTCCTACATGTCCAGGAACCCAGCAGAAGATAATCTCCATATCCACTCAGGATGCGTAGATTTCAATGTTCCGAGAGCATTCAGGGCGCTTTCTGAGTTGCTACGAATCACAATCAGGTCTCCGAACAGGGCACATCGCGTTATCTCCCGTACCAAGCAGGGTATTGCAACCAGCTCGCCCGTGAAGACAGACGCAGCGCTTGGAAGATCCCCACTGACTTCAAACAGAGGGGATAGGGGGTGAAAATTGACTTTCCTATTTAGACTTAGAGCCATCCGTATACACTGGCAGGGTTCTGGCGTGACACGAAGTATACTCGAAAGCAGTCGAACGCAATACTCCCGGCGCTGTAGAAGCTTTGGTAGCAGAGGCGTGGCGACAAATATCCAAAGGTGTTACCCTCCAGGGTGGCGTCCTGGGCAGAAACAGGGGTGCCACCGTCCCTAAAACTATACCTTGATCTCGAAGGAGTTTCCAAGTCCTAAATTCAAATGGCTTAGGGTATGACTGGCGTCTCTCGGCGGCATAGGCACCGTTGAGGTCAGCTGTGTATGCAGTAAGAGCTGTTGGCAACTGAGGGAGGCACCGGACTCGCACGTATTTGCGAATAATGCACTGTGCCCGGCGCAGAGCAAGTGGCATCTCCACAGCCTCGACAAGTAGGCTCTCAATGGGGGAAGTGCGGAAGGCACTCGCATCCGTAGTCGAGCTTGGAACGAACAAAGGATGAATAAAAAAGTAAGGCAGTAGCCCTATCAGCACCCGAAACTCTGTACGTCACGGAACGAAGAATATCCATGGTGCAGGTACAAGAGACCCTAAGGCTGCGAATATGAGCGTCCCAGGTGAGGCGTCGGTCAAATAAAAGACCAAGGAAACGGTGCGAGCCAATCACTTCCAGGCGCACCCCATTGAGAAATAAGTCTGGGTTAGAATGGAGCCGTAGATCGCGGCAAAATTGCACCCCTTAGTCTTACACAAAAAAAGCCGAAGCCTGTGCGTTTCAGCATAGCGAGAGACGCGGTTCAATGCCTGTTGGAGTCGACGCTCCAGAGTTGGTATCTTGGCCGGGCCAAAAGAGATCGAAACGGTAACGTAGCGAAAACATCTTCCGGCAGCACCTAGATGATGCGTTGATCCTCAGGGCAAAGAGTGTGACACTGAGAATAGTTCTCTGCGGGACACCGTCTTCCTACTCGCAAAATTCATTTATAATTATTGGGAGGCATCCCCTCGCCCTCATCGTGTATAGAGTCTTTATGATGCCGTGAGCCAAGCGGTATCATAGGCCTTCTCATTATCGAAAAACACCGTGACGTAGTGCTGTCTACGAAGGAGGGCCTCGCAGACGGAATTTTCCGGTCGAAGCATAGCATCTGACGTGAGGTGGACTTGCGGAAGCCACACTGAGCAGAAGACAGATGGCCTCCGCTGTCTAGGAAAAAGGCTAATCAAACATTTACCAATTTCTTCATCAACTTGCACATGCAGAAAAAAACCGACCGGGATAGAGTGATCTCTTCCTGGTTTGCGGTGTCCGCTGGTCCAGAAAAAATTTGAACCTTACCTAACAACCAGGTGGCGCTACCTTTGCCAACTCAGAGTAGCCTATGTTACTTCCCGAATCAAGATACCCCCAAGGGTGACCTTTGTTGGCCTTCAAGGTTGCTCTAAGTTGCCTTATATAGCTGTCATATATGTATACAAACAGACTTTCTGAAATATATATTTGATTCATAGAACCTACCATGGTTTCAAATATAAATTGTATCGCAATGCATCCAACAAAATTTGTTCGTTCATTTTTATACCAACCTCCTTAATAATGTCAAACGTAGTACTTTTAAATCCAGGATTGTCTCCCCTGAATCCCTGAATTAATGCACGAAGAAATTTCGAAAT
Organism: Ceratothoa steindachneri; assembly: GCA_963969495.1. NCBI lineage: Eukaryota > Metazoa > Arthropoda > Malacostraca > Isopoda > Cymothoidae > Ceratothoa > Ceratothoa steindachneri. The sequence goes on from OZ018318.1 coordinate 222,312,030, forward strand.
ATAAGCCCTAAACATCATTCCTCTCTTTGTTTAAAACACTGCTATAGTCTAGCCAAATAATTGATTATATCACCCTTTTAAGAATCTAGATTCTTTTAACTCTAAAAATATCCTATACCTCCCTTTCAACCAACTCTTTATACATCTTCCACGTCTCCTTCGACGTGTAGATATCAACATCATGTTTAAATACACTTCCACTTCGTAAACTCTCCTGGTTAACAAAATTTTCTTCCAAATTAGGCATTTTTCATTCCATAAAATAGAGGCGTTGCCGGAAAGTATACAAAGGACTGTCAGCAAAAGAATTTAATGTAAACGCTAAGCATCACCAACCGAATATACGCAACTATAACACGCAAAGTGCCCTGATTTTACATATGTCCACATACGATCAGTAATTAATTACGACAGTACTGGTTCCATTTCAAATTTCAGCCTTACTGGTGCACGTAATATTTTGGAATATATTTGTATAAATTCAATTTGCAACTTTAACATAAATCCGGGTCGGTCTCTTCGCCTTAGATCCAATCGGCATGTATTTAATCAAAGCCCCAAATACAAACAAATATTTACTTAATGTTCCTTAGTCCCGACCAACCAGTTTTAAGTCAGATAGGTGAATCGCTCCTCTCACTTTTAAACCCTTCCAAATGGCTCTGTTCTCATTCCCAGAAGTGGTCATTTATAGTAAAGACGAAAGCGCATAGCGGCCATAATGATTCAGAAACTTAGGTTACCCTCACAAAACTTAGCCTAGCTTCAAACCAAATAATGGTAAATAATACATGATAAATTACGGGTAAAAGAGCATTTTTATTACCAAAATATAGTGGTCATAATGACCAAGACAGATAACACAACAAATGTATAATAGAAGTTAAAGTTATATTAGTGAACCTTTTTAGTATTATAAATACCTCGATATGTTGGCCACGTAGATAGCCATTTTCCAGTGACAGTAACTTGAGGTGCTTCGGTCTGTTTTCTTCCAATCTATTTCCTAAGTTCAGAAATTAATTTCGCCACTTGACGCTGGACGCGTTTGAATATTGCAGTTATTTTCACATATATGGTGACCAGAATCGTTCCGTCCATTGTTTTGAAAATGTTAGATTGTGTTTAAATTTTGACTACCTATATTGTAGTCTTTTCATAAATTGCCACGGCCTAAAAGCATTACCTTACACCTTTTTAAACTGAATTGCATCTACCATCTTCCGAAACTATTAGTCTAATCTATCCAATTATTGTTGCAAGATTTCGCCACCGCTATGGTATTTTGTCATAGTAACGAACTTCGTATCAAAAATTTTTTTTATTTTAATTAAAAAGTCCATGTCAAGCTCGGTAATATGTTATACAAAAGCAGGGGTTCGAGTACAGACCAATGAGGAACGCCACTAATAAATAAAGCAGGGGAGGTATTATTTGTCTTTACAGCAACTTTCGGGTTTAAAAACATTCTTTAATCCATCTTCATAAGTTGCCACCCATTTTACATCTATGTAATGTTTAATCTTAGTCAAATAGTGTTATGATTTCATGAAAAAATCAAGCAAATTACGTAAACATTACTTCCGGATGCTGAAAAATCCTATCTCAAACAAAGAACTCCAGGAGTTTACTCACAATAGATGTAAGGGAAATGAGCCAAAAGTTTGCAGGATTAGTATTCGTTTTTAGAAAATTGGTGTTACATATGCTTCGCTCAGACTTTTCGACCGCTAATGGATTTTTTGAAAAATACTCAAAGGGGTCTTAATAAGTTGCTTTCGAACTCTTTAAGGTATCTCGGATATATTTTATTGAGATCCGACTCTTTCCATATTTTCATTTTCATAATATACATGCTAACTTCATCTTTATTTATATCTTAATTTGAAAGTATATATCTTGTTTAAAATTACTTACGTATTCATCTTTATCAAATTAGTTGAATAATATATGGTAAAAGCATTGGAAAAATGCTTATATAATGTATTTGCTTCATAAACCTGATTGTACTAAATGGACCAAACGCACTTTCTTATTTCTTATTATTATTTGCATAGCGATAAAATCGCTTTGGCTAGTAATTTTTACAAGACGCTAATTTTTTGTTTCCATTTTTATGTTTTTTCTGTTTCGATTGATAAGGCGACGAAAATAATAGTATCAATTTCCATTCTCAGGAGTTTTTGAAAACTGGCTCCCTAAGTTAAAATTCTTGTAATTAATTTCTGAAGTATAATTCTTACAAGAAATGAATAGAAAACAAAAGTGTATAGCATCGAGTTCTATTTAAAATTTTATACGGGCAGCAGCATTCGCTACAAACTTCTCAAGCTAGCCGGGAACCGCATCAACTGATTTCACAAGGAATTCTTGCAGAATGGAAAATATAATTTCTCTTATTCGCCCTTCAAGTTCTTCCAAAGTCGTTGGTTTAGTCGAGTAGACTTGCTCCTTTAACAAACCCCAAAGAAAAAAGTCGCAGGATGTTAAGTCAGGAGTGTTGGCTAGCCATTCATGAGGACTACGATGACCCATCCATCTCCCAGGGAAGGGGGCATTTAGCCATGCAGTTGTGGTGGTTCCTAAATTCACCGATGTGAAATACCACTTCCTCAGTCCAGAGGATATTTTTCAAGAGATCATACCAATCTTTATAGTAAGCCAACATCATCACCAAAAACTCCATGCAAATGTCGCAGTCTTCAGCAGAGAGTATTGACAGTAGTGCGGCTTACAAGCACGCCATTTAAGCTCCTTTTTTGAACATAAATTCGTACATAGTAAAAGAAGAACCCACCTTTCCTTGCTGTTAGCCAAATTGAGTGTACGAACTCTGAGTAAATATTTTATGAACAAATTGCACTATCTCCTGGTCACTGGAATCTGAAAGGCGACCGCTTCTTCAAGTATCAATTAAGGATCCTGTAGCCATGAGTTTTGCATGACAAATCTAGATCGTCATAGCGTCAACTTTAGCATGTCTTCCTTCAATGGTCCTCCTCCACCATGTTTGCATTTGAACAATGTTCTCCCAACTTTGTAACGTGCCGCTGGCCTGGCACTTCCCTGTAGGGTAAGACGTCCAGCCATGTTTGTAGGGCTTTCAAATTTCAAACAAAATAGTCAATATGAAAAGAAAACAGAAACATAGGTTTAATTCCCATATTTCAAGGAAATACACAAACAAATGTAAAAAATATTACAATATATTAATAAATTGTAAGTATTTTAAAATATAATAGAGAGTTACTTTTCAATCGCTCCGTATTGCATTCACCGATTGTATTTTTAATTTAGTATTTATTTACCCAGGCAACTGAATTGATTGACTAGAATCTCTACGTTTATAGTGAGTGCACTATTTCATTATTTATATTAAAAAATTAAATGGTGGAATTTAATTTACATTTCCTAGAATTAAAGTCCGGAATAGGTTGAAAACTCTTGCAAAAATTTCTTATCATATTTAGACTAAAATATAGGAATGATTAGAAATGGTTTTAGTGACTAAAAAGGGAAAACAAATAATAATGCAAACGAGATAGCCTAAATTAGTGAAAAGAATGAAACTCTTAGAAGGAGTTGGGCAAGACATCTTTCCCGAATTGGTCAAAAGCGATGAACAAGTGAAATCTTAATGTGATCCAGAAAATTGTTTCTCTTGAGCTGGGATCAGGTAATTAATAACGTTATTTTTAAAGAGTGTACAGAAAAAAAGCGACATTGATCCTGAAGAAAAAGTAGAACACGAAGTACTGTAAACTGCTTTCTACAAATCATTTTAAATATGCAGACCCCATTAATTAATTATATTTTTTGTAAATCAAAGTGTATATTTATTATAAACAACAGCAGTTCACATATATAACTGTCAAATGTGAATCAATCGTGTATTTGAATAGAAGCAGGAAGACAATGGGCAATATTTTCAAATGTTAAACCCCACTATGAGCAAATCTGTAGCGTTTATGGCCACCAAATAGTTTAAAGAGACAGAAAGCTTTCCTCCAAGAGTAAGGACCACCCTGACCCGCTCAGTGAGAACTACAACCCTCATCAAAAGTATAATAAACAAAATAGATCGAAATCCAAGGAGGTGTGCCAGACCCTTTTCTTCGGAGGCCAAAGTAAACCATGTGCCCTTAGAAATATTTTCTGAAAGATGATCTGAAAACCTCGTCCATTCAAGATAGCTAAAAGACATCTAATTCCCAAACCAACCAGAAAACTAGAGTCAAAAAAGCAAGCTACTCGTCAAATACTTCATTGATGTCTTGCAGCCTCCAGTTTTGTAGATGGGTGAGTTGTTCACTGTCCAGGCCATGCATAACACAGAATCATCCTGTTTGGGCCCCCTCCCAAACATGAGATTCTGGTTAAACAGTGGATATCATTCAAGAGGCATAAGCCAGCTTGGGAAATGGTGTGGTGGAAGTAACATCAGCAGCCAAATAACACTTCTCATTTTCAGTAAAAGGATGGGAGGGAAATAAAGATATATCAGCATGTCTGATTTTGGAGATGTTGAAGTAAAAATTCATCCCTTGGGTGAATGCCACCAGATGAAATGCCTTTGTAACCCTCAACATGATAAGTGTAAAAGAAAGCATCCGAAACTCAACAATCGCGCAAATTATTTAACTATCGTCCGAATGCGACTCGTCTCACTCTCAGACAACCAACCAACACCTCGTGAGCGCGGCGCCTAGACGATCCGAGATCGGGCAAACTTGAAACCCAAACCTTTACTCTAGTTTCGGAAACATCAACTTAAAGGTGCGTTTGCTTTCTATTGTGTGTGTCCCGTTTTCCTAAAGTTTCTTTGCATATATTTATCAATTTTTGACTTGTACATAATTTTAGCTATATTTTTGTTCCCCATTAAAAGTGTTTTGTGTATAACCTTTACCTTTTAGGGGTATTTTAGGGGGTGATTGTTCATTTATAATCCCTTTCTTAAAGGGCTATGGTAATTTCATGTATATTTTTAAGTCCCTTCCTGAAGGGGCTATTGCTTTTAGTTAGTTTGAGATTATTATTCCTAATCTTTTTTTTTGTAGCCAATTCATCTTCGTGATTAACCGAACTCTAACTCAAGAAATTCGGCTCAAACACCAGTCGAAAACTAGATCTGAGTCAAGCGTAGAACTACGCCAAGTGTTTTGTCACTTTCTTCGAAGCTTAGCCTCGGTTTAATTTTCGTATTATTTTTGTTTTTTTCCTCTTTTGTGTATTTACTGTTAGCAAATTACTTTATTTACTTTATTGAATTTTTCCAATTTTTTTTTATGTATGTATTAACTTATTTTGCTTATTCCTATTGTAAACTACTTAAATTTACTATAGTTTAATTTTTGTCCTCACGATCGAAAAGTGGGTGGTAATAGCCCACTTACAATAAGCAACCTCATAGCATAAAATTTTCAAGACTGGTGCGAATCAAATTTAGGTAGAATTTTGGTCAAGGAACTTTGGCCTTCCAGTTCGCCACATTTGAACCTCTTAGACTTTGGAGTGTAATATATGATTTTAGAAAACAGTTTCAAATATCAACAAATTTTCGAAGTTCATAATTGAAAACATGTGAAATATTGGGATAAATTTTCAGCTGAAACTTACGTGCCACTTGTGCTTAAGTCATACCTAGATTTCTTCGTGTCATCGAAGCAAAAGGCAAAGCAATTAAATATTATTTGCATCATCGTAACATCTAAATTTTCTTTTGTTTTAGTCCAAGCATTATCTAATATTACTTAGTCTTGTAAACTTGTGTATGCACATACATACTGTATATGCACGACAAAACGGCCAAATTAATTCATCCAAATGAGCCCTTTAAACTTTACGTCGTTAATGGATAACATTTTTGACATCTTTAAATCTGCTGCAGGTTCCACTAAGTTTTCTCCTCGAGATGTTGAAGCCACCGCACTTTAGCGAACTTTTTTTTCCTTTCCTTTGGTATTAAATTAATTAGGTTGTCAAACTTTAGACCAAACCTAAGATTATTTGAGAGTTTGGATAAAATTGTTGCGATGGAGTATGTAGTTATGTAATTTGAAAGTTTGCTTGCGATTTTTTTTGTTAGATTCAAGATAAGGTTTAGGAGAAGGGGGACTTAAGACCCAGAAACAGAAAGGTTAACGCTTCCTTTTGAGTTCAGTGATTATCCTAAGGAATAATTATCCAATATCATAATCTGATTGGATTGACGGGTGCCATGACTTTCCGGAGGAATATGTTACCTAATAGGCCATGAGAGTCGATATACATAAGTGGTTTAAGCTACATTTTCGCCCATTCTAAGGTTAATTGAGGCGTGGCACGGAATAAATAGAAGGTTGAAATAAAGTGAGAATAAATCCTGAAGAGTGAAATATTAGTGACGATAAATGAAAGAGATTTCTACTGTTAATTTCACCCTTCAAAACAAGGATTGCAATGGTGCATTTAAAGCTCCATGGAAAACTTTCAAATAAAAAGAACTGGCACTAAGAAAATCCGTATTTCACAACCGAAATGACGTGAACATTGTTGATGACGACATAAAATATTTAAATTTAAAGCAATCCAGCATTGGATATATGAAATTGAGAATATATAATTGAGAATATTGGTGATAACTACGTGACTTAGAAGGCAACTAACTCTGACTACACCTATGCTTTGGATAGTCCCACATAATGGAATAAGAAGCAATTCTACTGTAGCTCCATGATGAATGCGTTAAATAACCTGCCTTTAGGTTGATCGTCCGATATACTATATTATTTATACCGAATTTCTTCTTTCATCCTTCTCTACGCTCCCTATTTTTAATATCTAGTACTCTGTTTTTATCCCATTATGCAATGCCTTGTAATTTGTGAATGCTGTTCTGGTAAAAGAAAGAAAGTACAAAATGGGAAATGTGATCATTCTAGAAGCAGAGAACGAAATAATATAATGGTATTATTTTTCGTCATAACCGAGAGACAACTACCACTGTTCCGCGATGAGAAGAGATTTCTAGGAACTTGTACCCCTTAAGCCAGACGTCAATAACTTCAGGAGGGGAATACGATAAAACGTCGATGTAAATGGCTAAGATGACAAAACAGGACCACCTGGCCCTCTTTCTTTTAGCCATCTATGTATGTTTTTGTATTGCACCTTTCTAATCCTTAAGCTTTGAAATTTTGGGACGCACTCGTTCATGGTCAGGATAGATTTTATTGTAAACACTTTGATTGTTCTTGTCTTGATCTTATAAACTGACTCTTCATGGTTTATCTCATGGTAGCTTTTTTCATTTTACTGAGTATATTTCATCGTAGATTTTTCTATTTGTTAGAGGGTTTATTTCATCATAGAAACTTTGACTTTCCATGGTTTATTTAACGCATTCTATTCTTATAGTTTATTTCCTCCTACATAGATTGACGTTTTACTGTTGAATTATAGAAGAAACTCACATTTAAACTAGAAATTTTGATCTTACTGAAACTTCCTCGTAGGTACAAAATATCTCTGTTGGTGAAAATTAAGGACAAATAGCTAATGCTAGAGATGTAAGTGATGGAAGTTATGCTGTGACATTAAAAATACAAAGCATATCTTAAACTTACATTAAAAAGTCACATTATAACAAATTATAAATACCTAATATTGCTATGCATATCATCAAATATGCTGTTATCCTACATTCCACAGTGGCCATTACCACTGATGCCTTTATGAATACTGGTTTGATCACTGAAGAGGAAAAGAGACTTAAAATTGATCATAATAAAGTAAATAGGGCCCAAGAAAAAGCTGTGAGATCGCTGGATCAGGATTTTGATAAACTTTGTAAGCAGGGTGAAATTAACTGCATCTTATATGGTGGCCGTCAAGATACAGCTGATATACTGAGGGTAGACAATTCAAAAGTATCAGTTCCACAACCACATTAAAGAAGAAAACATTTCTGTGTAATGAGCCAGGTGAATGAAATCTTTACCACTTTACCCCTGACAAAGGCTAAAAAAGTAAAAAAAATGGCTAAATTTATACCTGATAACCTTGTAGATTCCATGAAAAAAAGAGCAGTGATAAAATTCTGCAAGCCATTAGAGTTGATTCTACAACTGCTAACACTGGCTAAAAGGATAGTTCCATGCATTGGATTGAAGTCAAGCTTGGCCTTAAACTGATTTGGTTGGTTTGTACTCTTCACACTAACGAGTTACCCCTACGACACTTGATCACACCACTGGATAAGAAGGCCTTGTCTAACAACAAGTGGACAAGTAATATTAGCAAGATTCTATACTGCGTCCGAACATGAACTCTATCCCTCATTCACTAAAATCTAAATTGGAGATATACTTAATTCACTAACTAGCAATGTCGTAAAGGATCTTTCTACTGATCAAGAGTACGGGTACAAGATCACATAGGTACTAATGATAAAAGAAGTTTACACAGATCTGGCCCTTCTGAAATTTTGTCCAGTGAGCCATTATAAGTGGTTGACAACAGCAAACAGGCTTTGTCGTACTCGTATATTGTTTTCAAAACATAGCCTTAAAGGCAGAACCCTCAAAAACTTAAACTGATTGTTGGGGTGTAATATCCCTGTATGTTCAATATCTAAGTAAAACATTCTTGGGTGGAAGGCCCGCACCACATCTTGTTTTAGCTGAGGTTACTTAAGCTTCAAAGGAAGGCAGTAGTAGGTGCTGTTTTCCCAACCATCAAGCGCTCAGCATGCAATTCATTTAGCAAAATGATAATCCAGACAGTCTTGTGACCAGCTGACATGGAGGAGAAAAGAGCTGCTGTCAAAATCATTGTTAACATCAGGGATGGAGATGATCACACACGTTGAAATCTTTTTGTACGTCCAAGGAAGATACCTTCTATCAACCCCAGTGCTCTTCTTTGTTGGAGCCGGAAAGGTATTCGAACGTCCATCGTTTAACATGTAAAATGGCTACATTAGAATTAAAAAGGTTCACTGACAAGCCTATGCAAGTACTACTGTACAGTAAGATTGAGATGTGTGAAATAAATCACAGAGGAAGCAGGCTGAGTGTATACACATGAGAAACCAGAGGGCTAAAATCAGAGGCCAAGAAGCAAGTCGGCGGCTGATGATCAAAGCATATTTGATGAAACTAGTTTAATTAATTTCTAATGTTGTACGATTACCAGTATATGTTTCATGATTACTTGGATATGTTTTATTCGGAGAAACTAAATGTTTATTTGCATTACCTGCATTTTGAGAGGCCAAAAATTCTAACTGTTATTTTCCTAGAACAATTTATGAGTTTTTTTCTAACGTAGATTTTTTTCAAGTTCATTTTTGAGCAATCACAAAAATAATAGCAGATTTGAATTTTATGATTATTATGATATTTTTATGATTACTGGCATATGTTAAACGTTTAGGTCAGTTTTATAAATTAAAGAGATGAGATCTCTATGGAAGGGATGGTGTTCATCTCAATGGTATAGGAATGGTACGCCTGGATATGCTTTAAAATAAATGTTTTATAATCCCTCTCTCTAATTTTTGCAATGCCGTAGTTCGAGAAAAAATGATGCATGAGCTTTTATGGCTCCTTGTAGGTGCAAATAAATTATTCGTTTGTTTGGCTATAGCATTATATGTCATTTTGTGAAAATAAAACTAATAAATGTTGTTTTCTAAGAGCAATTTGTGAGTTGTTTTTTTAAAACGTTGATTTACCAAGTAAATATTGAGCAATCAAAAAATAATAGCATATTTCTATTCCTTACATCCAAACACATATTTTTAGAACCCTTCAGTGAAGAAGGAATTAGCAAATATTAATTTTCAGCCTACAAATTGACACACTTTAATACCACAGTCTTTATTTTTTACCTCTTTTCATTGGATTCTTCCTTTTAAAACTTTGTCCTCGTCCTCAGGGTGCAATTTCAGATTCAAAGCAAAAAACATCTTGTGTTTGGCATTGGCAAGCTAAGACCTCCATCACGCGTTGCATGTTTTTATAAACACTTGAATTGTTGTATATACGTTAAAAGAAAATTATCTTAAAAGGACAGCTATAACTAGAGAGAAAGGGGTAATTATTCTTTTAGACAGTTATGTTTCTTTTAAATAACACATTTTGTAGATAATGGATTAAATAATTACAAATACCGTGCTGACATCAATTGCCTCGGCTCCGTAAACGTTCACCAAGCGTTGGTGATCCATGACAGCGGTTACTTTCTTAGACTGTCAAACTGTCAATATCTGCAACAGAGAAATGAAAAATTCGTGTTATTAGCGCAGAGGTTCAGTCATCATAACAATACTATAATCAATCCCCTCGGACCCCTTGGGCGAAATAAAAAATTAAAAGGAATTATTACTTTCGGAACGCCCTTAGTACATAGAAATATGGGTTAAATATATTTACATGAAAATCCGGTTGTTTATGTACATGACTTCCCGTCAAAGTTCACTTCAAAAGAGGTTCTCTGACAGTTTTCCCACCTGGCTTTATTTCATTAATATAAAAACATCAAAAAGAAATAAATTTAAATTTCTCAAGTGTTTGCAGGACAGTTTTATAAAATAAAATTAAATTTCCTTATTCGGGAACACAAACAGAGAAATTTCCTTTTTTTCCTTTTCCTATTTTTTCTTTATTCAGTTTTGCTACTTCTTACTACTGTTTAGCAATTTTCCCTAAGCATCTGTTCTATTTTAAACTTCGTTTTGCCTACTTCTCCATTGAGCCAAATACACATCGGACTATACATTTCACCTTTTTTGATCGGTAATAATTTTAAATGCGAAAGTTAGCCTCTTTCTTGAACTATCAGCTACTACTCAACCCCGGATGTCTACCGATGAACCTGTCTTGCAATACTACTATGAATTATTCAGTGTACGCAATTATGGTTCTATGAATCTTCCAACTCAGATGTAAATATAGATTTATTTGCCGAAAAGAATTTATTAGACCGCATTTGGCCCTGTCTTCGTTCTTTGCCCCCCTCAAGAGCGATAGGGATTGAGGATTAAAATCTCAATGATGAGAAAAATAAGACCATTGGGAGTATTTAAGCAACAAAGCGTTTTATTTAAAAGCAAGGCTAATAATTTAGTTATTTATCGGAACCAATCACAACGTTCCGAAAGGTTTATTCCTTTAGGTAGTCGTTTTATGTTAATTCCACACTTTTTACCTCGCTCAATTTTCCCCTATTCCTCACAAATCTTTTTTAATTTTTCTTTCACTGAAAATGCCCCGATAGTTTCCATTTTTAAATAAAGAAAGAGTAAACTATCTTATATATATTCAATTATATATTTATTATAAAAATTTATTTCTTTTATCAAAAATTTTGGAACCCGAAAGTGACGGAAACCAGACACCACCCGAGAGGTATCTCATTTCCAATTTGACCTAAATACTAATTACACACTTTGGTCGACGTCAGGAATGGTGACCTCTTCATGAACTGTTTAACCACGTCACTTCTCTTCGGTTCCATAATTCTGTGCGAATTTTCTCTCGGTGTTAATTTTGCTCATTTGCACAATTGTTTCCTCTTTTCTCTCCCGTGACGTTCACCAGTGTAATGAACGTCTAATATGTTTTCTTATCTTTTTCGCCGAGAGAAATAAAAGAAGGTCGTGTTCCACCAGTCTCCATGACTGCGCTTTAGATTGCAGCATCATCATAAATTGATATTTTATTCACTCTAATGAGAAGGGGCGCACAAGTTCTCCAAATGCAGGCAGAAACTCATATTTGCTTCATTTTCTTTCAAATTACTCTTCAAACAATATTGTTGCACATTATTCCATAACACTCTATCAACCCTCGCTCCCATTTTTAGCTCTCCAGATTTTCTCCTCCGAGGAGCCATAGCACGGTTGCCCAGTAATCTCATGTGTGTGGTTGAGTCTTCCGAACTCTCTATCTACCAACCAATTCAGTAGAACTATAATCTCACTTTCATCCTTTCTTTTTGATTATTTCTTCTATTTTTCGGTTTTCCCCTACTATAAAATTCTGTCCCTAGATCGTTTTCCCATACTTGACATGAAAATGCTTTTAGCAATTTCATCTCTAAAATTGGTTTAAAACTATAACTAGTTCGAGTTTTTCTCGTGACTGATTCAGAAAAAAAGTACAGTGAGGAAGCGTTTTAATTATGGCTTAAATTATGGAGTAAAAAGTGAGAAAGTTCGATAAATCAATAGCACTGAGAGAGGCGGGAAACTCATAACGTAAGAAATTAACAATGACAAAACCCAGCATGGCTTAACAAAGGTGAACCTAAGTCATCTAATCAGACCCTAAAACTGCGCAATCCATCAGCTTGTGTCCAGAATGGCGGTCTAAAGTTATCGCCAATCAAAGCTTGTCAAAATGTGTAATCAACCCCTATTCATTATTTAAGGTTTATATCATCCTTCAGTGACCCGAAAAAGGTCGTGCAACTTGCTATAAAATATGTTGCTTCTGTTGAAATGTGCAAGTGTTAGGAATTCTATTAAGCTTTCCTTTTCCTTCCTCTACTAATCCAAAGTGATAAATTATTGGAAAAGAGAGAATAGAAGCGTCGGATCAGTAACGAGACATAAATTACTGGCACCGTATCGTTGAGATTATTGGACGGGTAGCTTATACACCACCTTCTTTAAATTGGCCCACCCTACAAATCCACTCTACTGCATGCAAACAAGAGATGGATATTTCCTCAAGAATGATAAAGAAAGTTGACTAAATCACCTTAATAAAAAATCAATACACTTAAATTCCTTGGAAATAAATAAGAATCCTTGAAATCCTTGTTTTGATTAGCGATTTATGAAGTTCCCATGCGGAAGTTCAGAAATCTTTGAAAATATTTACTCTTTTCAGCTGAAAGCGATTTTATATATTAGCTGGACGCAAATGTTCAAGCTATTTCTTCACCAACAGGTAAATAAGAAACGCTTTATGAATGTTATATTGAATATTTATGTTTAGAAAAAAGTTCAATAGAAATAATGATGGGAATAAAGACCAAGGAAAAATACAGAGACGCTTAATATAAAGTTCATAACTTTGTTTTTCGACGCATACTATCCTTTTTTTACAAAGACCTCTTAAGATGAATCACCCCTCAATTAAACAAATGTACTACCTTACAGAAAAACACAAAAACATAATAATTATTATGTTTTTGTGTTTTTCTGTAAGGTAGTACAAGAACACGTCGTTCAAGAACACTACCGTCGGAGCTCCAGCTTTTCTTTTTTAAAGCCGAATCTCCGTTTCAGCTCTTAAAGTCGAATCTCCGATTTACCTCTTAAATTCAGGCTCCATGTTTTGCCCCTTACAGCCAAAAGGTGAAGAATAAAGTGTATTATCTGATTCTATATTGATCATCCTAATAAGAAGAGCCTTCGTTGCAAAATTGGGATGAAAGTTGCGTGCTAATCCTATACCAAGCACTAAAATGAAATCTCTTTGGGGGATGTGTTGTCACTCGGTACCTTCCTTAACTCTTTATTTACTCTAAATTCAACCTTCTAATAAATATACCAACACTTCTCACATCAATTTCCTTTCCAGAATTTGAGGAAATGTTTGAGAACAAAGGCAACCTATGGCGTTTAAGTATAGAGTGCAGTCTGTACCTTCGTATTGGTTGGAGTGACTAACTTTACATAGATCTGCTGGAGGAGAAGTTGAATTAGAGAAGGAATCAAGCAAGAGCGATTAAATGAATACCATCAGATGAAGTAATAAATCAGAGATGGAATGAAGCAAAAGCTCTTAATTGCATATCCTGGGATTTAGGGAAAATTCAGGAGAGGAGAGAAGCATGAGCGTTAAATTAAGATCCATGAAGGGAGCACTAAATCGAAGAAAGGATAGGGCAAGAACAATGGAATTGAAGATACAGTGATGAAGTGATGAATCAGAGTGTGAATGAAGCAAGATCAATTAAGATCTAGCCTTGGCTTAGTGATAAATCAGAAAAGTAGAGCAGCAAGAGCGTTAAATTAAGATACAGAGAGGATGCACAAAACCAGAGAAGGAATGAAGCATGAGACTAGGCCTTAGCTTTAGCTTTATATTTAGCTTTAGTCTTAGCCTTAACTTTAGCCTTAACATATTTTGTGGGAGTATACCAATTTACGTTCTCAGGATCTGGAGGCCCACTCTCAGCCCAAGTCAATGCAATTTTAAATTTTCAAGGAACTGTCGTAGAACGAACAATAGTGAGTGAATATCGGAAACTCCTCACCAAATAATCTTCTTCAAAGATCTTACGGTGGTTTTTCTTTGGATCGTTAGGGTTACAATTAAAGGATTCGTATAGAGTGTAACCAGTGGCGTAGCGTGGGGTGTGAGGACCGCAAGTTGATTTTGAAGTACTTTTTTGATAAAGGTTGTTTTCCAAAAGGCTGAATTTTGAAGTTGGTGACAGTTTGTAGTTGCGCTGTCACCTTAGCGACCACTGTGCGAAGTATTAGTTCGGTAGCTTGTAGACAATCTCCTGCGGGAGACATGGCGCAACCTCTTTGTATTTACTTCTAAATTTATTTCTTTTTTGCATTCTGCAACATTTTTAAGCAACTCCGATGCAATCCGAATGAAGAACAACATTTATGCTGAGATATTTATGCACGCATGGACATTAAATTATATTTTATGTTCTCATAAATTGTGACACAGACGATAGTCATGGTTCCGTGGTCATCTTGATTTGATTGTAAACTTTGATTTAAACAAACGCGTGTGGCTAGTCTTGATGCTCTGCTCCGCGGTTAACAGAGATCTTCCATGCACTTTGACAGCGCAAGTATCATTGTGCTCGATCATTATTATCATAGTATCCGCATGTCATGAGATAAATAACATATTTAATATAGCAATGTACAAAAAATGAAATTGGTGGCCAGTTGTGACAAGTTTTTGTGAAACTAGTGTCCATGTACATTAACTGGACGATTATCAAATGCCCCTTCATCTGGGTTTTATCTGGCCCGAAATATGAAAAAATTCCTGTATTGATTAGACGAAATCTTTTCTGTATATTTTGTTTTGTTTTTTTGTGGGGGGGGGGGTCGTTTTTATGATAATTGATCTTGAACTGTAATAAAGGATATTATTCTTTCTCGTACAGCCAAAAATATTTTATTTTTTATTTTTATTTCTACACACTGATGAAGCAGATACGAACGAGGGAAAGTGGAGCTGCATGTAGGAAAAGAAGGAAAGAAACGGATCAATTATTGAAACAAAAGGAAGGATTTTGTTGAGATATGTAACTCGAGGCGTAAATAAAAATGAAATTCCACTACAATGTGCGGATGATCTAAATTAGACTGCTAAAAGTGAAATTTTTGTGAATGAAGAGGAAGCCAAATCAATTTTTTATCAACTACTTCCGACGGCAATGAGCCTTCTCCCAACAATACAGTTAGATGTGACAAAACCAAACCTCAGCAGTTGGACTTGACGTATGCAGGTCTGTGGCCAGAAGTCATTAACAAAGATAAACGTATTATCAGCATCTGAATAGTTATTTTTTTATGTTATTTTGAGAGGAATTATGGCACTGTTTAAATAAATGTAGAGGAGAAATATGAAATATGTACGTGACTGGCTTTCAAACTTTAAGGAATGGGAAAATATGCCTAGGACGTGGATTAAGCATTCTCATTCTAAGAATTCATTGCACTACTTTTGCTATCGGTTAGTTGCACAAGAGAGAAAATCAAGTCTGAGTTCTTATAATGGGCTGAACAGTTATTTGAGATTAAATCACAAAGTCGAGGAGCATAAATCGAGTCAAGCTCATTGCATGGCTTTCACAACAATAGAAAGAACTGAAATTAAGAATTCATCTAAGTAAAACAGTTGAAAAGAACAAACAATTGTCAGTTAGAATATAAGAAAGTGGAGCGACGTTCTTACGAGATTAGTGGATAGTATCAGATTTCTGGTAAAATAAAATTTGGCCTTAAGAGGCTATTGGAAAGGACTGGAGGACAAATATGACAAAATTTAATGATTCATAAAGCAGAGGGAACTTTTTATAGTTAGTGGAATTTCTTTCAAATTATGACCCCGCCATGAAAGAACACCTTTGAACCCAGATGGATGACAAACTAATTGTGTTCTTTTTATCATCTCAGATTGAGAATTAGTTTATTACCGTTTTTAGATAAAATGTGAAGAATAAAATAGTTGGTCAAGTTAAATAGCAAAATATTTAGCAATGATCTTTGATAGCACACCAGACTTCTCTCACACGGATCAAACCAGTCAAGTGCTTCGCCATGTTTTGATTGAAAGGTTCATCCTTTGTAAATGTGGAACTGTTCGATGATTTCATGGAACCGAAAGGAAAGACAGTGGAGTACATTTCTTATATGATTGAATGCAAGAGGCCACACAGTAGATTTTGTGAAAAAATACTTTTCTAAAATCATTGATGTAGCCGAACAGCTTAAAGAAATAGAGGAGAATGTGACTAGGTAAGAGGTTGGTCTGATTTGGGGTTCAATACATTTTTTTTTCTTTTTCTGTGTTTTCGGAGTTTTTATAAGGGGATGCCGGCAGTTTATGGTAGGTGACCAGTTATAGAGGTTCCGGTTAATGATCCTATTGATTTGGTAGAAAAGTTAAGGCGGCCTTACAGTCGAGTTTGGTTTGACTCCAAAGTGTTCTTTGGGTAATCTGCTTGTACGCTGGGTTCGAATGGTAACCTGGTTATTGCTAGACAGAAGAAAGGGCTCGAAAGGATAGTATGGCGGTTTTGTAGGCTTTTAATCTTGGCTTAGGACTAAATTGGTTTTGGCAAGTGAAATCGTTGAGTTTTCCATGTTTTTTCTGTTCTCATGTCTTTGGCTGACTATCTGTGTTAATAATCAGTGTTTCTTATAAGTCTGCTTCTGCCACAGATTGTTGGGACTATGGAAGAACGGATTGAAGACGAAGTACTGTCTGTCTCTAAACAATGCCAATGCTAATAATGATAATCCAATGTTTCCAATGATAATAATAATGATACTAATAATAATGTTGTTTGTATGTTTCTGCCTGCTTATTTATACTAACTCTAATAAGGGGCGTAGCTGTGTTTCTCTAATCTGAACGCGGGGCGAAGCTTATTGGATCAACGGGTATGTGCGTGTGTTCCCTACTAAGACTGCTGGCCGGAGTTTATTTGGTCAAAGGGTGTGTGTGCATCAAGATAGTATCTGAATTTTAGAACCTAACAGTGCTTTATCAACCAACATTTATAGCAAGATTGATTTTGTCTTTGCCCGGATTCATGTAAACTCTGTCGGGTCAGATTAGATTCCGTTTTATGTGTGCACAAGTGTTTCTACCGCCTCTGTTATCTTCTCGGGCAGACCTTCGGCTGCACCTCTTCCTTAATGTATGTATGTTTGTACGTTCGCCTGGCAACACAACGATTTCACTTGCCTTATTACGAAATATTCTGCTTTGTATTGATACATTGATTTTTTAATTGTAATTTTACATTATTTCAAGTATTTGTTTTGACTTACATTATTTTACTATTACAGGTTGGTATAATAATTCATTGTTCGATTTAGGTGCTTGTTACAAACCTTTATAGGATTTACATGATACTCATTTTGGAGGCTTCATTGTTAAACCTATTCCGCCTTGCAATGCACTTTTATCTTATTAATTACATGGACGAAAGCTATACCGTATTCTTTTAAAAAGATGCTATATATTATTTACAAAAAGAGTTATTCTTATTTATGGAGACACAAATACACCTTTATATTATTTCTATGTGCATAATTATTTGCATACCTATCTCAAAACTTCATAGAATTTATGTGACACTCATTAGTGAGGCCTTATTGTTGCTCCTAATCCACCTTGCAATGGGCACTACACTTTAGAGAACAGTTCTCAAGGAAATTAATGACACCCAAGAGTATATTCAGAATTCAAATCTGAATATTCACCAAAATTAAATGAAGATGGCTGCCTTTAAGGCATTCTTAGCTCATAAGAGGACAGAACTGATTGAAAATTCAATCAAGTATGTAAAAGAGGTTTGTGATTACTTTATCATTGAGACAGAAAATCGAGTTAGAAAGAAGAATAAAATGGCAAGTAGAAAATAAAATGATGTTGGACTCGCCGTCGAAGAGGAAATGAAATGCTATTTTTATGCCTCAATCAATAGTGTCACTCAAGACATAAAGGTCCGATTTGTGCAACTGCATCTTCTCAGTCAAAAGTATGACTTCCTCATCCAAATCAAACTAATTTATAAAGTATTCGAATTTCAATTTGTAAAGGCAGAAAATATATCAGAAATCAAGATCGAAACGAAGAGATAAGAGAAAATTGGAACAAAGGGCCTCTAGAGCTCATAAGCTTTATCATCAAATATGCTTTGTAAAATTCGGTTCCAAACTTGACGAGGTTACTAAAAGGAAGTTTGAAAATGCTGCCAACGTAGCTAGATGCAAGCGAAGTTTTCTAAGTTGAAATTAATACAGAATTATCTTCGCTCAACTATTAGCAATCGTAGACTGACTAACCCAGCGATTATTTCTATTGAAGGAGAATATAGAGAATAACTTGATGTTGAAGAGATCATAAAGGACTTCCCACTTAGAAAAGTTAGAAAGATAAGCAGTCAGTTCAGTGTTTTCATTTTCCGTTAAGAACAAATACTGTCGTAAGTTAGCCAAGGTTGGTGGGAGTCTATATATATATATATATATATATATATATATATATATATATATATATATATATATATATATATATATATATATATATATATATATATATATAGAGAGAGAGAGAGAGAGAGAGAGAGAGAGATATAGATATAGATATATATATATATATATATATATATATATATATATATATATATATATATATATATATAATATATATATATATAATTTTTACTATAAGGAGAGGAGGGCAAGGTCAGACCCGAGAACTTAGCTTGAGGCTATTCACCAGTCGAGGGGTGGGGGAGTTAGATTCTTACACGAGTGTGCGCAGAATAATTAAAAAAAGAGAGTGCAATTGGCCTTTAGATTTGCTTATAAGTCGCTTACTGGTTATTGGTACAGAAAGGTGAAGAACAAAAATATCTTTACTATTTACACACAAATACAATATACATATAAATAATATTTATCACACAAATGATATGGATACTCGCGATGACAGTTATGGAGTCTACGGAATTAGGGGAACTGGTTGACTCAAGCTGCTGCTGGCTAGCCGACGTACACACGTAAGAAGATAGGGATGACTGGATACGAATCCACAAATGTTTCAGGATTCGCTTTAGGATTTGAGGCATTGGAAGTCGACGCGATGGGGCGGGGGGAATGCACGGGTGGATTACAATCGTAAATTTAACCTCGAGAATGACGTCTGAGGGAGTAGAATTTGTACCGAAATGAGATCGTAGACAAACCGAAGAATAGCCAATGACCTAAGGTTAATTGCTTCGGAGGAGATGGCGGGGTAGCTACTTGCTTTCGTACTCACGAGTGAACGGATCCGAGTCGAGTCGAGACGTTGAAGTGTCTCGTACTACGCGGCGGGCCTATACTAAATTTGACACGGTTGGAGACTGGGTTTATATGTGCCTTAACCGGAAGCGCTTTGCCTAAAGCAACGGAAGGGTTTCTCCATATCAGAGACAGCCGTGGAAATGGCACTCCAAGCGGGGTTTTGGATTTCGATCAGGTGGGACGCAACATATAGAGATTGATCGATACATTTATTTTATTAAATATTTTTCCTAAGGAAAAATTAGAATTTAGCATTTACATTTACCATCCTTCTAACGCAGTTTAACATCCAACCAGTTTGCTCCCTGGAATTCTAATTTTGTATTTAGTTTTTATTATCACTTCAAAGATTTTTCGAAAGAAATTTTATTAGATTTGCCATTGTGGAAAGCCTCCCTGAGCTGAATATTTTATTATTATTATTATTATAGCAATAAAAACAGCCGCTTTATCGCCAGAAGTAGATGAATTCTCCTACGATTAGACTTGGCATTCTTCAACCTCGCGGGTCTCCTCGTTCCTCGTGGCTAAATATTTCCTTATTCCGACACCCCTTACCTTCTTAAGATGGAACTTCATGGAAGTGACATCAGAAAACGAATCGGAGTTGAGATATCCCAACTTTTTCGACCTTTAGAAAAAAGAAAGGGTGAACAAACAATGGGAGAGTGCTTGACAATGAATCGAGCTCCAGTAAAAATTCAAACTAGTGTATCCATCTCAATAATTATACAAAACAAAAACGCAATAAAAGATACGAAATAAAAGACTTTAATTTTTACAAAGATCACAATGGGTTAAAGGAATTTTGAGTGGAGGCTTGAACACATCAAGGTAATAGCGATACGCCCCGGGGCTATTAACAACCAAGACAAGAGTACATAAAAGAAAATGAAAAATATATTACAAAAGTAAATTACAAGAATCGGGCAAAGCAAAGGGGTACATAATTTCTAATTCGCGAGCAAATAGGATTACAAAAAAAATTATAAATAAATAAATTGAGAACATACAAAACAAAACAAACGAAAAATCAATCATAAAATACAAATAATGGCTATTTAATTAGCTCAGAGGTGAGTCGAGACGTTCCTATGTAGGCTATCCGCAATAAGATTATCAGAATCTTAGATGTATATAATCTTAAACCTAAACTCCTGTAGGAACAGACTTCATTTCATAAGCCTAACATTATTGTCTTTTATGTTCCACAAGTAGGAGCCCGGTTTGTGGTCCGTTTCGATAAAACATTTTGAACCTGTGTATGCTCCGAATTATGGCAAGAGCTTCACGTTCTATAACGGCATAATATATCTCTCGGAAAAGCAACTTTTTACGCTCGTACGCAATCGAAAAACTCTCGTGGTTATGACCATATTGTGTGAGAACGCATCGTATTCCTACGTTACAAGCATCAGTTCTTATTCTGAAAGTTTGGGGTGACGGACGACGGGGTCCAGACAAGGAGATATGGGGATTTCTTTTTCAGCAGGTTGCAAATAGGAGCAGAAAGGGAGGCAAAATTCTGAAGGAACCGACGGTAGAAAGAAGCCGAGCCTAAGAATGACCTTAAGTGCTTCTTCGAGGTGGGCAGTGGCATGTCCACAATGGCACGGATTTTTTCCTCCCGACGTGAAATCCAAGATAGTTTATAGTGTCAAAAACAAAGTTACAATACCTAGGACTAATTGTGTAGTTGTACTCACGAAAACGACTCAGCAGCGCTTGAAGTGTAACCAAGTGCTGGTCCCAATCTCGGGTGGCTACATAAATATTATCGAAGTAAAAGCTTACGTTCGATAACCCGTCTAAAATTCGATGCATCATGCGGTTTTAAACACTACACGTCGAAACCAAGCCGAAGGGGAGCCGGCGGAATTGCATAAGCCCTTTGTCAGTGGGGAATGCAGTATACTTCTTCACTTCGTCCTTGAGGGGGATTTGGTAATAAGTCTTTCATATTTCTAACTCCGTAAATTACTTCGCATCTTCGAATAGGTGGAGGTTTTGGGCGATGAGGGGTATTTATTCGGCGTCGAACACCGTAACGGAATTCAGTTTCCGAAAGTTGACGCAAATATGTACGAACCATAGGCCTTCTTGGCAATGACAATGGGGGAGTAGTAATTAGACGAGGAGGGTTAAATGATATTTAGCTTCAAAAGATTTTCTACCTCTGCGTTGAAATTTTTTTGTAATTGAAATGACAAGTGATAAGGCCTAGATCAAATGGGTTCACGGGTGGTAAGCAATATGTCGTGATCGGATATAACATCAGTAAAATATGACTTAGAAGAAGCTGCAGCTGACTATTCTGAGTGGACGTATGCTGGTAGCTGATTTTTACTTCGGATGAAGGGGAATCGATGGCACCGGGCAAGGTTGGCAAGAAATACTCCTTATCTTTTCAACACAGGCAACTTGCACCACATTAAGGGGATCATCCAGGGAATAGCTCGATTTCATGGCTGTGTTCTTCGTCAATAGCCACAATATCATTGGAGCAGGCACGGCGGTGATACTTTTTCAACATATTGACGTGAAACAGCTTTTTCCCTGTCGAGGTTTAGATTAGGTAATCCACGGGGCATCGTGCTTCGATCACTTGGAAGGGGCCGTTCCAGTAACTCAGGAGCTTATTATTATCAGGGGGAAGCAATAATAAGACCTCCTCTCCTGGCTTGAACTTCCGTTCTTTAGACTTGCAGTCAAAATAGGAATTATACTTGTACAGGTTTGCTTCAGAGTTCTGATATGCAATATCTGCGTACTTTTCCAGCCTTTGCCAAAGATCTAGGAGTTAGGCATACGAGGATTGTATTTCTTGGTGTAAATCCTGGTTGGTAAAAAGTTCTTTCAGAAGGCTTATTGAGCCTCGAACATTCTCACCGTGCAGAAGCTCAAACGAGGCAAATCCTAAGGTGCGATGAGGGATTTTCCTAAAAGCGAACAGAGCCACAGGCAAATAACGGTGCCACTCATTGATGCTGCTCTGCACACAACTTCTTCAGGATTGATTTGAGAGTACCGTTTAGCCTCTCGCAAATCCCGTTTCCTTCGAGGCGTTAAGGGATAGTAAACAGTGGCTTTACCATTAAGAGTTTGTCGACAAATTCTATTAATTCTGAGGTAAATTGTCGGCTTAAATCGGACAATACCTCCTTGGGCAAACCAACTAGCGAAAAGATAGCAACAAGGGCCTCAGCACAGGACATGCTGTCTATCTTTTTGAGGGGGACAGCCTCGGGGAACCAAGTGGAAAAATCAACGACGGTAAGAACAAAATGGTGGCCCTAGCTAGACGTGGGGGTGAATCGGGCCGATAAGGTCGATTACAGATTGGTCATCTGTAAAGGCGCTGGCTTAACGCGTCCTTTGGCGGCCGTCTTTTGACAGAGGCCACAAAATCGACAGTAGTTTGAAACGTCATCAGTCGCTCCGGGCCAATAACAATATTTAAAAATAATCTGAGCGGTGTTAGTGTGACTAAAGTGACCAGCAAATAGGTTATCATGGGCGGTCTTTAAAATGAGGTGGACGTGAGCTCGGAGAACACACAATACTTGGGCCTCGCAATTATCACCTTCGGCGCACGTGCGGTACAAAATATTATCTCTGACAAGGTAGGAGATTACCTTGTTCCCATGGATGGGCTCTTGCACCTTATCTTGTGCCTTTACCCAAAGGAGGCTAAGTGAGTTACACTCCTTTTGATTCTTCGCTAACTCTTCATTCGTTATGTCGTCGAACACTGAATCACAGGGATTCCAAGCGGGGCAGGGGTCTCACGTTCCTTCTTCGTCTGGGAACACGTAACCACGGGGTGACTACCTGGATGGGGGATACCCGGGGGTACTGTCTAATTAAAATGGAACAGATCTTGATGGGGGCGGCTACGGCCTCGTCCCAGCCCGTGAAGTAAGCACATTTAATATAGCACTTCACAATGGGGAACTTGTTTGCTCGTCCCTGGTAGTCGTGTAATACCGGAAATCTGTCGTGGTTCGATGCTACCGGGGGAGTAGCTTGTCCTACAACACGATACAGGTACATTCTGTATCTCAAACAACGGTAGAGACCCGGCAACCTTTCACGGAGCCAGTCTCGAACTTAAGACCTCCAGGGGAGCTCTCAAACAGAAAATTAACGTGGTGGTCAGCGTAGCTCAATGCGGTCGAAGGTGGAGAAGTTTCTGCTTTCGAGGATGGTGGCACACGGGGAGAGCACGGGGGTAGCACTAATTTGGTGTACTTGATGGAGAGGACCGCTACGTAGTTGGGAGTTCTCAGGGCAGTTCATTAGCCCATGGCCATCGACACCGCAAGAATAACATACTATCTCCCTCCTGGGGAAGGACGGTACTAGGAGATTGGATGAGAAGAGTTTAACGTCACAATGTTTTGATGAAGAGAAGTTTAGGAGTTTTACGGATCCGGTTACTTCTACGGACTTTGTTACATTATGGGGTGGAAATTTCAACTTCACACTTTTTAGTCTGGAGGATGCATGTTCCTGCTTTCTTCCTTCCTTAGCAGTTGTGGCGCGCGGCGAAGATATTTGCCTCTTCGATACACTCTGTGAAGGTATAGTACCTTCGGTCCTTTACGAACGATCTTATTTGGGAGGGGAGCGATGCCAATAGATGGTCCTTAAGGATGAATTCGACCAGAGCTTCAAAATCATAGGCAACCTTAAACGAGTCTTACCCGCAATTGAGATGTCCCTGTAGCGTATACCCAAACTGACGACGAGTTTGGTTAGGTTTTATACGGGTGTGGCGGAATTTGACGCGATAGTAATCCTCGGTCATGTTAACTGCTGCTAGTAGTTCCGATTTAAGCGTCAGATAATTGACCGTTGCTTCCGAAGGAAGGGAAATAAAAATGTCTCGAAGCTGGAAACTGAGCAACGGCAAGAGTTTGGCTACTCCGTCAGCCTTAATGTCCTAGTTGTTTACTTCGAATATTTTCTCGAAATGGGTTAAATAAGACCCAAAATCTTCACCTCCCTTGAAGTCTGGAAGTTTCACAGACGCGGTTTGCGTGATGTCATTCCAGGAGTTAATGGAAAGCGTCTCGTTTCTTGCTCTATGCATCTCCAATTCATATTGGCGGATTCTTTCTCTTTCTTCTCTCTCTTTCTCTTCTCTTTCTCTTTCTTTCTCTTCTCTTTCTCTCCTTTCTTCGTTCGATGTTCTTTCTTCTTCTTGAATGTAGGCCAGAAGCTCCCTGCTTGCCACACCAAGAGATTTGCCTTGAGGTTTAAAAATGTCGAACTAAGACATACTAACGCTTATACTGGCTTAACCCGAAAATACGACAAATAAAATCAGGTGATTTGACAAAAACAAACGGAAAATATCAACAAGCTCTTATTGTACCTTTCACGGACCCGAGAGAACAACACATGTAAATAAAATTCTGCTCGCGAGCTAAACGAGGTGCACAGTCTCAAAATGAACTAAAAAATACGCACACGGCTATTTGAGGTAGATAGCCAAAAATACACTAGTTTGTGAGCTCGAAAAACGCAAGATCAAAAGTGAAACATTATCTCTCCTCAGTTCTCGGTGACCAGAACCATAAGCTTCTAAAATACTTTTAGAAAAAAAACAACTTTAAAAGACCTTTAAAAAGCCCTATTAAATAGCTTTCTAAACCTGACACCAGATAATATAATATACAAAGTGTTTCAAAAAATTTGATATCCTTTGAGATATAAATATCACAGATACTACATAGTCAAGGCAAGTGAAACTAAACAGGTTTAGTGTTAAGCAACATAAGATTTATTCCTCCAAATTTGAATGAGAAAATCAAAGGTATGTGGATTCCATGAACGATTTCACAATTGTTCAATATGCACCCTGCCTGAGAGACGGCACACCTCAAGTTGGTAGTCCAGCAACTCCCAAACACGCTACAGCATTTCTTTGGTGACAGTAGTGATTCTATGCTTGAGTTCCTCTAAACTTTCAGGAAGAGGGGAGGGGGAGGCATAGACCAGTCCCTTCACAGAGCTCCAGAGAAACAAAAATTGCAAGGTGTCAGGTCAGGTAAACGTGGCATCTATTTTAAAAGCACATTCTCTTCATCACCAGCACGCCCGATCCATCTCCCTTGCAGATTGTCATTGAGATAAGCCCAGACAGTGAGTTTCCAGTGAGGTGGAGCCCCGTCCTGTTGAAAAATGAAGTCTTCTTGTTCATTTGCAATGAGCTCATCCATTATCCAGTTCTGAAGCATTGGCAGATAACATGGCCGGTCAAATTTCTCTCAAAGAAAAACGGGCCATGTAGTTGGTTATTGGAGATGGTGCAGAACACATTCACTTTTGGTGAGTCCCTGATGGGGATTTTCTTCGCCCCGAATGCGAACATTATGCTTATTGAGTTTGCCACTCGTGTGAAATGTGGCCTCATCACTGAAAACAAGACGTTCCTTGAACTCCTAATCTTCAGGTTTCTGTTGTATATCAACACAGAATTGTTTGTGCTTTTGCTTGTCATCTGCCGTTATGGCTTGAACTAGCTGCAGCTTGTAGGGTTTGATTAGCAAGCGTTTCCTCATGACGCGCAAAACCGTCGTTGGAGGAATCTGGGTTTCCAGACTTGTTCTGCTTATGGACTTCTTTGAGCTTCGCAAAAGTTTTGAGCGAACCCGCTAGACCATCTCTTCCGATGTTATTGGTCGTCCAGATCTTTTTACCTTGCACAGAAAGCCTTGCTCTTTGAACTTTTTGTGCCATGTCTAAATCTGCATTGCCGTTGGTGAATGTTTAGAAAACTCTCAAAAATGCACGCTGCACAGTCTTGTTCGACTGTATTCGAACATACTCCAACACACAACACGCCTTTTCACTTCTAGAGAATGGCATTTATATACCTGTAAAGATAAAAATATCAAACATTAAACATAAAGTTTTGACCTATTTCTACATTTCTACACATGCAGGTAAAATTTGAAGTCATTGGAAGGGGAACTGGCAAAGTTATTAGTTTGCAAAATGATATCAATTTTTTTTAAACACCTGGTATATATATATATATATATATACTTTATGTGGTTTGTTAACCGAGGTAGATATTAGTATATATATATATATATATATATATATATATATATATATATATATATATATATATATATATATATATATATATACTATTTTTACTATAAGGAAAGGAGGGCAAGGTCAGACCCGAGACCTTAGCTTGAGGCTATTCACCAGTCGAGGGGTGGGGGAGGTAGATTCTTAAACGAGTGCGTGTAGATTAATTCAACAAAGAGAGTGCAGTTGGCCGTTAGATTTGATTATGGGTCGCCAACTGGTTATTGGTACAGAAAGGTGAGGAACAAAAATATCTTTACTATTTACACACAAATACAATATATATATAAATACTATTTATCACACAAATAACATGGATACTCGCGATGACAGTTATGGGGTCTACGGAATTCAGGGTACAGGTTTAAGGCCTTGGAAGTCGATGGGGGTGGGGGAGATTGACGGGAGGATTATAATCGTAAGTTTAACCTCGAGAATGACGTCTGAGGGAGTAGTATTCGCACCGAAACTAGATCGTAGACAAACCGTAGAATAGACAATGGACTGGAGCTAACTTCCTTCGGGAGGCGGGGGGGCGGAGTAGCTTCTCGCTTTCGTACTTACGAGGGAACGGATCGGAGTCGAGTGGAGAAGTTGAAGTGTCTCGTACTACGCGGCGAGCCTATACTGAATTTGGCACGGTTGGAGACTGGGTTTATATGTGCCTTGACCGGAAGCGCTTTGCCTCAGGTAACAGAAGGGTTTCTCTATATCAGAGACACCCGTAAAATGAGGACTCCAAGGGTGGTTTTTTATATCGCTCGTGGGGGGGGGGGGCTGCGGATGCGGCAACTTCTCTTCGCTCTCGGTGGTCCAAGCGTCTGCTTTATCGCCGGAAGTAGATGAATTCTCCTACGATCATGTTTGGCATTCTTGTTCCTCGTGGCGAAATATTCCCCTATTCCGACAAATATCTTAGTCCAATGTTCTTTTTTCTTTTCTTTTTTCATGGTAGTGGATAAATATATACGTTGTTCCCTGCTTCTCATATTTTTATTACTTTCAATTTTTCTCCTATTTTAGACTTTGTTATTGTTTCTGTTTTAGATAGAATTACTATTTTTTTCCCCTTATTGTCTCTCTCCACAGGTTAAATATTTTAGCATTTTTACAATGTCCATCAATGAATCAATCAATAAGTGGAATGTAAATCTTTCATATACGTGTGTTTTTAGCGGTCTAAGGTGGATTATAATTATGAAAAGGGGTGACCAATCTAGCTACCGCACAAAGCGGCCCAACACTCCACTACGTCCTTGAGAGTAACGGCAGAAATAACGTCTTGAAATGTTTACAAACAAATGGAACTTGAAAACTAAAAAAAAAAATATTTTTATTTTCGTTTTTCATATCATATATTTTTATACAAAATTCAAACATTTTTATAACCTTTGTAAATATTTATAGCCTTATTCCCTTTTAGAATTGTTTTATTTGTTTTATATCCAAAGTTTTGATAATTCTTTTATTTTTAATTTAGTTCGTATATAATATTCTATGATATGCCTTGTTTTGCTTTCTGAAACACAAATTAGGGTTGATTTGCACTGAAGCATTTGTTTGTTCCACTTGAATAGGTGCCATGTTTCCATCCCATTTCTAATTAACGAATTTCTCTGACAGGGTTTGTTTGAACTTCGTTTCTCTCTTTTGTAACTCACGCCATGAACTGTTTAATACAAAAGTTTACCACCTACAGTACATAAGTCATGCAGAGTTCTCTCCTTTTTTATTTATTATCTTTAGCTTAAATATAGATAAAAATCGGGGCGTTTAAATTTATTAATGACATAGAATAGAAGACGAGATAAGGAAATAATACTACCAAAGAGTAATTAATAGTTGAGTAGAATAAGCATCTTAAGGCCGGTTAGGGCAGGTGATGCTACAGACTCATGACCATGTTCAAGGCAACTTGAAGCTTTCGATGAAGTATTTAGGTTATCCCATAAGTAATGGGGCATTTTTTTTTGGCTCGGGAAATTTTTGTCTCGAAAATTGGACCTCGTTCAGGACGACCAGTGTAATTTGTTCGAGATCTTTTAAAATTAAAAATGGAGAAAAGTTCGAGTGTAATGTTCAACAAAAGGATTAAAAACTATATTCAACTCACTCCACTGTACATGGTCATTTAACAGAGAAAGGTAGTTTCACGATTTGGGCAATGGATTGTTTCCTCACGACCTATCAGAGGTACACTTCAACAATGAATCACCATTTGTTCATCTCTCCTTTCTCGACTATAAAGTAAAACAATTTTAAGTAGGTTTATTACAGGAGAATAAAATTAGGTGGTTATATACAATTTAATTACACTCTTTAGGTAATGGATTAGTCTTGAGGGAGAATCAATACCATAGCATAAAAAGGGTTCTGATCTTCGGAATTCTCTTTCACTTGTGGTGGAATTGGTATACATAATT
Source organism: Ceratothoa steindachneri (assembly GCA_963969495.1). NCBI lineage: Eukaryota > Metazoa > Arthropoda > Malacostraca > Isopoda > Cymothoidae > Ceratothoa > Ceratothoa steindachneri. Next base: position 222,341,124 of record OZ018318.1, read on the forward strand.
CATTTTGAACATCTTATCCAAAATCAGACTATTACTATGGTCAGTTCGACCGTTTACATGCACCACAAAAAAAACAAGTATTAATTAATCAAATGTGAATGGTCTTTCATCAAGACAATGCACGATCTCATATCTCAAGAGATACCATATAGTGGTTTAACAATTTCGATTGGGAACTAAGGAGTCATCCTCCATTCTAACTCCACTTACCCCAATCAAACTACTATACTTTTCTGAGTTTAGCGAATTACCTGAAGAGAATGACGATGCCAACAACAGGAGAGATCGATCTTATCTTAAAGAACTTTTTTAATTAAAGTCAAACGAACTTAACAAATTAGAAGAGAAGTTAATAGAGAGATGAAGACGGTAGAAACTGATTAAAATTATATGTTAAATTATTAAATATATACTTGTTCAAGTATGAATAACACCAATTCTTGTTTGAGTTTTAACCATAAAATAACTATAAACATGAAAAAATGCCGCATTATTTATGGGACGACCTAATATAATACTGAATACTGGGTACCCAGCCTCACGCACACGATGCATGTATGAGTATGGTTGCTTTTAGTCACCTTCCACGCGTGCGCACGAAGCCATGTAGAGGTAGTCTTACACCACCAACCCACTATAGGGGGGGTGGGGCATTAATAAAGATGCAACTTGTTTAATATATAAAAATTAAGATTTATTTGCTCCAACCTTTTGTTTAGTGTAACTCTCAATTTGATTGACTGTTCACTAGATGGCCAAGTCTTTTACACCGTCGTGTTTACAAGCAGTTGTCCTTCCATCAGCGACGTTGTTGGATTTCTCTCTAAATTTTGGCTCCCACTCGAGCAAAATGTGTGGGAGTGGCGATAACCTCGTTGACCTTATCGGCATATAATACAAAGATGGTGCCTTTGGTAGTTGGCGGAGACAGTTAGTGGGTATCTATTGAGTCTGCAAAGTGGGACAGTTAGCTTTTCTGAGGGAGTTCCACTTGCAGTGTATATTATAATACCGCTCCTCCAAGTGTGGAGTGGGCATGTCAGTTGCTCATTATTGGCTTCATTCTTTTTCGATTTCATTTTCAATCATTTCATATTTTTGTGTATCTCACTACTTTACGAAGGCTTGATGGACATGTCACGTAGTGACATCGCTTCTTTTTCCTTTATTATCGTTTTTAATCCAAGATGGCCAGGATCATTATTTCATGGATAGTGACATTTTTGTTCTACTTTTTTCCTGAACTGAATCTGTGGGCCGCTGACTTGTTTTCAAATACTGGGTCTGAATTAAATTGCCGCCTGCCGAATCCAAACTGTCATTTTTTTTTAATTTAGTCTCGTCTTCTATATAATAAAGGCATCAAGAAACAACTTATCCAATACTTTTCAAGAAACTTTCGTAATTAAGATCGGTCTCGAGTTAGTTTCGGCATAATTATAATATTGCAATATTTGAATTCATCTTAGAATTAATAAGATTGAATAAGTATGAAAATATTCTTTAAATTCGCTTAATACGAGAGCCGAGAGGTTTAAGAAGCGAGCTCATATCAGGTTAGAAAGAATCGGTGGTTTATGCTAAAGAAGTGCATTGCCCAGAGAAGCTTCCCCTACGATATCCTCTCAATAGATCTTTTGCATATTTCTCCTTTCTAAAGTGCCTCGTGGGTAGACAATCTCAAGATTCCCATTCAATCTGTCCATTATATTGGTTCCGAACTCTGTCATAATTCATTTTGTCCTCTAATGCAAGTTTTAGTGAACAAGCGATTTAACTCTACTATAGCTCAAAATTACTTCACGTTTAAAATCACGCAAACGTGGAATAGCCTGCCCAACCGTGTAGTAGAAAGCACGTCAGTTAATATGTTCAAAAACCGACTTGATGAGTACTTCAATAGTGTAAAAATAAAGTAGTAGGAGCGCAGCTTAAAACGTCATATATTATAAGGAGTTAAGGATTAAAATGAAATGATGAATAGAAAAATGCCAGCGACGCCTCCTTGCATGGAGTGAATGTGAATTCCCCTTTTCTTTTTCTGTCTGTCATATAAGTATATTATTTTCATCATTTTGGAGAAGAGAGTAATATCCTATCACTCCCCTCCCCCCCTGGTTCGAAGAAGCATGTTCGTGTATTTGAGGGATAGCTGAACCTGCATGTCAAGAGTGCACATGTAGAATTGAAATAATTATAACAGTCATGTAAAGAAAGGTCAAATGATACACATGTTGATAAGTGTGTACATTAGAATAAAAATATTAAAAAAAACATGCAAAAATATATATAAAAAGGGTACACATGTAGATAAGTGTGTACCGTAGAGTTGAAATAGTTAACAAAAAACAAACAAAAAAACAGCATGAAAAAAAGCAGGATACCCTAAAGTTAGAATGTGGTAGTTAATATCTTCTGTAAGCGGACTGGCCTTGCGCGGATCTTAGGGTTTTTGCTGGTCCTAGTTTCTGTAGTTCTGTAGCTAACTAATCTCTTAGCTTTACCTGAACATTAACTCAATGACCTGTTCCAAATTAACATAACCATTGCTATTCCATTGAAACCATCTTCATTAGCGGGTGGTTGCCTCGATGTGTTAGCTTCAATCAAAATTGGTAAGATTTTCTCTTTTCAACTTTTATCATCAGTATTTCCTGACATTATTTTATTTTTACCTGTTTCCTGTTTCTGATAAGGTTCAATTTAATCTACGATTTTCCTTTCTTGTAACTGAATTCAGTCTCCTTATTTTAATATTATTTTGAGTACATTTTTGGTTATACCCAAAAGATCAGGCGTTCTCTTCGGTGTCAGCAGAGCCGATAATCGTAATAAGGTACGTAGTTCTCTTCCGTTTTTGTTTTTTTAATTGTACTGATTAATATTTGAAGATTTGGGTCTATTCTTCCTTCTAGAATGAGCAGGTTTTATTTGCTGAATTATTTTTGGTATTCTTTATCTCTTGCCTTTGTCAAGATGTTATTTTTTATTTAGATTGGGCTAAACCCATTTAGCTGCACCCACAGATGCATGTTGGGGGTGGGGGTCAAAGTGCGGTCTTACGCTTTTTTTTTACATTGTAAAATAGAGACCAAGTTTTATCGTTTCCTAATAAATGACATTGGCTCCATTTAAGCCTGAAAAGTGGTGTTTAGTGTACACAACATAGATGATCATGAAGCAGCTTACATCAATATGATTGCGTGGCCTCGATTCCCAATCCTCCGCAGCTGGCACTGAGGCTGTATATCTTTGCCATACATTTTTACTTCGTGTATCCTCACTTCTTGACTTTCTGACGGAGACGACCTCGTTGGTTTTCTCTTTCATGCACTCGGTGGGACTAGGCACGAGTCACTCTCAGTATTAACATGGCACGGCCTCTAATTTTTGACTCATACTAGGTAACCAGAATTAAACCACTCAATTGAGGTCTTGATATTTAACAAGGATAAATAAAGCAAGAGAAAGAAATATCCTAAAACAATTTAAATGATAAAGGGACAAGGGTCAAGAAAGTAGAATACAAAGGGATTTTCCACAGTGTCCCAACTCACTATGGTTAGTAAAATTTAAATATTAGGAAATAAAAGGAAGTCAGCCAAATTCAACGAACATGTGTGTATACAGATGAAAAATGAAATGAAAATTATCAGGATGAAGAGACGTATGAATATAATGGGAGAAATGTAAGAAGATAGAGGATGAACAAAAGCAAGTTCCATCATTTATGATATTAGTAAGTAAAAAAATGTTTGATTTTGTTCTGTTTAGGATTTTATCAAGTTTATCTATATATTTTTTTTTTTATATGTTTATTCCCTTTTACAAAATATTAAAACAATGCTAAAAAATTTCTGATGCAACACCCCCATGAATTTTAGCTACAAGCTGCCGCTGGGCATCAACAGAGTCAAAATTATGGCACTCTCCCTAACTCTTCAAGACAAGTAACTTCCTAAAATCGTTTTAATTTTCATTGTTCGCTTTGACTCGTACTTGACCATTATTTATCCCTTTGTCGTCCTTCAATTAATATATTTTTCTTTCTTTCTTACAATTTCTGTGTGTAATGTACGTATGCAAAGGTTAACCTCTCGATCCTTCATCAAAATTGTATGAGAAATCAACACAAAAAATCTAAGATACTCGTATTATTGATTATCCTAACATACTGCGTCCCGGCGAATATAAATTTCCTTTGTTCATTCTCTTTCCATATGTATTTTAAGCTATACGACCATGAAGACGTTCTTTAATACTTACTCTCTTGATGGTTGTTTGATGAACTTGTGTTCTTGAGATTAAGATCTGAACTCTGATTAACTAATGTCTAGATTTTCTTATCTTAGTCAATCCATTTTGGATAGTTTTGAAGAACTCTCCATTTTTTTTTCTATCCTCTATTTTCCAACTTTCAAAATTATACTTGATGATATGGTAGACGGCACATCTTAAGATTAACCCTCGTATTTCAAATTGAAGAAACCAGTGTTCATGATCAAATATGACGTTAAGCCTATTTGGACATATTCAAGTTTTAACACTTTCATATAATGGCACATCAAGTTTAAGACATCGCTTCTTTGACTGCCATTTAGTGCTGTCCATTGTTTTTTGTCTCTGTTTGGCAAGTTTTACTCCATGTTGATATTTGCTTTATCTCCTTCGTCAAGAATTTGCACATTGCTTCAAATTTACATAAAAAGCAGAAAAGGAACTTTGTGTGAATATCTTAATTACTGCTCTGTTGGGCAGATATAAAAGATTCAAAGTATGAAACAATGTTTTTCCTCGGCTTAGTCGTAATTGCTTATGTAAATTAGAACAAAATAAGAGGTAAGTTTGGAAATAGAATCTCCCATTAAGATGAATATATTTTAAAAAGGATAAATTGAATAATGTATATATGGGGCGTTACTTCAAAAGGTTTTAACCCTCCATTTCTCACCAATCTACATATAGAAGAAGAAGGATTTTCGAAGTTTGTGAGGTGAAAAGATTTCTCAGAAAACTCATTTTGACGTCTTAAGTTTTTCTTTTTACATATTGGAAAAGTTTTGTGTCGAGGCCCCCACATGAGCTTTTATTTTCTTCTTCCAGGATTGAAGAATCTTATATATATATATATATATATATATATATATATATATATATATGTATATATATATATATATATATATATATCGAGGTTTAGTGAATGGGTAATCCCAGTCCCACTACCTAGGCATATGTTATAATCCCGCACCAAGGTGAAGTGGAGGTGAAGTGTAGCCAATACACCTACCGTAGCCACTTCTGGTGAATAAGAATAACCCCAGTGCGTCCCTTTTGATCAAAGTTAAGATAATGATTCCCTGAGTGTGTTCTCACTCAGTAAAAGCCAGTCATGGATTGACTTATGAAATATTGAGAATTAAGCCGAGTGGATTGCTTATTAATTGCCGAAGGATCGTCAGAATTAGTTAAACACACAGATTCCAAAATAATCTTTAATATACAGGAATTAGAAATATGAAACGGCGTATATAGGTATGAATAGGATTAATCTTTACATTAAATAGGTAAGTCTATATAATGTCATACTAATGCGTACTAGGATGCTTGTGTCTTAACTTCACCCGACAGAATGAATTGAATAATATTATGGAATTAAGCACTGAATTAATCACTTGAAATATTTGAGGTTATGAGCTAGGGATGGAAATTCTAGTTAACGGTTAAACTGTTGAAGTTAGGGGAGAGGATAATTTACTTTAACGATACCTTGGAGTTCGAAAGTATTTGGAGGGTGAAGGTGAATGTCTCCTTCTTCCGAAGATGTTCACCCTTAGCCCGGTCGTCCGAGGTTACCGAATAGTGGGTAATCCTAGACCGGTGTCCTGATGTAATTATCCTAGACCGGATCGCGAAGATGAGTCAGACTGTGACTCAATTCAGAATTCTTCTCTTCGAAGTGCTCGTTCCGATTATTAGCTCCTGGAGTGGGTGGCCAAAATGATTTCCTAGCTGCGTCTAGGGTAATCCGCAGAGGGAGGTCCTGGGTAACCTCTAACTCTGAAGGGGGGAGGGTCTGCGATAAGTTTGGTAGCTACAAGTACCGTGACGACAACAACCAATTCCCCAAGGTTTTCCTTCTTGCAACGGGCGAACTGTTTCCTTTGTGAGACTAACTCCACACACAACATAGGTCCAAAATCTTCTGTCTGATTCCATTTTTTTTTCATTTTGTGTATAGAAAGGACAGAGAGGGATCACTGTGTAATACAGGCGAACAGGCAGTCAAAGAGGAAAGGTTGCGAAATAACTTAAGAAGCGATAGGATGAGTTGATAGGTCGGTGGCTAGACACCGATCCGTGGTGTAATTAGGTTGGACTCGGTGTGATCGTGACTGGACGACGGTTGGAGGCTGGTCAGGAAGGAGGGCGTGTCAGCTCAGTCGGAAATGTGTTATTCATTATGCCTTTGGTTTATGCAAAAAACGGTATGGATTGCGGGTAGCAATGGGCCGCGGGGTATCTCGGTGCCATCGCATACCTTCTTACATGTAATGTGGTGTATAATGGGTCTCTGGTGAGTTTTTCCAAGTTGTTTTGTGAGTCTGGTGTGAGCGTATGTGTTGAAGGGTGCTAATTTGTTGTTTTCGTGTAGTGTGGCCATTCTCGTGTATAGGGGAGAGCCGCAAGCGCGCTTCAGACAGAGTTCTCAATGCGCTGAGCCTTCTGGTGCCACGTGACACTCGTGGCTACGAGGCACAGTGGGGCGTACGTGAGAATAGGTCGCATGAGTGTTTTATATAGATTTAACTGTAGTTTTTTGACTGCAGGGTAGAACCTGCGCATCGATGTATTTGTACGTGAGGCTCTTGCTTGTGTTATGTTCTGATGTATATTGAACCTAAGGGTCTTGTCAAAAGATAACCCGAGGATTTTTTATATTGTGTATATTCGAGCCTTGTCGGGTCTAGATTGTTTCTGTCTGATGTGTGTGAGACGATTTGAAGGTTGTGCATGAAGTGGTCTCTTGCGCCGTAGAGTGCCTTCTGAGGGTTCGTGGCAATCAGCCATTGATCCTCGTAATCTGTCTTCGCGTCTAGTATTCTAGGTACATGTAGGAGAGAGTACACGATGCAATTTACTATGTCAGACATTATGGCAAACCTACCTTATTCATTACCTTTTCATTTAATCCCACCTGGAATGAAGTGCAAGAGAATCTTCTTCCTAGACAATCTGCTACTGAAAGACATGATATTGTAGCAAAAGTATTTAATCTTAAAGTAGACAAACTCATAAATCTGATTACTAAAGAAAGCTCTTTGGACAAGTGAGAGGTCATATGTATACCATTGAATGGCAAAAGCAAGGCTCACCACAAGACCATTTGGTAATTTGGCTGAAGGACAAAATAAGTTCTAATGAGATTAAATTTATAATCAGTGCAGAATTACCAAATCCTGAAACAGATCCAATGTTGTTTAAAATCATCAAAGAGAATATGCCCCATAGATCATGTGGTTCTGTCAACCCAAATAACCTCTGTATGGTAGGCAAAAGCTATCACAAGGGCCTGCATTAAGGAAACACGGACTCATACAAATGGATATCCATTCTATAAAAGGAGAGCAGCAGAAAATGGAATCCATCAAATATGTTTGCAAGTATATAAACAAAGGCAGTGATCAAGCAGGATTCTGCCGGGAGAATCATAATGAAGTTGAACAGTTTCAAATGGGAAGATATATTTCCAATAATTAGTCAGTCTGGAGAATACTTCCTTTTCCTATTTATGACAGAGGTTCCTTAGTTAAGGACCTGGCTGTGTATTTGGAAAATGGTCAGAGGTATTACACTGAGGAAAATACAAGAGAGCTGGCTGAAAGGCCAAAAAACTCTACCCTGATGACGTTTTTCAACCTCTGTACAGAAGACGAGTTTACCAAAATACTTCTTTATCCTGAAGTATTTAAATATTTTACCTATAAAGCAGGAAAATTTTCTAGGAGGAAGCAAGGAGAACTACATCCAACAGTTCCAGGAATCAGATGCTGTGATGTTCTTGGTAGGGTATATAATGTTCATTCAAGAAATCCACAATATTTCTGTCTAAGATTATTATTGTACCATTTGAGAGGACCAACCGACTTCAAAATGCTTAGAACCGTTAGTAGAAATGAAATTGAAACATACAGGCAAGCATGCATTGCTCTTGGACTAACAGAAAATGATGAACATTGAGACAAATTTTGGAAGAAGCAGCTACCACACAGGCTCCAAAGACTTTGAGAGACTTATTTACTGTGATGATTGACACCTGTAAGCTATCCAATCCATTGGCTCTCTGTCAAAAGTATAAATAAGATGTATCTGAATATATTCTCCATCAGGTGAAGTTACAACAACCTGGATCAGAATTGAACACCATAATTGCAAATGATGCACTCTGTGAGATAGAACACAAAGTTATATCCTTAACTCAAAGGGATTTGAGTCAATTTTGGATTCCGAAACCAAACATATATTTACTTTCAGTGAACAGAGAAACCTTGAGAGCGACAAGCTACAATATTTAGGAACTTGTTTTCATAGTGCAGACCAATGACATTACTTTTAAACAGCATATGAAATGATCCTAAGAAATTTAAATTCCGCCAAAGGTGAAATATTCTTCTTGGATGCTCCAGGAGGAACTGGAAAAACATTTATTATAAACTTGATTCTATTAGCTGTGAAAACCCAGAGAAAGATTGCCCTTGCAGTGGCCTCATCTGGCATTGCTGCCATATTTCTACTAGGAGGCAAAACAGCCCATTCCAAATTTAAGCTTCCATTGAATTTAAATGTTAATAAAAATCCAATCGGCAGCATCAATAGAGCAACCACTGTAGCAAATCTCTTACAAGAAACCTCAATTATTGTTTAGGACGAATTCACTATGGCTCACAGAGAGGTTTTTGAAGCTTTGGATAATACACTGCAGGATATTAGACAAAACAACCAGCTCATGGGCGGAGTGACCCTTCTTTTGTCAGGAGACTGCAGACAAACTCTGCCAGTAATTAAGAGAGGAACAGAAGCTGATGAACTTAATGCTTGCTTAAAGAATTCTTACATTTGGATTGATGTTCAGAGATTGTCCTTAAATAGAAACTTGAGGGTTCACCTACATGGAGATGTAAATGCTGGGATATTTGCTTTTCAACTTATGGAACTAGGAAATGGTACAATTGAAAATAATGAAGTTGTGGAATTTTAGTGAAGGATATTGAAGAACTTCACCTCAGGGTTTATCCAGACCTACATCATTGCTTCGAAAGCAAGAACTGGCTATGTCAAAGGGCAACTCTAGCCCTAAGAAATGAAACAGTGTATTCCATAAACTGGAGACTTATTCAAGAATTACCAAAAGAGATAAAAAAATATTTCTCTTATGATTGCACTGTTGACCCTGACCAAGCAGTTAACTATCCCACTGAGTTCTTTAACTCTCTTGATCCTCCTGAAATGCCTTCACATAAGCTTTTCCTAAAAGAAGGAGCACTAGTGATATTGTTAAGAAATTTGGATTCTCTGATGCTATGTAATGGAACAAGACTAATTTTGAAAAAAATGATGCCTTATCTTCTTCAAGCTGAAATTTAACTGGTCAGAGGAAAGGAGAATTGGTTACCATTCCACTGATTCCATTGATTCCTTCAGATAAGCTTTTTGAATTCAAATGGCTTATCTGGAGGTATCAATACTTTAGGATATAGAAGTGTTTTGGTAAACTCGTCTTTTGTACAGTGGTTGAAAAACGCCATCAGGGTAGTTTTTTTCGGCCTTTCAGCCAGCTCTCTTGTATTTTCTTCAATGTAATACCTCTGATCATTTTCTAAATACACAGCCAGGTCCTGAACTAAGAGACTTCTGTCATGAATAGGGAAAGAAAGTATTCTCCAGAGTGACTAATTATTGGAAATATATCTTCCTATTTGAAACTGTTCAACTTCATTATTATCCTCCTGGCAGAAACCTGCTTGATCACTGCCTTTGTTTATATACTGGCAAACATATTTGATCGATTTCACACTGTTGCAAAATTCCACATTGATGTTGGCATTGAATGTTTTGCAAAGGAAAGGACTATACGGAACCACCCACTTGTTGTCTACAATAATATCATGTCCATTTATTTTCACAGCGAATGAATATCCTCTATTTTCTGTTGTTCTCCTTTTATAGAATGGATATCCATTTGTATGAGTCCGTGTTTCCTTAATGCAGGCCCTTGTGATAGCTTTTGCCTACCATACAGGGGTTATTTGGGTTAAGAAAACCACATGATCTATGGATCATATTCTCTTTGATGATTTCAAACAACATTGGATCTGTTTCAGGATTTGGTAATTCCGCACTGATTATTAATTTAATCTCATTAGAACTTATTTTGTCCTTTAGCCAAATTAGCAAATGGTCATGTGGCAAGCCTCGCTTTTGCCATTCAATGGTATACATATGACCTCTCACTTTTCCAAAGAGCTTCCCTTTAATAATCAGATCTGTGAGTTTGCCTACTTTTAGCTTAAATACTCTTGCCACAATATCATGTCTGTCAGTAGCAGATTGTCTAGGAAGAAAATTCTCTTGCACTAAATTCCAGGTGGGATTACATGCAAAGGTAATGTATAAGGTAGGTTTGCCATAATGTCTGACATAGTAAATTGCATCGTGTCCTCTCTCCTGTATGTACCTAGGACCTCCAGTAAAAGAAGAAGGCAGGATCACCATTTGCCCAGCATTATTTACAGTGCCATCACTGCATCTTTTATGTGGATGTACTCCTCTGCTCTGAGCTTTTTATGATGCAGCTAGATGAACAACAGTATCTCTGACTCAATCTTGGCATACATATCAAAGAAGAATTGATTGAAAAGATGCTTAATTCTCAATAACAAATTGAAACTTTCCTGCCTCACCATTATTCTATAGGCATAAAAATCATGAGCAGATATGTTCTTGGTTTTACTTGTTCCAGTTTCGGGATCTCTTTGCTTCAAAAGAAAATTATAACCATCAGTTCTTTGCCAGAATATCAAAGGTTATTTTAAGGAGGCATAAGCTCTATGAGTTTCAGTGACTTTCTGTAGATTTCCATCTTTATATTGTAGAACAATATCTCTTTTTTCAAAGTCTTGTCCTACAATCAAAATACAACTTCATTTGATGTAGGAGAATTAAATCTTCTTTGATGTTCACCAATCGGAGTTTTCTCTGCTCTGATGATCAATCTAAGTTCTTTCCAAGACTGTCTTAAATTTTCTGATATACACATTGTTTTGGTGAAGGAATTCTTGGAGATTCAACACTATGTTTAGTTGTAAATCCTGACACATGTTTGCTCTAGTCTGTGCTTGAACTTTATCGTCCTCAATGAAGTAGATTGGAAGAAACTTGCTTGGCTCATTCAGCAAAGGATAAATTAAACCAATTCTCTGATAAACTTGGCCTTGGACTCTAAATTTTGGCTTCCACCCTGGCAAAGTTACATCATTAGCTCCAAATGATGTCATAGAAAAGCAGTTGTTGTAAGCTCTTATGACTCTTAAAAATTTAACTGAATCAGAATTTGATCCATCTAATAGGGAAAGTAATGGTCGACTTGGAATAAATAGTTCTTCCATCTGAACTTTTCTATTTCTACAACAAAGACCATTGGTCTCATCCTTGAACTTTACTGCTTTGCAATACTTTCATTCCTTTTCCAAAGTTCCAATGGATATCTTGGGATGGTTGAAATAATATTCCTTGGGATCATAATTAAATGCTGTTCTATGTATATCGGACAAAAGTGCACCTCTCACTTGTCTCATTCATTTGTGCAGTGTTGGTTGTTCTTCTGGCTTTCCATTGATAAGTGTCTTCAGAAGCCCGGACTCTTCTCATTCTTTCAAAATTAGCTTCTTCCCTCTTTCTCCTGTCAGTTGGTGTTCGAGAGGCCCTTTTTTAACACGCTCTTTCAACTCTTGCAGCTTTGGATACTCTTCTGGTTTGCGTTTGATTGAGATCTTCTAAGACTCAGTACGATGGTCCTGTCGATAATACCCAGGCTCAATGCCTATATCTTCTTCTTCTACACTTGAGTTAGATAACATTTCATGTGATAACAAGAAGACATCGTAGTGCAAGTTGTTCCAATATGCTAAAGTGATGATTTTATTTGCGTTTTCATCATTGATATTTATCAATGATAGGTTGCTTCCATTAAAACTTTGTACTATGGCATAATAGGCTTCTAACAATAACTGGATTTCAATGTGGTCCCTTCATTTTTGACCAGATCAAAGTGTGTGGAGGAATAGGCCACTCCCCAGGAAATACTTATTTATATATACATATAAGTATCTATTGGTTGGGAGGAAAGAGATAAAAGCCACGAAAATATGTATATATACAGTTACATACACATATATCCTCTAATGTACGTACGCGTCCTTCGCTACGTACAAGTACGTTTACTTCGTAAAAGTAATCCGTTGATTACGAGGTATAAGAGTGCGATTTTAATACAGGGGCCGATAGCGTTTAATGAGTTTACCAAGTTGCAGTTCAAGGATATATTTAAGGAGTGAAAATCAAAAAGGATAATTTTTAATAAGTCACTAGTTAACATATATATACATACGGGAAATATAGGAAATGTAAATGAGGATAATACTGACAGACTATAGAAAATTGGCAATCGGGTAACGTTAATTACTTGTTTATTAGCTTTGAAATGGGATACTATAAATCAGTTATACAGAAGGAATATTTAAAAGTCGGAAATCGGGGCGATTAACGGGAGATGCAATAGTTTTACCTTAAAGGGACTCCTCAAGGAAGGGGACTCCTTTAGCGAGTCAGCACGGAGGAATGGAGACGGAAAATGGTCGTGATTCTCGGCCGAATATCCTGATGGTGACGAGGATGAAGGACGGGGGAGGGGCAGAAGACGAGTTCACGATCAACCTTGAAGACGAACGAAGGCACCTCTGTTCCACAGAAGTGCAACCTCCAAAAATCGAGTCTCTGACGCGGCTGGGTGCCAATTCTCACACGGGAATCTAGATATCCTTGAAGGAAGGGGGGTCTGATGACGTGAGAAGAATCCCGGCCAGTCCTTCGGAGACAAAACGATTCGAGGCTTTGCTCTGAACAAAGTAAGCCTTCACAAAAGCGATGGATATGCCTGGTGAGATCCAACCTCGATGGTATACGCGAATACCAGGGACTTGGGGAAACAGATGCACGATCTGAACCATAGGCAATGAGATCTCAAACTCAATCTGCGGATCTTTAAAAATTCCAGGGCATTTATATGACAGCGATTTTTATGGTGCTCCTTTGCTGGAAGGAACAGACGCCTGTGATAAAGCTTCCAGCACCCAGAAGGATTACCTTTTGTCGCCCGACACCGGTTTTAATCATCTCCAACGATGTGGGCGGGAACCCTCAGCTATCCTTTTCCCGACCACAAAAATTAGCATTTCATCGGCTAGGTGAAAGCTTTTAGCGCTCAGCTTAACTGATATTTAAATTCTTTTTTCTTTTATTTTTCTCTTTGGATACAGAGCTTTTTACTCCACGTGATGTTTTAGTTAGGAGACATATGGAGGGAAGGAATTCAAGAAACAAAAGAAGGGGGTATTCTTCTTGGCGTCCCCTTTTCCATTACAAAGTGCTTGAAATTAGTTTTTGACGGCGAGTTCAGGGTCACCAGCGTCTGTATCAAGAAAGAGTAAGAAACGTTATTTTGTCGATTCCAACAGTTCTGAAGCAAGGGCGCTGAGCATCAGATGATCTACCTCAATATTAAGTCGCTGCAGAGCTTTGGCAAGGCTATGAAATACACAAGTGCCATCCTCAGGTGCGCGTTCATAAACCAAATCGAACTGGTTGGCAAAAAGAATGAAATTATGCATAATGTCTGTGTGGGCAACTGCATTATTAACCATTCCCACATGGCTGACGCAAGACAGTTTAATGCAATCCGCAGACATCGCACTGATCTCTGAATCCGGTTCTAACTTTTTGGAAGGAATATCATCTACGCCTTTAGATTTGGATAGGTTTTTCAAAACTTTTTCTGATTTTCTTGGCCTCATTTTCTTGGGTATAAAGATTGCTTATCTTCTTGAATTTCAAGTAATGTCGAAGAGTTTCTTCTCTAAGCCGACATTAGTCAATATTAGACTGATGCACTAAAGAGATGCTTCTGAACAAACAGCAATTGACTTTAAAGTAAACTCATTCATTAGAACAAACCTTCCTGCAAATTCTTGATGCCTTATGAATTCTCTTAGAAACCTTCTGTCTCTTACATCCTTTTCTCCTTGCTAAAGAGCCTATCAACACATACACCCTCTTTCTGAGATTGAGAAAAAGACTGAAAAAACGACTCTCATTCCTAATGATAAAATTTCTTTCATGCTTATGACGTCATTAAAGACTTTCGGTTACATATACGTAACCCCCTTTTTGTGGCCCCTGCGGGTACCACAGCGTTTTGTGGATCCAAATGAGTAAATGTAAGTACGTACTACTGGCCCTAAACCCCATCTGCATACATAATATTTTTAAAATCTGTGGAGCCGTTTTTGAGATGGGCAAGCACACACATTTACTTTTATTTATATAGATTACACTGGCAAAGAATGTATTTGGTGAATTGAGAAAAGTACATTTTCCTACCTAATTTGAACTACTGAATTTAAATCTGAAATCAGATTCTCTCTAAATGCTACAGAATTTTCGTAATATCAATAACTAATATTATACAATAATTTTCATTTTATTAGGCCTATCATCATGCCCTGAAGTAATTTTGAATCATCCGTTTGCGTTATTTATAGTAGAGCAGGTTTTTTTGCAGAAACATTTTATTGCATATGAATTACACACTAGGATTACAAATACTGTAATCAAATAGATGCTAATTTATTAATGACCGTACATCAGGCTGGAGGACCTCTTCTTGATTTCAATCGGGCAAAAAATTGCATTTGTAACTCTTTCTCTTGTAAGTCTTCGCTGGCTTATCTCTTCTAATCGTCCAGCAGTAGTCCGCCATCATGTGTCCATCCCAGTGACCTTGGTAACGCTCTTCAATCGTCATCAAATCTTGATGGAAGCGCTTCCCTTGTTCACCGCTCATGGCTCCCAGATTCTCTGGGAATCGGTCGAGGTGACTATTTAGGAAATGCAGCTTCACACTCATGTTGCATCCCAGATCTCGATATCCTAAAAGCATATTAGTAACCAGATCCTCGCAGTTATGCGTTTTTTTGTTTCCCAATAAGTTACGAACAGCACCAGAAAATGAGAGCTAGGCTGCTTTCTCCTTTTCATTCATGGTGTTCACGAATTTAGAATCACTCAGAAGTCTTCGGAGTTGGGGACCATCAAATATTCCTGCTTTTATTTTTTCGTTTTACAAAGCAGGAAACGCCGATACTATGTACTAAAAACAATAATTGTTAGTGCTCAACGCCTTGACATACTGCTTCATCAACCTCAGTTTGAGATGAAGTGGAGGGAAAACGATCTTCTCACAACTTACGATTGGCTCATTAACAATGTTTGGCATTCCTGCTTCCAAAGTTTCCCAAACTGACCAATCTTTTGAGGACCAGTGTTTGTTACGGGCTCGACTGTCCCACATACGAATATAGCATGGAAACTTTGTATATCCCTTCTGCTGGCCAAGGAGGAAGTTGACCATCTTAAGGTCTACACATATGATCCAATTGTGTTCATGGTACTTATGTAAATCCATGACCATTCTTATGTCATCGTGAGTTTCTCGCAGATGAACAGAATGACCGAGAATAACTGCACCGAAGTCATTGCCATTATGCAAAAGTTGACACTTGAGGCAACGCTTGGAGCTATCCAAAAACAGTCTCCAATCAGCAGGGCTATAGGTGCCAAGTGCCAACTCAGTAAACAGACCAGGAACACCGTGGCAGTATACAAATTGTTTGTCCTCAGAGAAATACTTAACAAATGTACTCTCCCATGTTCGGTAATATGCCACTCGTACCGACCTGTCAAGCATATGTCTTTCACTCAACCTGGAGGCTAAAAGTTCTGCCGCTTTCTTAGAGAGCGCCAAATCACGTATCAAGTCGTTCAAATCCCCTTGATTTAAACAGTGAGGAGCTAATGACTGTTCAGCATCTCTTGATGAATCTGCAGACTCTGAATCCATTCCGTGGACTTCCATATCATGTACATCATTTTCATCCTCGGAGGAAGCATATCAACTGAAAATCGGAACTGGTAAAGACTCAGAATGAGGTACTAGCCGGATCGCCGAGAGAATGTTGGGGTAGTCGATCTTGTGCCGATTTTTCAGGCCACCCCTTTAGTATTCACCAGACAGAAATAACAGTCCGATACATGATCCTTTGGCTCTCGCCACACCATGGGGATTCCAAAAAGAAGACCATTTCTCTTTCCTTTCGTCCACTCACGAAGATGTTCCACACAACTATGGCAAACAGCATGTAGGGCCCACTTATTATCTTGATCGCCAAGAGAAACATCAAATTATGCCTTATAAGTGCAGATCACAAAGTTTGATATATTGCGCCTTTGACGAACTAGCATGTAACAGCCACATATGTAGCAGAAGTTGTCTGGATCATTAACGCAATTTTCTCTTGACGAAGCCATCACTCTAACATGAGACCTGAAAAAAAGAAACAATGATGTCAATATTTTGCACAATAACACTTATTACTATCTTACTACTATGTACTGTGAATAATTTGCTTTCTACAAGCACCCTCTCTGTCCGTCCGGAGGGCAGTTTTCGGGAAAACGAGAAAATTGAAATTACAGAATAGCTATAGCATGTAGGTAAAAATGGATTATATATTTGAAATCAGCATAAAAAAACGAATTAAAATTGGCAGATAAATCTAAGTCACCAGAAAATGTGATTAAAATTGTTCCCTTGTGCTATAAAAAAATCTAGTATTCTCCACTACCAGTTTTAACAATTTTACAAAGTTTTTTTCTAGAACGAAATTTAGCGAAGTGGACCTAAAAGATTTTTAACATGATCTGGACGGTTTTAGAGACAGGTAAATTAGTAAAAAGGAACTCCACATCAAAAGAAGCCATATAATAATGTGTTTGCAGCACTCTTGATAAAGAATACAAATTCGAAGGGCTCTTTGAATGTAAACTCATTGCATGTTAAAGTTTCAAAATAGAAACTAAACCTTCATCTTCATTGTAACTATGAGACATAGGGGAAAAATGGACTTGTGGATCTTTGTGAGACAATACTGAACACCCGGTCGTGATCCAGAGACATTTAATCTATCGTACAAATCTGTAATAAAATTCCGGGATTTAAAAGACAAGAAAATTGTTAACTCTATCTTCCAGTTTATAAAGATACTTAAAAGGATTTGTCGTAAGTGGTATAAAAGAGAATTGCTAACACGCGTGAAAATAATCAGGTTTTATTCAATATAACTGCACCTTGCCCTTTATCCAACTTAGTAGTGAATGTAGATTCATCCTCTTTTAATCCACATAAGGTTTTCAATTCGTTGAACCAAAACACGGGACAAAAAAACATAAGGCTTTTAAACTTATAAAATTATTTATTGGCACAGTACTTAATATTTTCGGCACACCTAATTTTAATAAAAGTAATGCATTTTAATTTATTTAGCGCATAAAAAAACGACTCTAAATAAGTAAAATAAGAATAATGGTTTATTTGAAAACAAGGCGTTTAAATTTAACGCCCAGGGATAAAATTCGTTTCTCGTCATTTGGGAAAGATTTCGTCTGTATTATATGTCGAGCAAAAAATAAGCCTTATCCGTTCAAGTTTAGCATTTTGACCTTGTAAGTTAATACGATCAAATTTTTTAAAAGTGCTTTCAATATGATACATCAAAACATTATATGTAATCCAAATAGGAATGCGCGGAAAGACCACTTGGATTCTTGAAGGAAATTTTGGAATCGAGAAATTAAACGTAATTTAAACTGAATTTCTTTTACAAAAAATTTCCGGTGCAATATAAATTTTGGAAACAATATAAAAACTTTTTGAAGAGTTTGAATTGAATAAATTTAGTTACAAAATCATATCATTTGGAGTTGTTTAAAAACTTAAGGTCTCCCTTAGTTTTATCAAGTTACCTATAAGTGGTTTCAAGGCATCTTAATTGACATAAAGTGCCTTCATTACGACTGATCCCTTTGAGTATGTAATTAAACTGGTAGATGAAGTTAACAATTTTCTTAGGGTTCTTAAATCCAAAAATATTATAATCGCTCAACATAAAGAAAACTAAACCATCATTTAATGAGACCTACTCCCCCTCCCCCCCCCTCCAGATTGTCTAAGTCAACAACAAATAAATCCCAAAATCAACTTAGTTTTCCTCTTCATTCGCGGAATGGATCCTATAATCTGAAATATGTTGATCTTGAATTTTTATCGGTTCCCAATTACCTCTTTCTATTCTTTCACTTCTCATGAAGCATTTTAATTATGTGATTAATTCAAATACTGCAAAATTTATTCAGTATTATTACTTTGTAATTTCTTTGTAATTTAATAATTTTAAATAATTAGCTCATTAATGATAATTCAATATAGATAGGATAAATTTTAATGCATGCTTGTATCCTCTATACAGAATCGTGTGATTATATATATATATATATATATATATATATATATATATATATATATATATATATATATATATATGTATATAAGATTCTTCAATCCTGGAAGAAGAAAATAAAAGCTCATGTGGGGGCCTCGCCACAAAACTTTTCCAATATGTAAAAAGAAAAACTTAAGACCTCAAAATGAGTTTTCTGAGAAATCTTTTCACCTCACAAACTTCGAAAATCCTTCTTCTTCTATATGTAGATTGGTGAGAAATGGAGGGTTAAAACCTTTGGAAGTAACGCCCCATATATACATTATTCAATTTATCTTTTTAAAATATATTCATTTTAATGGGAGATTCTATTTCCAAACTTACCTCTTATTTTGTTCTAATTTACATAAGCAATTACGACTAAGCCGAGGAAAAACATTGTTTCATACTTTGAATCTTTTATATCTGCCCAACAGAGCAGTAATTAAGATATTCACATAAAGTTCCTTTCCTGCTTTTTATGTAAATTTGAAGCAATGTGCAAATCCTTGACGAAGGAGATAAAGCAAATATCAACATGGAGTAAAACTTGGCAAACAGAGACAAAAAACAATGGACAGCACTAAATGGCAGTCAAAGAAGCGATGTCTTAAACTTGATGTGCCATTATATGAAAGTGTTAAAACTTGAATATGTCCAAATAGGCTTAACGTCATATTTGATCATGAACACTGGTTTCTTCAATTTTAAATACGAAGGTTACTCTTAAGATGTGCCGTCTACCATGTCATCAAGTATAATTTTGAAAGTTGGAAAATAGAGGATAGAAAAAAAATGGAGAGTTCTTCAAAACTATCCAAATTCGATTGACTGAGATAAGGAAATCTAGACATTAGTTAATCAGAGTTCAGATCTAAATCTCGAGAACACAAGTTCATCAAACAACCATCAAGAGAGTAAGTATAAAAGAACGTCTTCATGGTTGTATAGCTTAAAATACATATGGAAAGAGAATGAACAAAGGAAATTTATATTCACCGCGACGCATTATGTTAGGATAATCAATAATACGAGTATCTTAGATTTTTTGTATAGATTTCTCATACAATTTTGATGAAGGATCGAGAGGTTTGCCTTAGCATACATACATTACACACAGAAACTGTTAGAAATAAAGAAAAATATATTCATTGAAGGACGACAAAGAGATAAATAATGGTCAAGTACGAGTCAAAGCGAACAATGAAAATTAAAACGATTTTAGGAAGTTACTTGTCTTGAAGAGTTAGAGAGAGTGCCAGAATTTTGACTCTGTTGATGTCTAGCGGCAGCTCGTAGCTAAAATTGATGGAAGTGTTGCATCACAAATTTTTTAGCATTGTTTTAATATTGTGTAAAAGGAAATAAACATATAAAAAGAAAATTTATAGATAAACTTGATAAAATCCTAAACAGAACAAAATCAAACATTTTTTTTACTTACTAATATCCTAAATGATGGAACTTGCTTTTTGTCATCCTCTATCATCTTACATTTCTCCCATTATATTCATGCGTCTCTTCATCCTAATAATTTTCATTTCATATTTCATCTGTATACACACATGTTCGTTGTATTTGGCTGACTTCCTTTTATTTCCTAATATTTAAATTTTAAAAACCTTAGTGAGTTGGGACACTGTGGAAAATCCCTTTGTATTCTTCTTTCTTGACCTTTGTCCCCTTATCATCCAAATTGCCTTAGGTTATTTCTTTCTCTTGCTTTATTTATCCTTGTTAAATATCAACACCTCAATTGAGTGGTTTAATTGGGGTTACCTAGTATGAGTCAAAAATTAGAGGCCATGCCATTTTAATACTGAGAGTGACTCGTGCCTAGTCCCACCGAGTGCATGAAAGAGAAAACGAACGAGGTCGTCTCCGTCAAAAAGTCAAGAAGTGAGGATACACGAAGTAAAAATGTATGGCAAAGATATACAACCTCAGTGCCAGCTGCGGAGGATTGGGAATCGAGGCCACGCAATCATATTGATGTAAGCTGCTTCATGATCATCTATGTTGTGCACACTAAACACCACTTTTTAGGCTTAAATGGAGCCAATGTCATTTATTAAGAAACGATGAATGGGTTTAGCCCAATCCAAATGAAAAATAACATCTTGACAAAGGCAAGAGATAAAGAATACCAAAAATAATTCAGCAAATAAACCTGCTCATTCTAAAAGGAGGAATAGACCCAAATCTTCAAATACTAATCAGTGCAATTAAAAAAAAAACGGAAAAGAACTATGTACCTTATTACGATTATAAGCGACCCAAAGGCAAATCAAACGGCCAACTGCACTCTTTTTGTTGAATTAATCTGCACGCACTCGTTTAAGAATCTACCTCTCCATCCTCGTTTGGTGATTAGCCTTAAGCTAAGATCCGACCTTGCCCTCCTCTCCTTATAGTAAAAATAATATATATATATACACTACCACCAACGCTGCCTAACTAACGACATAAAGTAAATATATATATATATATATATATATATATATATATATATATATATATATATATATATATATATATACATATAAATATATACCGGGTGTTTAAAAAAAAATGCAAACTAATAACTTTGCCAGTTCCCGTTCCAATGACTAAAATTTTAACAGAATTTGTAGAAATAGGTCAAAAATTATGTTTAATGTTTGATATTTTTATCTTTACAAGTATATAAATGCCATTCACCGGAAGTGAAAACGCATTTCGTGTGTAGGAGTATGCTCGAACACAGTCGAACAAGACTGTGCAGCGTGAATTTGTGAGAGAGTTCTGTAAACAGTCACCAATGGCAATGCTGATTTCGACATGGCACAAAAATCTCAAAGAGGAAGGCTGTCTGTGCAGGGCAAAAAGATCTGGACGACCAATAACATTGGAAGAGACGGTCGAGCGTCTTCGCCAAAAACTTTTGCGAAGCCCTGAGAATTCTATAAGAAGAACAAGTATGGAAACCCAGATTCCTCCAACGACACTTTGGCGTGTCCTGAGGAAACGCTTGCTAATGAAACCCTACAAGTTGCAGCTAGTTCAAGCCATAACGGCAGATGACAAGCGAACGCGCAAACAATTATGTGTTGATATGCAACAGAAACTTGAAGATTACGAGTCAAGAAACGTCTTGTTTTCAGTAATGATGTTACATTTTACACGAATGGCAAAGTCAATAAGCATAATGTTCGCATTTAGGGCGAAGAAAATCTCCATGCCACATTTGAGCAGGTGAGGGACCCACTGAAAGTGAGTGTGTTCTGCAAGAACCAAATTCATGGCCGTTTTTCTTTGAGGGAAATGTGACCGGCCATGTTATCTGCCAATGCTTCAGAACTGGCTAATGGATTAGCTCATTGCAGATGAACAAGAAGACTTACTTTTTTAACAGGACGCGGCTCCACCTCACTGGAAGCTCGCTGTGCGGGCTTATCTCAATGACAATCCACGAGGGAGATGAATCGGGCATGCTGGTGATGAAGACAATGTGCTTTTAAAATAGCCGCTACGTTTACCTGACCTGACACCTTGCAATTTTTTTTTCTCTGGGGCTCTGTGAAGGGACTGGTCTATGCCCCCCCCCCTCTTCCTGCACGCCTAGAGGAACTCAAGCACAGAATCACTACCGCACTGGAGACTGTTACTAAAGACATGCCGCAGCGTGCGTGTTTGGGAGGAGCTGGACTATCGACTTGAGGTGTGCCGTGTCTTAGGCGGTGTGCATATTGAACATTTGTGAAATCGTTCATGGAATCCGCATACCTTTGATTTTCTCATTCAAATTTGGAGGAATCAATCATATGCTGCTTAACACTAAGCCTGTTTAGTTTCATTTGCCTTGACTATATAGTTTCTGTGATATTTATATCTCAAATTATATCAATTTTTTTTTAAACACCCTGTATATTATATTATCTGGGGTCAGGTTTAGAAGGGTCTTTAATGGGTCTTTTTAAAGGTCTTTTAAAGTTTTTTTTCTAAAAGAATGATCCTGTACTACTTTCTTATAAGTAAACTTGCTAATGTTAATAAAAACCTTTGTTTCTAACGTCTCCCGGGATGACTTTAACGATACATTTTGCTGAGAGCAAACCGGGTACCTCTGGCCCGAAACTTATTGTAAAAAGGATAAAAATTTGGAATCACAAAAGCACAGTAAAGTTTATTGATTTGACATTAAAAAATGAGATCAGCTGTT
The DNA here is from genome assembly GCA_963969495.1 of Ceratothoa steindachneri. Lineage (NCBI taxonomy): Eukaryota > Metazoa > Arthropoda > Malacostraca > Isopoda > Cymothoidae > Ceratothoa > Ceratothoa steindachneri. The sequence continues at coordinate 222,364,032 of OZ018318.1, forward strand.
AAATTCCAACACAATTTGTATTGATTTAAATGTAATACAACATGTAGAAATTATTAAAATTTAGTAAATCAAATAATGGCAACTACTGCAATGCTGCAAGATATACAATATTTTTTTGTCTTTTCATTTCCATTAGGAGTGAGAATAAATAGATTTCTCTTAAGCATCCCAACATAGAGCTGACCATGAGAAAAGCAAGGCTGTAGCAAAGGAAGTCCCACAACCTTCAAAGACTGGCCTTGGACTTTGTTGATAGACATTGCAAAGCTGACTCTAATAGGAAAGTTTACTTATAAGAAAGTAGTACAGGATCATTACAGAAATTAGCCTCTTCATTACTTGAAAAAGGACTGTCTCAAAAAATATAACTAATACATACATGAATGGTTTTTTCTTTTGACGAGAGAGTACGTGTAACTTAAAACAAGGAATAACACCCAGGAAAAAAATGATGTCGTATATCTACTTCTCAGAGTGACGGAATGCAAATTGGCCTCCAAAAGATACACGTACAAAACCGAACTGCTACTATTCTATATAAACAGTTAGATGGAATGGCAATGAAGTCCTCTTTGGGCCACACCTTTGATAATTCACTCTTGTATCATTACGGAAATATCTAGATTGATGACTGCCATCTTCTATTCAAACCCGTTTTTTATAAATTATTTGAAGATGACTGTTTTTTCATTTTCCGTAACAAAGGCCATGTTGAGTTATTCTTACGGTATATCAATTCCCAACACCCAAATATAAAAATATCCAATGAAACTGAGATAAACAATAGGTTACACTTCATTGAGAATAGCCTGTGCAAAGAACAAAAATATTTAAAGCCTACAGTCACCTCTATCTGGTTAGAATTCCATAAAGAAAGGAATTTTCTAGAAACTTGCTTTAGCTATAACATGTATCAGATTAATCTTTTAATAATTACCAAAAGAATTCCTAAAAAATATCTAAACCTAATCTGGTATACCTTACAGTCCAATACAGAATGTTTTTATGAAACGCCCATTCATTGGCAATTCCACTTCTACTTTCGGTATTTTTTATAGGATCTTTTACGCAATATTTGACCACAAGTTAGGTTTAATTTTATTTCATATAAGTCAACCGTAATAGTAACGGCTCTTTCTTTCCTTATACAGATTATAAGCCTTTGATGCTAAGATCCCCTGTTGTCTACCATTACAAGTGTAAAGACTGCACTGCCTGTAATTTGGGTCAAACTATCATGAATTTAAAGCAGAGGAGCTACAAACATCAAGGAAGCTCCTATAGAACTCAGAAACAACTATCCACTGTAGAATTCTCTAGTGTGCGGAATCATTCGGGTAGTACTGAACACTCACCACTATTAAATCAATTTGCTATTCTCTCTTCTGATCCTTCTATGCACAATCTTAAAATATTAAAATCACTTTATATAAAGAAAACTAAGATATCACTTAAAGAGAACGACTCCTCTTTCCCCTCCAGATTGTTTAACAACGACAAACGAATCCCTATTTCAATTTAGATTTACGCTTCTCCATTCATTCTCTGAATGGACGCTGTGATTTAAGATATGTTGATCTTCCATTAATATCGGTTCTACTTTGTCCCCAAAACCCTTTTGATCTTTTCACCTCTCTTGGTGCATTTTAATTCAGTGATTAATTTAAATACTGCGAAATTTAATCAGTGTGATTACCTTGTAATTTCTTTGCAATTTGATTATTTTAAATAATTAGCTAATTTATGATAATTCAACATAGATAGGATCAATTTTAATGCGTGCTTGCATTCTCAATACAGAATCTTGTGAAAATATTACAAGTTACGGAACGAAACGTCGGTGATGAACAAATGTTACTCGTTGTGTTTTCATGGGTCTTTATCTTCCTGATATATATATATATATATATATATATATATATATATATATATATATATATATATATATATATATATATATATATATATATACACGTAAATATAAATGTGAATAGGAATGTAAGTGATTATGTATGTATATGTATATCCGACGGAAGACAGGCAGCCATGACCCGGGATGACATCTGCGTAAATACATGCAGCGAGAGGGGTCGGTTCTTTGATACTTGTAGCGAGAGAGGTAGGCTGCTTGAGGCCTTGCTAGATTGTGGCGAGAGTCACCAGTCACGGGTTGGAACAACATTTCATCTCTACTACATGATTCGAGTTCGTTCTTGAGGGTGTCCACCAAATATTTCGTAATTAAATTTTTATAAACTTGATGAAAAATAACTTTATTTTTTAATTTGATATTTAATGATGAATGGATGAGTGGAGCTTAGTAAACCCTATTAACCGAGGTGGATGGATCCCAGCGATGAAGACGAAGTGTGTGTTCGACTGTCTTAATAATGTGGATCTGTTTTCGTTTTTATGTGTAGAGAAGGTGGGCGCGACCATAGGGTTTGGGGGGAAGCAGTTTTGTTTGAGAGATAGAACGAGAGAGAAAGGGGGGAGAGAAAGAGCAGAGATCGTGCATCAAAGGAACCTGACATAGACCCGAGGGGGAAAGATAAGAAGAGTGGAAAGCAGAATTATTGGTTTTACAAACCAAAGCCAATAAATAAATGGTCGAAGAAAAGATGAATGAACAAAGAGAGCTCACATATAGTCACTGGACGATTTCTAAGTTTTAAGAGTACATGATTGTGTGCAACTATTTGTACATGGATCTCTATAAAGAGCACCCAGACCTTCTGAATTAACAAATGCAGTTATATTTGTACTGGGTACATACAAAACATAGAAATTATTAATTAAGATGAAAATAGCAATAATTAAGAATATTCGAATCAAAACAATGGTATGGTTTAATCATAATTAATCACTTAGGTAAAATATAATAATGAAGATTCATTGGAATGGTAAATAGAATTTTAAAAAAGTAACCTGAGATAGACTCGAGGGGTAAACATAAGAGAATTGGAGAGCATAATTAGTGTTTTTACAAACCAAGGCGAATAAATAAATGGTTAAAGAAGAGATGAATGAACAAAGAGAGCTCACATATAGTCGTTAGACGATTCCTAATTTTTAAGAGTACATGATTGTGTGCAACCTTTTGTACATCGGTTTCTACATACATATATAGGGAGAAATTTCTTTTCATCTGTACTTCTTGAAAGGCTAAACGTTAATAAAGAGCTCTGAATTTTTCCAGATTTTTACTTCATCTACCATTCTCACCTCTAAGTCATGAAGTCCAACAACATCACGTGTAAGGTGTTGAAGGTCCTGAGCCCACATACCATGAATTCTATAGGAGAATGAAGAGAAGTAGCCGTATATCGCCCAGATTTTTTTCTCCGGCGTTGTTTCGAGGAGAGGTTTCTACCAAGCTCGGCCCCAAAACAGCTAAGTTTCATAGGGAAACCTTTTAATATTTGTGCTCGGGAATATTCAATGCATAGTTGCAAGGTTTTAACTAATGAGATAGATGTGTTGAAGGAGAAAGATGAAACCATGTTATTATACTGAGCCTTAGCTATTTAGTTTTTAGAGGAAAATCTCAAGCAAAGGAGGGGACTTGATTGGCAATTAGAGATACTTTGTACCAGAAGTGAAAGAAATAGAATTGGCAGGTCGAACTTAGTTAACAACCTATTGAGTAGAAATGTTTCGCACAATGAGACACTGGGTCTCTGTTTCGGTTTAAAATTTGATGGAGTCACCGACAAGAACAGTTATTTAAGTTATTTAGCCAAGAATTACAGACACAGTGAAAGTGATGTGGATAAAGGGTTTGCTCAGGAATTTTATTTTGCTATAAGAGTATGGCTGACGAGCAGTCTTATGCTATACCAAAAATATTTAGGACGGTATTAGAGGATCTGGAGAAGTTTAGGGAAATTTTACTAACACAAGCGGACAAAGGAGGGGGGGGGTGTAATAAATATTGGACGGGTCGACATATATTGACGAAATGAACGATTTTCCTAATGAGAAATTTACATACGAGAAATCATATTCAGGCAGTACCGAAAAAGAGGCTCTGTTATCCAAGAAGGAGGTTAGAAAAATACTTAGAAGAACGGAAGAGGCAAACAAATAGTCAACCTCATTAAGAAAAATCTGAGAGTTCCTAAAAAAGAGGGGGCTTCCCAAAACTAACAAACAAGGCATCCCACTCAGACCAATCACTTCGGGAGTCGGTAGTGCTCCTCATAAGATTGCTAAGTTTTAAGATAAAACATTGTCTGAATCGTTGAGCAAAATCAGTAAAGCCCACTTAAGGAAATCGGCCGAATACAAAGATTGATTATGTGAAGTAAATCTCAGGTGAAATTAACTAGTTAGTTTTGATGTGAAGGCGTTATTCACCAATGTACCAGTAGATGGTGCTTTAATGCAGTGAGGAAGGCAATAGCCACCCCTAATAACTAAGATCTACCTAATAATAAGAAGGGTTATATCGGGCTAATATCCTTATGTATAAGGTTTGGAACTTTCACCTTTTAGGGAGGAGTATAGGCAGGACAGGGTACTACTAGTCATGGGATCGCCTCTTAGTGCCGTTATGGCGTGCTTGTTTATGGAAGTTTTAGTGAAAGAGAAATTTACGAGAGTTATGGGGAGTAGTTCACTTTGGTGGAGATACGTAGACAATGTTCTACCCTGAATTCCAGCGGATACTGATATAGACAACAAATTGGGACTGCTGAACGAGGTAGATGACGAACGACACCCAGTTCAGCGGGGAGGAAGAGGAGGACAATAAAATTCCTTTTCCGGGCACGTTAGTTCACAGGGATAATGAAAGGGCTAAATTCCCAGTATAAAGGAAAGCTACAAACAAGGACGACTTTACTTATTTTGCATCGGGACAGAGTAAGAGAACGAAGACGGGGTGTAGTCATTGGACTTTATTTAAGAGGTATTCGCATTTGTAGCGAAAACCTTTTGAATAATGAATTTGAATATTTAAATAAAAATTCATGGAAGCGAAATATCCAGAGGGTCTTTTAATAAAATGACGTAAGGAAGTAATAAAATTGCGGAGGGAAGTAGGGAAGCGAGGCTTGCATAATCGGACGAAGGTAATGAGCCGCCAGCAAGGGATTAGGAGGAATCAGGTACCTTTCTGCTTTGCACGCTATGGAAAAAGAGGGATTAAACAGGTCTCTTAGGCTAGCAGGCATATTAATATCGAGCTATGTGGGGACCAATGTTGGGGAGTTGGTAAAACATAGGAATTTGACAACCAAAAATGATGAAGGTATTATTTATCAAATACCCTGTGACGGATGCGACCACAATTATTACGGTGAATCAAAGAAACATTAAGACTAGGATTAATGACCATAATATGGATGATATTAGAGCACATAAAACACCAAACGTAATGGTAATCCATGTCAAAGAATATAGTTATTTGCCGAATTGGGGTGAGATCAAAGGAATTCCCAAGTGCATAGGGAAAACAGAGAGAAGAATGATTGTAGCAGCGCAGATTATTTCTAACAGATGACGTTCTGCGTGACATCACGAGTGGCCCACTATATTTAATGTCGGAAATCAATGGTCAAGTTCGCGCCGACGAAGCAGGCACCGAGGGCAACGTCGACAACAACTCTCGCCACAACGGCAAAAAAGAGCGCAATAAATGGGTTAGCCCAGGAATAGACCCGCTGGCTTCCAACTACGAACCGACCTACCCAAACGCGCGTCTGGACGTCGTTTCTCCAGGAGATTTCTCAAATGTCTAGGCCACATGTCATCTGGTACGCTTCATGCAACAAGCCGGAGTCAAAATTTACCTAAAGCGTGGATATCGACATTGGTGTCCTTCATCGCCCGCTTCCTTGAACCTCGCCGTCCAGTCGCTGGAACACGTGATTGTAGATGAAGGCAAGCTCATCTCCTCTGCACACGGAAACTTCGAAGTACCCTAGCCGAATGGCTCGACTCGTCTCGTATATGATATGAGTCCGGCAGTGGATGCCTATGATCCACCTTCCTCCTTCAGGCTCCCTTCCATCAACAAGGTCCTCACCCGCATAGGCCCTACCGCCCTTGCCATCAAACTCGACCATAAAGGTCAGGTTTTACCATATCCCTACTGCAGAACGCGGCCGGCATCATTTTGCATTCTCGCTACAAGGCTGCCGCTTCAGGTTCAAGCGACTCCCCATGGGATTTGCTGGGAGCCCGTACCTCATCTTGCATGAACGAGTGGGCCCATCAATCGGGATGCACATATATATGTACTTGGATGATGTCCGCCTCATGGGCCCTGTACCGGCCCTACATAAACGCCTGTAACTGATCAAGGCGAATTCCATCAACCTTAACCTACAAAAGTACGTCCTAAAGCCCACGTCCAACCTTACGTACTTAGACATTAGAATCTACCAGCCTAAGAAACTGGTAGCTCTCACTGGAGGACTCCAGAAGAATACCTTTAACGCCGGCCTCCGGAACTTTATATCACCCGTGATCCGTCTCTTATTTTTCTGGGTTCAGTTGCGCTTGTGACAAATTAGTGAATATGACCAAACAGTGTTCCGTGAACTAATTACGTTTATCTCACATAAGTAATTTCGGTGGCGCTATCTCAAGGTTTCCAAGCTGTTAATGTACGTGGATGCCTGCCATTCAGGATTCTGCATCGTAATTTCTGGTGCTTCCTTGGCATTTCCTGCCCAGGATCTAGGTTTAAACATTCTGTCTGAATTTTCTTTCAAGAGAAAATTCCGACCATACTTCTCCGACGGCTCTTTCCAACTTCGAGACGTTTCCTCATGCAGTCCTTCAGGATATCGTGGTGTAACTTTATCGTCATTCGCTCGAGAACAAGAACCTTTTTTTTATTATTGCCCTCGCAATAAATCTTAGAGCTTGGATGTCTCAACCTGAGTTTTCTCAAATTTGTTGGTCTTTTTAATTTAGTTAATGAATCAAAAACTAAATTTATGTTAATCTGCATCCCAGATTTATTTTCCAAATGAAATTTTCGATACAAATGATACACGGAAGACATGAGAAGAGCGTTTCTCAACTGGAGTCGAGTCATATATCTTTCATTCATTCTTTTAAATTATCGTACTTTCCATTTCACATTGCCCCTTACTTAAATAAAAATTGGTTATATTGTACTTACGTATTTGTTTTAAGTAAATTAAACTACAATACCTTAATTCTGCCTATCTCTTAACTCATATTCTAATACTGGAAGCACTATGTTTCCGCTAGATGTCGCTCGGCGTTCCGCAAGAGATTGTAATAAATAATCTAGTCATATAAAAATTCCTCTTTTTCAGTAATTTTTGTATTTGAATTAATATTTGTAATTTTATCAGTTTCGGGGGGTACGGTAGGTGGCGCTGCTAGTAGGCTACAATTTTGTAGCCCAAAATTGTAACCTATAAACAGAGCCACCTACCGTGCGCCCCGAAACTGAAGTGTTACCTTATCATGTACAATACATATTAAAAAAAAAAATCTTGCATATTAAAATAAATCTTCAACCGTTTATTTTAATTAAACCTTTTAAATTAAGTCATATTTACTTTGTGTGTTTGCATCCATGGTTGATGCAAATGCGTGACTGAAAACCAGCATAAAGAAGGATCAAATAAGCAACTTGACTTAGCTCATTTTTTTTGCTCTGTCAATAAACTTGAGGAAAACTTTGCTCTTCTTTGCTTAATTTAGTTATAAAAATATATCATATTTACTTTATAAATTTAGAGTTTATGAAAGAGAAATGAAATGCATAATAAATATATATAACAATTTATGTAGAGGTTTTTTGAGACATGAAAATTATTTCAAAGGCTCTGCGAAGGTGAAACGCTACAAGGGAATAGAGTGGGGGTGGGAGCGGAATTCGGCCTTGGAAATAATTTTTTAAAATGTGGTTGTGAAAGAGTTGAAGTGAGAGAATTTAATAAGGAGGGAAAAGCAGAAAGTGGCTATGTCAGTACTAATTCATGGTTTTAAATTTGATGCCTTGGAGGCTTTGGGAGGGTGGCAAAGTGGGTGAGGATTTTGTTTTTGCTGTGGAATTACCACTGAGCCACTTAAGGGTTTTTTCAATGGGGGTCTAGGGTTGGAATATGGGTCAGAACTCCGATGATTGCATAAGAACCACTGAACTAAAATCGAACTGAATCCGAACCCCATCCTGAACTAACTACACGCGATGTGGCTTAACTTTGGAGTGATATTCCAGGAAGAAGCATAACAAGCTCCAAATAAATGTCCTCCGATGCGTTCAGTCGGAATTTGATGGAGAATAATTTTAAATACAGGGAGGAAATATAAGAAAAATGGTGCAACCAACAAGGGCATTTTCACGAGAAATGAATGGGCTAATGGTGAATACATATGACCCATCAAAGAGGAGCACTAGCTAGTATGATTGGTAGTTCTGTGTGTTTGTGTAATCCATTGACCAGAATATATGAGTTAATCCCCAGCTGGATTAGAAAGATTAACGCATTGCATTTAACGACGATTTATGGGCGAAAGAATAGTGAAAATTGCTAAAAATGTCAAATCTTCCAATGGCAAATATTAATGCTTTAATTTTATTATTATTACCTAAAAATAAAGCAAGAGGAGATATCCTTTCGATACATTACCATTGTGAAAATGAGGATCTTGAAGAAATCAGTGGGGTTAGGAGAAGTGATAAAGTGTGGGAGGTTCCTAAGCCAAAAAGAATACTCAGAGAGATAGGGAATGTGGAGGCATACAATTTTCCCACATCTGCCTTCATCTAGCACCGATTGCATGTCCCCCTAAGAGAGGGGGGAGCGAAGGAACCTCTGACGAACACAGAATACTACGGAGGAAGGGCTTCTTATACACTCTCGGTAACAAGTTCCTCGAAATATAGACGATTAAAAAAAATAGGAACTTACTCTCTCTTTCAAAAGAGAGGGAATAAAACCGCCTAAATCTTCTCCTCACTTCTTCCTTTTCCGGCTTTGGACTATAAACAACTTTTGCCGAGAGATGGCGCTGTATCACACACCGCTATTCTTATGTTGACCTCACAAATTAACAGATTTGTACTCGAACTTAATCCTTCTTAATAAGCCCAAATCAAAAAGTAATTAGACGCCGACTCTTCGTAAGTATTACCAATAATCCATCACCCTTATAAATAATTCTTTATAAATTGGATGTTAAATTTTGTTGGTTTACCCTAGTTACCTGTGCTCTTAAGCTACCTGGAACTCAAAGAATACATTCATTAAGAAAGAACTAACAACAGACATTTGAACTTGACTCATATTGCGCTTGATATGTGTAAATAAGATTTGGGTACACGATATCTAGTGACAGTGAATGAGAATTAAGCCTGGCATTGAAGAGTCCCACAGTCTAATGACATTAAACTGAAAGGATGGCCAATCAGATACAACCTCTGTGCTAGAATGATCCAAAGAGGTGGAATAGCGGCTTTCAGTATTTTCTCTAGCAAAAATGGTTGGAATAAAATAGGGATAGATTCACAAATAGCATGAAGCCTAACATCTTTTTTAATTCGTGAAATAATAGATTTATTTAAAAATAAATCTGTAAATTGCAGAAAAAGAGTGAAATATAAGCAGGAATAGAGACGCTTGTCGTCGGAAGTGAATACTATTTGGATCTTTTATGGCTGGCAATCTACCCATGAAAGCCAAAGGCACTGATATAGAAAGCTTAGAGACACAATGTGACGGGATTGATTCCGAATCCTGCCTAAGTGTTCGGAATAAGAGGTCATTTATTAAGTTCTAGCATATTTCAAGTAAAACTAATATTGCCATAAAGATTCAGGCACATTTTGATGCCACAATAAATTAGACTAGGGAACATTTTTGTTCTCATTTGCAAGGGATCTTTAACTGATTTTAACTAGTTTTTCAACCCTGTTTTCAAATCTAAATTCGGTTTTTGTCCGTATGCTCTAGTTTTCATGCTATTTGAAATTTATGATGTACTGAAATTAACCGTACTTATGTTTTGTTTCAGAGTTAATAATAGCTTCTTCAAGTAGATACTAATGGATAAATGATCATAATACATTCTTGTATATTTGTGGCTGCTATACACTATCCAAGAAACCAGCAAAGCTATAGGCTTCATGCTTGTGATAGAACGAGTTGAAGCTGCGTTAATTTCAACTTCTATCACATATTATTTGAAACCACGATGTTGCCCACGTGCATCTTCGATTCGAAGCTTGGCGCCTTATCGCAGCCACCGGATGTCAATGTTTAAACAAGGAGGTTATCGTCCCCCCGTTTGCCCCCATACGCCGACCTCACTAGATTGAGTTAGGCTTATGGGCAGATAAGGCATTGTTCACAGGCTCGGCTGTGCATTCCCTCGAAGCTCCCACTCCATTGTTCCCCACGCCAAGGGAGTGTCCTGGCTATGTATATGGAAACTTTACCACTAAGATCAGATTGGAGATCCAGATTTTCGTCGCGAAACATCACCACGACCCTCTTTCCCTTTGTGCGCCAAGGGACCTCGACCTCGAGATTCACCATCAATTGTCCAGAAGGAGGACAATATTCCTTGAGTGCCAAAGGTTTGAGCCTTTCGTGACGCCAAGTCCCCAAGGCTTCCCCCTCGTGTTCAGAAGAGAACAGCGTAGAACAGCCATTGTTCTTTTGAGGCCTTCGCCAAGAAACGTTTCTCACCCTTCCCCCTTGTTGTTCAGAGGAGAACAACATTAGAACAGCCATTGTTCTTTTGAGCCCGTAGACAAGAAACGGTTCTCAGCCCCCCCCCCCTTTGTTCAAAAGAGAACAACGTAGAACAGCCATTGTTTTGCAAGCCGTTCGCCGAGAAACGGTTCTCATTCCCAAGACGCCACGTCAGGATCATCTTATTCCCCCCCCCTTTTTGCTGGAACTCGCCAGCAGGCCGAAAATTCCTTCGCGCCACCTTCCACTGCACCACTAGTGTAAAAGTTACGTAAGCCAAACGTCATCTTTGAGTACTTAACCCTTTTGTCAATTCTATCCTGTGCTTTAAATGGTTTATCGAACCATCCCATCTCTTTAACTCTCTATTTGTTTTACCTTTTTTAAATCCTTTAAATCCTCAGATTAGCCGAGCCCCCACGACCCTTTCGATTCTCTGTTCATGTCAATATTTTCCGTCTTGTGTTTGTTGATAGTTATTATTAATAAAACTCTATTTTATTAATGATAGCAATATTATTATCCTTGAGCTCAGTTCCACTTCTTAAGCATATCGAAGATACATAATATCGGCCGCCAGACATTAACGCACTCTAAAGATAATTAAGGAAGTTCCCTCAACGAATAGTGATATATGGTATATCGTCGGGAGTCATTCTACGACATATATATATATATATATATATATATATATATATATATATACTATTTAAATTTGGTATCAGGTGTGTAAGGTTTAACGCTATATCTTTGCAAACACTGGTCTCAGTCGATTAAAGCATAGTGTTATTCCCTATAATAATAGAGTATAGTAGTTCCCTTTTGTTTTAACGATTGCTATCCCCTTTTTGGAAACTTGAGAAGCTGGAGTAGCTCAAGGAACTGTTATAATAATTTGTTTGTGTTTTTTTGTGATTTTAGTCAGTGGTTATTTAGATTGAGAAACCAAGTACGAATAGGTCAGTGCCCATATTTAGGTAGGCTAATTCTATAGAGGCATAATTCTTGTTGCAAGGAATTTTAGTTGGTTGACTAGTGCGCCCCCAAGTGCAAAGATGACTCAGTTCAAAATCTTTAAAGCGCAAGGAGAGTCCTTTGGACTTTCCGGAAAAGAACTAATTGAGTACGTTCAAGAGGAGCCAAGAAAAGAGCGGGAAGAAAAAGAAAAAGAAAGAGAAAGAGTAATCCGACGAGAGGAATGAGAAAGAGAAATACAACGAGAGGAACGAGAAAGAGAAATACAACGAGAAGAACGAAAAAGAGAAATACAACGAGAGGAACGAGAAAGAGAAACACAACGAGAAGAACGAGAAAGAAAAATACAACGAGAAGAACGAGAAAGAGAAATCCAACGAGAAGAAAGAAGGAAGGATTCGTGCCCCTTCCCAGGAAAGCTGACAAAGTTTCCGAGCCCCGTAAAAGCCCAAAACTTCTTTCCCCAAAACCAACAACGGGACTCCAAACCTCTCGTTAAGATTTCTCCTCCATCTCTCTTCCCGAAGAGACCAATTATATGCTTCACCTGTTGTGTAGAAAACCACATAAGCGGGAATTGCCCCCAAAATTCTAGGCTTAAAAGCGAACCAGCCCACTAAGTTCACCAGATTAATACAACCCCGGCTCCCCCCGTGGTACAGACTCAAGCAGAAACTTCTCCCCCTCCGTCAGGCCACCAGGTAAAGTTGATTTTTGATAAAAGTTCATTAACAACTTTGAAATATGAGGAGGGCAGCGTGGACGGCTGCCGAGTATCGACTCTCGTCAGGGACACAGGATGTACGTGTTTCATCGTGTCCGACGAACTCCTCCCAGCGGCCTCTAACCACAAAAAATTTGCGGTGGTACATGACCACCTTGGGCGGGCGAACCGATTCTCCGTCGTTAGATGTTACCTGCAGTGTCAATATTATGATAGCTGGGCTGAAGTCATTACAACACCCATACAATTCTGTTCTGTACTTATAGGACAGAGCCCCCAAGTAAGTTTCGACCCTGTGTTGCAGGCCGCCCTTCCTCGAGGCCGAGATAAGAAAGAAGCCCAGGAGCCCGTCCCCATCAGAACCCCGATACCGTCCGATTTCTCGGAAACCCTTAACCAGGACTTTAGGACGGCACAAAAGGAGTGTGAATCACTAACACCCTTAGGTGATAAAGCCCAAGACAAGGACACGGAGACTGTCCGTGGACCCCAAGAAAAAAAGTACCCCCAACGTGCCCATGGAGATACCTTCGTCGAACTGGACGAATCATCGGCGCTTGAAGAAGATTACCCTGCGGAGTCCCTTGATGTAATCCAGACAGTGTGCATCTAACCTGATGCCAATTACCCTCCTCCTTCCCTACCAGGCGAGTCTTTGGAACCCTCTGACCTTGATATGACGCGCCGCTGACACCACATCAAAAGAGTCAGCTACAAGAACTATTTAAATGGAGTCACCATTTAACCACCCTTTTAGCTCTTTTCGAGCGACTGCGCGAAAATGGCCTCACCATTGGCCCCAGCAAATGCCATTTTGCCCACGAAACCATCAAATATTTGGGTTTCAAAATAAGACAAAGAAAGTTAGGTCCCCAAGAGAACAAGATTAAGGCAATCGCCGACATGCCCCTCCCGATTACAAAGAAGCAATTAAGATCGTTTCTAGGATCAGCTTCTCACTGTCAGCGATTTGTTCCGGATTTCACTGCAATTTCGGCCCCCCTAAGCCCCCTTCAAAAAAAGAATTCCCCCGATCGTTTACGTTGGAATGATGTCGCTATTTCCCATTTTAATCAGCTCAAGAGTAAGCTCATTTCTGCCCCCATTTTAAAGTTGCCCAACACGGAAAAATCCTTTGGGATTAAGACCGACGTGAGCAACGAGGGCATTGGAGGTGTACTCCTTCAATACGAGGATGACGGCACGAGTCATCCAGTTGCATATGCTAGTCGTCAATTATTACCACGCGAAAAGAGATATGCCACTATGGAAAGGGAAGCTTTATCAATTATCTGGGTCATAGACAAATTCAAGATGTACTTGATAGGTAAAGAATTTCAAATAGGAACCGACCACCGTCCGTTAGCCTATATTAGGAATGTGCGACACTCAAACGGCCGCATCATGCGCTCGAGTTTACTCTTGCAAGAGTATCAGTTTAAAATAAATTATATAAAAGGTTCCGATAACCAGGTCGCTGACGCACTCAATAGGAATGCGTTACCGAATAGCGTAGAGTAAGTGTATTCATAGGATTAGTATCTCCATGTAGGTATATACCGTCTTGTACGACTTAAATTAAGATTCTCTTGTAATATAATTAATTAATGTATATGTCTGAATTTTGTAACGCTCAATGTCTAATTTTTGTGTATGTATATATATTTTTACCCATTAATTTACGTATAAATTATGTTGTCCCGTATGTACTAATTTTATATCATTTCATTGTTCCATGCCCTATTTTTTTTTTTATTAAGTTGTATTAAAGGTTATTTTCCCCTGTAATCTAAAGATCAAAAATAATCATATGTATTGAGGTAATACTAGTTAGGTGCAGGAAGGTACGGTTGGTACAAGAAAACGAGTTCCCCTCAACGGAGCTCTATCGTTGTCCCTTCTCTCTTTTTTTTCGAAGTGACAACTTTCCCCGGAATGGAGGGGTGTGATAGAACGAGTTGAAACTGCGTTAATTTCAACTTCTATCACATATTATTTAAAACCACGATGTTGCCCACGTGCATCTTCGATTCGAAGCTTGGTGCCTTATCGCAGCCACCGGATATGAATGTTTAAACAAGGAGGTTATCGTCCCCCCGTTCGCCCCCATACGCCGACCTCGCCAGATTGAGTTAGGCTTATGGGCAGATAAGGCATTGTTCACAGGCTTGGCTGTGCATTCCCTCGAAGCTCCCACTCCATTGTCCCCCACGCCAAGGGAGTGTCCTGGCTATGTATATGGAAACTTTACCACTAAGATCAGATTGGAGATCCAGATTTTTGTCGCGAAACATCACCACGACCCTCTCTCCTTTTGTGCGCCAAGGGACCTCGACATCAAGATTCACCATTACTTGTCCAGAAGGAGGACAATATTCCTTGAGTGCCCAAAGTTCGAGCCTTTCGTGACGCTAAGTCCCCAAGGCTTCCCCCTCGTGTTCAGAAGAGAACAACGTAGAACAGCCATTGTTCTTTTGAGGCCTTCGCCAAGAAACGGTTCTCCCTCTTCCCCCTTGTTGTTCAGAGGAGAACAACATTAGAACAGCCATTGTTCTTGAGCCCGTAGACAAGAGACGGTTTTCACCCCCACCCCCTTTGTTCAAAAGAGAACAACGTAGAACAGCCATTGTTCCTCAAGCCGTTCGCCGAGAAACGGTTATCATTCCCAAGACGCCACGTCAGGATCATCTTATCCCCCCCCCTTTGGCTGGAACTCACCAGCGGACCGAAATTTCCTTCGTGCCACCTTCCACTGCATCACTAGTAAAAAAGTTACGTAAGGAAGTTCCCTCAACGAATAGTACTTAACCCTTTTGTTAATTCTATCCTGTGCTTTAAATGGTTTATCGAACCATCCCATCTCTTTAACTCTATATTTGTTTCACCTTTTTTAAATCCTTTAAATCCTCGGATTAGCCGAGCCCCCACGACCCTTTCAATTCTCTGTTTATGTCAATATTTTCCGTCTTGTGTTTGTTGATAGTTATTATTAATAAAACTCTATTTTATTAATGATAGCAATATTATTATCCTTGAGCTCAGTTCCACTTCTTAAGCATATCGAAGATACATAATATCGGCCGCCAGACATTAACGCACTCTAAAGATAATTAAGGAAGTTCCCTCAACGAATAGTGATATATGGTATATCGTCGGGAGTCATTCTACGACAATGATAAATGAATAAAATCCTCTTTACAGTTCTACAAAAGTATCATCTTTTAGAACACGAGACCAGGTTTTTGTGAAATCTTCTTAAAATACAAGCAATTTGTTTACTGCTATGATATCAGAGATCATTTGCCTTGTATAACACTACAGAATGGAAATTGTTTTGGGATCGTTTTGAGCATAGCCTCAAGTGGTGTACTGTTCCTTTGCCGAGAGGCAATGTTTTTGAGGCAGTTTCAGTTGGTCACTCGTTTTATTTTCGAGAAACAAATGACGATATAAATATAGGCAGTTACTTACTCAAATATCAAAAGGACAACTAAATCATTTGCTTGGACCTAAAAATGGTCAAATTCCTCTTTGTCCAATAGGAAGGTTTCACTAAGCTCCCTTTCTATCTATGCATGTGGGACAGTCGAGCTCGAGACAAACAGTGCACCTAGAAGAAATGTCCCACCCTTTGTACTTGATGTAGAATTTATCAGAACGATGAATGGTGGTTATACAAAACATTCTAAGCTTTATATGAGCTTGGATGCAACATGAGTGTCAAGCTTCATTTTCTGCATAGTCACCTTAACCATTTCCCCGAGAACTTTCGAGTGGTAAATGATGAACAGGAAGGGCGTTTCCAGCAAGAACTCATGACGATTGAAGAGCTCTATCAACGGCGATGGGACAGATATATGGAGGCGGACTACTTCTGCAGTATCAAATGAGATGACCCCGACAAAGTCTTCAAATATAAGAGGTACAAGCGCAAATTCTTTCCATAATAGGAACAATTTGACCTTTTTTTATTTCCTCGGTCTTTCTGAATCTCAACGGTACACACTGATATTTGGATGTAATTGATACAGGTTTCAGATTTGACTACTATTAATACATACTTTCATGTTGCAACTTTTATTTCTTTAGACTTTTTTTAAAAAAATACACATTATTTTCCTAAATGGTTGTTTCAATCCAAATTTTATCATAGTATGCTGATATGTAATTTGCTTAGATAGAATATGACCTTATACCAAATGTTACAAAATTTCTGAAAAAAAAGGAAAATGATGAATTGCAAAAAATATGTAGCTTATAGAGAAAATCTGACTTCAGATTTGAATTGAGCGCACTCAAATTAGCTACGAACAAGTACTAGTATAAATGCAACAAAATCGTTTGTTATCTAGTATTATATATGCAAAACTAAGCTTTTCTTAGCTCCTTTTAACATAGCATTCATTTATATCTTAAATTTTGCTTTGAGGCAACTCTCAAACTAAATTTAATCCAAATTATGTATTCATTGAAACCCAATCAATGCAATCAAAAGATCAGCACTCTTAAAGGGAACGTTTGAGGGGAATGCACAACTGTAGAACGCTGTAAACTTTGTCAAACCCCCATGAATGGAACGGAAAATTGGTGTGAAAGTTTGGTAAGAAGTGTGTCTCACATATGTGTAAAGAGTGTGAAAACATTGATTCGAGGGAATAAAAATGTTCAGGGCTTGGATAAAATAATAGAAACAGAATTCTGCAGATTAATGACCACCCTTTTTGCCGAAAATTGCTTTCAATCTAGTCTATACGGCTTTTATAATTGTTTGTTACTATTTATTCGGTGCGTAAAAGCACTATTTTCTTAATTATTAAGATTTGAAAGTAGTTTTATGCGAGCCATCTACTAATATTTGCGGCTGCTATCCCTTTAGTTATGCCGTCATAAGCATAGGGGGATGAAAGAGAGATTGATCACACCGATTCAAGAAATACCCATTGCAAACGATGATGATTAGCATTGCCTTTAGATGTGACTCTAATTTAAATACGATATAGAACGTTAGGGATATCGAGTAATTTAAACAGGTTTAGTTTTCGTAATTCTACAGATAAAAGACTAATATTCACACGACAAAACAAGCACTGTTGTATCCTAACCGTCACACAGATCAACCATTTTCAACTTAAGACTATGCCACGGAAACAATTGTTGCTAGAATAGGCTTCTTGTTTAGTTCTTTTTCGGCATGAAAAAACACACAGAAGACTTTACAGAAGTTACTAAAGAAAATATAAACCCGCAAACTCCACCTATCCCAAGCATTATTTGGGAGGTGGGTTCAAAATACGAGTACGTTATTTATGGCAAAATGGAGGCCAATCTATTTTTGTTTATAATAATATACTCGTAGGTATAAATTTCCGTAGCTTAAGTAGTGAAATTGCTATATATCAGGTTATCCTGAAATTTTTGAGTGGTTCTGAAGGATGTTAATAAAAGAAATTTATTCCTGTAACAATAACTTTAATTCATTAAAGTACACTACATTTTTGTTGATGACTTTAGTCCATCTATTCTGCAGCTTGATAATTCCATCCGCGTAGAACTGAGCGTCCTGAAGGAAAATAAGTTATCCAGGTATTAGTTAACAGCATCTAATTCAAAGGACGATTTTCCCCTTAAGGAATTCTGCAGGGACTTTAACCAATGAATGTCAGATGGTCTAATATCAGAAGAGTACGGTGAGTGAGGGAAGAGATCCCATTCAAGCACATACACCTTTGTACGGGTAGCCAAAGGCACATGAGGTCTGGCATTTCCTTGTTGGAACACAACACGACTTGTTCTGGCCTAATCTGTTGAATTCTTTATTCATTATCTGCAGCTGGCTGCAGTACATATCAGAATGGTTGTGTGGTTGTATTAGAGTAGCTCATAAAGACAGTAATGCATTTGAAATTCCAGCAGATACATAGCATAAGTTTATTTGCAGGAATATTCCTCTACAGTACATATTTTAGTTTCCATATTATGTTATCGTAGACAATCCATTTTTCACCTCCAGCCACCAATCGCTTCCAAAATATTTAGTATCATTGCGTTTTAAGAGAATTTCGCAGATGGAATTTTGATCTATGCAGCTTTCTTTACCCGAAGTGTGGTGAGGGGGAGGGGGAAGGACTCCATACATCAAAGAGAGTAGAAATGTACCCAAGTTTCAACAAATGTTCAGGGAAAGTACTTTTGAGAACTTCCAACCTATCTGCAAGCGTCCTACCCCCTAGTTGTTGTGATTTGGGGGTTGCATGAAAGTTTAACTTTCAGAGATCATCGTTCAACTCTAAAAGACTTCCAGAGCGACGTGGATTTCTAAACTGAAATCTCCGACTTTGAAATTTTCAAACTATCTTCGAACCATTGATTCACCTATAAGCACCTACACCATATATATACGAGTATATATATATATATATATATATATATATATATATATATCAATAGGTAGATAGATAGATATGTTTTGTTAAAGACCAGGTTGTATTTCGACTTTAAAAGACTTCCAGAGCGACGTGGATTTCTAAACTGAAATCTCCGACTTTGAAATTTTCAAACTATCTTCGAACCATTGATTCACCTATAAGCACCTACACCATATATATACGAGTATATATATATATATATATATATATATATATATATATATATATATATATATATAAATAGGTAGATAGATAGATATGTTTTGTTAAAGACCAGGTTGTATTTCGACTTTACTAATTTTATTTTAGTGCGTTCTAATTGTCAAATCCAGTGTTTTATATGAGGCTGGAGATTAAAAATCAACTGAAGAAGATTCATTTTATTTGGTCTAATTTAGAATGTTTATATTTTTTTTTAAATAAGACCATATAAAATGGATCTTTCTCAGTTGATTTTTAATCTTCAGCCTCATATAAAACATTGCATTCAACAGTTAAAATCTGCTTGATTAAAATTGGTAAAGTCGAAATACAACTAGTCTTTAACAAAACATGTATAAAGAGAAGCTGTTCCTATCATACGCCAATATATATATATATATATATATATATATATATATATATATATATATATATATATATATATATATATATATAAATATATATATATATGGTTCTTCTTTAAAGATGATATATATATATATATATATATATATATATATATATATATATATATATATATATATATGGTGTCCGAAAAGTAGTTACTTTGCAGTGAAAAAAGGCTTAAGACTAGTTTTAAAGAAAACTGAAGTCTTATTTACGATATTGCAGTTTTTCCAACAGCAAATTTTGGGAGAATAATTTTAAAAACGAGTAGGTAAACGTCCCTGCATATTATCAAACACATTCTAGATGGTGACTGGAGTGATATGTTCGGTGTGTTGGGCAATTGCTGTTTTCAACTCTTCCACATTGTGCAGATTCTTCTCGTATACCCGTCCTTAATTGTACCCCAGAGATAAAAATCAAAGGGTGTAAGGTCCGGTGACCTAACAGCTCAGATCCCGCGGTAGATTATGCGATCAGCAAAGAAGTCTTTAAAAACTGTAATGATGCAAGGGATGTGTGTGGCGATGCCTCGTATTGTTGAAACCAACCATTCGATGAATGATTCCAGAATGTGAGGGTGGTTCTGTTCCTGTGTTTATGGTGTCATCGAATGTAATTGGCCAATGAGAGGCGTACGATTTAAAGCACACCACTTCCTGACCTTGTAATCGCGTAAAGGAATTTCTTTGAGTTAATGAGCGTTTTCAGTGCTCCATAGAAGAGGGTTTAAGCTCTTCATGTATCCGGAAAGATGAAACTGTGCCTCATCGATGAAAGTTGGTTACATCAAGGCTGTCCTCGGCTTTCTCACGAGGAAAGTTGTGAAACCAATTGCACTAATCAATGCGGGACTGGTGATCAAGCTCTTTCAACTCATGCACTACGGATACCTTATAATGAAAGAACAGCTCCCACAAATGTCGTGTGTAGTGTTAATAGTTGTCTTCAGCCCTTATGGGGACAATTCCAACATTTGCTCTAGGAAAATGTGAAATATCGTAAATAAAACATCACTTCTATTTCCATTTTACCTATGGTTGTTCCACTGCACACTTATTTTTCGGACACCACACCTATATATGTTCCAGAGGACATCGCGGACAAGTAAAGTGATAAAAATGCCGCTGCTCAACCCACCAGGAAGTCTTTGGTAGAAAAAAAAGGTCAATTTGTTTTGGGATTGATAAAAGTAATCCGGAAGTTGGTATAAAAATAAAATGATTCAAGCAATTCACCCATCTTTCTTTTAAAAAAATTCAATGCTCCCATGTCAATGGCTAGGAAATATTTAGTGTTCTTTGGGTCATCGAAACAGTGAGCTTATAGGGAATATGTCTCTGTAAGGAATTTCGATATTTGTTTTTCTACCATGTAAAGAGGAAAACAGTTTTAGGAAAAGAATTTTTAAGGAAGCAAAACTAGTGTGAAAATTTGCAAAAGATGTAAAGGGATGATAACCTCTATGGCGCGTAAATTAACAGAAATGTCACAGAATGAAAAAAAGTTAATTCCAAATCACTGAAAGATCATGAACAGGATCCTTATTGTCTTTGCCTTTCTTATTAAACTGAAGATCGGTCTATAAAATAGCAAGCAGTTTGATTATATATATGAAAAAACTAACAAAGTGGCACGTAACGAAAGCAATAATATGAAAATTAACCTGCAGGAAAATGAAAAACTGAATCCCCAACTCTGCGACGCAAGAAAGTTGCACCAGATGTGCCGAAAGCCTGAGTTAAAAACATAAACGATAATATTATCCTTATGTTTGATATTCCTTATATATTTTGGTAAAAAAACAGATATTTTGAGTATATATGTTGATTGAATAATTGTACTATCTTACTTCAGTTACTTTCATCAGACCATATGACTTTCGACCATTGTTGTTTTTGGCCAACTGAAGACGTTTATTCATGTTCGCTTCAGAAATCCATGGCCTCTTCCTGGCTTTACAGCCTTTCAGACCGTACTCTACAAGCCTTCTTCTAACAGTTCTGGTTCATATTTGTGATGTACCTGCCTCGTTAAAGTCCGCACAGAGCTCTGACGATGTTTTTCTGCTACTTCTGAGCGACTGACGGATGATGGATCTGTCATTACAAGGCATTGTAACCTTTTTTCTACATGTTCTTTATATTGTCTTCACATCTTTTGTCTCTCTGAAGTGCTGGAGAGTCGTTTGCACTACACATCGAGAACATTTCATCTTCTGAGCAATTTTCCTTTGAGACATTCCATCTTTATGATGAGATACAATTTGACCTGGCTCACACTCACTCAACTCCCTTGTTTTATGCATTTTACTGTTTATTAACTGTATCTACAACGTATTTTAGCATAAAACACTGAAATAATCAAGGGAAAATAAGTTAATTGTGGACTTTGGTTTTACACAAAATTAGTTACATACGTATAGTACAGTATAAAAGCGGTAGTTGAAGCTAAAGGAGGGTCAACCAGATATTAAACTAATGTATATTGTGTAATATACCATAAACCACCATGTACACGTGTTTCATTAACATTGAGATAGCAGAACCCAGAAACACTAGGGTGGCCTAATACTTTTGGCCAAGGCTGTAGATACAGGCATTTATTTACCTGATCCCATGTAAAACTCCAAATTTCCCATCCTTTTATGTGGGAGAGACTGATAGGTCATTAAATAAACGTTTTTATGAACATAAGGAGGATATTCTTAGAGCAAGCGATGCTTCTAAAGGGTGTTCCATTAAGACGGATCGAAGTTAGCAGTAAATAAACAGTTTTATTGGTGAAAATTTATTAATTTCACGATTGGATCACATTATTTGTGTCATGGCAATTATGTGGGAAAAATTATATTGCCTAAATGTCCGCCAAGGCTTCGGCGGCCCACCTCCACTTGATAGTCAAAGTTTTGATGAAGTCTCTGTATAGTTGCTCCTCGATCTCATCAATATTCCTTATTATCTCATCCTACACCTGTTGAATTGTTGTTGGCTTGTTGGCATAGACCTTACTTTTGAGATGACCCCAAAGCACGAAATCTAAAGGTGTCAAGTCACACGATCGTGCTGGCCAATTGACCTCGCTGTTTCGAGAGATGATGCGACCTGGGAACTTCTCATTTGATAAAGCCATTGTTGCATTGGCTGTGTGGCATGGGGCGGCGTCCTGTTAAAACCAAAAATCTTCGACATCTATAGAATTCAATTCAGGCCATAAAAAGTTGGTTATCATGGCACTGTATCGCTCGCCTGTCACCGTAACAGAATTCCCGGCATCATTTTCGAAGAAATACGGCCCAATGATTCCGCTTGCAAAAATTGCACACCAAGCAGTGACCTTTTGTGGATGCAGTGGCTTTTCAACAATCTTCCTGGGATTTTCATCGGCCCAAATGCGACAATTCTGCTTATTAACGAATCCACCAAAATGAAAATGGGCTTCATCACTAAAGATGATTTTTTGCGAAAAACCATCATCGTCTTGTCTTGTCTTTGCTCGTGCACCCAATTGACGGATATACGGTGCTTCAAATGGTCAGCAGTCTTCAGTTCTTGTGCCAATTGAATTTTGTAAGCGTGTAGAGACAAATCTTTTGTCAAAATTCAATGTAACGTTGTTGTGGAGAGGTTCAATTCTTGCGCACGATGACGAATAGAGGTGTCTGGATCTTCGGCCACATTCTCGCGCACTGCAGCAATGTCTTCAGCTGAACAGCGTAACCGAGCACGCAATGGCGTTTTCATATCTGCCACCGACCCCGTTTGTTTGAATTTACGAGCAATTTTCCCAATTGCACTCTCGGTTGATCGATTATGTTGACCCAAAATATCGCGAAGTGCCCGAAATGCCTTTCTGTTTGAACGTCCATTTTCATAATAGGCTTTGATAACTTTAACACGTTGTTCGATTGTTAATCTTTCCATGTTTGAAATTGCCAAAGACTGACGTTGTTAAATCTGAAAAAAAAATATTAAACGATTGAACTTAACTCACATTTAAAGTCGGTCCAAGTTATTGGAACACCCTTTAATATTTTCACCCATCTGAAAAACACCAACCACATAATTGATTTTCCTCATGCCCAAATAATTTACCAATGTAACGATTTTAATAAAATAAAAATATCGAATCTATATTTGTTGAGGAATAGGCCGAGGAGTGGTTGGAGTTTTCCCCGACTCTTATATATATATATCTTATTATCCTGAATGCGGAGGAGTCTTCGTACTACTCCTTATACTTCGTTCGGCCCGTGCCCTGAATGGGTTTATTGACTCAGAGTGCTTAGAGGTCGGCTACGGAGGGATTGGAATAAACTTTGCCAGCGTTCATTATATAATTATATATATATATATATATATATATATATATATATATATATATATATATATATATATAAATAAGGTGCTTTGAGAGATAAATTAATAAGTGAAGCTCGAATATCTCACTTGGCTTGTAAATAACTGTTCACTATGCATATCCCTATACACTTTTAATGTTGGTAAGCTTTGCGGTGAAGTTGGGGAATGTGAAAGGCAAGGATTACCTTGGAACCTAATGTTAGGGTGGCGCTGGTGAGTGAAGGTGGTGAGATACGGGGTGGAGACGATGAGGTAGGTTCTCCACAATTTCCTCGCGATTCTGCTGGAAGAAGGCGGTGACGAGAGCTCTTGTTAAAGAGGGCCCCACGCTCGTGAACTCCGAGGAATCTTGGGTGCCTCTGTAAAGGGGGCGAAGGGACCTATCAACGCGTAGGGTCACGGAGAAAAGCCGGGATATAGTTTTCTCGCTTAGGGAACCAGAGTGAGGCTGTTTGTAGCTTCGGCTCTGAAAACGTGAGTACGAGCCTGGGTTCGCACTGACTTGCAGACCAACGGGGTAAGAAGCCTCCCGAACTGGGACCGATCTTCTCTCTGAAGACTTGGTGCTTCGACGATTTACCACAACACCAAGATAGATGGCAATTCCTGCCCCGCTAGACGCTGTCCAAGCTCTACTACCGAGGGTTAAAAAAATTCATCTTTTATACCCGAAACTCGGTAGAGGTTCACATGGCTCCGGAAGTAGATTTGATGTCAAGCGACCTTCTTAGGGTGAGAGCTGCTTGATTATCTCCTCCATTTCGTCCTTTGTAAACTTCCGGAAACCACCGTAAGCCAAGATGGGCTCCCATCTATCGATAGCCAGTCCGGGAAGGAATGCGGTAGTTGGCTGAAATGGCCGGCTGGTTCTTCCGGCGGGAGGCCACCAGGCATCTGGACGGAAGGAGAAGGTTTGATATCACGGTCCGCCCGGAAGGGAGGCGGGGAAACGTGGGAGCATCAGGCTATTCTCCTACAATATTAATCAAAGAAATCCCAAACTTTAATCTGTCAGAAGGTCAACACAAATGTAGTCGGTATGTATCAGACTCATTTTAAAAAATATTGTTAATCACCTAAAACTAATGCCTCCTGATTAATGTCAGTTGCCGTTTTCTGTATATTTTAGTATTTCTGTTTTCTTTGTCAATATCTCTCACTTAACGGCGGAAGATGGTATGGAAAAGTTCATACTGAAACTTGATCCGGTTCAATAAACTTTGTGCTCAAAAAGTGGTTTCAGTTTACAATATATATATATATATATATATATATATATATATATATATATAATATATATATATATATATATATATATATATATATATATATATATATATAACCTATACAAAAAGTTTTCGGACACCTGGAATTTTTTTCATATTCCTTAAGTATGTCTGAATATGTTGGTGTAGGTTTGCATGCATGTGTCCAATACATCTAGAAAGCAAAAGAAAAGTACATGGTTCCTCATAACATTTTTTCAAATATCTAAAATGGCGATGCTATTGAAATGTATGAAATCCTGGTAGCAGTATACGGTATAGTACAATCAAAATTTCATCATATAACACAAATTTGTTGATTAATATGATATCCCATGTTAACAAGATCTGATAATGATTTCAAAATGGTGAAAACGCGTAAGTATACCCCTGAAGAAAGAGGTCTGATACGCAAGTGGTAAATGGAGGCCCTCAACTGTCAATTAATCCCCCATAATGTCTGCCGATCACCTCCTAGTGTTGCTGAAATGTTGAAGAAGATCCGAGAAAGTATGACCATCCAAGACTGACTTCAGGCTAGACGACTCAGGGTCAGTATGCAACGTGGCGACAGGTCTCTGCGTCCCATGAGTGCTTTAAATCGTAATAAAACTACAGTCCAGCTACAGTATGAATAGACAGACAAATGGCGACCAGGTTAATGTATCCGTCAGCACAGTCCGTCGCAAACTGCTCGCACAAGTCTTGGAATCATGCACAACCCGCCAGAACTTCCTGATCAACCTTCAGCAGAAGCGACGTCAACTGGCTTTAGCATGTGGTCACTGCAATTGTACCCATTTATGCCAATAAATTTGTTAAAAACTAGTGTGACAATCTTGAAAATAATGTTTCACACATGGATTGACTATGGCAATAGCCAAATCTCAATAAATCATGCATTTGTAAGGTCAATCGGAGCAGCCACTAAAAGAGCAGTGACAACTTTTGCTAAGGAATGGGTTAAAATATATTCATAAATAATTCTCATGAAGGAAAGGCATGGTAATTATTTTAATGTTTTTATAAATATTCCTAGAATTTCGGATATTCAATAAAGACGCAAAATAAACTTTTCATATTTTATTTATGGCCTAGAATATATATATATATATATATATATATATATATAAATATATATATTTGTTCTAAATGATCTGGACGAAGGGCATCCTAGAAAATTTCTGGAGAAGACTTAGGATACCTTCCATACTGTGGAGACGAGGCGGGGCGCGACGCCTCCCAATCTTCATTTTCCGAGTTCTTGCGAGATCGTCTATTCCACCTATGGGTGGTGTAAGGGAGTTATCCTTGGCGTTTAGGGCAGAAGAATGTCGCGCAAGTGTCTTCAACGTCACTTCTTCTTCTTTGAGCATCAACAATATATCTTAGGTGCTCCCGGAAAACGTTCTTGCTAACATCTACGTAGACGACCTTTCTATCTTTTTTGGCGTGGCCCAAATACCAACAAAGGAACTTTCACTACAATAGATATTGAACCGCATCTCTCATTATGCCGAAGAACACGGATTTCGGTTCTCTTTGAGCAAGACTAAAGTAGTGCACGTTTATCGCCATACACCGTTCCACCCAAAACTAGAACTTGTACTCAAACGGAGATCACTTGAATATGGTAGAGTCGCACTGATTTCTTGGTCTTGTATTTAACTGACGACTCACTTAAGAGGATCACTTTCGCAGCTTTACGATCTCTTGTTATCGAGCCATAGAAATATTTCGTTCAGTGACGTTCAAGGATTGGGGATCTAATAGCTCTACCGCTTTTATTTTCTACTGTTTCTTTTCATTCGAGGCTAAACTACGGATGTGACTTTTATGCATTGGCAAACGAGCTTGAATTACGAAAGGTAAAGTCGATCTACCACACTGGTTCATGTTTGGCGAACGGTGACTTACGCACTTCTCCTATTAAGAGATTTTGTTGATCTTAGGCTTGATCTCCGTGCAAATTAAGCGCGGATCCACCGTCTCCCTCAGTCGCAATATAGCTCTCAGTTCACTCGGGCCTAATTTTGATTGTGGCTATGCAGACGAGAGACGTATTTCATACCGGAGGCCTTTCTGCAATTGAAAAAATTGCGATTTGAAAAAATGAACTACCATGCAAAATATTTCTGCTTAGGGGACTGTTGATGTGCTACCAGTTACTTCTTATTTCAATATGGCGGCTTGTGAGAGACGACCAGTGTCATGTGATGAAAAACAAAGGATTGTGTGCCTTCACCAAGAGGGCAGGCAAGTCAAATTCTGTGATAGCAACTACTGTAGGAAGGTCTAGAAGTGTTGTGCAACGAATTGTAGCTCGTTTTAAGTCATCACCATCGAGAGATGCTATCCCCAAATTGATAGACCTCGTAAAACGTCACCAAGACATGATCGTATTATGGTTAGAATGTCACTGAAGGATATGTTTGATAGTGCTGCTGAGATATCCCGTGAGTTCAGCTCCACCTCCGATGTAAACGTATTGCGCAGAACAGTTTCCCGGTTGTTATGAGGTTCTTAGTTGCTTGCTCGGGCACTGGAAAGAAATCTCTGATCTTCAAGAAAAATCAGAGAGCTCGTCTTCGTCAGGTTCACGAACATGTCGTTTAGACAGAACAACGGTGGGCGCAGGTTCATTTTAGCGATGAATCGAAGTTTAATGTGATTGGTTTTGATGCACGTCCGACGAAGATGTGGCGTAAGGTTATCTCGTGCTTGTGTGAACAAGACAGTGAAATATGGAGGATGCAGTGTAATGGTATGGGGAGTAATCTCTGCTGCTGGTCCTGGTCCACTTATTTGCCTACAAGCGAATGTCGATGCTGAAATCTACAAGCAGATTCTTAAACAGAGTGCCCTTTCACATCTCCGATCCTTGTCAGTTCAACCTCCTATCTTTTTGCAGGACAATGCTTCCTGCAACACTGTGAAGAGAGTCAGAGATTTTTTTAGCGATAAAGGGGTTGATCTTATGGACTGGGTATGTCAAATTCACGATATCAACTCTATAGAAAACGTTTGGAAGATTATTGGAGATGGGGTGGGAGGGAGAAATCCAGAGAACCAAGAGTAACTCTGGGAATTTTTTAAAAATTAACAGATGTCTTAAGGTCATCGCTAGTAAAGTGATGTTCACAGAATATTAATAGTAAGGGTTTCTTTTTTTTATTGTTCAATTTTACATTGTTTTTCTAAGTGACCCTTAACTTTTGGTCGCTACAACTTGGAAGATATTTTGTTTATTTCCTCATAACCTACGAAATATTTAGTCCATTCATTTGAGTTTTTCACGAAAGATAGATATATCTAAATATGTGTTTAATATATAGTCTCAACGTTTTGTTAAACTTCTATTATAAATTTCTAAATATACTTGTTCATACTGACCCATATATTACAGCCGCTAGTGTATGTATATATTAATATAGAGAGAGTTTCCTCCTGAATATCCATACGAAGACCGGTTTGGATCCCTAATCTAGCAGCTTATTGCAATTTGGAATCCTACAGTGACACAGGCGCTTTGACAGATTCAGGCTCTCCGCTTTATTCATTAGAGTGAAGATCTATCTCTTTCGCCACTTTAAGGTTTAATACCTGCCTGCGGGAATGACGGATTGCTTCCTGTCTGTCAGTGCTATTCGTTCGATCGCGCTCTTAAAGAAGGCTTTAGGTAGTGAGTCTCCAAAATGTTCTGATGGCAACAACAATTAGAGGAATAATTACTCCCTAATTGAAATGATGTCGTATATGTCACACGACTATTTAAATCCCTTTTTACTTTTCAATGCTTTTACAAAAACTAAAACCACCTGCGAAACTGAAAAGAAGTTATCAGAGTGCTGAAGTTAGGTTAAATAAAAATGTGTGAGAGATACATAATATGCGTAGCCTAATGAGGATACGAGGAGCGGTCAATAAGTTTTGCAATTCGGATATAAGGAAACGAGATATGAGGAAAAGTGTTTTATTATTTTTCAATATAACTACCCTCGACTTAAATGCATTTGTGCCACTTGTCCTTGAGGCTTAAAATTCCAGAAAACCAGAAATCTCTTGACTGCTGTTTAATCTGTTCCTGGACGGCGAGCTGTGCAACTCTGACCTTGTGGACAGGTGCATTGTCGTGGAGGAGAAGGACACCGCTTTTCAACTTGCCGCGCCGCTTCTGACGGATGCACTCCTTTAACCCAGCCAGTTCCTCGGTATAATATTGGCCTGTGATGGTCCTTCAACGAGGCGCATAATCCACCATCAACACTCTCTCAGAATCCCAGAAGATAATGGCCATGATCTTCCCGGCTGAGGGTTGGGTCCCGAACTTGAAGGGGGTCGGAGAGCCCCTGTGTTTGCAGGCTATGCTTTTGAGCTTGGTCTCGGGATCCCAGTGATTAACTCACGTTTCATCAACTGTCACTATGCGTGACTCGAATCCCACCGGGTCTTCGTTGTACAGGAGCAGCAGCTCCTCCGAACTTTGACGACGTTGAAGTCGATCATGGGCGTGAGGTTTCTAGGGAAAAATTTGTGACTGATGATCTGCGATCAGCTACTTCTTCTTAAATAGACGAGGCAGGAGCGTGCGGCTGCAGGTCCTGATTTGTCATAACTTGTCCTAACACCCCCCACAAACAGCCATCCCCCTTCCTCTGTTTTGCCCTACCGATTTTCAAAACTTATTGACTGCCCCTCGTAGTTGGGAAACTATGGGCCGCGAGAGGAGGAGGAGTTCTCTGAAACCTACCCTGTTCTTGAACGAAAGTAATTCTCACTCTACAGTGAAGAATGTGTACCTTTTCGTCACTATCAGAGATTTGACACGCATTAACAATTGAATAAACAAAAGTGGAAAAAATGTGAAGTAAATAGTTACGGGAACATGGAGATGCTGATAAAGTTCTTACAACGCTTTTCTCAGTTCGAAAATAATTTTGAGCCTCAGCTGTAAAGCAGATAGATTACGTTTACCCTATACAAAATACAGCTTTGAGATGGTCATTACTTCATATATTTTTAATACAGTCTTCTTGTGGTCTTATATGAACCCAGATATTAAATATATATATAAATATATATATATATTAGTGTAAATGGGTAGCAGACCTTCTTGTATGCAGATTTTGTTAAAGACCGTAGTATATTTCGCCTTTATCAATTTTCTTTGAAAACTTTCCATTTATCTTATTACTTTTTTTGTTCATCCTGTAGATGGTAAACAACTTACCCTACGTTGATTTAAAAAAAGAGATGAACGTAGGAGTTGTTTACCATCTACAAGATGAACTAAAAAAGATAATAAGAAAAGATGGACAATTTCCAAAGAAAATTGATAAAGGCGCAATAAACTATGGTCTTTAACAAAATCTGTATATATATATATATATATATATATATATATATATATATATATATATGTGTGTGTGTGTAAATCAAAGCCCGAACCATTATTCAGAACATGTATAACTTATAACGTTTCGAATATTAGTCTATAATGGAGTAAAACAATATAGTTGACAAACAAGCAAGCTTAGAATGTATATAGAAATATAAAATTCAATGAATAACAATAAATTTAAATTTGGTAATTTTAGAGAAAATAAAGCAACTATGTATTAATGAATAAATTTAGAGTTTAATAAATTTCAGAGGGAATGACAAACTCACAAAGAGAACATTGCAAAAAATTACTAAAATGCACTGCAAGAACTATAAAAAAACTGAGAAAACAAAGCAACAAATTAAAATAAATGAATGAACAGTTACCACCTTGAGAGTAGGACAGAAGCCGAACGAATCAAGAGGTGGAAAATTTAAACATAGCTAAACATGGTAATAGTTTAAGGAAACTGAAATTACGGGCAACTAACTAAAAGAACAATTTTACTATCAGAGCATTGAGTTGATTGTTAATAAATTTAAGGTAAAGATTAATTATAAATCAAACTAAAATTAAAATATTCAAATTAAGAAATGTAAAGTGGTGTGGAAGACTGATTAGAATTTAATCATGGATTTAACTTTTGGATAAATATTGATTCTAAAATGTTGAGATGGACGGAATTATCCGCAGAACTCCAAACTTTAAAATTTGAACGGGTCAATGGAGAGGTGCAAGAATCCAAAGGATTCCTTATTGAAGAGAATTGTGGTTTGGCAATGGGTGTGTCTGTATAGTGAGAAACGCCCGTATGCTTGCAGATACTCAGCTTCAATTGTAGCGTAATTTTACCTACGTAGCAAGTTTGACAACTAGCAGACATAAATAGATTAACAAGCAAGGACCTGAGTGGCGAGGGTAGTATCTCCTTATGAGACTAGTAAGTTTTAAGAGAGATAGTATTAATTGGGATACAGTAGAATTTGATTTGTGGATAAACTTTAGATAATAATTGTTTTAAGTCTAAGATGAGTTTGTTGGTCAGCGAGCCTAAGTAGGGTATTTTGAGATACATTTTCTGTATTAGGACATTAAATTTAACGAGAGGAATACTGTGTATTTTAGTTAGGAAACTTTTGATTAATTTGTCGAGTAAAGATGCTGGGAATAAATTAAATTTAAAAAATTGTTTAAGATAAGACATCTCTTTATGAAAATAGTTCCAGTCAGAGCATATTCTAAAAGCACGGTTGTAGATGCAGCTTATTGATGATATTTTGAAGGAGTTTGGTAAGTACGAAAAATAATTAGGGCCAAGCAGAGTGGAGGTGAGTTTTATACATACTGAAGTGGGAATTTGTTATCTGACCAGGTAATCTTGATGTCCCAAAATGAAAGAGAGTTGTTAGTTTCATGCTACAGTGTAAATTTTATGTACTGATCTGGGAATTTATGTAGTTTTGCAACCGGGAGTCATGACTCTTATCTTTAAAAAGAACGAAATAATCGTTGATGTATCTTTTATAGATTATAAGTTTGAACTGTTGTGAGCAATTGGACATCCAATTCTGTTCTATTTTATACAGAAGGGCATTTGCAAATGATGGACCCAGAGGTAAGCCTATTGCCATCCCATCATCCGAATACTGGTTCTGGCTTTGTGGCACGTAGCGCCGTCCTGTTAGAACCACATGTCCTCAGTATCAATATAATCGAGTTGAGGCCACAAGAATCTGCTTATCATCGACCTGTAGGGCTCGCCGTTGACGGTTATGGCAAACCCATTTCGTTCTCAAAAAAATACGCACCGATGATTCCGTTAGACGAAAATCAGCACCAAACAGTGACTTTTGGGGGATGCAATTGGTGCTGGTGTATCTCATGTGGATTGTTTTCGTCCCAAATCCCACAATTTTGCTTTTTCACAAATTCATTCATCCAAAAATGGGCCTCGCGCTGAAGATGATTTTTGGGGGGAAATTTGGGGCAACTTTCAACTGCTCTAGAGCCCAATTAGTGAACACACGGCGTTGTCTATGGTCGTTTACCTTAAGTTCTTGGGTAAGTTGGATTTTGTACGCGTGCAGACCCAAGTCCCTACGCATAATTCGCTAAACTGAAGTCGCAGAAAGGCCAAGATCTTGTGAACGACGAGAAATTGACTGCCTCGGATTTTCCCGTACATTCTTATTTACGGCAGCAATGTTTTCAGCAGACTTTGCGTTTCGGCGACGCACGGGTGTTGGCTGATTGTTGATCGACCCTTTTGCCTCAAATTTGGCCACCAAGCATCGAACAGTGGACTCGGCAGGACGATTGTGGCGAGGATGGATATTTGATAATAACATTTGATGAGTTACACATGTTGTTCAACGCTATAACCTTCCATCGTGACTTGCCAAGTACTACTGAATAGTTCATAGTGAGGTTGCCAGATGTCGCTTTAACAACATGGCCACTATCGCCTGACAAAGCTCGAGCGTCCTTGTTGAAAGATCTTTATTTTTATATGATGAACAATAGCGTCAATGCCAATGTGGTTAGATAAAGGTAATAGTAAGAAATCTTCAATCCACCAGAAAAGTCTCCTGGATTTCCTCAAGCTCTTCAGCAATGCGACTCCAAGAGACTTTTCTAGCGGTTTAAGAAATTCTTACTGAAAGTTAAGAAACTATTTTTTTCATTCTTTTTAACATTTACGTGATAGAAATACTTATTTTAATATTTAAATATTCCAGTTCTATTATAAAAATGAGCATTTAAAAAATAATAGAAAAAACAGTGCATTTCTTCGCTGAATCCAAAATCGCGCTGTGGTCCTGTTCCCGTAAGAAATGAGTCCCTCTCGCTTTGTTATTCGATCAAAAGGGCAAAGTGATTATAAATATGGGTATGTGTATAATTATAATCTATTTCATAATATAATTTTTAGATAAACGTTTGATTTTGTTTTTCAATTCCAAAGATGGTTCTTTGTAAAGAAAAGCGTGCAATCATTTTTTCATCTTCATCAGAGTGGCCTGAAATGAAAGGAGATAGATGCTAATGGTATTTCATCAAGAAACACCATCTTTAGTATCATAAATAACTTTTAAAGAATGGTTACACACCTGTGAAAAAGCTTCTGGACGCCAAAAAGTTTTAAATGAATTCCAATATGGCCTCCTACTGCTTCCACTGACAACCAAAATTGCTCATCAATGGAAAAAAGCAGGTGTGGCCGCTTCAGCGCGTACACTGGGGTTGAGACTTTTCGACAAAGATCTGAAGTCGAGAAGAGCTAAGCAGAAACCTCATCTCAACAAGAAGAACATTACGAATAATAAGCTCGACGAAGAATGGAGAAAAGTGATATTCACTGATGAAGAACCTTTCCGCGTGTTTGGAGCTTCAGGAAGATCATTCGTGAGGAGGAGTAAAGGAAGCAATTTCAAGAGTCCTGTGTCATACCTGCACTGAAGCATCGGGATACTCTCTATTGCTGGGATTGCTTATCATCTAAGGGAAACATGGCAGTAACAATTTTAGCCAAGAACAGTGCCATGAACTCATTATGGTATCAAAACGAGTTACACAGCACCTTTTTCCACCATTTCAAGACCAATTTGGGGATAATAACTGCATTTTCAATATGATGGCACGCAGAGTGACAAAGAAAAAGCAATAACAAAGTTTGGTGCTAAAGATACTTTTTAACGTTTGAGGCCTTCCTTGCCCCTGGAATCGCCAGATTTAAACCCAATAGAGAATTTATGAAAGATAATCAAACTTACTGTTGATAAACAGAAACCATCCACTTGTGAGCAGTTTGGGGTTATTATTGAACAAAAAGATATCATCACAAATATGGTCTCCAGCATGTCAAAACGAATTGAAACATTTCTAAAGAACAAACGACATCAACTGACTGTACAGTTATGGGCAAAAGTTTTGA
Organism: Ceratothoa steindachneri; assembly: GCA_963969495.1. Taxonomy (NCBI): domain Eukaryota; kingdom Metazoa; phylum Arthropoda; class Malacostraca; order Isopoda; family Cymothoidae; genus Ceratothoa; species Ceratothoa steindachneri. The sequence continues at coordinate 222,398,399 of OZ018318.1, forward strand.
GTCTATTTTTTTCTCGACTTTTTAAAATTTAGGTAATAAAAATAATTATTCTAATATTTAAATTATTTCAGGTTTATTAAAAAGTCAGTATTTCAAAAATAATATTAAAAAATGCATTCTATCGCCGAATCCAAAAATCGCGCCCTGCTCCTTCTCCTGTAGGTGAGTTTCAATCCCCGGAGTTTTGTTACTCTAAAAAATGGTAAAATGATGACAAATATGATTTAAATGAATGTTATGTAGTTTAAATCTATTTCGTAATATTTTTGGTGAAAATAAATTTTTTAATTTTCAATTCCAGAAATACTTCTTTTTCAAAGAAAATGGTACAACCATTGTTGCTCTGCAACAAACTGGCCTGACATGAAAGAGATAGTTGCTAAGGATATTGTATCAAGGACACCATTTTTATGACCATTAGTGGCCTTAAAGAGACTGGTTATTCTTCTACAAAGAAGTCTTATTAACACTCAAGAGCTTTAAATGAGTGCCAAGATTTCCTGATAAGTTCCGAGTTCAAGGAACGGGTTCCCTCCAGTGTCAAACCCGTTCATGATTCGAAGTAGGCATATGTGAACGATTATGCGAGCAAAGTGTTATTCTCTGAAGCCTCCTTCCGCTTGGTTAGAGCTCCTAGAAGATCACTAGTAAGGAGGAGAAAAGGGGAGCGCTTTCACGAGTTCCGTGTCGTGCCTGCAGTGAAGCATACGGATACACTTCAGGTCTGGAGCTATTTCTTATCTAAGTGAACTAGGGTGCTAACACTTTTGCTCAAGAACACTGCAATTATCTCAAAATGTTACATCACCTGCTTAGTCAGCACCTTTTCCCGATAGTTCAGGACCATTTGGGGCATGATAACTGTATTTTTCAGCATCATGGCACACCTCGTCATGAAGAAAAGATAATAAGAAAGTTCTTGGATGAAAATAACCGAAATTTTGGGACCTTGACGCGAGAATTCGCACGATTTCAAGTTTTGAGCCCAATAGAAATTTGTGCGCGATAATCAAACCGAGGGTTGATAAACAGAATCTATCCAATTGTTACCAATTTCGGGAGTGATTTGAAAATAATTTGAACAATTTGAATCAAAATATTATCACAAATTTGGTCTCCAGCAGGCCATAACGAATGAAAAAACAAGAGACATCATTGTAAATATTGACTGTGCCCATTAATTGACTGCATTTATTAATAAAAAGGGTTTTAGCTTTCAATTTTTGTATATTTTACCTTAAAATTATGATATAAACATTACCGTTACCGCTGTGCCATATCCTCCAGGACGACGGCAACCAAGGACTTCCCTAATTCTTGACAAGTACATGATTAAACTAAAATTAGTACGTAGTGAGGACTCCACTCCCCTTTCAATAGTGACTAGCCGATAACCATTTCTGATGCCAGGTTCGCCCTAAGGTGCGTCACCTACCTCACCTGGCTGTCAAATTTACACTGCTCCAGATTTTACTTAGTAGAACTGGTATTGCTCAACACCACAGTTTGGAGTTGTGGTGCCCCCTCACCTGGTTGAGCCCATCAGCTAAGATGGTTGCCCGGGATGTAGCCGTTGTTCTGAGGTAACAACTATTTGGAGCCACAGGTGAGAGTTGGGGGTGAGTATCAGGGGTAGGGTAACTGTCCAGGCTCTGCAGGTACGGCTGCCGTGGCCTTCCTTCTCTCTCGGGCCTCAGTGATACATGAACGTCGCTCCTCTTCAAAGCAGCGTTTGAATAGTTGTATTAATCATCATCATCACGCACTCTATATTTTAAGAACGGGATATTTCGAGAGGGTTGAAAAATAGCAAATTTGGGTGCAGGCTTAGTTAATGAATGACTTCTATTACCATTAAAAATCTACTTCAGATGCAAATTTGCTAAAACTTTCGAATATACGATAAAAAAGGAGCTATGTCTAAATTTTAATCAAGTTTCTGAACTTCGCGATTTTTTTTTTAAATCCAAAACATTGGATAATATATTTATTCACCTGAACTTCACCATTTTGTATTTTCAAACAACAAAGGAATTCAAAAACTGCTTTGGAAGAAAAGAGAGAATTTTGATCGCTTATAAAGATATTATTTAACCAGGTAATGGCTTCGCTCCTAAGATAAAACTTTAAAATCTAAAAAAAAGCAGCCATGGTTAAATTTTTATAAATTTTCTGAACTTCGTCAATTATAATAATTTTAAAAAGAGACTTCGAAACTAAATTTTTTCCCTTTCAAAATCTCACGTTGTTAAAATAGAGTTATAGAAGTTATATAAAAATAAATTTTCTGAACTTCACCATTTGTAATTCTTTGGGTTTTAAAAAGTTCACAAAATTTCGATATTTATATTTATTTCTGAACTTTACCATTTTGTTGACCACTCGAGGAATTTTAAATATCCAGAAAGAAGTAGCCACACAAATCAATAGAGTCGCTTTGGGCCAAGGCGAAAATGAGGAATAAAATTGAATATAGAATTACTCCTTTTCTGATCGACTCCAATGTGCTTTTATGGAGGCTACGAAATAAAGGAAAAGACTTAGTTGTTCAAATGTACAAAGGCATTGTAAAGTTTTATAAATTAAATAATGGTTAGCTTTTACTTTTTTTTACTTCCTTAACTTTTTTTTTGCTTTCTTCCTATTTGCCCCACCAAATCACCCAAATAAATATAACATAAAAATAATACCATCTTTCGATTTCCGCGCATGAGAAAGTCAATTCATACATGTATCCCAGGAGCTACTCACTCGAGTAACCGGCCGTTCAGCCATCTGGCTGAGGAGATGAAATTGTGCCATAATAAGAGAAAAGATCCCAATTTTCTTTGATTCTTTGAGTTTCTTTACACTTTCATTTCCGTGAATGTCACCAGTATTTTTTGTGTTCCCTTTTCTCTGTCCATCTCTTTGCATTCTCGGTTGCTGTTTTCTTTTTATTCTTTATCTCCTGTGTTTCAATATTGCATTTCTCTCCCTTGCTGGAAGATGAGCTCTACCCTTTATAGCGTTGAAGATTTCAAATTTTCAAATCCATACTTAATTACATTAATGTTTACAGGAAACCAGAGGAAAAGAATCTAATATAGACGAAAAGAACCCGTAAAATTCAGAAACTTTTCGATTGCTTTTACCTAGTTACCAAGAGGCCCGAATTCGCCTAAAATCTAAACTTCCTTCTGCCTTTTTCAACCAAAAGTCAATTTAATTTGTCGATAAGTCCCTTCACGCTATTAGTGACAGGAATGATACCAGTTTCTATCTTCATATCGCCTTAACTTTAATTGACTAAATATATTTTTCCTTAAATCATTGATTTGTTTGGTCTCTCATAATTTTCTAGTAAATTACAATATTCCTCCTGCGTTTACGATGAGTACATAACTACTCATTTTGTGTTTATCTACTCGTTATCTTCTAAGTCAGTGTACCTCAAACGATGGTGCAATGAGAATGGGTAGATTTTCTTCTAATTGACCAGACACACGTACATTATTTAAACCATTGTCTTCTTGTAATAACTCTGTAGGTCTTTCATCTATAATGTGACCCCTAAAAGGAAAATAAAAAAGTATCTTTTGGTTTAATAAACTTAATTAAAAACTATAAAGAATTTATAATAAAATTATAAAAATTTAAACTTACTTGAAAAGAGATTGTATCGTTTGTTCCAAATCAGCGACTTAAATATGAATTTGATCTAAATTCAACATTCTTTTTATTCAGTCTCTATTTTTCCTTAATTAGGGTACAACAATTACCTAAATCAAATACAAAAATTTATTGTAAACTTTTGAAAGATATTATTATTAAAAAGATCTAAGAAATTAAGAGATTTTTGAAAGGATACGAGGTTTGTTTCGTTTTGGGGTGAGCCAACGTCAAACAGTTAATGTTAGGAGTTATCTCATCCAGGCTCAAACTTGCGTTTTAAATTCGAGTAAAATTGATGAAATTTTGTTCCATTAGGCTTTAAAATGCACCCCACCGACCCCAGCGTTTAAAGTTGACCATTTTGATTCGTCCTTTTCGTATTTTTAGTTTAGTAGCTTCCTCTTTATTTTCACTTCTGGATAGAAAGGAAAAGAGCGATAAATGGTTTAAACCCACTTGCAATGAAAATCCGCTTAATAATGAGAAACTCCATCTCGAAGACATATCCAATCAAGGGAGAAATCTTTGAAGTCATCTATTTCAAATGGGATAAATTGTAGTGAAATTTATGGAATAATTTTTAGTTTGGGAAAATATTGAGACGTGTCGTCTCTAAATCATTGTCACAAATGTCTCATAATTTGTGTATCAATGGCATTTATCCCATCGAGAGATCTCAGAGGTTGACATTCCCCATTACGAAGACGTCTCCTTGTGATTGGAAGTAAAGATACAATTTTTCGGGTTGCAATTCGCGATGTCATTTATCAAAGATGGGGGAAACAGTGGATTTGATCTATTTGCAAAGAATAAAAAGATCCTGGAATAGCAGTTCCGCCCAAAAATATTTTGGAAGCAGGTTTGCATTAAAAAGTGTTGGAATTATGGGAAGTGAAAATATGTAAAAGAGAGTTCTGAAGTAAGCAACTTGGATCAACAAAACATTGCCCTGATCGGGTTACCATTTGCAACAGATCAGCAACGCAATATATTTAAAAACGCAATTTATCTTATTCATTCATTTCTCTTTTTTTTATTCATATTCTTTTCTCTTTCATTTTATTCATTTCTTGGTTATTTCATTTCTTCTCTTTTATTTGCATTTTATTTCTAGCAGATTTCATTTTATTCTCATATTCTCTCTTACTCAATTTCATTCTTTTAATCGCTATATACTGTATTTTCTCATTTATGCAGAATCCTTTCTCATCATCCAAATTTCTTTATCTCTTACTTCCTTCTTATTCTTCTTCATTTCTCTTTTCTTCGCAGTCTCTTCTTTTTTCTTAAATTTCTTTTATTTATATTCCTATCTGTTTTAATCACATTGCTTTCATGTTTTTAACATTTCTTTTTATTTTATTCTTATTATTTTATTTTACTTCTTTTTATTTTCTTATTATTTTAATTTACTATTCCATTTTACTTATATTTATTCCTCTTTTTCTTTTATTCATATTATTTTTTCTTTCCTTTATTTATACTTCTTTCTCTTTTATTCAACTTACTTTTCATTTAAACTTCTTCGTCTTTTCCTCCTGAACAATCATCTTTTTTTTTTGTTTTTAAAAATCTTTACAACCCTCTCTTCCTTTCTTCTCACTGTTTCCTCTTTATCTTTTTAACTCTACACGGTTCTTTTTAACCGACTCCTTTCTGAATTTCTTTAGCACATTTACCTATTTTCATTCCTCATTTACCTTAACATATCAGCTCTTTTTCTACTTTTCAAATGATAGCTGTATCTTTGTCTTTGCCTTCCTCTTTATCTTTCTCCCTGTTTCTCCTTAACTCAGTGAAATGTAGAAATCTAAAAATTTCGTAATATTTTAAAAAAACCTTCGTAAATTCTGGGGTAATTTCTAAAATTTTCAAATTTCTCTCGAATTTCATAGGAAGATATTTTTCTGTTGATGAGCGAAAAGAACATCTTGTATATTTTGGCAAAATTCAACAAGAAAGAAATTTTGGATCTTATATAACTTAGGTAGTGATATTTGAGTTTTAAGGACTGGGATACACACGTGAAAGAATAACGCACAATAATAAACGCCAGGAAGTAATCTTCCTGGTAGATTACAATAATTCCCTTTCGAATTACGACAAAAAGTAATCTTTTTGGTACAGTACAAGGATGCCGGGCCAGGCAACACAGAAAATTATCTGCCACATAGATTGAAAAGGCCTTAAAAACTAACCACAAAGAGTATTCAGCCTGGTAGAGGGTGTAAAGTAATGTGATTTTATGTCGTATATTACATTCATATCGTAGGAAAGAATGCCAAATGCGTATCTGCCAGATAGATTACAAATGTGGTATGCCAAGTACCGCCAAGATGTAATCTTTCGAGTAGATTTAAAAAATATCTTTATAACTAGAATACAAAGGTATCATGTTAAGTAACACCGAAGAGTAAATCAATTTTCCTGGCCGAATACAAGAATAACCGGCTACATAACGGCAGAAAGTAGACTAACTGGTAGATTATAAAACTGGTGTGTCAGTAACGTAAGAAAGTAACATACCATAGCGATACAAGAAGGCCGTGCCTACTAGCCTCATAACATAAATTGTTTGGTAAAGGAGCCAACAATTATGAGATTATACGTTTTAGATTATAAGGTTGACCTACCAAATGATAGAAGTGTAAATTCTAGAGGAAGAGCGACTTTTTAATCCAAAGAGAGGTATAAGAAGGATTAATCACAATATGAAACCTCATTAACAATAAATGGCTGGAAAGTAGTTTCAGAGACAAGCCTGCAGTAAGTGGGTTGAAGTTAGTTTTTATGAGTACATACTTGTACTCAACTAGATTGTCGCTCTAAGTGTTTAATCTGACCTCTTAAACAAACCCGTTTCATATAATGAATTTGCAGAGGCAATTTTATCAATAACCCAGGTCTGAATTTAAAAGTAAATTTTATGTTCCTCAGGATTTTTTAGTGGTTTCTCAATGAATCAAACCTCCTGAGCTAAAAAACGAATGTATTTTTGTTCAATCAGGTCAGATTTTCTCAGTACAACATATACCATTTTCATTGAGATTACCTCATTTTTCCTGAAAAAATATTTCAAAACCTTTCTCTATCTAATAATGCATTATTATTGTTATATCATAGAAACAGGAATAAACGTATGTAAACTATAATCCTTTTAATAAAACAAAAAATTGAAGAATGCAACATAATAAAGAAAATAATTCTAATTTCCAAGAAAAGACGCCCTTGACGATTTTCGTTTGTGCCTCTTATCTACTGCATCAGGTTTCAAACACCAGCAGTATTCAGCAAGCATATTTACGTCCCATTTACCCTGGTACCTGGATTCCATTGTTTTTATGTCATGGTGGAATCTCCCCCCCGTTCTTCACTGTAATTCCCGCAGTTGTAAGGAAAATAATCCAGATGGGACTAAAAAGTGTATCTTTATATACATTCGAGCTCCCAAATGTTTGAGACATGTTAGGAGCTTATTGACCAGGGCAACATATTTTGGGCTTCTTTTATTGCCTAGAAAATAGAGCTTTGGAAGCTTTTCAGGCATCTTTTTCTATGTCCATCATTGATGCCTTAAACTGCTGATCTCTCATCAAGTTCCTGACATCGTGTCTTATTCTAAGAAAAAAAGTGAGCAATATACAACTGATCGCAAGCCGTATATAATGGTTATTTATGTCCTTTTTAGAGTCATCACCTATCTTTATACACTTATTTAGCGACTGATCCTTACAAGCTAAACGGTCCATCAAAAATTCCCGCATGGAGCTTAGCGTCACTGATTTGTGGAAATTTTTAAGGAAGAAATTTAAAAGCTTGGCTTTCTTTATTAAAGGTTTTGGCATAATTTTTCATTATGCCAAGCTTTATATGCAGTGGAGGAAGCAGTATTTTATGTCGAGGCACTAAATATTTAGCTATCACCTTGTTTTATCCAATTTTAAATGCTTCTCGTGGAGGCCAAACCTTCTTCTCATAGTGCATACTATCTGCACGGCTGTCCCATAAACATAGGAAACGGGGATACTTCAAAGAAATTTAGCCGGGCATGTAAATTAAAAGTATATTATTTCTAAAAACAAATTCAAAGTAATATTTCTTAAAACAATAAGAATATCAATATTTACTGAAAACTCCTGTATGCCGATGCATTAAATCATTGTATTGGAACTAATTGGATATACGAGTATGTTCATCTTATTTTGATTTTATTGATTTATGTTGTATACCTTCTCAATTAGGATAAGTTCCCCATTAACCCAAAAGGATGCATTAAACTATAGGGACACACTTCAAAAAAATATAACTAAAAAATGACTCTGATTTCCAGATTTGCATTCTTATAAAATATAAGTTGACTAAAAGGTGTATACAAGTATTAACAATTGAAAATTAAAATGTCAATATCAAAGAGCTTAGAAACGGCAAGTGTAAAATAATCTTACCTTTAAGTCACCACATATCTTCCAATTGTGGATAGAGTAAATTTATTGCATCCAGCATTTTTTACATATTTTCATAACTTTCTGTAAGTTGGATTGAATGGCCCATAGGAACGAAAGCTATCTTGTTACCTATATTCAGTAACACAGCTTTTAAACTTCGACTGAAAAAATCTATGAAAGGTCTCAATTCTTATGGGTTGTAGGGAATTCCAAGAGCCTCAACTAGTCCTTTAATATTGGTGCAGTATACTAAAGAGCTGGAAAAATGCTGTAAAAAATAGCTTCGAAACTCTTGTTTTCTATTTCTGTACCAAAAGATGATTATAATCATTTTTTACACCTCTTTTAGTTCTTTTAGGTTCCTTTCTTTTGTGGACCTGTTCGCCCTTGAAAGGCAGAAATTAAATAGTGCAAAAGCCCCGTGGTGGTTGTTATCACCCAAGTCCTTGTATTTGCTTTTTCTTTGTATATTACATAGATATTGAACCATTAAATTGTGAGCGAATATGTATATATAGTATAAAAATCCCTAGGAGGTTCCTAGCCTGGAGGGATACTGGGTTTGATAGGGTGACGCTCTTGGTGATTTGAGTTACTGTCGCTGGTAGCTTAATGGTAGACCCGCATTCAGCAGACTTCGGTTCGATTCTCGGTCAGGATAATTCAAACCTTTTCTTCTGGTGTTATTTCTGTGTTTTCAGTATGGATTGTCCTCATTATGTCGTCCTATGCTCTCCTTGATTCTTATGTCTCTCTAGGTCCATTACTCTTGCCTTTACAAAAACTCATTGCTCATATATATATATATATATATATATATATATATATACGAGGGGCGGTCAATAAGTTTTGCGAATCGGAAGGGCAAAACAGAGGAAGGGGGATGGCTGTTTGTGGGGGTGTTAGGACAAGTTATGACAAGTCAGGACCTGTAGCCACACGCTCCTGCCTCGTCTATTTATTTAAGAAGCAGTAGCTGATCGCAGATCGTCAGTCACAAATTTTTCAACAATGGAGAAGGTTGAGCTCCGTGCAGTGATCAAATTTTTGACCAAGGAAGGCAAGAATGCAAAAGAGATGCATGAACGCATGGTGGCAGTGTACAGCGACACCACCCTTTCCTATGCAACCATTGCTCTCTGGAATAGGGAGTTCCGCCATGGTCGTGAGTCCCTTGAAGATGACCCCCGTCCAGGAGGCCCGTCAAACGTGACCAACGAGGACAATGGGCCCCGTGTGGAGAGGATGATCCTCGAAAATCGACGGGTGAAGGTCGAAGAAATCGAGGGAGAACTTTGAATATCGCATGGAAGTGTTATCAACATCATCCACGACAATTTGACTATGGCCAAGGTCTTTGCCCGTTGGGTCCCTAGAAACCTCACGCCCCATGATCGACTTCAACGTCGTCAAAGTCCACAAGGCCAGAGTTGCACAAGCTGCCCTGCGCGAGTGCGGATTCGAGGAGCTCAACCATCTCCCCCTACAGTCCAGATCTGGCCCCTAGCGACTACTTCTTATTCCGCCAGCTCAAGGCTGCACTGCGTGGACGCTTGTTTGGGGACGATGAAGATGTCCAGCTCGCCGTTCAGGAGTGGATGGAACAGCAGTCGGGAGATTTCTGGTTGTCGGAAATTCGAAGCCTCAGGGACAAGTGGTGCAAGTGCATTAAAGTCGAGGGTAGTTATATTAAAAAATGATAAAACACTTTTCCTCATATCTTGTTTCCTTATATCCGAATTGCAAAACTTATTGACCACCCCTCGTATATAGGGGGAATATAGCCATTTTAGTCTGTCCGGAAGATAAAGTTATGTCTAATGAAGGAAGTGACCATGGAAGCAGATTAGTATAGTTATTTGCATTATGAACTTAAGAAAACAACAAAGAAGATGTACATAAATGAGATGAAATATAAATGCATGGATTAAATCCTCTTCAACAGGAAAAAAATATTAGTGACATATCAGTTATCCTTTTGCTCAGCAAGTGATAACATATTACTAAGAAACACGATAAAGATTAATGTAAAACAAAACTAATAAAACTCATCACGAAGGAGGTTAAATGAAGCCATTGACCAAGTGACAGAACCTCAATCAAAATTGTATGGGAGACGCCGGTACCCTGTTTCCCCAAACGGCGTGCACACAAACACACAGCATACCCGTACAATCAGAAAGAATTTCGAGCTAACTTCCGGGTGACCAGGAGAGAAATTTTCTAAAGGAGTCTCATCCAACGACGGCCACAAAGGATGGGAGAGAAAAAGACAGACAGAGAGATGGAATCTTCTCTCCCTATCACTAAATAAGATTGTCTCTATTTCCTTCTGGTTTGAGCGGAAGCAGTTTGCCCTGACAATGCAATTCTTCTTCAAACAAAGGGAAGCGTCAGACTCCTCAGAGTTGTGGTAATTAAACTAACCTGTCAAGCTACTTGGAACTTAATTAGTTCCAAGTAGTTAATTCCAGTATTCAATGAACTTCCTTCATACGCTAAGAAGGCAAGAAGGAAATGCAATACATCAAAAGATTTCTCCATCTTTCCTTGAACCCAAGACAACGGTGGCCGCTAACCGATCAACTCTACTCTCATCGACGAGCGACTCCTCGCTACTTACATCTCCATTGCTCGACAAATTTGCCACGCATTCATCTTATAATTTCACTTTAACGAAAGGACATTTATTTTACTCAGCGCGTTATCACTGACTTTAACATAAATTGAAAAGCATAGCTCTTATTTTCTATAAATAGTGTTTTCACAGTGTCCAACCATCGAAAGTTCCAGATCCTTCCAATAAACCACCAAAAACGTGTTGATGTCTTGGTGAACGGCGAAGTGTACCCGTACGGAAACGAAGGCAAAGTCCTAGGTCTGTGTTTAGCCTCAAAAGGATACAAAGCGCACATAAACAACAGAATCTCCCTAGCCAAAATACAGCTCGGAAAACTGTATATATTCAAAAACATCCGCTCCAAAAACCTTAAGAAGCTATACACTGCTCTGGTGCGCTCGACCTTATTGTACCCGGTAGTGGCCATGCAGGCTGCGAGTTCCACCTCTCTCAGACAAATGCAGAGAGAGCAAAACAAAGCAGCCCTGCTTATAGCTGGAGCACGAAGGATGGACCATATTCGACAAACAGATCTGCACGCAAGAGCAGGTCTGAATCCACTGAATATGGAACTCCAAAGGCTAGGGAATAAGACCTGGGACAAAATAGAAGAAGAAATACTCCCGAATATGAACCTCGACTTAGATATTCCGAGAGAAGTTAGGGGACGCGCCACCAGGCAGGCCCTAAACCCGAGTGGAAGAAACTGCTCCCGAGAAAACCTAATTGGACTCTTTACTTAATCAAGACTACTAAAACTAACTAATACAACCAGCTAATTAAAATCACAAATAAGAAGAAAAAGAGGCGAAGTGCCCACAACTCAAACAAAATGAATAAAAAAGAGAAATGATATCCTAAACACCGACAAAATTACAAATATAGATTATTATTAAAAAACAAACAAAAAAAATATATTTATATATATAGCAAACAAAAGACTTGAAAGGCTTGAATGCCGCGACGGAGGAAAGAAATATATTTATTTAATTAATTAATTAAAAAAAGTATATATATATATATATATATATATATATATATATATATATATATGTGTGTGTGTGTGTGTATATATCTGTGAGAAATAGATATATATAAATATGTAAATAAAAAAGATAAGATGAATAAACGAACCCAAATGAGAAAGTCGCAACGCGACCAAATGACGAGAAAATACCTGAGAGATGCCCTCTACAACAAAGCAAAACGCAACATCTTCTTTCTCTTTATATACCTACCACACATTTTCATTCTTATTACATCAAATTCAAATTCAATTCAAGGTAAAGCGATATATGCAGTTCAATAATAGTAAATTCTTATCCATTAATAATTTCCGTTAAAGTGAATAATTCCACCTTAATAGGTTGCCATTTGCTTTTGAATATTCATTTAATGTTAATTAATTATTTCCTATGTATGTTAATAAAACAAAATTCAATTTCATCCCCTGCAATTGAAAAGTCAATTGTCTCATTGCTTTCAGAAGTGAATCAGAGCAAAAGTAAATAGGTCCTCGTGGCACACAATTTAGTATCAGCTACGCCATGAATGCCGATCGACTTTGTGTTCAGATGTGGGCACAAACACTGAAACATAAATAATACAGAAACTAATTCACCTTGTGTGTATTTGATAAACATTGCAATAAAATAGCAACATGGTTCGTATGATGAATCTTTTTACATTAATCATTACAAGAAATGCTTCAAAGAAAAAAATATAGCTTATTTAACTATGTACAGGTAATCTTTTGTTAAAAGAACAAAAATGTATTTCCATAGCTAAATTTCTGAAGAAATTTATCATAGAAAAGGCTATTCAATGCCTTTATCAGTATTTAAAAAGAAACATTAATTATTCTGGGATTCACTAATCAATTCCTGAATTGTTCATTTCAATTCCAAAATTTTAACCTCACTTTTAAAAGTGTTTGGATTGATTTTTTCCCCCACCGCTTTCCTTCACAAATTTCAAACCGAATTCCTCCACTATGTTTGTGCAGATAATGGATATTTTCATTTCGCCCGAAACCGTAACATTATCTGTACAAACCTGCTTACACAAGCTTTCTCTTTTCGTTTATTCTTAAGAGAAAATATCATTTGTCTTCCTACAAAGTCGTTCAATTCATCATTTTTAGCGCTTGTGCTATACAAGAACTTTTTCTTGGTCTAATAATACGGGATCGCGATCTCTGGGTTTAAATTTGAAGAAGGTATTACATTCATTGCACTTTGCTACATTTCTTGTTATTCCTTCCCTCCCCATTATTTTTCCATTAAATAACAATGCCGTCCTTAGTTACACAACTTTCCTTTTCTCATTAAAACATTCCTTCATTTCGGTCAATGTGTGATGGTTCGACTCGAAAAATAGCAGGAATACCAAAAATCTAGAAAAAACAATGAAAAGATTAGTTAAATAAATAATAATAATAGCTTATGGCCCCTTAAATTCTCTTTTTCGGGCGTTTCTGTTAGCCCTCTTCCCCTATGATGTCATTAAATGGATGCTGTTCTTTCTGCCTGTGTCGACCTAAATCCATCATTTTAACCAAGGAAACTTATGGAGAAGTTTGCCTAGAAAAAAAATTATACAGTATAAGCTTTCCAGTCTCAATAAGGAAACAAAAAGGATAAAAAATATATATTTTTAATATGTTTGTCTTTTGTTTTGCTGGAAAGCAATAATCCTCTTTCAAGATTTTTCAGAGATATTTCGCAGTCGAAATTCGTTCCATATTTTCACTATTGGATTTTTTAGTGAGAAGTGTAGCGAAAATCGCACATTTTCGAACAATTCTTTTGAATTCTGACTTAAATATTTAGGTAGAGTTAGTTTTACTGTTTCTGAAGTGGGGCTTAAAGTCTAAAAGAACTTGTTTCTCAAGAGTTGGAAGTTTTTGTCACAGCAAATCCTGCAACAAATCCACTAGCAAATCCTGCTACTAAACAATTTATCGTATTACATGCCACTGTCCTACCCAAACTGAAAGGGATTGGAAAGGTTCCAGTGATTGAAAAATGGGTCGCACACAAACTTTCCATAGCGAATCTGCAAAAGCACGTTGCCTTCTGTGAGTCTTTGTTTTCATGACACCTTCAAGCACCCTTTTTCGCCAAGCTGTTACTGGTGATGAAAAGTGGATCCTTTATCATAACGTCAAATTCTGCCGTTGGTGTATCATTCGATAAAGTAGAATTTCTCAACAAACGAGAGGGGGACATAATCTAAAAAAAATAATATTGAGTGTATTATACGATTTTGAACAGAGTGGGTGTCATCCTCCATCACAATAATGCCCGTCCTCACACAGCTCAAATGACCAAAGATCTCTTGGAGGAGCTCGGTTAGAAATCTTGCTTCGTCCTCCATATTCTTCTGATTTTAAGCCTCCCTATTATATCACTCGTTTAGGGAATTGCAGAACCATTTGGGAGGTCTGAGATTGACACCAAAAGAAGAGGTTGAAACCGAGTTGGATTCATATTTTGCTTCAAAACCAGAAGAATTTTACAAGCGTGGCATTTATCAGCTCATTATCAAATGGAATGAGGTTCTAGAAAACGATGGAGGTTATGTTTATGATAAAATATTACCATAATTATATTTTTTCGTTTTGAATATATACCCTAAAATCGGACATTAGTTTCGTTTCAACCTGATATTGCGACAAAAAATACAGTAAATGTTAAACATTATTTAATGCTCAGAGTGTTCAAAATAATTTGCACTTAAGTGCAGCCTAAAAGTTTCCGTATTTAATATTTTACATAACAAAAAGAATTTTCGATTAAAATGCATTAATAAACCAAAAAATACTTCATACATATCCAATAATGGATAAAAAGGGTTCGTCAATAAGGAAAATTAATGTGCTACACCAAGATAAAGCTAACATCGTATATGCCATTTACGCCCATTGGTCCTCCCTGCAAGTCACGCCTTGTTTACTCGATTTATTTCATCACTGCGGTTTCGAGGTCATTTGATTTGTTTTAACCTTCAGGCTTTGGAGATTCTTTTAAACGTGCTTCCCTGTCCAGGCTGGTACCGTGCTCTAGTTGAAAACAACTCTGTTCTGCGCTGGTGCCGTGCTCTAGTTGAAAACCACTCTGTCACGCGCCGGCGTCGGAGATGCACCCCTGCGCAGTTGTTTTTATGTTGACAGCTCACTGTGGCTCTCTCATTGGGTATAATTGACTAGGAATCTATTATTCCAAAACCATAAAGTCAAATTTTTTTCTTTCTTCTAGCGAACAAGGTGAGGCAGGCCAGTGGGGGGATGCTGAAGATTGTCTAGTAGATATAATTATCCTGACTAAGTCACCAGTATTAACGTGCTCCTTTCCGGCCTTGCAAATGTGAGTTGTGCCTGCAATGATCATTCGTGGCGCCCAGAATCCTCAGTCGGTAGGTGAGGCGTGCACGCAAGGTGAACTGGCATCCGCCGCAATGGAATTTCTCTTGCCCCGCCCGTTTGGTGCACTGTTCAATCTGACGTAGAATGGCGTTTCTTGCAGAGGAGCGAATCGTGTGACTCTAAGTGGCCACAGCGACTTTACATAGTGCTTTCCCTTCTCTGATGAAGACATCGTACGACGCAGTCTCGGAGAGCAAAATATGGCTTTTTGTCTTAAAGTTTATTTAGGCTAAAGACTTTGCTCAGATGGTCCCTACAATCTAAAGTTTACAATATTTTCATACAAGACATATATCTCCTCCCATGGCGACAAAGCTTATTTTGCAGCTGCTCTCGCTTGAAAATAGGCGCCTTCGCGGCCAATTGATAGAACTCTTCAAAATTCTGAATGTTTGTGATAATGTAAACATCGACTCAAGTTTTGAACGCACCTAAGACATCACACATAAAAATGGTCATAAAATAAAATTAAAGCCTTCTCAGGCGAATATCGAGGGTAAACATTTTTACTTATAAAATCATGGAAACTTTGAACACTTCCAGCTATTGAAATTCAAATTACCTCAATTAAAATGTTTTAAAATAAATTGCACGAACACCTACTTCATTATTAAAGGACTTGGCATAATACCATAGTATCACTTTACTACATTGTTTTTGTCTGTTTTTTATCCAAAAATCTTCCAAAGATTCCTTACCTTCCCCACTTTATCTAAGACTAGCCATAGAGCGGACCTATTGGTATTTGCTGGTTTTGATTCTATAATTATAACTTTATCCGCTCTAACATGCTGTTTGATGGAAATCAACAAATGCTGTTGAAAGACATTTCCAACTTGCAGTGCTGTTGCAAAGACTGCATGTCGTTCTCATTTGTTACCAAAACTGGCTTTGTTTGTTGCAAAAACTGTATATCATTTGTTGCGAAAGCTGGCTCTTGTTTGTTTCGAAAAGCTGCTATTGTTTGTTATGAAAACAGACTTACTTTCGTTGCGAAAATCGACTATAGTTTGAGCCGAAAACTTGGTTTGTTTGTTGAAAAACGGGCTCACATACGAGTATGTTGCGAAAACGGGTTCTCGTTTTTAAAGAAAACTGACTTTGGTTGATGCTAAAACTAACTGACCATTGTTAGGAAACTGGCTCTCATTGGGGCAAAAATGGTTAAAGTTTGTTGCAAAGCTTGATCTAGTTTGTTACAAAATAGCTCTCATTTTTTGTGAAAACTGATTTTTGTTTGTTGCGAAAACAGGATCTAATTTGATTAAAAAAAATTGGCTATCGTTTGCTTCGAAAACTAGCTTATCGTTCGTAGCAAAAACTAACTTATCGTTTGTTATGAAATCTAGATCGAGGTTGTGTGAAAACTGAGTTCGTTTGTTTAAAAAATGTCGCGTGTTTGTTGCGAAAACTGTCTCTCCCTTGTTGCAAAAAATGGCTCTTGTTTGAGGTGAACACTGGTTTTTGTTTGTAGCAAAAACTGTCTATCGTATTATGAGAGAAGAAGATCTCGTTTCTTGCGGAAACTGGCTCTCGTTTGATGTTAAAATTGGCTGCGTTTGTTGAATAAACGCGCTCATTTTTTGAAAAAGCTATATCTCGTTTGTTGGCAAAACTTGCTCTTGTTTGGTGCGAAAAGTGGCTCTTAATTTTTGCAAAAACTGGCTCTCGTTTGTTGCAAAAACTGACCCTCGTTTAGTGAAAAAATCTAGCTATTGTTTGTTGCAAAACCTGGCTCTCGTTTTGTGTGTAAACTAGCTGTAGTTTGTTTCTAAAACCTCTCATTTTTTAGAAAACTGGCTCTAGTTTGTTTTACAAACTGGCTCTCATTTGTTGCGAAATCTAGCTGTAGTTTCTTTTGAAAACCAGGTGTTGTTTATTGCGAAAACTTACTATCATTTGTTACGAAAACTGGCTCTCTTTCTTTGCGAAAACTGGCTTCCTTTGTTGCATAAACTCTCTGTCGCTTTGCGCAAAACTGGCTCCCGTTTGTTTTTAAAAACTGGCTCTTGTTTGTTGCGAAAACTGGCCCCTGGTACTTGAAAAAACTTCCTTGTGTTTGTTGCAAAAACTAGCTCTTGTTTTTGCTTATATTGGTTCTAGTGTTTTGCTAAAACTTGCTCTCGTTTCTTCCAAAGACTTGCATTCGTTTTAAAGAAAAGTGACTCTCGTTTGTTGCAAAAACTTGCTCTTGTTTCTTCCAAAGACTTGCATTCGTTATAAAGAAAAATGACTCTCGTTTGTTGCAAAAACTAACTCTCCTTTGTTGGGAAAACTTGCTCTCGTTTTTTGCGTAAAAGTGTTCTCGTTTGTTGCGAAAATTGCCTCTCATTTTTGGCGAAACATGTCTCGTTTTATGCGAAAACTGGCTCTCATTTTTTGATAAAACTAGTTCTCGTTTCTTGCGAAATCTGGTACTCGTTTGTTGTTAAATCTAGCCCTCATTTTTTTCTAAATCTAGTTCTCGTTTCTTGCGAAATTTGGCACTCCTTATTTGCGAAAATGCAATAAATCAAATTAAAACCTAACCTACGGAACCAAGTAAATTTAGGCCATACCCTAGAGTATAAAATATATAAATGCATAACTTGCATAGGCTTTGCTTGAGTATGAAATTGCACAAGAAATAGAACCTAGGCTTTTAAGTTTCCATCTATAGGTTTGCAGTTTATAGGTGGTCACCAATTTTGGGGTGACCATAGGTTACCAGTGTATGGGTATCAGGCTAAGGAGGTTAAAGCGGCTTTACAGTCGAGTTTGATCTGAATCCAAAGGATTATTTCGAGTAATCCACTTGTAGGCTGGGTTCGAATAGTAACCTGGTTATTGCTTGGCAAAAAGAAGGACTTGTAAGAAAAATAGCCGTTTTGTAGGCTTTAATCTCGGTTTAGGGCTATCTCAGTTCAGGCAAGCGAAATAGTTGAGTTTTCAGTGGTTCATTTTGCGTTCACGCTTATTGGCTGACTATTAGTGTTAATATTCCGTGTTTCTTGTCAGTCTCCTTCAGCATCAGATTGTTGGGACTGTGGACGAATGGATTGAGGACGAGAAATGTACTCGTGGTGCTAATAATAAACAAATCAGAATGAGAATAATAAAGAATGAATAATAATGATGAGAATGTCTCAGCCCGTCTATTTATACCAACTTCAATTAAGGGGACGTGATTTCTCTTCTCTTAATCTGGACGCTGGGCGGAGATTATAGGGTCAGAAGTATGTGCGTATGTTCTCTACTTAGACTGCTTGGCTGATTCAAAGAATATATCCATGTTCAGTGTAGGCACGTGTGCATCAAAAGATTATTTGCATTTTGGCCACCTGACCGAGCTTATCAAGCCGACAACCATAGCAAGATTGATTTCGTCGTTTCACAGGTTTATTTAAACTTTGGCTGGTTGGATCAGACTCCGTGCTATGTATGCCTTTGTTTGCCATTAGGGAATTCCAACTTGTTGACTTGTCATCGCGCTCGACCACCGGAAAAGGGTCAGCATATGGTGCTTCTAATGGTTTGCGAACACTATCGATTCGGAACCACAGCGAAGAGCTTCGGGCACGAAAGGCTTGCGCACCGAGTGCAGGTGTCTTTCGATGCCTCTGCGGAGTCGACTGGTGCCATGGTTGTAGCTAACTCCTTAATTAATTTTGAATCGGTTTTCAACAATGAGGATGAAACCAAGGGCTTTGGACAGAGTAGCGTAGTCCCTGTAACTGCTGTGAAATGCGAAAAATCCTAGTAATTAGGTATGAAACGAATGCCCAAAAGGATAAATGGAAGGGCCATCAGCCAACCATGTCCACGGGCCATTATGGACCACTTCAGATTTTTGTGCGCTCTTTCCACCATTCTAACGTGGATAGGCGATACGCCGTGGTGCGGAGATGATGGAAACCAACGCGAGCTGATAATTCTTTGAATTGGACTCGAATTGGGCTCCTCTGTCAGTTACCACTTATAACTGGATTTCAATTCGGGAAATCCATCCGTCGAAGAAGGCCAAAGCAACCGCTGCAGCACTTATGTCTGGAATTGGTAATGCTTCGATCCATCTCGTAACCCAGTCAATGCAAGATAGGAGATATCAGTTATGCGGTGGGTAGTAATGCTCAAGCAACATGTATGGTGGTAGTGGTCCGACAATGTCTATGTGCACTTTTGAATCTTGACGAGGGAATACTAATGGGCAGGATTCCAGATTTCGTGTGGCGATCGATCTTGGAGGACTGACACGAAAGGCACTCCCATACCCAGGAAGCGAATGTCCCTGTCAATATTACGCCAAAGATATCGAGACTTAAGTAGAAGGAAGGATACTCTATTTCCTGGGTGGAAAAAATTGGGCAATTCATTGACAATAGTCCTCCTGCATGCTGTATGGATGAACGGTCGTAGGTAATTTGATGTTACTTCACTCCATAGTTGAATTTCTCCAGGAAAAGGGAAATATTTTAGTCCCGATTGTAGTCTCTTTCCTCTTTTTTCATTTTTATCCTGCACTGCCACCAAAACTCGTGGGTCAAATGAATCAATTTGAACCAAATTGACGTTCCTTAATAGGCAGTCAGCAACGACGTTGTCCTGACCACGCACGTAGGTGATGTTGCTGATTTATTCCAAAATTGCCGTCCAATGGTGTTGCTGCCTGTCCGCTTTGGCGCACAATGGTGAAGAGAAAGCCTATACCAACGGTCTGTGGTCTGTGCATAAGGTAACTTGACGACCCTTAATCATGTGCCTGAAGTTGATCACAGCGAGATATACTGCCATAAGCTCCCTGTTGTATGTGGAGTATGCTCGCTGTGTCCTCCTTAGTTTGCTCAAAAAATGCCACTGATTGCGGTGATCCATTCGCAATCTGGTGAAGGGCAGCACCTGCCGCGTATTGGGAGCAATCTCTCAACAGTTGATATAATTATTCATTGGGCAGCAAGTGAAAGAGCTTGATGGAGTTAATCAAAACCAATTTAGTATTATTGAAAGCATCTCGCGCAGCATCATTCCATTCGAGCACTCGAGCCTTAGGTCGCAAACATGCGATGCCGGTCATCGGGGCTTAAATCACGGCTAAGTTTGGAATCATCCTTAGATATTAGCCCAAGTAGCTTTTTAGTTCCTTATAGTCAGTTGTTAAGGGCATGTACTCAATTCCCTTCATTTTCTTAGCCTGTGGGCAAATTCCAGTAGCCGAAATATGATGCCCTAGAAAATCACTCTCTTTTTTCCCTAATTAGCATTTCTCCATGGATATCTGTAGAATGTTTGTGACCAAGATTTTGAATACCTGATGTAATTATCTAAATGGTTGTCCAAATTTCCATAGAATATCAGGATTTCGTCTATATATACATAAACGAAATCTAATCCTCGAAACAGGATATCCATATGAAGCTGGAATGTGCAGCTTGCATTCCTGGGGCCAAAGGGTAACTTCATATACTCCCATAAATCAAATAGAGTTACCACCGTAGGCTTCCTTATGTCCGCCGGGTGTATCGAGATCTGATGGTAAGCACGAATCAGATCCAAGCGAGAAAATATTGTTTTACGATGAAAGTGTTTCGCTACACTTTCTATTCTTTGTAGTGGGTATCTGTCGGGCTTCGTAGGTGCATTAAGTGCGTGAAAATCGCCGAACACCCTGTACTCGATCGGCTACTTATTCAAGACCATGTGAATTGGGGAAGCCCACGGAGATTTTGACGGGCGCACTACTTCCTCCTTTAATAGTGTTTCAAACATTGCTTTGGCAACTTGTATCTTTTCTATCGAAAGAGGTATTGGTCGCACGAATGTTGGTGGTGCATTACCACTCCAAATTGTATGTATCATGGAGTTAGGCGATGGTGGGAGGGATTAGTGGGCGCCGAGCTGTACAAGGCTTCATATTTCTCTAAGATGGCCTTGCAGCTGGGTGGTATATGCTGGAAATCATTAATAATTAGTGCTACTACAGGTTCCCCGAATTGTTTTACTTTTGACTTGAGCTTATTTTTATTATCTATAAGGATGCCGCGCACACAATCCACCAAAGGATTAAAGTGCCAAAAAAAATCAATCTCTAATAATGGCGACCAGAAATGTCCATCTAATAGACCGGCGAAGGCTAGGAATAACTATATCCATGTGTTCTTCGCCGTGAACTTATATTTTTCCACCATTAGCGGTGTAATGTTTACACTAGATTTACGTAATTCACCCATTCGCACTAAATTAATCGTAATTATTGACACACTTGCCCCCATATCAATAAAAAATTCGCACTTTATTTTATCTACTTTCGCAGCTATAGTGAATACTAACGGCATGCCAGCAGTCGCACTTGTAATGGCGTGCCGTGCTAGTTTTCCGATGGGGTTGGCGAAGATGTCCTGGAGAACGGTTGCATTTAAATCTATTCCCCTCTTTTCGGCAATCTGCGCCAAGGCTTGCAGAATCTCGCACTTTTCCCCAAATACAAATGGGGTCGACAAACCACAGGTCTTTGGATCCTGCGAAGTTATCGCAATCCCATCAATATAATATTAGCACTATATTTGTTACTATGAAGTACAAAGTTAGAACGGGTTCCATTAGGCTACACACTACTTGGCAATTAGCGCATACTTTCCTTATTTTTCACATTATTTATATGATTATCACACCTAGTATTTAAATTGAGAACACTTAACACTAATATCGGAAAACGATGTGGCCCTGCTTTCAAATGTATCACTTTTATTATTAACGCTAAGACACTGAGCCATATAAAATAGCATTAGTTCGTCTGCCAACTTTCCTAGTTGGGCCAGGGTTAGGTCCTTCTGGATGGGTATTATGGATGTGATATTTAATGGCAGGGATTGAATAATTTTGTGCCTCACGATTTCTTTCCCAACTCCTACCTGTAGAGTTATTCTCCGCAGTTCCTCCAAGTTCATTGAAGGTCGACCAATGAATGTGGGGAAACCAATGAGCTTCTCGAAGAGCTCCGGTTTGGTTGTCTCGACAAAACAGATTACTTCGGTTCTTAGGAGCTGGTAATTTTGGGCAGACAAGACGGTAGCTGGAAGTCGATCGACAGTCTCAGGAGGTAGAGCAGCCAGGACTGGAAAAATTTTGCTTCCTCCTTATTTATCTTCGATATGTGAAACTGGGACTCTACAATCTTAAACCAATCTGATACTGCTGTCTCGTTAAAGATGGGTGGCTTGATAGTGAGGGCGTTCATGATTTCTGTTTATCCTTTTCCTGCTTGGTGATGATCCGGTGCGTAAATATTCTTATTTTCGGTTACCTTTTTGTTCAGTCGAAGGGGTTACCAGTTTATAGGTGGTCAACAGGTTTGGGGTCACGATGGGTTACCAGTGTATGGGTGTCGGGGCTAAGGTGGTTAAGGCGGCCTTAGAATCAAGCTTGGTCTGAATCCAAAGGGTTCTTTCGGGTAATCCGCTTGTAGGCTGGGTTCGAATAGTAACCTGGTTATTACTTGCCAAAAGGAAGGAGTCGGAAGAAAAATGGCTATTTTGCAGGCTTTAATCTCGGTTTAGGGCTACCTCAGTTCGGGCAAGCGAAATAGTTGAGTTTTCAGTGGTTCGTTTGTGCGTTCACGCCTATTAGCTGACTATCGGTGTTGATATTCCGTGTTTCTTGTAAGTCTCCTTCTGCGTGAGATTGTTGGAACTGTGGACGAATGGATTGAGGACGAGAAATGTACTCGTGGTGCTAATAATAAACAAATCAGAATGACAATAATGAAGAATGAATAATAATGATGAGAATGTTTCAGCCCGTCTATTTAAACCAACTTTAATTAAGGGGACGTGATTTCTCTTCTCTCAAGCTGGACGCGGGGCAGAGCTTATAGGGTCAGAAGTATGTGCGTGTGTTTTCTACTTAGACTGCTGGGTGGAGTCAAAGAGTGTGTGCATGTTCTATGTGTGCCCAGCTGTTTTCCACTACCTCCGTTATCTGTGTCCAGACCTTCGACTTACATCTGTTTCCCAATACGTGTATGTTTGTACATTCGCGTGGTAACCCCAAAGATTTCGCTTGCCACATTACAACATATTTTATTTTGCATCGATACATATTATAGCGATTTAATATTATTTATAAGTATTTGCTTTGTTCTACATGAGTTTCTTGTTACAACATGGCATATTTTTCGTGGTCAATTTGTGTGCCCAATTTCAAGATTTCAATAGGGGCAACGGGGTGCTCATTTGTGAGGTTCCTTCTAAAATCACCACATTGATACATATTATAGCGATTTAACATTATTTATAAGTGTTTGCTTTGTTCTACATGAGTTTCTTGTTACAACATGGCATATTATTTTGTGTTCGATTTGTGTGCCCAGTTTCAAGATTTCAATTACCTCTGTTTCCTAATGTGTGTATGTTTGTACATTCGCATGGTAACCCCAAAGATTTTGCTTGCTTCATTACATATTTTATTTTGCATTGATACATATTATAGCGATTTAACATTGCAAATATCAGGTCAAAGAAAGCGCCACCAGTGTTTTTCAAGCTTTTTTGCACGTCAAGATGAGTTTTGCTTTTGTCACAATGTGATCGGTCTGCTTGAGGCAATCGGAATAGCCTGTAACTCCAACGAGTGGCGCCTCTTCATTGACAGCTCGTCCAGGAGCCTCAAAGCAGTGCTAGTTCATAAGGTAAACATGTATCTATCTCTTCTTCTTGCTCACTCGGTCAAGCTCAAAGAGGAATACAGCAGTGTCAAGATTTTGCTAGATGCATTGAAATTTGAAGAGTACGGTTGGGAGATTATCGAATGGTGGCGTTCTTGATGGGTCTCTAATGCAGTTTTACCAAGCTTCCTTGTTATCTTTGCCTTTGGCGCAGCAGGGACACCGTGGCACACTACCATCAGCAGGATTAGCCACAACGGACCGAGTTTAATATGGTGAGAAACAACGTGAAATGGGAGCCTTTGTTGGACCCCCGAAAAGTACTGTTTTCTCCTCTGCACTTAAAATTGGGCCTTATGAAACAATTCGTCAGAGCTCTAGTTAAGGATTCTGCAGCTTTAAAGTTTCTTTAAGATTTCTTTCCTAAGCTTTCTGCGGCAAAAATGGAAGCCGAGGTATCCGTTGGACCACAAATAAAATAAATCATGAAGTGCAAGGAGTTTCCCGAGAAGCTTACTAAGACGTAACAAGCAGCGTGGGACAGCTTTATCGCAGTGATTCCGTGCTTCTTAGGTAATCACAAGGCCGAAAACTAGGTAGAGCTTGTTGAGAAGATGGTCAAAAACTAGGGCAAGATGAGTTGTAGGATGTCCCTGAAAGTCCATATTCTTGACGCTCATCTTGATAAATCTAAGAACATGGGAGCGTACTTCGAGGAGCATGGTGAGCCCTTTTATCAGGATGTACTGGACTTTGAACGCTGCTATCAAGGATCGTATGATGAAAATCTGATGGGAAACCGTATTGGGGGGGCTGATTTGTAAAAGTAATTTACAGTCTAAGCATAAATCACGGAAAACTACTCATTTCTAATATTTTAATTTTCTCACTTATGTAATTCTAGAATAAATAAATGCTATTTTTGTATCATGTTTTGTTTCTACTTTATGCAAATGAAAGTTCAACTTGGCCACTTCCTTCCAGAGAGAATAGATGCATTTCGTATAAATATCATTATCCTGGACCCAAAAGCAAAGTTTAAAATAAATAACAGTGTGTCTTCATGTATTCTAGACACAATCAAATAGAAAATAACAGTTGCTACCCAAAGAAAAAAAATCGTGTTACACAGTGTAATCCATATTTTAAGAACCCAAAAGAAGGAACAAATCCGGGCGATAGGAAACGAAATGGCTGCCCTCGTTTGGGAGAAATGATAGAAGAACTAGATAACGTCTTCCTTATCACATCTTCAAATGCTGGGAGTTACTCGATAATCCCTAGTTTTTATTTCAACACATTTTCACTGACAATAACTTCACTACTTTACGAATAGATTTTAAAAAACTTTCTGCCCAAAATGTCCCATCAGATTTCGTCATATATTATAATAATTATAAGGTTGAGAAGAGATTAATTTCATTTTGGAATATTGGTATTAAAGAGATTTCTCGAGCAATGACAACTATTCCACCCCAAATGTTGCGAGGCTTCAAATGCATTAATTGGACACAATTATGAACCCAACCCAATTTACCCGCTCCATTATTGGCGTTGTCGCTCTTGTTTCTTTAGGGTCTTTTCTCAACCGCTCCATCGGCCTCGAGGGCAATGATGAGCATCAGGCCATTAGCAAGGAAATATCACTATTGACTCATAAGCTAACGACATCAATAAATGATAATTATAACGAATAAAGACATTTGTGTTCGAAATTAAACCTAATAAATATGAAATAAAATTATACCATCTGATAAGTGATGAGGATTCATACCGGTAATATCAAACGCCCGTCGTTCTTCGCGTGAACGCTTAATCCATTCAGTCAACATCAGCACCAGTCCCCTCCATTGATGTTCCAAGTATCCTTGTAAGCAAAGCATTATAGGTTAGCCACGAGGAAGTAAGATGGAGTAATCCAACGGGATAATAATAGACCAAGTGTACATAAACGTAACTGACTCCTGGGCTAAGCAATAGATAATTCTTTAAAACTACTTAAAACATCCTTGGGGGGGAATGCAGAGGGCACCCGAGAGGATTAAGACGTTCATTTGAAGAACCATTGAGCGATGGATAGTACCGGTTTGAATCCTCATGACATTTCAATGTGGATAATTTAATTTTAACATTTGCAGATGTTAAGAGGGGTGGGAAATGTATGTAATTCAACAAAGTTAAACTTGGAGAGAGAGCAGGAGTGGTTAAGAAGATTTTGGCTGAGCAGGATTAAGGTAGAGAACCTCTTTATTCTTAAACCCTCGAGCGTGAAGAGGGGGTCAATTAACGGAGGGAGGAGTTTCTGTTTCTGACGTGAAGCGATGAAGCGGTCGAATTGGAAGTACCCTGTGGAGATAAACAATGGAAATGGGACAAAATTGATTATTGTCACTATTATCGGGTAATAGTCGAAATACTAATAACACTAGTATTTGGCAAATTTAGTTTATAATGAAAAATCTGTCTGAATTAATTAGTAAACAAGAGGAAGAGTTCGCCTTAGCCTAGTGAATAAGGCATTAGACTTCCCCCGCCTAGGTACCGGGTAAATCCAAGTGAGTTTCGACACAAAACTTCAGAGTACGTGAAGGAGCTGGGCCCTTGTTGTTTGGGGGCCTAGACCTACCCCTGTAAGGCTAAGTATCTCCGTACCAACAGCATCACGCATTTAACCAATCACAATACCACTCTTTCTTTCCAACATACCCAATGGTCCGTTCCGGAATCTCCTGAAAGAGTATCCATACCCAGGTAGCCCTGATAGGGAGCGGGTAGCCTCGTATCGATCCCTAGCACGTGGATTTCTTTGCCCTCTGTATTTTGTCATAAACTAATATCCTGCACCTTTCTCCACAAAGAAGAATGGTCCTTGTTGCCTTCAGAACTTGCCAGTGATCGACATTCTGATCTTTAGGCAAATTTCATTATCGGGTAGGTGGCTCTCATCTACGATTCGAAAGAGACAGATGAGATGACCTAACTAACATAACCAGAATGCAATTCATTATTTTGCTTCTTCCTGACGACTTGTCAATCGTTAATACCATCTGATATTTTTAAAGTCTCCCTCTCATTGTGAATGGTACCAACTGATCTCGAACACGTCGTTGTGCGCCATTTACAAAAAAAAAGAAGAAAACCTGAATTCAAACGCTCCCGCAAGTTACCACCTAATCTCTCATTCCCCCTTCCTCTCTAAATCCTTGAAAAGCTGGTGTAAGCTCAGATTCATGATCATCTATCCTCCCCCATCGCCGATGAGATCTTTCAAGGTTGATTTCAAGGCAGGACTGAATCAACTATCCTGCCTGTAACGGACAGCGTTCGCCGTGCTGCCGATCCTGGTCAGCCCTCTATTCTGGTCACTCTGGAACTCCCGGCAGAAACTGGTACTGTTCACCATAATGTTCTTTTTCACCGCCCTTAGGAATTCAACGGTGTCTCTGAAAATGTTTTCAACTTTTTTCGATCTGATATTTCATCTCGTTTTCAGTCTATCCAAAATGGTAATGATGTATCTAGGCCGACGGAAATGAGATTTGGTGTCCCGCAAGGGGTGGTTCTTTGCCCACTTCTCTCTCATTGTATTCTTAATAGGTTGTCTATTTCTATCAATTCATCTCTATGCTGATGAAATGCGAATCTATCTCTTCTTCTCCCTATTCTTGTTTATTTAGACTCTTATCTACCTATTTTCCGCTTATAACACCACTGAATGGTTCTCGGACAACTTTCTGATCGGGAGCAAGATCTTGTGTCTTGTGATCAGGATTATGTTATCCGGGAAGGCAAATCTGTTAAATATACTAGATAGCTCTTTGTCTATCACCTCTTGCGTGGCATCAATTATCTCGGAAATTTCCTCTGGCAATGACCTTCTATAGGCCTCCAGGTCTGCAGCTGCAAAATTCTTGCTTGATGGCGAAGGAATGGGTATGAGTGCGGTAGCCACCGAGATGAGCTAGGGAATATAGTCACTTGGTGTGAATTTGTTAAAAAGTGCTGTAGGGACATGACGCCCTATGGTGATTTTAGAAGTCCTAATGCCTAAACCTTAATTGGCTGATATATCGTGCCGAATGTCAAATATTTAGATATTTTGGTCAATTTTCCTGGGAAAAATATTTTATCGAAGGTAGATCAGGTGAAAGCTTATCCACACAAACCACTTGACTCGAAATCATCAGTCCCGAAAAAGGCAATTATAAGCACATTTGGTTTATTTGGGTTCTGTGGCTCGTGGAGCTAAAGGACACAGGTCAAATTTTGGTGGCTTTCATCGAATGAGTGTTATGATCTCTTGATTTCTTGTTAATTTTCTAGGAAGATAGCTTGGAGAAAAGTTCTAATCCCGAAAAGCATGTCTCACAACCTATCAATATACCTCGAGCGACTACAGGAGGTTGGACTCTAGATTTAAACGGCCAGCAGTACCTTTTGGCCCTCCGAGATAACCTTTCTTGGCCACCACGTTAATAAGGATGGTATCTGCCCCTAATAATGATAAGATTGAAATCATGCCTAAATTAACACAGCTACTCAACCTCACGCAATTTCCTGAATTCCTTTTGCTGGTAAAGCTTTACCAATGTTTCCTTCGAAGCCGTGCGCATATTTTTACCCTTTAAACAATATGGTGTTAATTGTTCGAAAACCGTTGTTCGAAAAAAAGTGTTCGAAAATAGAATTGTTCGAATCAACACTTTTTTCAAATCAGCATTTTGGGGAATTATACCTAAAATGAATAATGATTCAAAAATCAAAAAAAATATAAAATTCTTTATTGAAATTAAATTTTTTAAATGCGATAAAATCTAGATACAGGGTGCGGTGGGTTATTTGTCGCGGTTGGCAACTCTGAATTCCGCGCATGCGTGTTATCTGGCGGTTTTCTCTTGTTCTTATCATAGTATAATCTGTTTTGCATTGTCTGTAAAGGAAGCAAATACCATGGCTGAATTCAATTCTCCCCTAAAAATGAAAAGGCCAACTGTGAAGCTTAGGATTCACGCCGTGGGGTCTAATGCGAAGATCTCAGAGTGCTTTGGGATCAATCTGAGGACGGTGCAGAGGATATGAAAAGAGTGGACGATCAGGCTGCGATCACGAGGGTATGGTGGCTTGGAAACTTCACTCTAAGCGTTTTGATAGGAAAAAAACTACCGAATTTGTTACGGAAATCCAGGCCATCATTGACAAGGATGCTAGCAAGACATTAAGGTCCATAGCCAGGGACAAGGGAATGTCAGAGTCCCTCATCAGACAGTTAGTGGATGAGGACATCAGCTACAACTCATACAAGATGAGAAAATACCAGCTTATGTCGCAGAAGATGAAGAAAAAGTGAAAATAACGTAGTGCGAAGCTTGTGAACTAACTAAATCATCTCCCTCAAGCTTGGCATGCTTTGGTTCTTTTGAGACGAGAAGAATTTTAGTCTTGAATAGGTAGTGAACACGCAAGACAATTATTGGTTTTCTGTATTTCCCAAAGATGTAGAGAGAGTCATGAAGACCAGGTTCCTGGTCCACATTATGCTGATGGGGTGGTCAGTATCGAGGGACACGTTATACCCCTACTTATCTTTACGAAGGGTATATCAATTGCCTGGAGGAATTGGTGTTTCCCTGGATCCAGGAGGCGACCGTTAGGAGGTTGTACGTGTGACAGCAAGACTCTGCTCCATACCACACAAGCAATAGTACCCAGTCTTGGCTGTTAGATAACTTCTTTGACCACATCACTCCGAACATCTAGCCTCCCCGCTCCCAAAGTTCCAGACTGGAAGCCCTTGGACTATTATGTGCCGAGCCTTTTTAAGAGAGAGAGACCAACTAATCTCCATGTACCACCAAGGTGGAACTTAGTTCCAGGATGACCAAGGTTTTCATCCAGTTAAACAAGAGGACCGTCAAAAAAGCCAGCAAGATGTTCCAACTCCGCTTGGAAGCAGTGGCCGTGGTTCAGGCCAATGGCGATTTCATTGAATGAAATGAATAGAGCAAACTTTCTAGTCTTTAAAATGTAACTCTGGTAAATATCTCACTAACTCTATAATTTAGGGAAGGGGATTTTTTTGAGTATTTGAATAATAATTTCATCTTATTTTGGTTATCACTTAAGTTTTTTATCAAAGTTATTTCTAATCATTCTTTTATAATATCAAAAAACAAAATGGTGAAGTTCAGAAATAAATAAAAGATTCGAAATTTTGTGAATTTTAGCAACGTGATATTTTGAAAGGGGTGAAATTTAATTTAGAGTTCCTTTTTAAATTATTATAATTGGCAAAGTTCAGAAAATTTATAAAACTTAACCATAGCTGTTTTTTTTTATTTTAGTAGCCAAGCGCAAGCTCCCCCCGTAGGGGGAAGTGGTGAAGCCATTGCCTGGTATTTATATAAATTAAATCTCTTTGTTATTTTCTTTTATATTGAAGTTAGGGGACAAATTATTTACTGGGCACTATAATATTAACGGGGGAAAACCTAACATAATTCAGCCATTTCTGGTGAGATGCAGAAGCTAACTAAATTTTGAATCGAAATAATAAATATTTGTATCAGTAGTTTATCTGGCAACATTAATTTTTAAGGTTGCGTACGACCTAGAATTTGATTTTAATTTTCTGATTTTCGAATCATTATTTATTTTAAATATAATTCGAAAAATTGCTCATTGAAACAACTGTCGATTCCAAAATTTTTGTTAGCAAGGTGGATGAATAATTTTTTTCCGACAAACGGTTTTCGAATAGCTGTACCCATACGCAGGCTAATTTTTCACTGATGTCAAAAGTGCTTTGGCAGCCCTCCCACTGTTAGCCTCCGTTGAATTTTTCGAATTAACTTTCGCTCACGATTTTTAGTTGCGAGCGACTCTACATCTCACTATGTCAGTCTGTCGTGACCCATTTTTCTTTTTATTTTTGGTAATAACATTGTAACTATTCGGCCGATTCTAACGAACTTTGAAACCATCATGTTGTTTTACATTTTCTTGAGAATGATATAATTGCCAAGGTCCTCCCAAGATTAGCTCTGGAATTATATTGTCTGGGCCATAACGTCATAACTATTCGGCCAATTCTAACGAACTTTGAAACCATTATGTTGTTTTACAATTTCTTTAGAGTGATATAATTGCCAAGATCCTCTTAAGGTTAGCCCTGGAATTATATTGTTTTGGCCATAACGTCCTAACTATTCGGCCGATTTTAATGAACTTTGAAACCATTATGTTGTTTTACAATTTCTTTAAAATGATAGAATTGCTAAGGTCCTCCCAAGGAAAGCCCTGTAATTATATTGTTTGGGCCATAACGTTATAACTATTCGGCCGATTCTAACGATATTCAAAACCCTTACGTTGTTTTCATTCCACTTTGAATAGAATAATTGCCAAAGTCCTACCAAGTTTAGCTGGGAAATTATTTGGCAATAACATCATAACCATTAGGCCGATTCTAACCAAATTTGAAACCCTGATGTTGTTTTACATTCTTCTTCAAATGATATAATTACCAAGGTCCTCCAAAGGTTAGCCCAGGAATTATTTTGTTTGGGCAATAACATCATAACTATTCGGCCGATTCTAACGAAATTCGAAACCCTTATGTTTTTTTACATTTCCGTTTGAACTATATAATTGTCAAAGTCCTCCAAAGGTTAACTGGGGAGATAATTGGCACTTACCTCATAACTATTTGGCCGATTCTAAATATATTTGAGACCCTTTTGCTGTTTTACATTATCTTTCTAATGATATAATTGCCAAGGTTATCCCACTGTTAGTCATGGAATTATTAAAGTTTTTGAAGTTCGTAAGGTCCTAAATTAGAATAAGTGAGAGCACGCGACCTTTGGTCAGCAGACCTTGTTTTTTTAAGAGCACATCTGACGACTAGGGCAAAGGTCGCCGTACTCACACTGCAGTGATAGATTTAAAAACAATTAAAAACATGTAAATAACAAAAAAATGAATAAAGGCTAAGACATAAGCTAAAAACACCACCAACAAATGAAAACAAAAAAGGCAAAAAACAGCAAGAAAGAAGCGCGCTCCGGCGTCGGGGTAGGCCCGCCTTTCTCTTGCTTTCCCGCACAACGGATGCATCGAATGACAGCTATGCTAGTGCTTTAAAACATATGAAATGGAGGTGTCTTGAATTTCATTTCATTCTTTTCAAAAAATGTAATGCTTCCTGGAAAGCCCTATAGAATTTAGGTCGAGAACTTCTCGATTCCTCTCGTGAAAAAAATCTGGCTCCAGATAGAAGAGTGAATTTAACCATTTTTACAGACGATCGAGCACGTCCGATTGCGACACATACCACCTTAGATAAGCATTGCTCGCGATAATGTCGTAAGCTGAATTATATTCGAAATTTACAACTGATATTTGTCATGTTAAGGGGCAGGGCAACTTCGTAGTAGCTGAACTCTCGCCTAGCCTTCGCCGAAATACGTTTACCTTCAACATACGTGTATTACCACCTAATACCCCACGCGCCGAGCGATGACCTCGATCCCGGTGGCCTAGTTGAGCGCTATGGAGCACTCAAATTAAGGGTGTTTTCGCTTCTTTGCATCGTTTTTCTCAACCAGCGATTATAGCATCCAAAAAGGCAGTTGCATCATGTTTCATGTTGTCTGGAATTCATTAGGACATTTTTCACTGGGCACTCATTTGTATACAGTATAAATGACCAAGAGTACAGCAACACACCATTACACTTGTCCAACAATGTACAACAGGCTGCGAATAGTTTGAAAAAGTGTAGCTTTTCATCAAGTTTAAGTTAAGGTTAAGCTCGGGCATAAGAACCCAAGCACGTCTCCTCTCAGACCACCTTATGACTTAATGCACACCTAACAGCACAACTATCATGAATCAAATTCTAGTCGACATTAGAATTCCAAGTGAAATTCAGAACCAAATCTTCTTGAAGGAGGAAAAAAAAAAACAATCCAAGTGAAATTGAACTCCACGTGTCATTGGTATTCCCAGCGAACTCATTTTGCTAAAAACTTTGTATTTCCAGCTGCAGCTTTCTGGTGGAGAAATTGGCCTTCCAAACCGAATCTTTTTTAAGGAGAAAACACATTCCCCGTGAAATTAAACTGTGCTTTGCATTGGCATTTCTAGATGGATCTTCCTGGTAAAGAAATTGACAATTCTTGCAAAATTTAGCTCTGTGAAACATTTTCTTTTAAAACAAGATCTTCCTGATGGAGAAATTGCAATCTTACAGAAGCATTTTCATTTCAAGCAAAATCTTCCTGGTAAATAAATTTGCAATTCTTGAGAAATCCAACTTTAGGAAACATTTTCATATCAAGCGCGATCTTCTTACTGGAGGAATCGACAATTCTTGCGAAATTATCCTGTGAGAAACATTATCATTAGAGCCAAATCTCCTTGTTGAAGAAATTGGAGGAACTGACAATTCTTGCGAAATCAAACTTTGAGAAACATTTTGATTTCAATCGAGATCTTTCGGGTGGATAAATTGTCAATTCATACCAAATCAAGCTGTAAGAAACATTCTCATTTCAAACAAGTTCTTCTTAGTGGAGAAATTGGCAATTCTCAAGAAATCTAATATGCGAAGCATTTTCATTTCAAGCATATCTTCATGATGTTGAACTT
The DNA here is from genome assembly GCA_963969495.1 of Ceratothoa steindachneri. Lineage (NCBI taxonomy): Eukaryota > Metazoa > Arthropoda > Malacostraca > Isopoda > Cymothoidae > Ceratothoa > Ceratothoa steindachneri. Next base: position 222,431,830 of record OZ018318.1, read on the forward strand.
GTTAATTCTTGTGAAATCAAACTGTAGGAAAAATTTTTATTTTAAGCGTATCCTCCTGATATAGAAATTGGCCATTATTGCCAAATCAAACTGTGAGAAGCATTTTTATTATCTTCCTAGCAGAGAAATTAGCAATTATGGCAAAATCACACTGTAAGAAACATTTTAAATTTCAAGCAAGATCATTTTGGTGGAGAAATTGGCATACCTAGAAATTTCTTCGTGGTAAAGAAATTGTCATTTCCTAAAAATCTTCCTGCTCTCCATCTAAAATCTTCCCAAATTAAGGGAGAAGTAACAATTTAACCTAGTGACAGCAGAAAAGCAAATCTTTCTTAGCCACTGGTTTATTATGAATGTACAGGTTGGAGGATGCATCTTGTATAGGCCACTATTAATTATCATGGGGAAGTGGTTAGTTAAAAAGAGAAACAAGTTTTTGTGTTTAACATTTTAGTCCATGTTTTAATAACCAATCGAGTCTTGGCTAACTTTTTAAATAGTAGGTATGCATTGCTGTTTATGGGTGTAGAGTCTCTCCATCAGAGAGATGGATAACAATCTATGTGTGCTTCTTCGATCTAAAGTTTGTGAAATATGGCTAATACAGAATGTGAGGTGAAAGAGAGTGAACTTGGGTCATGTTGGGGCATGGGCTACTATTTACATTAAATCAAGATTAGTTTTTGTTTTGGCTTGAGCATTATGGGGAGAGGGAATTATTTTTTGTAGTGTGTCGAAAATTTAATTGCGAAATAAACTCGTAATCATATTTGAAGACGGATTTAGGTTATATTGGAAAATATATCTGCCCATCCATGTGAGATAAAGTTCCATGTCATCCTGCTAAATAAATCAAAGAATTGGATGCTAAAGTGTTACCAACATCTTTTACAACAAGATCAAATCCCTAACATACACTCAACGAGAAATGTGTGAGCACCACCCCCAAGAAGGAGAAAAAAATGCCTAAAATCCTCCAAAATCATCAGAATTATTGAACTCTTTTCACCACATGTGATCAAAGTTAACTCAAAGAGCAATTTTGCATCTCATTTTAACTGGAACTTATGGAGTTATTCTTAAAACATGAAATAAAATTCAAAGTATAAATAACCAGCTTATTTAGTGAAGGGTCTATGTTGTTCCGACTCCTTTCGTCGAAACTGCATAGTGCATACCATGCAACCAAAACACAGTTTGTCAATTATCGTTTAATACACCAATATTTAGATTTAGCCTGCCACATAAGATACCCACACAAACTTTATTGCTGCTCCTCCACCAAACGTGAGAGTAATTTGACGCAATGGAAGTTGACGTTTCCATTTTTCTCTGGCTTAAATCAATTACTCGGCCAAAATAACTTTACAGCTAATGCATGACTTCCTAACTCCAGCGTAAAAAAATTTCTTGTGATTTGTGGTGCCTCTGAAAACCAGATGTGGCACGATCGACCTCCCTCCACCATTTCCCAAATGGAACAAATGAAATATAGCGCTTTTCTCAAAACAAAGTCGAAAAAGGGCACTTAAAATGCAACACGATTCGCTTCTCTGATTTATACGCAAAGTTTGTCCGACAGATTCCTGTCACTTCATTTCGATGTCTTCAGAGTCTCGGTACGTAGCTTCATATATTGCAAATTTTCCAATTTTCCAATGTTCCAACTTTTCAATTGTATTTGCGAGGATTGTGTAAGAAATGACCTTGTAAGGGCTGAGAATAAAAGTCTTGCTGACCTACTTGATAGTATTTTTGCGAAATGTTTAAAAGAAAGTATGATTCGAATGGCATAGGTAAACTGTTTCCTGTATTTTTTTCGTAAAAAAGGTGGAGCAAGTAAGACTTAAAAGACTCTACGCCAATCAATCTCTTAACAGTAACATACAAATAAATACAAAACTCACAACGAACAAACTACGAGGGGTGGTTAATAAGTTTTGCAATTCGGATATAAGGAAACGAGATATGAGGAAAAGTGTTTTATTATTTTTTTGGATTACTACCCTTGACTTTAATGCACTTGTGCCACTTGTCCCTGAGGCTTCGAATTCCCGACAACCAGAAATCTCCCGACTGCTGTTTAATCCACTCCTGAAAGGCGAGCTGGACATCTTCATAGTCCCCAAACCAGCGTCCACGCAGTGCAGCCTTGAGCTGGCGGAATAAAAATTAGCCGCTAGGGACCAAATCTGGACTGTAAGGGGGATGGTTGAGCTCCTCGAATCCGCACTCGTGCAGGGCAGCTTGTGCAACTCTTGCCTTGTGGACTTTGACAATGTTGAAGTCGATCATGGGGCGTGAGGTTTTTAGGGACCCAACTGGCCATGGCAAAATTGTCGTGGGTGATGTTGATAACACTTTCATGTGATATTCCAAGCTCTCGCTCGATTTAATCGACCTTCACCCTTTGCTTTTTGAGGATCATCCTCTCTACACGGGCCACATTGTCCTCGTTGGGTAAGTCTGACAGGCGTCCTGGACGGGGGTCATCTTCAAGGGACTCACGACCATGGCGGAACTACCTATTCCGGTGAGCAATGGTTGCATAGAAAGGGGCGGTGTCGGTGTACACTGCAACCATGCGTTCATGGATCTCTTTTGCATTCTTGCCTTCCTTGGTCAAAAATTTGATTACTGCGCGGTGCTCAACCTTGTCTATAGTTGAAAAATTTGTGACTGACGATCTGCGATCAGCTACTGCTTCTTAAATAGACGAGGCAGGAGAGTGCGGTTGCAGGTCCTGACTTGTTATAACTTGTCCTAACACCGTCACAAACAGCCATCCCCCTTCCTCTGTTTTGTCCTACCGATTCGCAAAACTTATTGACTGCCCCTCGTACCTCGTATCACACTCGAGTGTAATATGTCACCGGAATACGCACGTTTCAGAATTAACTACAGTACTTATGATCATAGCTATGCTCTTCAACAATTTTGGCAGAGAGCAAATGAATATTAAATTCATCTCTGCATGAAAGTTGTAGACTATAAAAAGAGTTAGCTGAATCATGATGATTCACACCAAGTATCAAAATGCGAACATGATAACACCTGTTCAATGTTCTGTGAACACCGTAAAGGCTGTAAGACGTGACGTGGAAAGCTGTAACGAAAACAATAAAGCCATGAACAGCCAACATGAGCATAATAGGTATTCTGACTGCATCCGCACGCAGGAATTCAACCAGAAACTGTAGGACAAAGTGGTGGAAGCCCCGGGCAAGGAAATCCAAGTTTTGGCAAGAGAGATGGGCGTTGGCTTCACCACCAGGAAGCCAGGAGCTGGCCTTGAATGAGAACCTTCGCCGCCATTCGTGCAAAAGGCGCAAGGGACAAATTCTGACAGTCAAAGCCAAGCAGAACCCAGCTTGATGAAGGCAAAAAATCCGCTGAACAAGCTGAAGTATCCCACTTAGTCGGTGACGATCTAATTCTTCTGTGATGAAAAGAACCAATTGTACAACACTCAAATCAACAAGTGGTTTGCCTACATTCCAGGCGACGTTCTACGTATCATAAAGGCCAAGTTTGCCCAAAATGTGATGGTCTTTGTGTGTGTTTCCAGTAAGGATGACGTCATGCCACTCCACATCTTTAAGCAAGGTCTTAAGCTTAATTTAGAGGGATATGTGCAGCTCTTGGACTTTGGTACAAACTGGTTGTGAGTATTGTTGCTAGAAGGACATATATCTGGAAAGAGGCAAAAAGGTTTGTCATAAAATTGCTATGATTTCACTAGTACAATTTCTCTCCTCCTAATTCTCCAATTTTAATCCCATGGATTACTATGTGTAGGCGCGGTTGAGTAAGACACTAACCTCTCCGCCTGCAACACCATGCCGATGTTGCAGGTAGCGAAAATCAAGGAGGTACTTGATATCTGTCCTTGATAATGTTTCTCTATTTTGTGCCCTTTCGTTGTACATGGGCGGGGCATTACTCTGCTGTCTCTCATATATATATATATATATATATATATATATATATATATATATATATATATATATATATATACATGAAAGAGAAATTGGACGCGAATGAGCAATGAGACAAGAAACAGGAGTTTTTTAAAGACAAGAGAAAGGGACATTAGAAGAAGACTAGAATCAAAGAGAGCAGAGGGCAGCACAATGAAGGCAATCCTTTACCGAGAAGACAGAGATAACGCCAGGGGAAAAAAGTTTGAAATTCCTGGCCGGGACTCGAACCCGGGTCTGTTGATTGCCGGTCAGATGCTCTACCGCTTAGCTACCAGGTACAGTGACTGTACTTCGTCCAAAGCGTTACTCCATCAAACTCAGTATCTCTCTAAGCTAGGAACCTCCAAGGAATTTTTATACCACATCTTCTTACCCGCTCACAATTTAAAGGCTCATTCCCAAGTCGCATACAAAGAAGAAGGAGCAAATGCAAGTTCTGCAGGTGATAACAACCACCACAGGGCTTTCGCCATATTTGTTTTCTGCCTTTCAAAACAATTTTGAAGACAGAAACAAAGGTACAGAAACCTTGCATTGCAGACTATATTACAATATAGTACATGTCTCATTGCTCATTCGCGTCCAATTTTTCTTTCATGTACTATATTGTAATATAGTCTGCAATGCAAGGTTTCTGCACCTTTGTTTCTGTCTTAAAAATTGTTTTGAAAGGCAGAAAACAAATATGGCGAAAGCCCTGTGGTGGTTGTTATCACCCGCAGAACTTGCATTAGCTCCTTTTTCTATATATATATATATATATATATATATATATATATATATATATATATATATATATATATATATCCATAGTTATGCACGGTAGTTAGCAGTTTAATGGAGCATTCGGTGGTGAGAACTGCAGCTAATGTGGTGTGCTGCGTGCACACCACATTAAATCTACCCTTTTATTCCATTTTGTTATGATTAGTTGCAACACATGAATTTTAAAGAGGAAGCAATCCTGCGATTCTTTGTTTCAAACCATGTGATGCCAAGCGTGTTGAAATTTGGAGGTCTGAATGTCTGAGCTGCAGATTCTATTCTGCGAACTAAACCTTTATATATATATATATATATATATATATATATATATATATATATACATGAAGTTACATGAATTTGTGTACGCAAGGGACTAAGAATACGAGGATAATTTTAAATTAATATTTACACTGACAGTTTTACACTTATTATGGTGTTAACTCTAAATTAATAATTCGCTAGACTTTGTATACAATACTCTGGATTATTAATAATTTTACAGACTTTATACACTCGATTCTTCCTACTAAAATTATTGGTATTCTTCACACTACCGGAAACTGGATTCTTTTTTTTTATCATTCTTAATATTTTTAAACTGAATAAGCACTGAATATACGCTGGTGAATTGGTCCGCATTCGAATCTTTATAGACATTACTGGTATTGGAAACACTTTTACGATTGTTATTATTAATTTAAAAAAAACTTTACCCGACCGTATGGCGTGCGTTGTACCTTCTTGATCCAGCGTTTTCCTTTTGAGCTTCGATGATGAGCACTGTGTCCGTATGTAGAGAAAGCACAAACTCTTGTCGGGTTAGGTCTCTCCTGCGTTCACCTTTCGCGGTTCATCTTAGTTTATCGAGATGCTTGGAGTGGTCAAGTGTGTAGAAAAGATATAATCTTCTTACCATCCTAATGGTCGCTTCGTTGATGTCAATAGTGATTGAGGTAGCCAGGCTTGCTTCTTCTTGAGCTGAGCGTAGGCTTGGGGTTGGCTAATGATCAGAAGTATGTTCGTTTGTTCTTTTGTTGATTGTTGGTCGAATTCAAAACAGTTGTGTGCGTTTTTAATGTAGTTATACACATTTATCTCAAACCGGGCTGCCACACCCTACCATTAGAACCGTTTATATTTGTTGTTTCACAGATCCACAACAACTTAACAAGTCAAAGCACATACCACCCTTTATTTGCTCGGCTTCCCCCTGTTATCTAGAATTAATATCTTTTCATCTCATAGCTGTTTCTTTGCGTGTGTATTTTTGTGTGGCCGCGTGGGAAACTCCAGCTATTCGCTTGCTTATCTCATGTTTCTCTTAATTAATGTACAGTTGTGGTATAAGTATTTATCTATTTTGCATTGGTTCATTGCTTATTACCTAGCATATTATTTCAATAATAAATGTATGTGCCCTATTTTAGGATTTCCTAAGTCCGACAGGGTGCACATTTGTGAGGTTCCTCGTTGGGTCTATTCCATCTGGAAATTTGGGTGCCACAGATTATCCAAATCAAGCAGCAAGGTGCGCAGAATTTGTGGATCAAATTAAAAATGAAAACCTACTAGATAATGTCTTAATTAGTGATGAAGCGACTTTCCACACATGTAGTAAAGTTAACTGACACAATTGTTTCTGGGCAAATTAAAGACCAAGTGGTTTCATGGAATAGAAAAGAGACCCCAACAGTTAACGTGTGGCTTGGAATAACCAAATTAAAAATGTATGTCCTATTCTTTCTCCATAAAGCATTTGTGACAGGCAACATCTACCTTGATATGCTCCAACATATTTTCGAAACACACCTTGTTGATGATAGCATTGTTGATAGTGTCGTGTTTCAACAAGATGGTGCACCCTGTCATTATGCTCTAATTTTCCGACATTACCTGAACAGTCGCTTTCCAAATCGATGGATTGGACGTGGAGGAGCTAGACCTTGGCCTCCGCGCTCTCTAGATTTAACTCCCCTGAACTTTTTGGCGTATAATTTTATCAAAGCTTAAGTGTATCACTAAAATGTAGTAACTTAAGTTATATATTTAACTGAACTTACAGAACGCATACTTTCAGTAGTGCTGGACATAACTCTCGAAATGCTCCACAATGTTTTTCGCAATGCTAAAGATCGATTTGAAATTTGCAGAGATACGGACGGAGCACAATATTAAATAATTTAAATAAAGTTTTTCTTTTCTTTGGTTTATGATTATTTTTTCTTCTCTTTTTGTGATCATAAATTGAGCCTGAAAGATAAACATCATTTTATTTCTTTTTAATATCCATTAAAAAAGGATTAAGGAAAGGACAACCTGTGCATGGAACACTACAATTTTGTGTATAGCACAATTTGAACATGAGCATAATTTAACAAGAACTTTTCACAAACATTTTTAATTTTATCCATATATATATATATATATATATGTGTGTGTGTGTGTGTGTGTGTGTGTGTGGAAAACTCACACACAAAGTAATCGCGTGAGTAAGCAATAAATGCAACAAAGCCCACAGGGGAAAATAATACGAAGATTCCAATTACTTTCGAACTTTATTTCGAGTTTTTTATCAATGAATAACAAAAGTATTGAAAATTGTAATATTTATAAGGATGATACAAGAGGTAAGGGAACGCCCACAAAAAAAGCAAAAAACTAATCAACTAAATGAAATATTATGAAATGGAAACCTTAGGAGGAGCGAAGATAAATACAAAATAAGATCATTAAAACAGGTAATATATATATATATATATATATATATATATATATATATATATATATATATATATTTATTTATTTATTTATTTATTTATCGCCTTATCGATCAGTCAGTGTGTCCGACTCGTAATCTTATGGTCCCACCAATCTTGTTCTCGCCGATGTTCATTTGATTACTCAGGCGGGAGGGGGGGAGGGGTAGATACAGCAATAGCTAAAACCATGCATAACCCTGAAAATCTTCAACGGGAATAAGTATATATAAGCACTTTTAATGTCCTGAATTTTTTATTAATTTTAAAAATACATTGAAACCAAAAAAATTGAGAATCTCTGCCATACATTAAAACGAAAACCAAAGTTCCAAGTTGTTTCGAACTTTATTTGTGAGCATAGAACTTTATATACGCAACTGATTTACATTCTGCTCAGATCATCTGAAGCTCCAATTTATGCATTCAATTCTCTCGATAGGGAACAAAAGTTCCATAATTTTGTGGCAAGGATTACTAGCATTCTTTGAACCTCTGCAGGATATTTTTTTACTTTTTCATTTATTACTATTCCGCTTTCGTATATTCAGATTTATTTAAACTTGTTGGCTATGATACTGTTCCAATTATAAGCCTGGTTACAAGTATGAATAGAAAAAAAATATAGACACAAAAAATATTGTTTTTTTACATTGATATAAAAATAAATTAGGGTCATTTTCCTCGTAAATGATCAAAATAAGTTGGTTTCTAATAACGAGAAAATTCAGGTGAGAATTTCACGGACTTGATCAGAAATGCATCTAAAAGGGGTAAACACCCATTCTCTCTCTTTCCTCTGTAACATTTACTAATCGAGCATGAAATCGATAAATATTAATATTGTCTATTTAAAACTAAGAACCGTAAGCTAACGAGGGTATTTCCGCAAGGAGATTTGTGACCAGAGTTTATAAAATGTTGAAGATGAGATGAATTGAATGTTAAAAGTTATGTCGTAGAATGACCCTTGGTTTTGATCACTATACTCTTTGACACCCTTTTAGTAGCAGTATGCTTTAAGGGGCGTGAGTTACTTCTATGATGAAGTAGGCTTTGTTCTAAGAGTGCTAATTCAGTAGTTTTGTTCTGAAGGAAGAGCTATTTTTAGACACATAAGGATAAGAGGAAACACCAGAATCTACCAAAATAAACATGTATTTTGAATGAAACACTTAACTATATTACCAACCAACAGTTAACACATTTCTATCTTTGGCATCAAAGATCTTTCAATGACAAAAAATAAACAAATAGGCTTACCGTAAACATACCAATTGCCGATTAGTATTTTTTTTTATCGCGACTGTATTTGATTAGCGTTAAACATTAAATAAACGTAGTCTCGTCTACAAACACATATGACCTAGGTTCAAGAACAATGGTTTCTACTCTCCTTTAAAACGTGCGACGTACTAAACTTCTACTATCGCAATAAAGATATAAATGTTATTGTTAACTTACAGGTAGGTATTAGGGATTGCCCGATGTCGCTGGAGGACTTATCTCTCGCTTTGAAGTGTTGTGGCCGCTGGTTGAATTTTCGTCGAGGAGGGATTGCTTGTCGCCTGTGACGGGGGCTGATTCTTCAACGTAATTAAAGAACGGGAGCTCGTTGGGGCTGGGTTCTTCTCATCTCACTCTTACGGAGCTTGAGATGTGAGAGTCGCTCGAGTGTGAGCGGCTTTGCTTTTCTTCAGTCGGACTTCTTTGCAGACTGAAAAGGCTTCTTCGGTATGGCACCGATATAAAGCTTGACTATTTAGGTTAATACGGCCCTGAAAGGAGGGGATCGATTTTCTCATTCTAATCCTATCGTTTCTCACGGAAATAGTTTTGTATGGCTGAAGGATCGATCTTCACGAACTAACCCTTCTTCTGGTGTATTGACTTCTAATCTTCTTGTCTGGCTGAAAGATCGATCTTCACGAACTAATCTTTCTTCTGGCGAATCAACTTCTAATAATCTTCTTGTCTGGCCGATGGATTGATCTTCACGAACTAATCCTACCCTGGCGTATCGACTTCTGATAATTCTCTTCTCTTTCTTTGCGGGGCTTATTTATAGGCGGATTGCGGCCCCATCTAAAGGGGGAAATGACCAGGCCACAGAGGCAAAGGGAGGGGGGGGGCGATTGGTGAGTTAGCATCTGGGGAGAGCGAGAATTCCTGAGGTGGCACTGGGTTGCCCAAGTCAGCTCGCAAATTAAAGGCTCGCAACCACCCCGCTACTTGGCATGCCTTCTGACTCGCACCGCTTTTTTTTCCATAACCACGGGGTTATGGGTCTCGTAGGTAATTGGATCGTTAGAGCGTCGTTTAAGGACCTTAGGTGGTCGCCTTAAAACCGATGTTAGCTCCAACTGCCCACAGCGGCGGGGAGATCACACATGGTAATAAGTTTCGCCGGCTACCTTTCCCACGCTTCTCCACATGATGGGGGGGGGGGCTTTAATGTACCTATACTCCTCCAGGATGCTTGATGTAGCCATTTCTCTACATTTACCTCCCTCCTTAAGAAATTAACGGGAAGGGGGGGGGGTCCAATCCGACGCTTACAATAATATACATGGGTAACTTACGGAACATTATATTATACAATAAATTCTAGTTCACTCGGGAATGCCTCGATAACATTTTACCTGACCTTACATTAATTCCTATATTACTGTGCCAACTTAGGATTTTCTTACCTACCACTAGAGGGTTACTCACCCCTACCTTCTTACAATTCTACTGATTTACACTTAACTTTGCTATAATACAATAGTTGGGCTGCTCCTTAATCGTCGACAGGGTTCCGACTTAACGAGTCGGCCATACAATTGTTGGACCCTTTTATATAGTGAATGGAGTACTGGTACTCCATCAAGAGTAAACTCCATCTCAGGAGTCTTCCATTCTTACTCTTATTTTTACTTAAGTATGACAACGGTTTATGGTCGCATTCCAACTTAAACTCGCGCCCTATTAGATAATATTTGAATTTACCTATGGACCATATTATAACCAAAGCTTTGATTTCGATAGTAGCGTAGGCTTTTTCTCTACTCAACAGTTTCCTACTGACATAAGCTATGGGATAGGCTGTTTCGTCATCTTCGTATTGAAGCAATACTCCGCCTAACCCGTTTTGACTAGCGTCCGTGCGAAGGCCGAAGATCTTGTTGGGATTTGGTAAGCGAAGAATGGGCACAGTTATGAGTTTTCCTTTTAGAACCTCCAACTGAGTTATTGCATGGGGGTTCCAAGTGACAGGGTCTGACGCTGTCTTTTTTAACAAATCATTCAGTGGGGCCGCAATGGAAGCGAAGTGTGGTACAAAACGCCTATAGAACGAGGCCGCTCCCATAAACGATCGGAGTTGTTTCTTTGTTTTCGGCCGGGGCATCTTGACTATGGCGTCCACTTTTTCTTGCTGGGTAGTCAAGTGTTTTTGTCCTATTTTGAATCCCAGGTGGTCAATGGATTCGTAGGCAAAATAACACTTGGTCGGCCCGGCGGTTAGACCTTGCTCCTTCAATTTCTCCAGCAATGAGCGTAAGGCGTGTAAGTGTGACTCCCATGTACGGGTAGCTACGTACACGTTGTCGAAGTAAAACGACACGTCACTTAGGCAAGCGATAATTCGCCTTATCATCCTATTATAATTGCTACCGGCTGTAAGTAGTCTGAAGGGTAGCCTGGGAAACTGTAACAGACCTCTCTCGGTCGCAAAAGCCGTCAGTTTTTTGGACTCCTTAGCAAGAGGTATTTGATAGTAAGCTTTACACAAATCCAATTCGGTGATGAATTTAGCGTCTTCAAATAAATGGAGATTTTGATCTATTAGTGGGATGGGCTCGGCGTCGAAAACGGTCACTGAATTCAATTTTCGAAAGTCCACGCACATCCGAAATGATTGACTAGGTTTCTTAACCATTACTATGGGGGAGCAATAATCGGACTCCGATGGCTCTAAAATTCCCAATTTTAGTAAATTCCGGACTTCCTTATTGAAGGCTTTTCGTAGGTGGATCGGTAAAGGATATGGTTTGCTTCGAACCACTGAATTAGTTTTTAGTTTTATTTCATGGATAAAATCCTTGGCACATCCGGGGTTTTCAGAAATGACTTCTGGGAATTCCATGAGCAAGTTCAACATTTCCGCTTTTTGTTGAATCCTTAAGTGGGGATTTATCTTTAAATCCACCCGAGGGTCTTCCGGGGTAGGTGAGAGCGAGGGAAGTTCGTATACCTCGTCTTGTTCCACACACACGGTGTGTATGACTTGCAGGGGCGTACCAGGGTAAACGGCATCCATCGGTTCTTCTTCGTCTAGAAGGGTAATATTCTTTATGCACGCACGGCGGTGATATTTTTTTAGCATGTTTATGTGATAGGTTCTTCAAACCTGTTGGGGTATCTATCAAGTAATCGACTGGACCCCGTGCCTCGATTACTTCAAACGGTCCCTTCCACTGGGCCCATAACTTATTATTTTCGGTCGGGAGTAATAATAAGACTTCATCTCCTGCCTTTAATTTTCGAGCCTTTGCTTTCATTCTGAAGTAGTCCCGGTATTTGGCTAAATTTTTCTCGGCGTTCTCTCGAGCTAAGCCAAAGCAGTATTCTAGGCGCTCTCGCATATCTGTCACGTAGGCGTAAGACGATTTGATTTCTTGGTCGATCTTCGCGTTGGAAAATAATTCCTTAAGAATACTCATAGGACCTCGCACATTTCTCCCGTATAATAGCTCAAAGGGCGAGAATCCCAACGTCCGATTAGGTATTTCTTGGCAGGCGACAAGGGCTGCAGGCAGGTATCTGTGCCACTGTGTAGGGTTGTTTTGACACAACTTCTTCAATAGATTTTTGAGATTCCCGTTTAATTTCTTGCCAATTCCGTTAGCGGATGGATGAAATGGATTCGTAAAAATTGGCTTGACTAACAGTAGTTTATTAAAATACTCCATCAATTCTGAGGTGAATTGGCGCCCTCTATCCGAAAGAATTTCTTTAGGCAGGCCTACTCGTGCAAATATTGAAATTAATACTTCCGCGCAGGAAATAGTGTCAATCTTCCGTAGTGCGACGGCATCTGGGAACCGGGTGGCACAATCCACTAGGGTGAGGATGTAGGAGTGTCCTCCACTTGAAAGGGGGTGAATTGGTCCCACCAAATCAATAGCCACTCGAAAGAATGGTTCGGTTATAACGGGCACCTTTTGTAAGGGTGCGGGAGGTACCCGTCCTCTGGAGGGATCCTTCTAACACACATCGCATGATCGGCAATAGGCCACAATTTCCCTGGAGGACTGGGGCCAATAAAAGTGTCATAATATCTGCTGCGCCGTTTTGTTGTGCCCAAAGTGTCCGGCTAATATTCCATCATGCGTGGTATTAAAAATTCTTTGCGTGTATTCTTGAGGTACACACAGTGCTTTCTTGTTCTCCTTATCCTCCTCGCTGATAGTACGGTAGAGAAGTGAGTCTTCTACGATATACTGGATAGGCTTCTTTCCTTTCACTTGGAGAGTTTCACCTTTAATAGCTTTCTCCCATAGAGGTTTAAGAGTGGGGCATTCCTTCTGAGCACTGGCAAAGGAAGTCAATTTGAACCCATTGTCTTCGAGGGTAATCCTCGGGGTCAACTTAGCAGGTTGCTCTTTCCTCTGGGCTTCTTGTGCCCGGGTGACTACTTGTTGGGCCAGTTCTTGCTGTGGAATTAGGGGGTTTTGTCTGATTAGTACTGCGCAGAACTTAATCGGGGCTACTACCACGTCCGTCCAACCGGTGAAATATCTGCATTGTATATGACATCTCACGACGGGGAATCGATTGTCGCGTCCTAAAAAGTCGTGGACGATTGCGAATTTCTTATGTTAGGGTTTACTGGGGGCAGCAACTTGTCGGATACCACTATTCACGTACATCCGGTGTCTCTGACTAAAGTGGATACTCGGCACCCATTAACAGTGCCCTCTTCAAATTGTAGGCCGCCTGGCGAACTTTTGTTGAATAGAAAGTTTACCTGTTGCTGGGGCCCTTCGGATGTTGGCGCGGGGACGTAGGACGAATCAGCTTGTCCTGCTGGGATCGTGGCAGTCAGGTTTTGCACCTGTTGTATCGAGGTCTCCCTCAGTCGGGAGTTCTGTGGGCACTGGAAACTCAGGTGACCTATTATCCTGCAGGTATAACAAGTGACGGGATTCCTGGGATACGTGCCGGTATTAAGGTATGATCCTTGTGGAATCCTAACTTCTTTTTGATTTTTTTCTCCTTCAAAATTTGGTTTATATGTTCCTTTTGCTACTGAGAACTTAAAGGGCTTGTTCTGTAAGTGCCTGGGTGGCGGCCCATTTTTCTTTGGGGAGGGAGCCTTCTCTTTCTTGTACTCCTTCGGATATAAACGATGATTTACCGCGTGGAGGTCAGCCTCGTCCAGACACTCGTTGAAGGTAGAAGCTTTTCGGTCCTTAACGAATGCACGGATTTCCTGGGGGAGTGTACTTAGTAACTGATCTCTAATCATGAAGTCGACGACCGCAGCGACTTTGTTCTCTACCCCTTCTGACTCCATCCAAAACTGTAGGCTTCGACGAAGCTCAAAGCCAAAATGTTTGTATGTTTGTCCAGGTCTTATACGAGCCTGCCTGAACTTCTTCCTATATTCTTCCGGGTTAAGGTTTGTTGCTGAGAAAAGTTCGGCTTTGAGAGTGGAATAGTCCACAGTCGCTTCTGAGGGTGAAGAAACGAATATCTCTCTCATCCTACGATTAAGTAGTGGTAACAGTCTGGCGACCCCATCTTCTTCTAGGTCCCAATTATTGACTTCAAATATTTTCTCAAAATGGGAGAGATATGAGCATAAATCTTCTTCGTCCTTGTACTCCGGGAGTTTCATGCTGGCCGCTGGTGACACTCCTGTTCTGGATGACACTGACTGCACCTCTAACTGGGTTTTACTGAGCGCTCTTTCGTGGGCCCTTATCTTCTCTCTTTCATCAGCTTCCATTTTCATTTTACGTTCCTCTCTCCTTTCTTCCCCTTCGTTTCTCTCTTTCTCCTGAATAAACGAGCTCAGATCGGCTCCTTCCAGTCCGAGGCTTTGACCTTGCTTCCGATAAAGGTCAAACAATGCCATCGCGCTTATGTCAGTCATCTACCTTGTTTTTAATCAAACCTGACCTACTTCATCACCGAAACTTACCACTTGGCCTAACAATTACCTCTAACTTTACCAATTTTCCTCTCGTCAAATATTCTATTATTCCTGGTGTTCCTTTTATGTGTTAGCTCTTCCTTAAATAGACACCGCTGGGTTCTTTCCAATATATGACCTAAAGAACTGACACCACTTTTAAAATATGTCGTAGAATGACCCTTGGTTTTGATCACTATACTCTTTGACACCCTTTTAGTAGCGGTATGCTTTAAGGGGCGTGAGTTACTTCTATGATGAAGTAGGCTTTGTTCTAAGAGTGCTAATTCAGTAGTTTTGTTCTTAAGGAAGAGCTATTTTTAAACACATAAGGATAAGAGGAAACACCAGAATCTACCAAAATAAACATGTATTTTGAATGAAACACTTAACTATTACAAACAAAGAGTTAACACATTTCTATCTTTGGCATCAAAGATCTTTCAATGACAAAAAATAAACAAATAGGCTTCCCAAAACATACCAATTGCCGATTAGTATTTTTTTTATCGCGACTGTATTTGATTAGCGTTTAACATTAAATTAACGTACTCTCGTCTACAAACACATATTACCTAGGTTCAAGAACAATGGTTTCTACTCTCCTTTAAAACGTGGGACGTACTAAACTTCTACTATCGCAATAAAGATATAAATGTTATTGTTAACTTACAGGTAGGTATTAGGGATTGCCCGATGTCGCTGGAGGACTTATCTCTCGCTTTGAAGTGTTGTGGCCGCTGGTTGAATTTTCGTCGAGGAGGGATTGCTTGTCGCCTGTGACGGGGGCTGATTCTTCAACGTAATTAAAGAACGGGAGCTCGTTGGGGCTGGGTTCTTCTCATCTCACTCTTACGGAGCTTGAGATGTGAGAGTCGCTCGAGTGTGAGCGGCTTTGCTTTTCTTCAGTCGGACTTCTTTGCAGACTAAAAAGGCTTCTTCGGTATGGCACCGATATAAAGCTTGACTATTTAGGTTAATACGGCCCTGAAAGGGGCGATCGATTTTCTCAATCTGATCCTATCGTTTCTAACGGAAATAGTTTTGTATGGCTGAAGGATCGATCTTCACGAACTAACCCTTCTTCTGGTGTATCGACTTCTAATCTTCTTGTCTGGCTGAAAGATCGATCTTCACGAACTAATCTTTCTTCTGGCGAATCGACTTCTAATAATCTTCTTGTCTGGCCGATGGATCGATCTTCACGAACTAATCCTACTCTGGCGTATCGACTTCTGATAATTCTCTTCTCTTTCTTTTTGGGGCTTATTTATAGGAGGATTGCGGCCCCATCTAAAGGGGGAAATGACCAGGCCACAGAGGCAAAGGGGGAGGGGACGAATGGTGAGTTAGCATCTGGGGAGAGCGAGAATTCCTGAGGTGGCACTGGGGTGCCCAAGTCAGCTCGCAAATTAGAGGCTCGCAACCGCACCGCTACTTGGCGTGCCTTCTGACTCGCAACCTTTTTTTTCCATAACCACGGGTTTATGGGTCTCGTAGGTAATTGGATCGTTAGAGTGTCGTTTAAGGACCTTAGGTGGTCGCCTTAAAACAGATGTTAGCCCCAACTGCCCACAGCGGCGGGGAGATCACACATGGTAATAAGTTTCGCCGGCTACCTTTCCCACGCTTCTCCTCATGAGGATGGGGGGGGGGACTTTAATGTACCTATGCTCCTCTAGGATGCTTGATGTAGCCATTTCTCTACAAGGTATATGACTGATTTTTCTTTGAGATTACTTTGGTGAGGTAGTAAGGAATTACTTACCAGAAGTGAGTATATAAGGTAACTTAAGCAGTGTATTTGGGAATAGAGTGTCTGGTAAGATTTCTGAATAAAAATTTCCATTCAAATACTGGCCATATTTGTAAAAAAAATCAAATTCCTCTCACTATTCGTAATAGGGTTTTGTACAGGTAGTCCCAACCACTTATTTATTATTATTTTATTCACCAAAGATACACGGCTCACAATAGAAGAAGACCGCTTGGATGGCCTTACAGCGTAAAATTAAAAGAGGAATAAACAGAAAATAGTATTGCATCTTAAGAATTAAGGGGGGCTATTAGTAATGGATGAAGAATGTCTATATGTTTTTGTGCCTATTAAAGGTGTTCATATTCATAGATGAGCTTCCGGCTGCGTCTGTGAAGCGAGAGAGAGAGATAAAAAAAGAACCCTCCTCTACGCCTCGTCTGTTAAGAGTGCTTATATTATTTCCCTTCTCGTTCCGCGCGAAGCAAACTTGCCTGGAAACAGAAATTTTATCCAACTAAGAGACATTTGACTTAAGTAATTATTCTATCTACTGCGCTATATCCACAGGGAAACCCTAGAATAAAATAATACATGTAATATTCATAGAAGGTGTATTTGCTGACTGCACGGTCTCTTTTATGAAGGGATCAAAGCTTCCCAGAAGACGCTTTAAGCGAGGTCCATTAAACACGAGATTAACAATGAGGTTCGTTCCTGGGCTTGCACCTGCATACAAAGCCAATGAGCACAGGTACAACGACACACCGTCAATTCTATTATCCCTGGGCCCGAAATTCCGAACATTTTCACCTTACACTGCTTACATCGAAACAGCGATACATCAGGGCAGCTAGCCTGCATATCAAGAGCAAGGTGGATATAAAGAGAACCGAAAACAATGTAATTCTCTTTTCGCATTAAATTCCATTTTTTACGGTATTTCAGTGCAGGGCAGGGGAGTGGGGGAATATTTGGGGACGCCAGCTATCGAATTCCCCAAAAGACCTGCATCTACATATCAGCGCCTTCCCGTATTCTTGCAAAGCTTCATTCTTTCTCTATGAAGGATTAGAGCAAGAAACGAACTCTTCTCTGCCTTTCGACAGATAAAAATGCCCAAAATTCCGAACATTTTCACCTTAAACTGCTCACATCGAATAGTGGTTCATCAGAGCAGCTAGCCCTCATACCAAGATCAAAGTTGCCATCAAAGGAACCGAAAACAATGCAAGTCTCTTTTCTGTAATATCTTGAGACAAATGTAAGGGCAACCGTACTTTAAAGTGACTTCAAAGTTAGAAAGGACAAAAGATTATTTTACTCTATGTGAAGGAATAGGCTGAGGGGTGGTTGGAGTTTTGCCCGACCCATATATATATATATATATATATATATATATATATATATATATATATATATATATATATATATATATATATATATATATATATATATATATATATATATATATATCCTATTATCCTGAATGCGGAGGAGTCGTCGTACTACTCCTTATACTCCGTTCGGCCCGTGTCCTGAATGGGTTTATTGACTCAGAGGGCTTAGAGGTTGGCTACGGAGGGACTGGAATGAACTTGCCAGCAAGCGACCCAAAGGAAGTTAGATACACAACAATATGAAAATAAAGTTTTAATGAACACTAAACAGGAAAATATATATATATACAAATAATATACTTTGAGAGATGAATTAATAAGTGTATCTCGGATATCTCACTTGGCTTGAAAATTACTATTCACCATACAATTCCCTATACACTTGTAATGCTGGTAAGTTTCGCGGTGAAGTCGGGGAATGTGAAAGGGAAGGGTTACCTTGGAACCTAATGTTTGGGTGGCTCTGGTGAGTGAAGGTGGTAGGGTAAGGGATGGAGACGATGAGGTAGGTTCTCCAGGGACCGACCTGATCCCACAATTCCGTCACGATTCTTGCTGGAAGAAGGTGGTAACGGGAGCTTCTTGTTAAAGAGGATCCCACGCTCGTGAACTCCGAGGAATCTTGGGTGCCTCTGTGAGGGTTGGGGTGGGGGTGAAGTGACCTATCGACGCGTAGGGTGACGGAGAAAAGCCGAGATGTAGTTTTATCCTTAGGAAACCAGAGTGAGGCTGTTTGTAGCTTCGGCTCTTACACGTGAGTACGAGCTTGGGTTCGCACTAACTTGCAAACCAACGGGGTAAGGAGCCTCCCTAATTGAGGCCGATCTCCTATCTGAAGACTTGATGCTTCGACGAATTACCACTACATCGATAGATGGCAATTCCTGCCCCACCAGACGCTGTGCAAGTTCTACTACTGAGGGTTAAAAGAATTCGTCTTTTATAATCGAAACTCGGGAGAGGTTCTCAGGGCGCCGGAAGTAGATTAGATATCAAGCTACTCCATTTCGTCCTTTATAAACTTCCGGCAACTATCGGAAGCGAAGATGGGCTCCCATTTATCGATAACAAGTCGAGGAAGGAACTCGGTGGTTAGCTGAAATGACCAGCGGTTTCTTCCGGCTGAACACCACCAGATATTGGGCCGGAAGGGGAAGGGTTGATAAGCGGCCCGCCCGGAAGGGAGGTGGGCAAAACCTGGGAGCATTATGCTATTCTCCTACACTATAGTTGTTTTTCAAAATGCTGTAGCAGCAGCCAATGGCCTGAATGGAGTAATAAATGTATGTCACTAATTAATCGCCTCTTTGTACAGGAAACTGTAGATAGCCCTGATTTGAAGAAGGTGTGTTTTGTCATAGGGCGGTTTGCTTTTTTGTGAAAAAGTGACGAAATGGCTACTTCATCGCTTAACTATCTATGACAGTCTGATGCGCTCACGAGTGTCATCATCGTCACTAACTCTATAATTTAAGGAGGGGATTTTTTGAGTATTTGAATAATAATTTCATCTTAGTTTGGTTCTGACTTATGTATATTTTAAATTTGTATCAAGGTAATTTCTAAGAATTTCTTTTGAGTTTGAAAAAAAAAATAGTTTAGTTCAGAAAAAAATAAATATGATTATCCAATTCTTTATAATGTTTTAAAAGAAAATGAAATACAATTGGTGAAGGTCAGAAAATTTATTAAAATTTAAGTAAGGCTGCTTCTTTATTTTATCTATAATTATATTTTACCAACATGATTTTTGGAAAGGGGGGGGGGATAGTTTAAGAGTTCATTTTAAAAATATTATAATTGGTGAAGTTCAGAAATTTTATAAAAGTTTAACCATTGTTGCTTTTTTTTTAGATTTTATATTTTAATTTTAGTAGCGAAGCGCAAGCTCCCCCGTAGGGGGGGGGGGAGTGGGGAAGCCATTGTCTGGTATGTTTATATTTCAATTTCCTAAATTTTGTTTCAACTACACTACAACATTTCCGCTAAGGTTTTATTCCCTTTATACCATTTATATTTATTAATACCTTTTTGCAACACAATTATAAGCGAAGGAGAAAGTGCATTGAATAAGTAATATGTACAAATATTAATTAAGAACCAGGAAAATATTAACTAGTATAGAATAAGCACCGCTTCTTGCATGACTGAAGTGATCCCTAAAAAAAAACGTTCTTTTATAATGGAAAACATGGACTATCCTCTAATGAAATAGATCGAAGATTCAAATCAGAAATGGATTCCTTTGAGTCAGGTAGAAATTCAGGGAGAAGCAATGAGTCTATGATAATTTGGAAGCACATGAAACGGAAACTAGCGACATTAAACGACTGCAAGATTATGAATTGGATTTACAACCTGAACCAAAAGAAAGGCTACATGGACCAACAATTCTTAAAAGTAGACAAAATGGGTCTGTTCGGCAAAGGAATAACACCCCACATTTTTTTAGCCGAAAAGGAAAAAAACAAAAAACTGGCTCTAAAATGTCTAAAGACCAATGAAACCGTTACTAGGATTAAACGTTTCAGGTGATTTTACATTGAATCCAATGACAAAGCATCGCGCTACAAACACAAAAGCTTTTAAAAGATTTCCTAAAAGACCCTTACCTCCTTGTTGGCAAGCAAAAACACTCGCAAGGGGATATCATGTGATATATGGAGGCTTGTGAGCCCTCCCACCTCACCCTACGCAATTGACCTTCCTGGTCCCCATGCATGAGGATCTACACATTTTAACTTTCTCTAGCTTCACCCCTTTCTTTCCAAATTTACTTCGTGATACAGCCTTTTTGCTCTTGAGGATTAAATCCAAGAAAAAATGGTGGTTCACAACGTTTTCGTCCCGAGGTTGAGTGATAATGGAAAAGTTATGGCATCCCTTTTAAATTTTCTCGTTAAACACTGACCTGGTTATCCAACTTTGACAACACATTAAATGAAATCGTCAATTTTCATTTTATCCCCCTAACCTGAAATTAACTCTAAAGACTAATACCAAAGAATTATTGCTACATTTAGTGTTTATTCCTTAGTACGACCATTTATTCAAGCCAGAAACCTACAAGAGAGAGAAGCTGGGCCAAATTTCAACGTAAAAGGATGGTACTAAAACATTTTTGGATCTTGGCTTGAACTGACTTCTAGAAACATGTGAGCTGTGTGGCAAAATACTTTGTCACAGTGTGCATAAAATGTTTCGTTCTTTGAAACAAGATAAAAGTTTTAGAAGAAATTTTGGAGTTGGAAAAAAGTCTTGGTTTTGAAAAATTTAGATTTTGAAAATGTCTTTCAATGGAGCAAATTCTATTCAAATGCTGTTATGATGAAACTGTCATGGGGTTAGATCAATCAAGGGCATATGAATAAAAACATGATCAGAATCTCGAACATGTTGCACCTGCAATGGAATTTTCTTTTAAGAATCCTTTAATTTGTATTCAAAAAATAGACGACACTCGATTTTCTAATGAACGCCTATCCTGATATAGAAAGAAGCGACGAAATCTCCATAACCCTATTAGATTTTACCGATAAATAGTTGGAGATGAAAAGAAAAAAATAGGATGGTTGAAAAGCAATGAATGAACTTTTTACGATTTTTTCTTAAGTTACAAGGATTGTTTTTCATATCTGTGCTATTTTTCTTTGTTTTTATATAAACTAATTGGATTTTACTTGCATTGATATTAAACTATAGAGTAAAATTGCTCATTATTTTTTTTCTTATACTTATTTTTGTGGTGGAAAGAATTATGTATATTAGAACATTATGACTAGACCTCTACCAGCGTGGTTTTCAACAGCGCGGATATCCATTAGAACGAATATGCAACTTATTCATGTACTCAGAATATACAGGATGTTTTTTAAGAATTGTATATAGTTTGAGATGTAAAGGGTGCCAGGGCTAACTTTGACGGTTTACATACATAAAAAACCCGGAAATATCACATTGAAAAATAAATGCATTTTGAAAATTAAAAAAATATCAATTAGATTATAGCTGGGAAATATATTTTGCTCAAGTAACCGCCCAAAACTTCCACCACAGCCTCAGGTTGGCTGCGGAACCTGGCGCATGCGTCCTTGATTGGGTTGCTGGGAAGATCTTCGAACACATCCTTGATTTTGCCTGTACTTGTGTTCCTTTCTGCTGACGATGGTTTTGTAGTCTTATTTTCAACTGCCCATGTCACGTATTACACCCTTTGCAATTTTATCAAAGAATTGAACAACAGTCATTATGTCGGCATTTTGATATCCGGCGAGAATCATCATCTTGGAGGCAACTCTTTTCCAATATTCAGATGAATTTCAGTCCCACATGTCAGCAAACTTTTTCTCAACTTAAACTATACTCTCTATGCTCCCTAAAGCTGTGGATTGTTTACCGATACATCAAACTGCTTTTGACCAAAAAAAAACCATTAAAAATCATAAAATTTACCTCAAACATCCTCTATTGATTAATAAAATAAGTTTGGGCTCTAAATTTTTGTACATTTAAGCTTCAAATTATGATGCAAACTTACTAAACCAAATACAACGTTTGATTAGTTCTACTAATTATCGCGTATGAAAAATACAGTAGTCTAAAAACTTTGGTTCATTAGTGTATATCGCGGTCATTTTCGCACTTGATTCCTCATTTTTCTACTCTAAGATTTCGCCCTCATCTCGCTGTACAGTTTGTCATTGCAGGTCTGTCTCGTCACGATCAATTTCCGTTATTCAGTAACCGCCCATTCATTTACTCATTTCGCCATTTTTCATTGACTGTTCAAATTCCTTAACTATTCTACCTCAAAAGACCACCAAGCAAACCAGGCCTAAATTTTATTAATTATAGTAGAATATTCCATTTATCCATTACATGTCAATTTTAAATCAACCTTAATTTCTTTTTTTTGCAATATTTCCTTTCTGTTTCTGCTATTCCTTAGCAGCATGTTTTACCCTTCCTTTTCCTTTGCTTCCTAATCAATCGAAGCACGTATATATCATATAGAATAAACATATGCTTTTTTTTGTTTTTAGTATGGGGTTTACCACTGATTTATACTAGAGTAGTAACTAAATGGTGAAGGGATACTAGTATTCTATTGAGAAATTTACTGTTTTCGATACAGCTTTTAAGAGCTTTAAAGATATCTTTCCTTCACTCAACCCTTACAGGATTTTTCTTTCGGAAATTACTTCTTGAAAGATCCCTACTCATCCTTCTATAGGATTTAATTTTGTTACTTACTTCTTAAATGATCCTCACTCAACTCCTTAGTGAAGTAAAGATACACTTTAGATAGTAACTTTTCCCATGGAGTTCAATTAAATTGACTACCCTGGGAGTTAACTTTGGCATTTTGAGCGTCTATTCACCAAGGAGAAGATGGCCTCGTAAACTCTGAATTCTAGTCCTAACATTCGTGTTTAGAGGTGAAGTGTATTTTTCCGCAATGTTTAACATCTCTAGGCACTTTTATCATTCTTTCTTCCTATTTAATCACCTTTTGCAAGAAATAAAACGAAGTATTTAAGTCACTTTAATGCTTTTGTGTACCTCTGGGTCATAAAAACAGTGAGCCAATCGTCTCCCAGGCATAATGCATGATCTCATTTCAGATTCTCCATCAGAATCAACGCCAAAGGGGTCTGTTGCGTCTTAAAAGGCTCCGTTTTACGAATTCCCCTCCGTCAAACCGCTTCTCATATTTTGGATTATCCTTGATTTACGTAAAGAAATACAATGCAATGAAACCTGCTTTTGTTTTTACTTTAATGATAAAGATTAATGACTTATGAGCTACAATTTAATTTCTTCGGTATTTGGTCCACGTAAATTAATATTGAATATTTTTGTGATTCTAGGATAATTTTGCTAATATCTCAGGACTATAATAGTTGCACATTAATTACACATTACAACAATTACACATTAAACATACATTTTTACTTTGGAAATTATAATTTCTCTTTTTTTATTACCAAGTTATTTCCCAATGAATAAACCCTCTTTTCAATTGGATAAGATCAGAAGAACTGCTTACTTCCCTAACCTCTTGCTTTCCCTCCATAAGAACTTTCATCTTTTGGCTTTATTTTCCTTCATTTTTTTTAATTCCTCTAAGGTTAATTTCTTAACTCACCTTTTATGTATTCTTCCTACCTAAATCCTTTCATTATTTTCGTTTAAGAAATAAAAACTGCGACCTAAACCCTTCTCTTTATAAATATTGGAAATATATATTACACAATGGATTTGCTTAATAACACTGCAAAAAAACAACCTCGGACCTCTCCACGTTATTTGAAGAAAAAGTGCGATTTCATCCCGCAGTGGAAAACGTCACTTCCTGATCGGGAACATTCGAGAAGTTTCGACTCCTGGGCATATTGGGGAATTATCCCGTAATCCCGCGAATTTGTCCAGAGCACTCCTCCCGTCGACGAGGAGAGAACGAGCCGCTTGTTTTTTATTCGCGCCTTGCAGCTAAAAGCTGAATTTTCGTCCGCTTCACGGATTAATATTTCTGGAGTTTCCTCACCCCTTGCTTTTAATCCCCCTTTCTTCCTTCCGGATCACTCGTACAAATACCCGGTTTTTGACTTGAGAGCAAGGAGTCCCGCACGCACCTCAAAGTCTTCCTCATAGTCTCGAGTCGAAGCCCCTTGAATGTTCATAAGACAGCAAGTTTTTCTTCGCCGTGATTCTACCCCAGTCAATTGGTAGTTTCTGTGAACGGCAATTCTTTGAAGCTGCGACAGTTTCCCTTCGTTTAATCGATCCGAAGAACATCTACATCGATTACCTTTGAGGAAAAGAAGTTTCCTCTTTCAGTGCAATTTGGAGGAATCCCACATTTCACCGTCGAACGTCATCCTGGAAGATTAGCTATCTTCATCGCTATCCCTCAGAAGGTTGGTTCGGATCGTGCCCCACTCTCCTCATCCAGATCATGCTTACTTGCCTCATCCGGATCGTGCCCCACTTGCCTCATCCGGAACGTGCCCCCACTTGCCTCATCAGGATCATGCCTTACTTGCCTCATCAAGTAAATCTCGCCGACCATTTTTTAACTCTATTTGATTTTTTAAGGATTTGAAACCCAACGCCTCGAGTTTGACCTGTTCGATCGTTAATCCCTGCGAACAGTCCTTAAACGGTTCGTGTTGTAGTAGATGATTAAGTCACCCCCATATAATATAGGAGTAGTGTATGGTATAGAGTGGTTTACCACGACAAACACCACAGGGTGAAGAGTAGAGAAAACGATTTAATTCAAAGTAACCAGGGAAATTACATCTCTAGCACGTCTATAATAGGCTTCTTAAAGAAGTATTCATGCTACTTGAGACTAGTTGAAACTATATTTGTTTTAACTTTAAAAAAGTAAGATGAATTAATATACAAATCCATATCTAGAAGAGCCCCAAATATACCATTATTTTACATAAAGGTCGAAGAGGTTTGAGGAAACCTCTTCTATCCTTGACTGATTTTAATACGAGGAATACTTCGGTTAAGGGGAAAAAAAACAGCCGCACAATTAGGCAGAGTAATAATTTATAGGGATGCAAATTTCGCTCACTTTTTGGAGACGGGTTCAAGCATTGATTAGAAGATGACAAAGTCAAGAGAGTAATATAAATTCACACCCCAAATCAAACGAGATCATATATATGTTAGGTATGACGTGTTTGGAACACTTAGCGATCATATATACTCAGTTGACTCTGTTGGCAACGTTAACTAGAAAAATACATTCCTCTTCTTGACACTTTCAGGACGATTTTCTAAGTATTATAGGGATTTATGAGGCTAAATATGTTTAAATTAAGAGCAATGAGATTCATTTTACTTACATATTACACTTGTTTTTTGAAATGTTTTATGTGTCCCGGGGATAAATTTAATTCAATAGTTGAATGGAAAATTTACTTCAACATATGTGTAGCAACAAGCCAATAATCTTAAGTAGTAAAAATGTGTGAAGGAGGTTTTTCCACTCGGCATAGCTGAGTTTAAATGCTTCTTCAAATAATAGAGAAGTTAAGCTACATATTTTGCGGTTAGTAGCTGGATGGAGTCCCAATTCAGGTGGCCTTACAGGCGGCTGCCCTACGGCTCTGTATATGGCAATGGTTCAGATCTCACATTACACTGTAGTCCCCCACCGAGAAATAAAAAGACTCAGTAGGAGTTCAGATTGGTGACCAAATTGCTACCAATTCCTTTTCTTTCTTCCTATTTCTTTACCTTAAATATCCTTGAATGCAGTCGCCAGGGGGCGCCAGGTGGCATCTGGACGCTTGTATCCTCTCCCGGCTCCTAAACTCACAGTTTATCTTGCCAGCCACAATGCCCGCAGAAAGGTCTGTCACTATAATCTTCTACACATTTTCACATTCTCTAGCTTTACCCCTGTCCATACAGAGCTCCTCTAACAAACTAGCTGCGAGACACGGCCTCGCTATTATTGCGCTTTAAATTCGAAAAGGAAATCTACGGATTTTACCACTAACTTGCCCTATTTTATTAGGCTTTTCTTTGATATTCGGGACGTTTAGTTTAGCATATTACGGACGCTACAGTATATGACAACTGATGCAAACCCGACATGAATTTGGACTCTAGCAACAACTAGCAACACTTCATGTAGCTTAAATTCCCTAATACCAGAATTGGCGCCCTTACTCTGCTCCGAGGTAGCTTGAATCTTCCAAACATTTTGGTAAAGATCAACGGGGCCAATGACTCGAAGGAGAGACAAATTGGTTTTGAGGAAAATGGCAGATATGAAAGTTGATCCGATGTTCAGGGTTAATTAAAGAGGAAGATTAAAGGGAGAAAGTGGCTGAATGGAAAGAAAAGCGAGTGAATTAAAGAAGTTGGAACAGGGTAGAGGTTCTCTGAGCCGTTTTCCTTAAGCCCGCCCTACATTACATTTTGATGTGATAATATATTAATCACTTAGCACTGATTTATTGATTGATTAGGAAAAACTGTTATCAGTTTTACCTTGGATGGAAATTAAAGCTTCAATATACTTGTATAGAGAACTGAAATGCAGTTGGTGCAAGGTTAATTTTTCATTTCCTTATTATAATACCTCGTAGTTATGCAATGTACCTTCCATCGTTTCTTGCTCGAATTAACTTACTTTTTAGTAGACTTTGTTTTCAGTTTCTCGGTAACAATAATAAAAATAATAATGAGATAATATATAATAATTATCAATATCTAAAAATTTAAATTAATGCTTTTACTATAACCACTAAATTAATTTGAAATATTAATAATTTCTTGAATATTGCCATCATTTTTGATGTCACAAACATAGGGATAAACTTACCTAATTTGGCGGCCGTCTGTCCGTACAGGCGAACAAAAGTTTAATGCTTTCTTAATAGTCATCTAACCACTACAAAATTACTGGAAACCAAATATACTTCATTTAATGTTAGGTTTTATTCACTTTTATTTAGCTTAATTTTGCCTTGAAATGCAACCTTAAGGGATACGAGTATTTCTGTTTGAAATCCTAGAAACAATTGTTACTAAATTCCTTGATTTGTGTTTAGTAAATCCTACTCTAAGTTTGATCCATTACCCTTATTTTAAATAAAAAATTTGCCGCAATTTAATGTCTTAGGCTGGGCTAAGGATGGTTGTAAGAATAAATAAAAGCAAACAAAATAAATATTTAAAATATTGATAAAAAATTCTGGTGCTTACATACATAAAAGTCGGGGTTTGTTTATTACAGGCATGCGCATGTTTTTGTGTATGCTTAATGAAAAGTTCTCTCATTGTAGGAGAATAGCATAATGCTCCCAAGTTTTTCCCACCTCCCTTCTGGGCGGGCCGGGTTATCAAACCTGCCTCTTCCGGCCCGATATCTGATCGTCTCCCGCTGGAAGAAACCACCGGCCATTTCAGCTAACCACCGAGTTCCTTCCTCAACTGGTTATCGATAAATTGGAGCCCATCTTGGCTTCCGCTGGTTCCCGGAAGTTTGCAAAGGAGGAAATGAAGGAGCTTGATATCAAATCTACTTCCGGAGCCATGTGAACCTCTCCTGAGTTTCGAGTATAAAAGATGAATTATTTCAACCTTCAGTAGTAGAGCTTGCACAGCGTCTGGCGGGGCAGGAATTGCCATCTATTGGTGTAGTAGTAATTCGTCAAATCATCAAGTCCTTAGAGAGGAGATCGGTTCCAGTTAGGAGAACTTCTTACCCCGTTGGTCTGCAAGTAAGTGCGGACCCAAGCTCGTACTCACGTGGTTCACGAGCTAATTCTTTTAATCCTCAGTGGCAGAGCTTGCGCAGCGTCTGACGGAGCAGGAATTGCAATCTATCGGTGTAGTGGTAATCCATCGAAGCATCAAGTCTTCAGAGAGGAGATCAGTTCCAGATAGGAAGGCTCCTTAACCCGTTGGTCTGCAGGTCAGTGCGGACCCAAGCTTGTACTCACGTGTCAGAGCCGAAGCTACAAACAGCCTCACTCTGGTTCCCTAAGCGAGAAATCTACATCTCCGCTTTTCTTTGTGACCCTACGCGTCGATAGGTCACTTCGCTCATCACCCCCTCACAGAGGCACCCAAGATTCCTCGGAGTTCACAAGAGTGGGGCCCTCTTTAACAAGAAGCTCCTGTTACCGCCTTCTTCTAACAGAATCGTGACGGAATTGTGGGATCAGGTCGGTCCCTGGAGAACCTACCTTATCGTCTACACTCCTTATCTCATCAACTTCACTCACCAGTGCCACCTAAACATCAGGTTCTAAAGTAATCCTTCCCTTTCGCATTCCCCAACTTCACCGCAAAGATTACTAGCATTACAAGTGTATAGGGATTTGCATGGTGAATAGTTATTTACAAGCCAAGTGAGATATCCGAGATTCACTTATTAATTTATCTCTCAAAGCACCTAATTTGTGTGTGTCAATCTAAATTTCTTTGGGTCGCTTGCTGGCAAAGTTCATTCCAATCCCTCCGTAGCCAACCTCTAAGCACTCTAATTTAATAAATCCATTCAGGGCACGGGCCGAACGAAATATAAGGAGTAGTATGACGATCCCTCCGCATTTGGGGTAATAGGATATATATATATATATATATATATATATATATATATATATATATATATATATATATATGTGCCGGGGAAAACTCCAACTACCCGCCGGCCTATTCCTCAAAAATATAGTATATATATATATCATATTTATTTATGGTGTCATTAGGTGTGAGGCGACAACTGATATTGTTCTAAGAGTGCGATTTGAATAGGTAGCTGTAGCTGCGTGACCAAGGAATATTCCAAACACAACGACACAAATAGATTTTAATACACACTAAATAAAAAGCGCAACAATAAATATGGATATATATAGGTATATGAATAAGACGGAATTAGGTTCCGAATACTTATTAGATAACAAGGCTTATTTAATGGTTATAATGGGAGATTTAGGGTAGTGAGTAATTTAGTTCCTTTGAACCTCGTGAGTAAAGCGAGGCAAACTTAGGTGAGGTCTTGGTGACCTTGGTTACTAATGGGGGTAGCCGAAAAGCAGCAGCAGGTTGGGCTACTTTCTCGAAACTTGTGTTTTGCGGGATGCGGGCAAACTTCGAGGGGGAGGGGGCGTAGGTGACTTCTGCAAACTCATGTCGAGCGAGCTATCGGGCCTCCTGTCTTCAAGAGGTCACCAGAAGAATTCTGGATGACGGCTTCTCCACTCCTTGATCCGAAGGCGGTTAAGAAAGGCTGACGTTACCTCACGAGACTTTTCTCCCTGATCCGAAGATACGGGTGTGATGTCCAGCTCTTCCATGGCTTGCTACCGTCACTCACACTTCTCGGAAGAGAGCTTCGTCAAACCAAACTGCTTTCGGGGAAGTATCGTCTAACCAAATCTGCCTTTACTCCTTGGGAAGGTGCATATATACCAGGAGTATATATGGAGAGACATTGGGACCTTCTCGAACCCTGGTTATCGGCAGTGACATAAGAGCGTCTCCTTGTGGGAGGGTGTAAGAGGCAGGGATCCGTGGGCCAAACGGACAATCAGCGGCTAGAGCCATAAAAGCTGTTCGCGGAGAACCTATAAAATAGATGAGTAATCTCCCAACCCGAGGAAGCAGGGAGAGTTTGAGACGGCGGGGAGATAGCCTTCAATTTCAGCGTCATTGCCTTGGTGTAATATTTTGCGGTGACTTGACGGCAAGTCCAAAAAGGGTGAATTCGAAGGGCAGGAGGGAGTAACGGCTCGCTTTCTCTCCCGAAGTAATATCTTAAAATGTGGGGAAATAATATTATTCTAGGGGATCCCTCTACAATATATATATATATATATATATATATATATATATATATATATATATATATATATATATATATATATATATATAGAAGAAGGAGCAAATGCAAGTTCTGCGGGTGATAACAACCACCACAGTGCTTTCGCCATATTTATTTTCTGCCTTTCAAAACAATTTTGAAGACAGAAATAAAGGTGCAGAAACCTTGCATTGCAGACTATATTACAATATATTACAGGAAAGAGAAATTTAACGGAATGAGCAATGAGACAAGAAACAGGAGTTTTTTAGAGGTAAGAGAAAGGGACATTAGAAGAAGACTAGAATCATAGAGAGCAGAGGGCGGCACAATGAAGGCAATCCTTTACCGAGAAGACAGAGATAACGCCAGGGGAAAAAAGTTAAAAATTCCTGGCCGGGACTCGAACCCGGGTCTGATGATTGCCGGTCAGATGCTCTACCGCTGAGCTACCAGGCACAGTGACTCTACTTCGCCCAAAGCGTCACCCCATTAAACCCAGTATCCCTCTAAGCTAGTAACCTCCAAGGAATTTTTATACCTCATTTTCTTACCCGCTCACAATTTAAAGGCTCATCCCCAAGTCACATACAAAGAAGAAGGAGCAAATGCAAGTTCTGCGGGTGATAACAACCACCACAGGGCTTTCGCCATATTTATTTTCTGCCTTTCAAAACAATTTTGAAGACAGAAATAAAGGTGCAGAAACCTTGCATTGCAGACTATATTACAATATAGTACAGGAAAGAGAAATTTGACGGAATGAGCAATGAGACAAGAAACAGGAGTTTTTTTAGAGGTAAGAGAAAGGGACATTAGAAGAAAACCAGAATCAAAGAGAGCAGAGGGCGGCACAATGAAGGCAATCCTTTACCGAGAAGACAGAGATAACGCCAGGTAATAAAAATAGTAAAACGGGAAAAAATATATTGACAAATAAAAATGACTCCAAATGAGGATAATAAAAAGCAATTGAGTCAAAAACAAAATAAAAATTTAAATCAGTCATTTCTGACGTAAGACCCCACCCCCACCCCTATTATAATTCACAAAATGATTAAAGGCGCTGGCATGATGGAATTAAATCATTCATCTCTGTAAACGTTAGAACATTATTCTATAAACAATTAGGATTATATACTGGGGGGCTGTGCCCCCATACACCCCCAATTTAATGAAACACAGGATCATCGTAGTGTGGTCACCCCATTGTGTTTACCCCCACACGAGCTGTCAACTTAAATCTACTCCAAAAACGTGAAACATTTTGGAACACGGACGAAATAGTACGTCCCATCGTTCGAGTCGCTAATCTACATATTTACCACTTCGACACCGAACCATTTGGATGATCTTACGTTGGAATCGAGTTGGATTCGTAATTTGCATCAATACCTTAAAATATTTAAGATTGTTGACTTATGGAATGAGGTTCTAGAAAGCAATGGAGGTTATGTTTATGATTAACTATTTCCACGTGGAACTTTATGTAATAAATGATATGTAACAATCTGCAAAATGTCTCATTAAAAACATCTTCATTTCTTTTCAAATATCTAGAATATTTTAAACTAAATGCAAGATTTCTTTTATCATTGTGTAAGGCTACTGCGTTATTCCTTACAAGATAGACGTACCGTCAATATCTTTCATCATGGGAAAAAACAAAAAATCAGTCAAGATCTTCGTAAACGCATTTTAAGCTTTCATAAGGTTGGACCTGGGTTCAGAAAAAAATCTCTGTACAGCTTAAAGTACACCTAAATTTAGTTCGTAGCAGAACACGCAACTGGTGGTCTCATAATTCAATTCATCTTTGGATCGTTCAGGTCACCCTTTGATGTTAACGGAACGTGCAGCTCGAAAACTTGCTATAACAGTGTGATAAACGTCACTCAGTGAGGCTTAAGATAGAATACAACAATAAATAAAACGCTGCACCTTTATGATATCCTTTCTAGTAGTCCAAGAAAGACCCTATCCCTTAAGAAAACTCACTGTAAACCTCGGTTGGCGTTTGCAAATGAACATTTAAATAAACGGGCAACGTTCTGGGAACCAATTCTTTTGTCAGGTGGTAGATCAATCAGATATGGGATTGTTTTTGCTCATCAAGGGTTGGAAGAATGGAGGTAGCCGAAGAAAGAATGCATGGTGAAATGTACAGGTGAATTTCGGAAAGAAATTTATTATCTAACATTGGCTATCTGAACTTAAAACTAGGATGTGCATTTTAACAAGACAATGGTCCTACGCATACAACAAAGCAAACTAAAAATTGGTTATATACTGGTAAAATTAATGTTTTGGAATAGCCAATTCATTTTCCTGACCTGAATCACATCGAAAATATATGGGTGGAATTGAAACTCATTTGCACACAAACGAGACCTGCAGACCTTATCTCATTTGAAGAAAATATGTTTGGAGGAATGGAAAGAAATCAGTCAAAGCAGCTGTAGAAACATCGTAGATGACTAATCAAAGTACCTGCAAGCTGTAATTGACAACAAGGTTTATGTAGCCAAAAACTAAATCATCTTAATAGGAATGGGTTGAAAACGTTTGCGTTGTCAAATTTCACTAGTACCATTATTTTTTCTTGTTCACCATTTTGATTTTCTGATCATTATATCGCATTTATTACATAAAGTTTCAAAGTGCTTTGTAAATCTCATTAATCTGCGTTAACTAAAACTATGTAGATTTGCAGTTCTAACTGTGTTGTAAACTTTTGCGGCCGGCCCACTGTGCAGTATTTATAGAATTTTAGATAACATTCATTTTGTGATTGTGTTCATATATATATATATATATATATATATATGCAAGAACAAGCAGAAAAATGTATGTTATCTAAACACTTTCGTGTCTACACCTTCAGGGAGAAAGAGAGAATAAACAAGAGCAAGAAAAAAACAAATCTTTTTAGGAAAATTTTGCAGTCACTTAAAAGAAATTACGAACAAACACATAAGATAAGAAAAAAATATGGGCATAGATAGGCAGAAACAATAATATAAGATTTTGAGAATTAATACACGTTCTCCATTAATGCATTCCTTTACGATAATTCCACATATGTATTTATTTTAAGGGATAAATGATTAGTTTTAAATTTAAGTTAGGTAATTTTAGGTTACGATATCTTATTATGATATGCGTAACTATGGAGTGTACTCCAATGAATAAAACTTATTGTAATATGAATAAATTTCTTATATTTCCATCCTTGAGAAACGCTCAGAACTTTCTGAACAACTTGATATATATATATTAATATATATATATATATATATATATATATATATATATATATATATATATATATATATATATATATATAAAGCTTTCGTCCGTTATGAATTTCCTTCC
The DNA here is from genome assembly GCA_963969495.1 of Ceratothoa steindachneri. Taxonomy (NCBI): domain Eukaryota; kingdom Metazoa; phylum Arthropoda; class Malacostraca; order Isopoda; family Cymothoidae; genus Ceratothoa; species Ceratothoa steindachneri. The sequence continues at coordinate 222,465,397 of OZ018318.1, forward strand.
TGGTCAAGCATTAATTTCTCTCGTATAATTCACTTATTCATAAATTTACTTCATGTGAGTCGCCAAAAGAATCGTCAATATGCATCGTTCGTAAATTCCTTTATGTGAAGATGAAAGATTTAATTAGCGACCAATTGGTGGAATCAAAAGAGGATGCCGGGAAAAAGGCCGAAAGTTAATTTGAATTCATTTGCATCAAAATTAATTGGAATTAATTTTGGTCGCCATTCCAGATACGGGAATTCAATATTCGCATCTTTTAATAACGGCGCTTTTATATATCTACGTGGTGGATTCGCCTTTGACCTGCTGCTGGAGCCTCAGCATTTTAAATGAAATTTGTAGGGCTCTCCCTGTCTTTTTTTCTTCGTCAGCGGAGGCTTATGACCGAGTTTACTCGCGCTGGTATTTTGTTTGTTGCGGGTGTGTGGCTAATGCATCGCCCCATATTGAGTAAGTTTGCTAGAAAAATGTAGTTCCTTCACGCACACAGCACATCACATACATATCCAACTCTAAGACTACCAGACATACACCACATGTTACATACCAGATCACAAAAACTACATCAAAGACTACCAGACATAAACCACATGCTACATACCATCTCACTAAAATTACATCAAAGACTACCAGACATACACCACATGCTACATACTATATCACAAAAACTACATCAAAGACTACCAGACATACAACACATGCTACATACCATATCACAAAAACATACACGCCAAAGTTTAATATTTGTACTTTTAAGTGTATGTGTTCATCATGTCAATTCGTTCAAATGGGCTTCAAATTCAACCCCACAATGAAAAAAAACTGCCCAAAATAGCTTCTTTTTTCACGACTTCAATGACTAGTCATATCTTGTCCTTTTTCTTCATATTACCCGTCCTCTAACTTACCTTCTCATTCTTCCCGACGCTTGAACAGACGGGTTTGAGGCCTGTAATTACACACGCAAAAGCCTGCGTGCACTTCACCAACTTATGTGTATCATTTGCACTTCTTAAACATTTATCTTAAGGTGAGTAGCAGCTTTTTCTCTCCGTCACAATATCTGAGAAGTCCTGTGTAATTCCAGCGGCTGTGCCAACGCCGATGGTCACCAGAAGAAATCTATAAGTTATTAAGATTTTATTGAATTCATATTTTTATTTATTTTCCGATCCCGACATGATGCGAACCAAAGCGGGAATCATCGCCTTAATACTTGGCACATTTCCAATTACTTTAAATCCTCGAGGCATTTAAAAAGAAAGTACGTTGGTCTACGAAAGTCCTTGCCTAGACCTTATGATTTAAAGTCCTCCTCAAGCCCCTCCCCCCTTACTACTCCCCCAGTGGGGTGACAAGGTATAAATGAGGAACACTGTGGAAAATCGGGGTAGTATACGTCAGACTCCAGGTGGCGAAGTCCTCGATTAAAGCCGAGCTACCTAGACTGGATTGGTAGTGTACTTGGCTCGCCAGACCAAGAAGTACCCTGCAAGAGAGGCAGGGCTACCTACCTTAAGGGGCTAAGAAGAAGCTCATCCTCGAGCTAGTCCCTGGTTATCAAACCGAACGCTAATTTAACTTTGTTAAGTTCAACTTACTCTTGTCAGAGAGACTCCTCATATCCTGGTGCATCTTAAGCACCAGGGGTATTCCTCGTCCTTGAGGAATTAAGTAAAGAAGAAGGAAAAGGCTCCCCCTCGAGCCCGTTACTCGGTGGCCACACCGAACTCATAAGTTAACTTGGTTGAGGAACCAAGTTCAACTTATTCTCGTCAGAGAGACTCCTCATATCATCGTGCACCTTAAACACCAGGGGTATTCCTCGTCCTTGAGGAATTAAGAAAAGAAGAAGGAAAAGGCTCCCCCTCGAGCCAGTTACTCGGTGGCCACACCGAACTCATAAGTTAACTTGGTTGAGTAACCAAGTTCAACTTACTCTCGTCAGAGAGACTCCTCATATCCTGGTGCATCTTAAACACCAGGGGTATTCCTTGTCCTTGAGGAATTAAAGAAAGAAGGAAAAGGTTCCCCCTCGAGCCCGTTACTCGGTGGCCACACCGAACTCATAAATTTACTTGGTTGAGGAACCAAGTTCAACTTGTTCTCGTCAGAGAAACCCCCCTCCGTTATACTTGCCCTTGAAGAAGACTGGAACTAAGAAGAAGCTCATCCTCGAGCTAGTTCCTGGTTACCAAACCGACCTTCAAGTTCAATTTATTTTGGCCAGAGAAACCTCCCTCCGTTATCCTTGCCCTTGAAGAAGACCCTCTCCAAGTTCAGTCCTCGTCCATGAGAAATTAAGTAACAACGGAGAAAAGCTCTTCCTCGAGCTCGTTACTTGGTGGTCACACCGCACTCCAAGTTAACTTCGTTTAAGAACCAAGTTTGACTCCCTCTTGCCAGAGAGACCACGACTACCTTGGTGCCACATAGAGCACCGTAATTGTTCTCGTCCTTGAAGAACCTTCCCCGGAATACCGTGTGGCCCCCTCAGCTGCTACCCTCGCCAAAAGGACATCGTGATCTCACCCAGCTACATCTGGCCACACGGCACGCGTCGTGAGGCAATAACATTCCTGAGGCCTTTTAAACTCCAGATGAGTCCGTATGCCTAATTCTTATATTATTGAAGTGTGTAGCGAAATTAACCAATTTTAGACGGTCAAATTAATTGAATTAATTCTTGTTTATTATAATATTCAGAGTATTGCTGTAGCTAATGTTTAAATGTTGTGTATTCAATTGATAAAGGTAAAATATAAGTTTATTTGGGGAATTATTGTGCGTCTCTATATCCTTACGTGTTTCGATTGGCTCTCTTCTTCATGAGATTATTATAATATCAATATATTAGCACTCTTAGCACTCATAGAACAAAAAGGGGGGGGCATTCTACGACAATAGGTTTATTTATATAATCCACTCATGTTTGGCACTAAAATGTGTGTCAGGTTGATATAGAATGGCAGACTCTTGTGAATATTTATTGTTTGAGGGGGATTGTTTATTAATGATGAAGACTAAGAGAAGAAACGCTATGCTCTCTTTTATAGAAGATATGAAAGAAAAGAAGGGATCGCTTGAAAAAGAGTAAAATGAAGAAATGTTAATTGTAATGAAGGAAGGTGAGTAAAATAATGGAATTGCTCCACCAAATATAATAGAAGTATGAAAATTTGGAAGGGGCTTAATATCCTCTTTAACCCACAGTTGGGTCTGACCAGGCGTGAAAAGAATGAGAAAACATTTATGGGGCAAACAGAAAAAAAAGTTAACGAAGTTTTGCACTTTTATGGGGTAGCTTAAGGTAGATATGCACAGCGTCATGACCTTTCAAGCAAATCAGATCTTATGTTTCGAATACCTCGAAGCTCTGCGTCCCTCATTTATTCTCCCGACACAGCATTAACCAGTGTTTTAATTTGATGCGGAAACCAACGAATGCATTTCCGGCTGAAATTTTAAGCAGAGGTCCGTAAAGAAAGTGAGGAAGATAGAGGGTGTGCAAATATATGAAAGATAGAGCCACAGATGCACATCCAGCCTTTAACCACCTAAAGAAACCTTTTATTACCAACATATGTGACAAAATCTGATTATTCTTTCTTTAGTCTACTTCTGATACTCGTGCCGATGATGTGAGGTAAGTTATAAATCGACATATCTCGGAATAATTTCTAAAATGCATCATTCTTTTGATGTATGTATCTGTATATCCTCGCGACGAAATGGCGCGTTTCCAAGGCAACTCCGGGAACGTCAGAGTCAAACGTAATATATTATTAAATTTATAAAATGCATAAATCTTTTGATGTACGCATATATGTATACTCGGGGAAACTATTTAAATTCGGACATTTGATTCGTTTCCGCGAGTATATGCGGGCAATTCTTTAAGTCTTTAGCACTCCGGACATATTTCTTTTAAATGAGATCTCTTCCACAAATCCCTTATAGACTTTGGCTCAATGATGGAAGTAAGCTCTGAAATATGGGTCTTGGCATTATCAGACGGCAATAGTTATTTAATAGGAAGTTGTTTGTATCGAGGAAACTTTTCACAGTAAGAACTTCCACCATCCAGTTATTGAATAGATTCCTGGTGAGCCATGTTGTTTTCTTTCTCTTTCACAACACCTCCCTAAAGAGAGTTTGTAACTTTTTAACTGGAAAATGTCTTAGTTTTGCGAATAGTAAACAGTGATTTTTTTAGTCCAGGGGTGGTGGACAAAGAAGTCTAACCTTTATGAACTTGTGGAACGTCAATTTACTTTTCTTTGGTTATTTACGTCTGTTATTCCAACTTATTCCAGTAAATCCCATTTATCTGCAAATAAAACCTTTTGTGGCGGAGAGAGCTGCTTTTGAACTTCGTATGCAAAGTCACGATTAAAAACTTTAGCTCCTACTTTGCACATGGACTCTCCCAATGTCTTTTTATAAACCAGCACCAACTTGCAATAAATGCCTTGAGTCCCCTTTTTACAAGTATCTTTTTTTCCTTTATCCATATCTCTAATACCTCTATCTCAACAGTAAATTACTTCTCTTTTATGATTCTCTTAGTAACAATAGCAATTTTATAGATTGTTGACGACTCGCTCTGGTTCATAATAATGGAAATTGCATTGTTGCTATAGCGTACTACTCACTAATTTCTTCACTAGATTTACCTGATTCAATCTTCTGCGCAATATCCTGTTTAGTTTGTATGGTATTTTTTGGTGGAACGCCAGGCAGAGAAGATCAGCTAAGGGTCATTGCTCTAAGTATGCACAGACTAAAAGTGCACAAAAGATTTCTGTAAGCACCATATGTAAGAATGACGCCTCGTGGCTTCATTCAAAGTCTGCTCGTTAAAAGAGGAACGCTCGTTATCAGATGTATAATGGGTCAATGGTGGCTACTAGCTAAAATATATCTCGTTTAAGTTCAAAGTTATGAGCGTTAAGAGAGGTATTAATGCAGAAAATTTAGAGCAAATCGCATATACCAAAAGTAATGTGGCTAGAGGGAATATTAAAATACTATTGCGTTCAGTTTTCGGATAAAGAAGACACTGACGTATTTTCCTTTGAGAAAATGAAATTTATTTAACAAATAAAAGACAAATATATCGATCGAATAAACGCATTTAGAAGAACAGCGTAAAGGGGTGTGATATGTGACACAAAGCGAGTTAATCGATGTTCTTGAATGATGGATAGACTCGCAGGAAATCAAAAGTGCGTTCTTCTGTCGGCGTTAATATTCCCCCGTTCATTGGTGTGCTCATGAGCTCGTGAATACTAAGGCTCTTGAGAGTAATCCAACGAAGACTTACGGCTTTAAAACTTGAAAGCTGGTGGTATTCGCACTGTAGTCTCAAAAAATTGAGCATCCAACACGTACATAGGAACTAACAAATGGGACGTCTGTGCTAACTCTTTTCTGAAGAGAGTGGTGAATAATTTTCATCGATAGAGAATTTCGAGGTAGCGATTTCGGGCAGCAATTTGACTTGATCAATATAAAAAATCTTCTGAATCGAAGAAAAAATTGTGGCTAATCTGTGATGCGATCCCTTTTTCTGGAAATAAGTCTGTAATATCGAATAATATTCGAATATTTATAAGTCTTCCTTTGAATTTTCGCTCCTGAAGTGGGCGGTTGTTTTTCCTCACGAAGCGTACGAAACTGAGTCGTCGTACCTTGGCGGTAAATTTAGCCTTAGAACCTGTTGTGATAAATTCAGTATTTCCTCATTCGGAAATTAAATATACGAGCCTTAAAACAGAAGAGAGATAATATCCTATGTTGAAAGCTTCTCTAGAGAGAGGTAATATTCTGATGTTGAAAGCTTCTCTAGAGTAATGTACGGAAATGAGGATACCCTTGTGTGTAGTGGATACAAGCATCCAGCAATAGTTGTTATACATAAGAGAGAAAAGTTATATTAAACCGCCAAATTTAATATGGCTAAAGAAATTGTCCCTTGAAACTAAATCATCCACGATAATAAAATTAATTAATTAAAAGATAACACTGGTCTGCATTTTGGATTTTTTTAATTTATATTTTTATTTATGGATGTGATCTTACATATTCTTGGGTCGCTGATTTTAAATATCTGAACCATTTTTTTCTATCACGTAAGGATTTTGAATAAAATATTAAATTAATGATAACAATAAATGTGCATTTTTAATATATTGTTACCTATTTAAAATGAATAAGTAATCATGGAAAAGCACATTATTTTAGTTTTAAGAACACATGGATACCAAATCAACATGAAATAAATCACGGTTATCATGAAATGAATCAAAATCAACATTAAATCAAATGAATGTGAAAAAAAAAATATGCTCTCATAGTTAGCCTATGTAGAAGTCTAAATACCACGTACATTAGGAAACAGTTCGCCCGTTGTAAGAAAGAAACTTCGGGGAATTTGTGTGTTGCCGTCATGGTACTTGTAGGTGCCAAACTTCTCGCAGCACTCCCCCCCCCCCCATTCAGATTCTGAGGTTACACAGGACCTCCCTCTGCGGATTACCCTAGACGTAGCTAGGTAATCGGTTTTGGCTACCCACTCTAGGAGCCGAATAATCGGACAGTCACTTCGAGGAAGAAGAATTCCGATTTGGCCCACAGTTTGGCTCGCCTTCGTGATCCAGCATAGGATCATTATATCACCGGTCTAGGATTATCTTCTCATTCGGTAACCTCAGACGGCCGGACTAAGTGCGATCATCAACACCAGAAGAAGATTTTCACCGTCATTCTCAAAAATACTTACGAACTCAAAGGTATCGTTAAAGTGAATTATCCCCTCCCCTAACTTCACCAGTTTATTCGTTAACGAGAATTCCCATCCCGAGCCCATAACTTCGAGTATTAAAAGTGATTAATTCAGTGCTTAATTCAATAATATTATTCTATTTATTCTGTCGGGTGCTATTAAGACGCAATCATCCTAGTGAGTAATTTTCAAGTGTAATCCCCACGACATTATGTAGACTTACTTATTCAGTACAAAGATTAATTCTATTTATACCTATATACTCTGTTTCATATTTCTAATTTATATACATTAAAGATTATTTTTGTGTCTGTGTGTTTAACTATTTTGGACGATCCTTTGGCAATTATTAAGCAATCGACTCGGCTTAAATCTCAATATTACACCGGTCCACACATGACTGGCTTTTACTGAGCGGGGACACACTCAGGGGATCATTATCTTAATTTTGATCAAAAAGGAAGCAATGGGGTTATTCTTATTCACCGGAAGTAGCTACGGTTGGTGTATTAGATACACTTCACCTCCGCTTCACCTTGGTGTGGTAATAAAATATATATTCAGGAAGTGGGACTGGGATTACCCACTCACTAAACCTCGACAGCCTACATACCGGTTCAAAGGAAGGCATACCGCTGTGATTTCCGCTTTTGCTGTGCATGGGGACCATCACGTTTCAATGACAAGCAGTAATCCGCCATCATACTGACATTCCAGTTGTCCTGGTATCGAGATTCCATGAGGCAAATATCCTGATGGAAACGCTTTCCTTGTTCTTCCCTGTAGTTCCCACAATTCGTGGGAAAATAGTCAAGATGTAAGTGCAAAAAGTGCATCTTCACACTCATTCTAGACCCAAGGTGCTGGAAACTTGAAATCAGATCTTAGATCATTTTTCCATATTCTGGGGAGCGGGAGTTTCCTAAGAAGTTATGGACAATCTGCTTGAAGGAAAACCAGGCATTCACCTCAACACCTGCTAATAATACTTCCTCAAAATGCTTGTCCTTCATCAATTCCCTAATCTGAGGGCCAACAAAGATTCCTGCCTTTAGCTTGCCTTCACTTACACGAGGAAACTTTAACTCAAGGTACTTGAAAGCAGCTCCATTCTTGTTCAAGGCCTTGACAAAATTTTGCATAAGCCCTAATTTGATGTGGAGTGGTGGCAGTAGAATTTTCTTGGGGTCAACTAGTGGCATAGTTCTCACGTTGTGATTTCCGGGTAAAAAGCTAGTTCTTGGTGGCCAGTCCTTTATTTCATAGTGCTAGCTGTCAGCCCTACTATCCCAGAGATACAAGAAACAGGGATACTTGGTGTATCCGCCTGGAAGTCCTCGTAGGAGAGCAATAACTTTTAAGTCACCACAAATGAGAAAATTGTGCTGATGTTACTTGATTGCAGTTATTAGTTTTTTCAACTTTCGTAGGTTTCAGACATTTGAATACTATGGCCAATTGGCACAGATGCAGCTGTGTTGCCATTGTAGAGAAGAATAGCCTTTAGACTTCTGTTAGAATAGTCAATGAAGAGCCTCCATTCATTTGCTTTGTACGGCACCCCTATGTGTTCGATAAGGCCAGAAATATTTGAACAGAAATCTAAAGAATCCTCTTTTTTAAAGAACTGAATGAATTCCGATTCACGATAAGGGTACCAAGCGAATGTTGTTGCAGAAGCTAGAAGCCTGTGTTCCTTCAGTCTAGAGCCAAGTAACTGTGCACTTTCTTCTGAAAGGTTAAGGTCTCGCACCAGCTCGTTGAGCTCAGCTTGGTTGAAGAGTTTTGGATCGTCATTTGTTGGTGGTTCATAGTCTACTTCCATCTGATTAGTATCACTAGTATCGAATTCTGATGAAATTTTCCATATCTCAGGTGGCACTGGCACAGATATATCATCTGAGTGTGGAACAGGCCTTTTTCTGAAGGAATATTTGGGTATATTATGCGATCTTTAGGCTTCTTGTTGAATCCAGCTAATTTAGTCATACAAAAGTAGCAGTCATCATGGTAATTCTTCTGCTCTCGCCATACCATTGGTACTCCAAAGGGCATACATTTAAGTTTTCCAACTGACTACATTTGTGGCTTACTGATGCAACTCTTTTAAGCTTTGTGTGGGGCAAATGGCTTGTCTTGGTCTCCTAATCTGCAGCCAAAATAAGCTAAATAACGCTTTAACAAGGAGTAATATTGCTCCAGAAAATCTGAAGGGGTGAATTGCCCGCAGACATAGCAAAATATGTCTGCTGAATCTATATAGCCTCTAGACATATTCACAATCTAAAAATAAAGAAAAATATTTTAGCAATATTAGAAATATATCTATAATATATATAGAAATATTATATAATGTAAACATATATATATATATATATTATATATATATATATATATATATATATATATATATATATATATATTATATATATAAATATATATATATATATATTATAATATATATAAATATTTACTTATGCTATACAAAAAGAGAAAGGTAACGTTTCCGTAAAACTCGACAAGGTTATGTGATAGAAATGAATAAAAAACAAAGTAAATCACCATTTTTCATATATATTTTGAAAAAGATGTCAGACAGTCAATAAAAAAAATCATGCAGACCAATGTAATACAATTTGATATCATAAGAGCGAAATCACCGTTGAGGGAATCATCTATCATGAAGGATGCAATACGTGAGGATTTTAAAAGGTTGAAAATAGAATGAAGTTTCTTCTACATTCTTAATGGGAATAAAGTTTTGTAGTAAATTAAATCCACTCATATATATAAAGTGTCAGGTTGCATTCGTGTTTAACACAGGGTAAAGAAACTACGAGTATTAATTTGTTCTAGTCAGACAGCAAAACAAAATCGCATTGACATTTCAATTTAAATATACACTTAAGTATGAACTCTACGAACACTAAATTTTACCCTCTTTCACCAATCTACTTTCAACTTACCATAAATTTTCCGAAACTTTCAATATATAGTTTTCTTATAGTTTATGGCTGATAGAATATGGTTAAAACCAGCGCAACAAATCAACAGAAATACAAAGAAAACAGGAAACACGTCCTAATCATATTTTATAATGCAACAAGAGGGGTCAACGGCTTATACAATTGCGTGTACACGGACCATCTGCAAAAGGTTGCGATCACCTCTATTGCTAGAAATGAATGCCCCGTTCAATTGCTGGTTTGGAATAGATGGTTTTAAGGTCGAACGCAAAATTTAGTGAAAACTTAATTTAAAGAGTGAATACTCGAGTGTTCGAATAATATAACATTGACTTATTTGCGAGCAAAACAGCGGACATATCAATATCTTTAGGTACTGAATAATTAAAAGATGTCACACGTTAATATCATATATATATATATATATATATATATGTATATATATATATATATATATATATATATATATATATATATATATATATAAATATATATATATATATATATATATATATATATATATATATATATATATATATATATATATATATATATATATATACCTTTAAGGGAAAGGGAAGCCAAGAAGAATATCCCCTTCATTTGTTCCAGGAATTCCTTCCCTCTCTCTGTCTCCTAAGTATAACTCCACTTGGAGTAAACTCTGAACTCAAAGAAAAAAAAGAAGAAAGAATTTGAATATCCATCAGCTGCCTCACAGGTGCAGTTAATTACGTTAGACGTGCTAAAAGCTTTTACCTCCCTGAGGAAGCGCTAATTTCTATAGTCGGGAAGCTTCTGCCGAAAGTTCCTCGCCCACATCGTAAAAGCCATTAAGACTTGGCTCAGGCGACAAATGCTAATCGCTCTAGCCACTAGAAGTGGTCAGCCACTCGTCTGAGTCTGCCAACGAGGATAAACCAAAAAAAATGGCAGTCATATAAATACCCTGGGTTTTCGAATATCTGCAGATTTAGTTTGAGAACCCATCGCCTTCTGTTCAGATCATGCATCTGTTTCCCTAAGTCTCTCATATTTGCTTATACCATCGAGTTTGGATCTCACCAGGCAGATCCATCTCTTTTTTGAAGCCTTACTCTGTTCCGAGCAAGCCTCGAATCGTTTTCCTCCGCGAAAGATTGGCCGTGATTCCTCTCGTCTCATCTCGTCTCAGTGAAGATTTAAGTGCAATATCATTATTAATTTACTAATTTTAACTACAGTTTGTTAGTTGGTTTGCCTTTTAATAAACCAAGCATCAATGTAACCAATATATACTAGCCCCTTGTTAAACCTACCATTCACTCTCTAGGATGGATCCGCTTTAGTAAGTACCCAAATTTTCCGTTTTTATATTAAATGTTTTTAACTCTTACAGTCTTTACAAAATTAAAAACAAAAGTTTGAATTTATTATCTTTAAATAATGCCAGGTCAATTTCTCTTATAGTTTGTAATTAATTTCTGCAATAATCCTTAAATTTATTAACTAATTTTTGAGTCAGTCTTAAAGCAAATTTAACTGTTGCCAAGTCATATTTAATTTAACTTGTAGGACTTTCTACTGATATTTTGTAATTCGTCACCTTTAAAATAATGTCTTGTTAGCCTTTTCAAGTTTTCTTCATACATATTAACTTTATAAACTTATTCTAGCCTGAAAATGAAAACTTGTAGTTTTCGAAACGTAGTGAAAAATTAAAAGATGCTACATCCGTTTCTCGTGGCTCTAGGATTTATCCTCAATATTAAATGCAGGCTTCATGGCCGAGCTCCATATTGATATATATATATATATATATATATATATATATATATATATATATATATATATATATATATATATATATATATATATATGTATATATATATATATATAATAAATTCTGGTGTCAGGTTTAGTTAGGTTAATTGAGGACCCCTTTCGTTTTCAAGTCCCTCAGTTGAATTAATAGAAAATTTACCAAGTTGGGTCAAGTTTATTTAAGATCGGAAAATAATTTATTTTCTAAATTTTTTATTCTATTCTGGCTAATCGGTCTTTTGTGGTGTCCGTGAGGCCATATTTAGTAACAAGCCATTTTTTGTGTGTGTCTATTGTGGGAGAAAATCTTTCAAACTCCCCTGCTTGTAATCCCCGAGCCAAATTAAGAGATCCTATATCAGGTACTCATATAGGAATTAGTATATTAATTATAATTTATTGCTTTTTCCGTGTTTGTGATCACAAGGGTAAGATTCCATTTAGAATTTTGGGGAACTATTACGAGAGCCCCATTTTCTTTGCCGTAAGATTCTGTAACGCGACCAGTGGCTAAGGCTCGCGTAAGGAAACAATATGACGTCCTTCGAGAGATTTAGGCAACTGGGCGAGATGCTTGGTCTCTCCGGTAAAGAGCTAGTTGCCTATATTCAGGATGAGGAGAGAAAAGAAAGAACTAAGAGAAGCTGAGGAGAGAAGAAGAGAGGCTGAAGCTGAGGAGAGAAGAGAAGCTGAAGAAGGAGAAAGGGTGAGGCACCATGAAAATGAGTTAAATAGGAATAACTTATAAACCCTCTCAGTTAGTTCAAGGAATCAAACCCCCCAGATCCCCGCTTTAAAGCTCTCAGCATTTAAGGACGGTGAGGATTTTAGTGCTTACCTCATTCATTTCGAAAAGATTTTGGACGTAGATCACTGCGATATCCAAATTGATGGAGTCGCCCGACTTTTGCCTCTCCTTAATAGTCAGTTGCGAGATATTTTCATTTCTCTACCTTTCGATCCTTAAGTCCGAACTCTTGGCTGCGATCAACATAAATCCGGACTTCTACAGGGCAAAGTTTCGTCAGCCAAGGTTGCAACCTGGCCAGACTTACCGCCAGTTCGGATTCACCCTCAGAAGAAGTCTGCAGTTTTGGTTGGACTCCGTCCAGGTAAAGGGCAACTGAGAGTCTTTGTTCGACTTCATTTTGCGGGATCAAGGAGTTACAAGAAGTTACAAGGAAATAAAGTACCTTAGGAGACCTTGCAGTCCATTCAAAGACGGTACCTTTGGACTAGCAATAGATCGGGCACATGGCTGCTTAATTGTTTTGCGTCCCTAAACGGCCACTTTTCAAGACTTTGTCTAGTTTTGACTTGAACTGGTCAACAGATTCACTGTTGACAACTTCCACTGGAAGTGCGTTCCACTTACCGCAGATATTATAGGTGAAAAATGTTACACACAGATTGCGGTTTTAACGCTTCAGTTCAAGTTTGAAGCCGTGATTGCGCTTTCTGTTCTCACTCAGTGTAAAAATATCCCGGTAGTCAACATTGTCGAACCCTCGAAGTATTTTGAAAACCTCGATGAGCTGACAACGCAGTCTACGAGTTTCCAGCGAGAACAGATCTAATTCCCTTAGTCTATCCTCATAACTTTTATGTCGGAAAGAGGGAATCAGCTTGGTTTCCCTGGCTTGTACGCATTCCAATTTCGCGATGTCCTTACAAAATGAAGGACTCCAAAGTTGTACGGCATACTCCAGGTGCGATTAGACAAGTCAGTTGTACAAACACATTACAATCTCCTTGTTCCGATATCCAAACTGGCGCTTTATATAACCTAGTATCTTTTGGGCCTTTTCTCCGTCTCATTACACTGTTTCGAGAACTTGAGGGCACTAGTGATTGTTGCACCCAATTCCTTCTCATTTGGTGACGTTAAAAGGCATTTGCCACGTGTCCGACCACTCCCCAATCTTCCCAAGATCTTCTTGCAGGCGGGCTTTATTTCCATCCTTTGCAACGTTCATACCAAGCTTGGTATCGTCGGCAAATTTGGAAATCTTGGCAAACATGTCACCGTCCATGTCGTTGAAGTAGATGATGAATAGTAGTGGTCCCAGGACAGAACCTTGAGGAACACCGCTAGTAAAGGGCACCCACTCAGAAGCCTGCCCATTTAACACTACCCGCTGCCGTCTGCCGTTTAGCCAGTTCTCGATCCAACTTGCTACATTTCCATCTACGCCCAGCGCACGCATTTTCCGAAGGAGGCGGCGGTGTGGTACCTTATCGAAGGCTTTTTAAAATTCTAAGCAGATAACATCCACAGCCTTATCCCGGTCGTGCTCAGTAAAAACGAAGTGGGAGAATTACACAAGATTCGTTAGGCATGACCGTTGCCTTTGGAACCCTTGCTGGGAACTCTTCAATCGCAAGTTGGATTCTAAATATGACGTCATTTTGTCCACCAAGATGCTTTATATGATTTTACCGACTATTGAGGTTAAGCTAATAGGTCGGTAGTTCGACGGCTGCCTATGATGACCCTTTTTGAAGATAGAGAAAGAACGCGTGAGAGATAGAAAGTGTGAGACAGTGTGTGAGTGTGTGAGAGAGGGTGAGAGCATGTGAGAGAGTGAGAGTTGTGAGAGATAGAGTGCGAGAATGTGTAAGAGAGTGTAAGAGAGAGTATAAAGGAGTGCGTGTAAGTGTATATGATAGGGAAACTGTGTGTGAGTGTGTGAAAGAGAAAAAGAGAGAGAGCTGTTTCGATGAAACGATCACACATTCATGGAATCTTGAAATGAGAATTATATGAGAGAGAATGAAAGAGAGCTAGAGAGAAGGAGAGTGACACATAGAGAGAGTGCGTGTGTGAGCGATATGTAAGAGAGTGAGAGAGAGAGTATGTTAGAGATATACGGTGAATTAGAGTGTGAAAAAATGTAAAAGATCTAGTATGAAAGAGAGTGAAGGAGAGAGAACGCGTGAGAGTGTGGGACAGATAGTGAGTGTTTGAGAGAGAGTGAGAGCATGTGAGAGAGTGAGAGTTGTGAGAGATATAGTGGAAGAATGTGTGAGAGAGTGTAAGAGAGAGTATAAGGGAGTGCGTGTAAGTGTATATGAGAGTGAAACTGTCTGAGTGTGTGAGAGAGAAAAAGAGAGAGCTGTTTCGATGAAACGATCGCAAAATTGACGGCAAATAAGGGTCGATCAAGAGGCCCTGGACTGTTCTCTCCGGTGCTTCAATGTCTCCGAATGTTTCGATGTTCAATCGAAATAATCTAGTGTCGAAGGGGGTCAGGCTCCGTCCTCTCGTTCTTGGGCTTTCTTGTCCCTAAAAGGAGGTAAAAAGGATGGAAATTCTACAGAGGAGAGACAACAAAAGTGCAGCAGGTTCGGATTCGTAGCGACACTCACCAAAATTCTAGAGTTGTTTATTTTATCCATTATGTGTCATTTAACCCCTGTATTTATGGAAGCAGGACCTTGAATATAAACAGGGTTCCGAACTTGGAACCATTAAGACGTATTGGTGCCGTTGCGAACCCACCTCTACCTGATCTCCATTTCACTACCACCCATTCTCAATGTCGCTTAACTTCTCTCACGGCTAGAATCAATGTCTCTATTTATTAAACCTGAGATGTGGCGATTTACTTTAGTCATTTGTTTCCTTGGCTGTTTCTGTATTTTATATTCATTCCTTGTTCCCAGTTTCTTACCATTTATGTCTTTTCCTCTTTATTGTGTCTCATACCCTCGTTAGTTATTTTGGCTTGATTTTTTAAGGTTTCCTTTGAGTTTTCAAAGAAATCAGTTATATTTCATTGATGCAAAGTTACCACAGAAATAAAAAGATGAAGGTAGGAAAGAAAAAATTAATATAAAGTATTGGGTGGAATGGTTAGCCTAGAAGAAGAGAATATTCGACTGTAAATCCTTGGGTGGAAAGAGGAAAGGTAAATGGTCCAGGAGAAGCTCTATCAAGTCATGTCAGTAAACTGTCCTGGTTACGACCACCGTTGCCAATTATGAGATATAATCCTCTTTATTCTGGGGTTAGAAAAAGCCTCTCTCGAAGATCAACCATTTATTAGCTCTTATGAGACCAACTGATAGCGTTCTCAACCCTCCTTCATTGCGCGAAGGATGCCAATTGTCACTAAACATTACGTGATCTAAGCCTCTTTATTCTAGGATTAAAAAATATACACAATCAAAGATCTACCATTCGTTAGCTCTTTTGAGACAATTTGTAGCGTTCTCAACCCTCCTTCATTGCGCGAAGGATGCCAATTGTCACTAAACATTACGTGATCTAAGCCTCTTTATTCTAGGATTAAAAAATATCCACCATCAAAGATCTACCATTCGTTAGCTCTTTTGAGACAATTTGTAGCGTTCTCAACCCTCCTTCATTGCACGAAGGATGCCAATTGTCAAAAATCATTACGTGATCTAACCCTCTTTATTCTGAGATTAAAAAAGCCTCCCTCGAAGATCTACCAGTCATTAGCTCTGTGGAGAAATCAAGATCACAAGGACAAACAGACGGTGAGATAGCCTTTAGAATAAAAATATTTGAACGGGCTCACTGTCCCCTCCGAGTGTTTATGCCAATTTTGCCAAATAAACGAAATTTCACTTTCCCCAACGTAAATCAGATGGGCGAATGGTCACAACGTTGAAAGGTGATGCCCCTGAGAAAGACTCAAAGGTGGGCCCTTATCTTCCCTGCTTTTCGCTTAGGGAATAATCGACGTATATATAGTTCTAGCTGGAAAAATAAAAAAGAAGAGAATCGAGGTAGCAATCAGGAGAAGAAGACGAGTCCCTGAGGAAAACCTGAATTCAAAAAGAGATTGGAAGTGAGCCAGATTTTCCTTCCCGAGGCTGTTCCTTTGGTCACATCAAAGAGTAGACCAGCGGTATCGAGAATCACTCTCATACCAATCTCGTTCAGAGAAACCCCCTATCTCAGTTTTCCTAATAAAAACAAATATATCCCTCACCATTGAGGAATACCAAGGGAAAATTCCACTCGAGAAAAGATTCCCCTCTTGGTCAAGTCTCATCATCGAGAAGCCCGCAAATGTAACTCAAGGATTGGAAAAATCGTACATCTACAATCCTTTCGTTTATATGTTCAAGTCAAGAAGCATCGCCACACGCTCCCCACTTACAACGGGATCAGCTGTTATTCCCGAATAGCCTCCACTAGCGTATTCTTTGCTCAGAGAGACGGACAGCTGTGTTTCCGAGTCAGCCTCACGCTATGAATCATTACAGTTAAGAAGTTATCATTCAAGGTCGCCCAACGCCAGACTCCCTCTTAGTTAAAGGTAAAAGGAATCCTACTTATTTATGTTCGTTAGTTGCCATTCCATACTAAAGTGAAGTTTTGCGTCAACCATCGCGTAATACTCATTGGTATTATTAATTTTATTTAGATCCTCTTATTATATATAGCCTTAGTATACTTAAAGTTTTAATATTTCATTTTTTTATGTAATTAAAAGTATATTTTTGCAATAGTTCTTTAATTAAATCCTCGAAACGCTGCATATGACAATAGATATATAATATTACGAATCCTGCCTGGTTAAAGAATCAAAAGTACAAAAAAAATAAACCACTCTTAGAGAAATTGGAACGGAGTTATTCATGTACGGAACAAACGTACATACATACTCGGCCGTATACCAGGACAAGCTCTTTTGAGACCAATTAGTAGCGGTCTCAGCTCTCCTTCATTTCACGAAGGGTGCTAATTGTCACTAATCATTACATAATCTAACCCTCTTTATTCTAGGGTTACAAAAAAGCCTCCCTCGAAGATTTACCATTCATTAGCCCTTTGTGACCAATTTTTAGCGTTCTCATTCCACCTTCATTGCACGAAGGATGCCAATTGTCACTAATAATTACGTAATCTAACCCTCTTTATTCTGGGGTTAATAAAGCCTCCCTCGAAGATCTACCATTCATTAGCTCTTTTGAGACCAATTGGTAGTGGTCTCAATCCTCCTTCATTGCACGAAAGATGCTAATTGTCACTAATCATTACGTGATCTAACCCTTTTTATTCTGGGGTTACAAAAATGCCTCCCTCGAAGATCTACCATTCATTAGCTCTTTTGAGACCAATTGGTAGCGTTTTCACCCCTCCTTCATTGCACGCGTTTAATTCCTTGTGAGAACAGCCCAAGGTGCTCTTTTGCTTGCCACTTATTGTCGTCCTGATCATTATGCGTGTTTCATTATCCATTCAATGGAACCAGCTCGCCAGGCCAAGGGGAGGGAATGAGTGGTGTTTGTAAATAAGAAGTAAATAAAAGGAAATCGATTTCGACGCCAAACGACGCTTTGTTGGAGAGATTTTCGCCTCTTCCTTCTACAGATCTTCCGTCAGATTTTTGTCCGGCTATCAAGCCAAATAGTAGCCCTTTTAGGCATCTTCCTGGCGTTGGGGTGGCATGTGTAACATGCTTCAGCATGCCCCTGCTGATTGCTGGAGAACCACGTGCCCTACCAGTCGCAATGCAAGCAAGAGATCTGCCGTTATGTGTCATCCAAACATTTCCACTTTCTCCCTATTCACTACTTTACAGATCTTACAAACTTCCCGCGGGAGATGCCCTCAATGGTACTTAGCTTTAAATTGAATAAAAAAAATATATTGTTCTTCTTTGGTCTCTTAAATGTTGAGTACGTCTAAAATTTATGGTCGTGACATCTTTCAAGTTGGAATTCATTGGCATAAAGTAAATAGGAACACGAATCGGGTAGAACCGAACATACGTGGGATCGGCGAATATACACCCTGAACCACGCTAATAGATTGGTAGGGAAAGTTAGCATTTCTCAGTTCTCTGTGAAATAATTTGAATGAAACATTTCCCAGCTGGTCAGTACAATATGGTAACACTAATGTTATGTTTAAATCATGCTGTGTCACGTCCTCCAATTTCTACTTCAGATTCGTCGTTTTGGGGGTGAACCAGGATAATAGCATCTCTCCTCTTCAAGAACAATGGGACGTCGCTGAGGCCTCAACGCTGAAGGAAAGTTTTTTATCCTCAAGAAAAGTGTTGAAGACATCTCTGCTCTTGTTATTGCAGGGTAGTTAGTTCGACATGTGGACGCGACTAGACGATTTCTGAATGACCCTTCGCTAAGAAAGAAGTGATCTTATTGTTTAGCGTGGTTCAGGGTGTATTGTTTTGAGGAAATTGTTTTCACTGAATAATTGTTTTTCTATCCAAAAATAACATTGCTTTTTGTTTCTTAGTTTCTAAAGTTTTTGAATAAACACTGTAAAAGAATAACTGTGTTTTAAATGCAACCTCATAGTTTTTCACCGTAAAAAAAATGTTTGAAATACAACTAGTTTTGCACGGCAACGGCATGAAATACTTAGCGCAACTATTTCACCCATTTTAAATAGACTTAAATCGCTAGAAGATTCCCCACAAGAGGATATTAAGTGTGGTATTGGTTACTATCTTGCATTTGATATATCGAGAGTTACGTGCCCTTCTAGGATCACTTCCATCATATTTTCTATTGATCTAGTGATGATAGAGTAATGTACGCAAAGAATATATAGATATAAATCAAATCGTAAATAAAATTTCATCACGCTACTGCTGTGGCAAGTCAAGAACCTAATATATATATATATATATATATATATATATATATATTCAACTAAATCCTAATGAATCCTTTTATAGCTGGAATATTTTGATGGCATTTGGTGATAAAATGGCCTACTTTTTCCCTCATTTGAGGCTACAGAGATATAGGAAAATATCGTAATATACGTTTAGTAATGTTATCTAGAAAGTTCATGTACCATTTTAAAAATCTTTAAAATATTTTTAATAAGTTTAATTACCTATTGAACACTATTTAGCAAATTCTAACCTTTGTTCGTGGCAAAATTCGCTGTTAGTACCTTCAGACTTCCATCTTTCCAGAAGCCTGAAAAATTTACACTCTGTAAACGGCTTCAGTAATATTAACGACGTTAAAAATTATTTAATTTCGTTCTCCAACAAAACCAAAGGTTTCTCCTAGGAAGATCTGAATAAATTAGTATCGAGATGCGAAAATGCTTGGCTCAAAGTGTTAACTATGTATACAATTTATTAAATTTATTTAATTTTTGTTTTCCAAAGCTCCACAGACCTTTAGGATGGAATAATATATAAGAGACGTATTAATGTAATGATGTAAGTGAAGTTTTGCTTTTCAATTTTGCATAAATAAATAACCTCATTTCTATTTCGCAGTCTGCGTATATCTTTTCAAAAAATCCTCCCTTTAAGCAACATACAACTTTTAATTGAATTTCTTTTTCTCTAAATTCAGGACTTAAATTTTCCATACTAAAAAAAAACGCATTAAACTGAGAATCAAAGAACCCACAGCTATTTTGAAGAGAAGCCTTTTTCCAACGACTTGTTTCAAGATTTGTTTGGATGGTGTTTATTCATTTAATCTACACACTTGGAGGAAAGTCATTTTATGTGGTACAGAATTAAATATGAAACACTACTAATGGCCCATCACACTCTAAAAGATCATTCCTATAATATGTTTTAGTGAGGTTCTAGGCAATTACCTAACTCTTGGCTGTTTGCATCATAATCCAACTTTTTCAACTTTCAGACAGCTTAAATTTTTGCTTCATGATATTAAAATAAATCTTCAACATCTTCGTTGCTGACCAATTTCTTTAAAAATTCGCCTACTGTCAGTTATCCACTCAACCGTATACTTCCTGCACTTACACAACTACCATGTACTACACGATACTCATTGAGTTTAATAAGCGTTCATCTTTTGTTTTCGGTTTACTACACCGAAGATTTCTCTTTCGTGCATCCATTAGAATGTTGAATGTTCAACGCAATGATGGCAAGTCCTCCAATTGTGTGATTTTTAAAATGTATGTGAATGCTTTCCTTCTCCCTTAACTTTCTTTTTCTTATAACCCTTTCTTATAGGCTTACACGGAATGGATTGTTTTAGAACGATAATAAGAAAGAGTACCGTAAAAAATAGTTTGTAAAAGAGTAACAAAAAAAATAAAAAGGAATGGCAAAATAAAAGGCTTTTATAATTCGATTTTGGCTTCACTCGGTGAAATTAATTCATTGACAACAGAAAAAGTGATTTTATTTAATAAAAAACAAAGGAAAACTACGTCAAAGGAATAAATAGTGCCAGGGATAGAATATTTAGGAGATCGATAATCAACTTCAGAAAAAAAACATAGAAAATAAAAAAAACTATTTCTTACCCGTCTTTAGAAACAAAGGAAAGCTGGGAAAATAAATGCTTATGATTGGTCAATGAAGGTGTTCAATACTGCTCGCTGATTGGCCAGTAAGATAGCTCAAAAACGCTAAAAGAAATAGCAAAATAGTAGAGAAAATCGGTCGAAAAAATCGTCCGCCGCTAAAGTAAACAATTGTCGGTAATCCTTTGGCAAATTAAAAGAAGTGCTCTTTATTTTTGTTTTTTTGGGGTTCGGTATTTGTAGCCGCATGATATAAGGGAATTTCAAAAGGCAGGGTCAAAAGCGATTGCCAGAATTTGTAGGCAAGCCTACAAACAGTTAAGGGAATGAGACGAAAGTAGCGAGAAAGATAGCCAACAAAAATAGCTTAAAAAATCGTGTGCTACTAATCTTAACAATTATCGTAAATTATTGTGCTTAAAACTTTCGCGTTGGTATTAAAACGAAATTACACAATTGGTCTTAAAACTTTCAAATTGATATAAAAGAGGAAGTAAATAATTGACTCAAAACCTTCACCTTAAGCGAGTTTCTTTATCATCACAAAAATAACAAGGCATTACAAGCTTTGATCTCTTGAAACATCACAAAGAGAGAAATTCACCTCAGTAAAACGAACCACTGGGTTCCATTTGATCCATTTTGATATAACAAGTGGCAAGAACCCAGACAACCGTCTTGATTTAGGACGTCACAGGTCTGAGAAGGATTGCAATCTTCGTTAAAATACGTCATAACAAAGTTCTGCCCTGCAGACCGCTGCCATGGTAACCCCACCCCCGTTCAAAGCTGAAAGCTTTACCTTAATAACTCATTTTAAACTATTCTCTCCCAAATTAAACGATTTCAAAGTAATTACGATGAGAATAAAATTAGCGGGAAATGAATGTGTGCGAATAATTAACCCAAACTTCAATGGAATGCTTTCCTTTCGTATCCACAATTTATTGAAATAAAATTGAGTATATTTCATTGAAGTTGCGTGGAAGTTTAAACCTTTAAAAATGGTTTTAATGGGTTTCATGGTCTTTTATCCTAACGGCTTTTTCTCTATTGGTTAAATTTTGGTTTGCTTCGGAATCCTTTTCCATTTGAAGATGGATTTTTTTCTCCATTGAGCTCAATTGGGCCAATTAGATGCTGCGGTGTCTAGTGGTAGATAATTCTTGAAGAGGCGATTTCAATTGCAAAAGATAAGAATCTTCAACCCAAAGCGAATTTTAAAATGTTTCAGAGATTCTAAATGAAGCCGATTACGACGCCCCAATTCGAAACTAAGATTTCAGACTCTAATTAATTTAAAAGGGATTTTGTGCTTCTTTTGTCTAATTCAAAGTTTAGCTTTGATTATTGCTAGCCATACGAAATTAAAGATTTTGAGTTGATATTGACGAAATTGATGTTTTGTTCAAAATATCAGACAGTTTAGAAGCGCATAGTAACATCTACTTGTTGTTAATTTCGTCTCTTTTTTGTTTGTTTTGTGAGTCTTTCTTACACTGAGTGAGCTTTTGAACATTCTTTTAGAGATTTTCATAACAATTACGATGGGTATACGGACCCATACTTTCTTTCTGGAAACTGTATTCACCGGAATCCATCACATCTTGAGAAATGTTTGTCAAAAGGTTAGATTATTATGATCTAGATTGAGTCACTTGTCCATAATTACATTACTGGAATTTATATTTCTTCTCCTGCAAAGAAAATTGACTCTTCTATAATCCAACGTTTGAATCTTCTTCTGTATATGTTGCATAAATATTATTCAAAGCAGATTTTGTCGGTTTCTTATTGTTTTTATTTACTGGATCGAATCTTTCCTTTTCAACTTTTAAAAGTTAATTCTTTAACTTCTTCAAATCAAGTTATCCGAGAACGAATCCTCGTTAAATATCACGTATTTTGGAATCCAATAGACGACATTCTCCTTTGAAAAGACTCGTAGATTACTATAAAGCCCCAATGTTGTAATCTATCTTCGAAATTTTTCGCTCGAGATATTTCCTCCTCAATAAATCTTCTTATATATCCTCCTTTAAGCCATCCTTTTTAAGTTTTATGAAGTCAATTAAAGAAGTCACCTTAGCTAGTTTTTATTGTTCTTTGTGTATTCTCTAATATAATTCATACTTGAAATATTTATGAGATCGCTATCTCTTATTTCTGGGCCATTGTTCATAACAAAAAGCTCTTTCCTCGAGAGACCATCTCTACTTAAATTATAGTCGATGCCTATGAGAAGAACCCGGCTTTCTCTTTATTGTTATTTATGGGTACCCATTTTTACCCTGGATTTCAAGAGAAATCTTTGGTCTTTAGTTCATGGGTTTGTCATACTCTGCGGAGCGGTTCATTAATCTTAGAAGACTCAGAGGACGTAGCTAAGAATGAAAGCACAAATACCGATAAATTTTAATGCTACTTACTTGTTTAATTTTAAATAAAAAAGAATACATTAGGTGATTTGAAAGGAATACTATTAAAAAGAATTCTTGCAACGAAGATTTCTAACGTCATCTTTGGGGAAGCGCAGAAACTTACATAATGTGGTCTTTCATGGCTGTGTCGCCTGATGTGTCCGGACATAAAGAAATACGTATAAGAAAAAGTATGAAGGTATCTTAACAGAGGTGTTATCTCTAAATTAAAGGCTTTAACTACGCCTTACTGGCCCCAACAGTATGAGCGATTACGTTTGCTTCCATATTTCCTTTCTTTAACGTTTTCATTCCTGTTTTTTTTTTATTCCCTTTCTTTTTGCAAGCTTTCTTTCACAAACCTACATAGACCTGATCACCAGGGAAAGATGGTGTTTAACGCTTTAAAAACACTTCTAAAATATTCACGAAGAGGTTGTTGAATTAAAAGAGTTTCAAATCTCTTTTTATTTGCAGTTTGAGGCTTTTAAATGCACATTTTGGGCCGTTACGTTGTGGTCTTGGGTTAATTTTAGGATTACTCGTCGTTTTTCTCCCTCGTCAACCACTTCTCTTCTCTATTTTCTTTTTCCTTCACTTTTTCACATCACTCACCCCAAAGCAAACTCGATCAGGGGGTGACATGGTGCTACAGAGTGTGAATACCCTCCTGATATGATTCAAACAGAGATAGAAATCTATCTTTCCTTTCCTTCTCTCTTCTCTTATTTACACTTCCCCTGCTTCACCACTTTGGGTTCCGTCATGCATTACGTTGGCTGGAATCTTGATTCCTTTTAACTTAGACACCAACCTTTTTCCACACTGTTTGATCGACACGCATCATCGCCACTAAAAACTACGTCTCCCCCTCCACCCCTTAATGTCCTATCGAGCACAAGGCCGCCCATCATTTTGTCTCGATCCTAGGGCAAAGGACCCCAAGAGTCCTCTCACAAACCTTCTCCAAGCATACTTATCATAGACAACATCATTTCATTATTTTATGTATGAAAAATAAAAGCAACTTCCAAAGTCCTACCACTGTTTAGTACTCGACATGGTTCCCAAATGTGAGTTTTGTAATCTCGATGAGATAAATTCTCAATCAGTTGATTGACACGATCAGATTCTGCCATTGTTTACAACCGAAGGGCGTCACTCAATTGTTTTTTAATTGCTCCGTTTTAATTGAAAAAGGAACATGGTTCATTGCAGAATTCGAGGTATTATTTCATTATTTTACACCTTTTAATGCTTTTTAGCGTAACAGACCCCTTGGGTATGGAAACAAACTACGTCGATTAAGTATTATTTATACCCACTCGTGAAAGAGAGTTGCTAAAAGCTAAGTCAGGCAAACAACGAGAGAAAGAAAGAGAGATAGAAAAAAGAGGGAGAGGTATAAAGATATATATATATATATATATATATATATATATATATATATATATATATATATATATATATAGAGAGAGAGAGAGAGAGAGAGAGAGAGAGAGAGAGAGAGAGAGAGAGAGAGAGAGAGTCAGAGAGAGAGAGAGAGAGAGAGAGAGCGGACAGACAGACACAAATAGAGAGAGATTGTGTGTATGTATGTGTGTGTGTGCTAAGGAAAGGTGCGTTATCAACTCGACGGTAAGCTGATTACTCCGTGTTCGGAGATAAAAGGTTGTTCGGAGTTTTGGAGTCTTGGATTTATGCGAGTGAGGCATTCTTAAGTATTTATTTTGAGATCAAGATAAAATATTTTAGTAACTTTGCAAAATCAAACACAGAACAAAGATTTACATTCACAGAAAAATTATTAAATAAAAGAATGGGCTCTTGCACCTAACCATTTTGGTACCGTTTTCAAAAGCAAGTTGCAAGTGAAAGTAAATTTCATTTAAAAAGTCAAGTTCTGGCATTCAATTAATCTATACTTCTTAGTCTTAGCAAGTCAATGATAATAATAATAGAAAATTTTAAGAGCTTTAATTTGAATGAATTTTAAACATTTTACCTCTATGCATAAGACCTATTTATTTAGTTGTTTACTATGATTCTGGATAAGAACCTACATAATCTTTTAATATATTGTGTACTGATGTTTCGTGATTTCAAATTGATGGGGAGGTGATACTGTTTAATTTTGATCGGTATTAGGAGTGTAGGAGAATCGTCACTCCCCCGTTCTCTCTCAGTAGAGACACGGGACGGTAACCGCAAAGACATTCGGCCCCGGCACCGTGGGGTCAAACTCGTAACCACAGAGCCTCGCCACTCGTCGCCATGAAAAGCCAAAAGGTTGTAAACTGCAAGATCTCCTCTACGAGAGTATATTCGATTTCACCTCAAGTAAGAAATTGGAGACGTGTTTCTCCCAAGCTCGAAGGACAACGGGAGCCTAGGTAAGACTTGGTGAGAAAAACCGTTGAAATAAGAACCCTCCTGGTCCCGTCCACAAGCCCTCCTCCTCCTACCCCTACCCCAGTGGGGTGACGAGGTATAAATAAGAAACACTTAAGAAAAACGTAGTAGAATACGTCAGTCTCCAGGCTACGAAGTCCCCGAATTAGGACCGGGCTACCGAGGCTGGACAGGTAGAATACTTGAATCGCCAGACTATGAATTCCCCTGCAAGAGAGGCAGGGCTCCTTAGGGGGCTAAGAAGCAGCTCATCCTCGAGCTAGTCCCTGGTTATCAAACCGAACGTTAAGTTAACTTGTTCAAGTTCAACTTACTCTCGTCAGAGAGACTCCTCATATCCTAGTGCATCCTAAAGCCCAGGGATATTCCTCGTCCTTGAGGAATTAAGAAAAGAAGAGGAAAAAGGCTCCTTCTCGAGCCCGTTACCCGGTGGCGACACCAAACTCATAAGTTAACTTGGTTGAAGAAACAAGTTCAACTTATTCGCGTCAGAGAACCACCCCCTTCTATCTTGGTGTATCCCAAAACACCGAGATAGGCCTTGCCCTTGAGGAAGACTGGAACTAAGAAGAAGCTCATCCTTGAGCTAGTTCCTGGTTACCAAACTGACCTTTAAGTTAACTTGTTCAAGTTCAACTTATTCTCGTCCGAGAAAACCCCCCTCCTCGATCCTCGCCCGTGAAGAAGACCCCCCCCCCTGAGTACAGTCTTCACCCATGAGAAATTACGTAACGAAGGAGAAAAGCTCCCCCTCGAGCCCGTTACCCGGTGGTCACACCGAACTCTAAATTAACTTGGTTTAAGAACCAAGTTCGACTTACTCTCGCCAGAGAGTACGGTTCTTGGTGCCGCCTAAAGAACCGTGATTGTTCTGGTCCTTGAAGAACCACCCCTTGAATACCCTGTGGACCCTCATCTGCTACCCTCGCTAAAAGTACCTCGTGATCTCGCCCACCTACATCTTGCCGGTCGGCACGCGTCGTGGAGGCAATAACATTCCTGAGGTATTTAAACTCCAGTAGGGTTAATAAGCCTAATTCTTGTATATTGAAGTGCATATCGAAGTTAGTCAATTTTAGAGGGTCAAGTTAATTAAAGTAATTATGGTGTATTTTAATATTCGGATTATTTCTGTGGTTCATTTTTAGTTTTTGTGGGGTAAACTTGTTAAATTTAAAATATAAGTTTATTTTGGGAATTCCTGTGAGTTTCTCTATATCCTTACGTGTTTGAAGCGGCTCTTCTTAAAAACAACAAAATTAGCACTCATAGAACAAAGCCTACTTCATCAAAGAAGTATATCACGACCACAAAGAATACCACGATAAAAGTGGTGTCAGAGGTGGAGTGATCAAAAGGGGCGTTCTCCTACAAGGAGTAAATCGTCTACTCATATTTGTTGCTAAACCCTCGAGGACGAGTACTATAAAAAATATAATTGATTAATAAATTAAAATATTTTATTTAGGGCATAGTTCCTCTGCTTTAATGTTTATTTGTGATTTAATTACCTTAATTAAAATTACTTCGCTCTTAAAAGTTGTGACATAGATTCTGTCTTTTCATTTGGTGTCCACGTTCATCTCTTAGAAACATGTCGTCGTCATGATCGGTGTAAAGGCAAACGCGGAACCCAGTTCACACGGCCCTTTATAACTTTACAAACTAACAAGGTTCGCTTCTAGGTAAACAAAAGGTCGCGCCACTAGGCTACACTATGTAGGTTACGGTTGGTTACCAGGTGGGTCCTGGAGTATCAATGAGGGAAAGAGAAAAACTAGAAAAATTCTAATCTTATAATTTAAGAAGAAGTTCTTGAACATAAATACAAAATCTATATTTAGTAAACACAAAAATAAGATTTATAACAACTTAATGTCCTCTCGGCCACAAACGACCCAAGTCGTTATATAAAAGGGGTGGACGATTACGAAGAATTCACGTCGTATTAATTAAGGGGAAACAATAGACTTTACTCCTCGAGTACGAGGTACACACGGAATAACCCCCTCGTCTTACGCCCTTTCCTTCGATGCGAAGGGAGACTCGAGACTTACTCGGAGGCCTAGTAAGGGCGCAAGATGAAAGAACTATTCCAAAGTACCTGATACTGGAGCAGTGGAGGGACACCTCGGATGAGGATAATCCAAGGCAGGACAAATCCACGGATGGCAACGGCGGAGGTGGTGATCGATCCCGGTGACGAGGGATTCCGAAGTTGGTACGGCCGAGGGACCGGCGTACCACACGGGGATATTCTTGAGTGACACAAAAGGTAGGGGAGGGGGAGAGAGCGAAAACGAGCCCACGGTTTTCAGACTTCCCAAATGGAGAACTGTCAACGTCCAAGATTAGTAGCACTCGTACACCAGGTCAACGTCAAACTGGCAGGAGATAAGGCAAGGGTCCTCGCCGTACGGACTTGAACGGGTTCTTCCTATCTCAAGAGTAGGAAGCGTCCTTTTATACGGGTGCTGTGATGTAATAGCCTTCTGCGCGCGCCACTTTTCTGGAATAATTATCGAGCGCACGCGTGGGGCGTCGACCAACCGGACAGGGCTCAGACCCAAGAAAATAACTTCAAATGGGCGCCAAACTTTGTCGCCCTTACACCCGGGCATAGATATATTTTCGTCTTCTTCGAATATGTTTCTATTTTCATCCTCATCTTCAGACATGTGTCTATTCCAGTCATCGTCTTCGGACCTTTGTCAATTTTCGTTGTCATCTTCGGAAATGTGTCTATTTCGTTGTCATATTCGGGAAATCTCTATTTTCGTTGTCATCTTCGGATATGTGTTAATTTTCGTCATCTTTTAAAGCCTCTATTTTCGTCATGATCTTTGTATATGTGTCAATCTTCGTCATCTTCAGACATGTTTCTATTTTCGTCGTCATCTTTGGGCATGAATCTATTTTCGTCGTCATCTTCAGACATGTATCTATCGTCGTCGTCATCTTTGGATATGTCTTTATTTTCGTCGTCATTTTCGGGCGTGTCTAGTTTCGTCTTTATCTTCGGACATGTGCCTATTTTCGTCGTTATCTTAGGTCATGTCTCTATTTTATTCGTCTTCTTCAAACATGTGCATTTTTGTCCTTATATTCGGACATGTGTCTAATTTCGTGGTCATCTTCGGACATGTGTCTTGTTTTGTCGCTATCTTCAGACTTCTGTCTATTTCCGTCGTCTTCTGTGGGAAATTTCTTCCGTGATTTTCTCGAAAAATTTGGATATTCTTGGGTTTGAGTCATTGTTATCTCTGGTTAGTCTCTTACTAATATTTTTATTCCAATTACTACCTAAATATTGTAGTCATTTTTGGTCACACTCAAACCTAGTAATTGATAATTGCCTCATGGCTTGTTTAGCTATCAAACTTTTTCTCTATTAACTTGTAACATTCATCACCAAAAGTTTTGCTCCATTCTACCTTACACTACATCCACAACTCTTCCTTATTCTTTTATGGACGCGCTTTTCCAATTTCATCCATATATTTTCTATGGACTTCAGGTCTTCTTAATTTTTATGGTTACTTCAAAACATCAATTTTTAAATCTTCCAGCCATTTTCTCAATAGAGAAGCGGTATGTCTTGGATCGTTGTCCTGCTGAAGGCAAAATTGCCTAGCCATCTTGTCTTTTCTAACTGATGTTAGAAGGTTAACTTTCAAAATACCCCCAATAATCTTGTTCTCAAATTTGCAATTAATTTTAACTAAATTTCCGTACTATTAGCAGCAACTCCATCATATTTTGCTTTCTTCAGCCTACTTTATAGGCAGTATGGCGTTTTTCGGAAGAAGCCCCTCATGTGTTTCCCATATAGTTCATTTTTTTGCTTCATAAAATTTTCTTTTAAAATGTCTCATAACGGTGAACATGCTCCTTTGTAAACGGGCTTCTCGGGGCAACGTGACTATTAAGTAGATATTGATCCCTTCCAGCTCCTTAGCCGTGGAAATCATTTTGGTCGATGAATCTCTTACCTATCGTCTCTGAAGCATTATCTCAAGCTGTAGAACAACTTTGACATATTTTCTTTTAAGTTGTGTGTGTGGGGGGGGGGGGGGGAAGGTCCATGTTTAGCTACTTTAGAAAGATATGAGTATCATTTGGTGATGAATTGGCCTTTCTTCTACTTCGTAGCACAGTTTTCAGTGCTGTAGTGTCCCTATACTTGCGTATGATCGGCTGAGTTGATACGCGTAAGATGTTTATTTGCTTGATTATTTCTCCATTGTTTTCCTACCATCTCAAAATGTAGTGACAGAACTTCTTATGCATTTACTATCTTTCTTCCCTTTTCCTATGCATTTACTATATTTCTTCCCTATTCCTATGCATTTACTATCTTTCTTCCCTATTCCTATGCATTTACTATATTTCTTCCCTATTCCTATGCATTTACTATCTTTCTTCCCTATTCCTATGCATTTACTATATTTCTTCCCTATTCCTATGCATTTACTATCTTTCTTCCCTATTCCTATGCATTTACTATATTTCTTCCCTATTCCTATGCATTTACTATCTTTCTTCCCTATTCCTATGCATTTACTATATTTCTTCCCTATTCCTATGCATTTACTATATTTCTTCCCTATTCCTATGCATTTACTATCTTTCTTCCCTATTCCTATGCATTTACTATATTTCTTCCCTATTCCTATGCATTTACTATCTTTCTTCCCTATTCCTATGCATTTACTATATTTCTTCCCTATTCCTATGCATTTACTATCTTTCTTCCCTATTCCTATGCATTTACTATATTTCTTCCCTATTCCTATGCATTTACTATCTTTCTTCCCTATTCCTATGCATTTACTATATTTCTTCCCTATTCCTATGCATTTACTATCTTTCTTCCCTATTCCTATGCATTTACTATATTTCTTCCCTATTCCTATGCATTTACTATCTTTCTTCCCTATTCCTATGCATTTACTATATTTCTTCCCTATTCCTATGCATTTACTATCTTTCTTCCCTATTCCTATGCATTTACTATATTTCTTCCCTATTCCTATGCATTTACTATCTTTCTTCCCTATTCCTATGCATTTACTATATTTCTTCCCTATTCCTATGCATTTACTATCTTTCTTCCCTATTCCTATGCATTTACTATATTTCTTCCCTATTCCTATGCATTTACTATCTTTCTTCCCTATTCCTATGCATTTACTATATTTCTTCCCTATTCCTATGCATTTACTATCTTTCTTCCCTATTCCTATGCATTTACTATATTTCTTCCCTATTCCTATGCATTTACTATCTTTCTTCCCTATTCCTATGCATTTACTATATTTCTTCCCTATTCCTATGCATTTACTATCTTTCTTCCCTATTCCTATGCATTTACTATATTTCTTCCCTATTCCTATGCATTTACTATCTTTCTTCCCTATTCCTATGCATTTACTATATTTCTTCCCTATTCCTATGCATTTACTATCTTTCTTCCCTATTCCTATGCATTTACTATATTTCTTCCCTATTCCTATGCATTAACTATCTTTCTTCCCTATTCCTATGCATTTACTATCTTTCTTCCCTATTCCTATGCATTTACTATATTTCTTCCCTATTCCTATGCATTAACTATCTTTCTTCCCTATTCCTATGCATTTACTATATTTCTTCCCTATTCCTATGCATTAACTATCTTTCTTCCCTATTCCTATGCATTTACTATCTTTCTTCCCTATTCCTATGCATTTACTATATTTCTTCCCTATTCCTATGCATTAACTATCTTTCTTCCCTATTCCTATGCATTTACTATATTTCTTCCCTTTACCCATTCAAAGGAAACTGGCCAAAATTTAGGATAGCAAATAGAATGAGGGAAGATGCTTCCTCCTTATTGCAGTCCATCTCACTCTATCTCTTCAGGCCATATCATTGTTTGTCTCACATAGTGCAAGCATCTTCTATGTCCCTCTTTTAAACCCATATATTCCCTCTCCCATTTTCCCCTCATCACACATGCCACTTACATTTCATACATAGGTTGGGTTCATACTTAGCCCTTTTTTCCGTACAAGCTCGAGAGGAAGTTTCATTATCATTATTAAAATAGTAATTCTTTATTTTAATTAGGGGCAAAGTTCATTTAAAACAGAATAAATGATAACTTATAAAATAAAATTAGGAAAAAAGAAAAAAAAGTATCACACGAATTAGTTCATTATAAAACGTCTCCTGCAAACAATTAAAGTAAAGGACTCCAAAATCCGTACACAAAAAAAATAATTTCGCCTCAAAGGTTACAAGGACACCCCCCTCCCCCCGACCCACCCCCCGAATTACTAATAAGAATATGAACGGGAGAAGCGTTCTATTATTTCCCCTCACGCAGGAGAGATTAAAAACTGTCCGCCCTTTTAAAGAAGCATTCGAACAAAATTTAGGAGATTCTACGAACTGCTGGGGTGGTTGTTGATTACAAATACACCCTCCCTAAACAGTAAAAAAAGGGGGGATTTAAAGGTCAAGGATAGCTGTCCCTCGAATTATGACCACAATTTGTGGAGAATCAGCAAAAGTTAAGTATTATGGTATGGCAGAGTCTAGAGACAGCTGCTGAAGAGTAGAATTATTTAGATCAGCGCAGCAAAGATTTCTGCATATACGGTCTCTCCTAGGTTCGCTGATAACTTTATTAATATAAATAGAGGATAAGTTAAATTTACGATTACTTTTTATGTACATAGGTGTGTTAATGTATGAATAATGGACAGTTAAAGTCCCTAATTAATGAAAATTGTTAAGGTTTAATCTTTACTAGTTTTGAAAGGTTTTATGTAGAGTAGACAATATTCGAATTGATAGTTTTGGCAAAGTTAAATGCCTTCTCCACCCATGCTTTAAAAGGAATATAGTCCCAGATTTTCTCGTTAGTTTGTGAGTAGTTGTAAGAAGGGTAACTCTTATGAAAATTTTAAAATAAAAGTGTTAAAGTTTGATAAGAGAATAAATTTGAAAGGAGACCTTGCAGTCTGAAAGGAATTTGAATGATTCGATAGAGAGTGCAAGAGAACCAAAGTTTCTTGCGATGCAAATTAATTGACAATAAATGAAATACACGACGACAAAATAATGAAACTAAGCACTCGCCTTATTGCCGTAATGAGTCTAAATTAACTCACCGTTAATATACAGTGACACTTTTAAGTATATGTACTCAAGATGTGAGAAGTTAAATGTAAAAGGTGAGAGAGGATTGCTAGAGAAAATAGAGGTGGCACTATTGCTTTTCTCTCTCTTTGAAATATCCTTCAAGCTAAAATACTAGTGTGCGCTCCCAAAATGTATATCATGGCTCTCAGCCTCGAAAAAAGGTGTATCTGAAAACTGAAAAAAATGAGATCCCGCACTTCCCCCCTCCCCCTTCTTTAAGAGAGGGGGTCAAGGGAACACCCCTCCCGATTTCAAGTAGTGACGGAAGTCGCTAAAGCGGTCATAGAATGACACATCTGCATCCAACCCCAAGAATGCGGACGAAAAAATGGTGTGATGACCACTGTCTTTTCAACTTTCGAAAACAAAGTAGCAAACACCCACTGATGATCCAAGACAGAGAAAAGATACTTAGACACGTGATAAATAGACAAACAAAGAGGAGTAGAGAAGCGAAAGGAGAGCAGATAGACGAAAGGGGGAAATCCACAGGTCGAAAATACTTTTCTTGCATCTTTTCCTTCAGGATAAGGTTCAAATCATGAAAAGATTTAAAGCTTAAAAGAACGTAATCCTACAATCTCTTTTTTGCATTTATAGGTTGATGGCTGAGGTAAGCCTCTTCGAGATTGGTGTGATTACCAAGGGTGATTTGTCACCGAGTTTTGGTACCACTCTTGGAGCAGCCGAATGGCTTTCTTGATTCAGCTTGGCGGCTGCCTGTTTGCTTCTACTGTGAATACTTGGTATTCACAAGGCACTGACTCCAAAAGAGTAGAAAGCTCTATCTTGCTTGATTGTAGGCTGGGTACAGAGAATTGGAGATTTCCTCAAAGGTAAAATGAAGCTTGGAGCTTGATTGAATATTATTTATTCAGCGGGAACTGGATCAGTCGTCAGATGGATTTCTTGCTAAAAAAAATTCAGCTCTCGTTTTATATACATGGCTAGCATACATGCGGTATTTAGACTTTTCACTCGAATTAATTTTTATACATTTAATTAGTTTCATTAATATCAAATTTATTCTGTCTACTTACATTAATATTATTTTATAGTAAAATTATTTTTATTTTAATCACTGATATCTACATATTACAGAAACAAAACAAAACCATTATATTTGTCGTTTTCTTAAATCTCCCCTCTGATGGTTGCCAACTCTCACCATTTCTCTTATTTCAGCGCTCTCAAACAAGTATCTATTTTTTTTTTAATTTTACTTGATTTATATTAAGTGTATTGAGGAAATAATATTGAAAGTATTATCTATAGAATTTTACATGAATTTTTTTATTTAGTAACCAAAAATATTAAATTCCAGTCTTTTGTTTCTTCTTTAAGTTGGATTAAAGTCTTTTCAAAAAAGAAAATAAAAATTATTTAGTTGGTGGTAAAAATAAGGAAGTGATTGAGAGAATGAGAAGCATTTAGAGAAATATGACTAAGCTGTTTAATCTATATTATAATGAAAAGAGAGGTATTTACAATTTGAGAACAGTGGTCTTTCTAGAGGACTTATTTTTTGGATTGCCTTTTCATGGGGTGTTATTTTGGTTTATAGCTACCCCAGTATAAAACTGTAGGGGTGCGACGGAGATGATAAGAGAAAAACTTCCTTCCAAAGCGAAAATATAAATAGCCCATTAAATTCCCAAGTCAAGACGGACTTCGCCGTAGCGTACTGGTAGAATGTGAGCCTCGGGATTCAAAAGACCCGCGATCGATCCCCAAAGTCCACAATTTTAATAAAGAAAATTCTCGAAGAAAACGGAGACAACGAAAAACGCTTTAAGAACAACTCAAGAAATCAACTCAAGAGAAAAACCGCTGTCAAGGAAAACGGAAAGAAAACGACTTCAAGGGCTAATTCGTCTCAAGAAATCATCACGTCATCATGAAGCAGAAGAAGTCATGACGTCATCAGAATTGGAAGGTATCATCACATCGTCGTTAAAAGGAAGACACATTAAGAAAAAGAAGATCAAGAATTTACCCAGCCAACATAAAGAAGAAAGAATCTCAGCCTACAAGAATACTATGAGTCAGATACAATTGGAGTCATTGTTTGAAGGGGCAACTTCAGTCTAGAAATAATACATAGATACGAATATAGAAATAACAAGATAAATGATATTTATAAATAAATAAATATAAGGAAGAACCCCCCCCCCCCCATAAGACTTCATGAAACTCTAAAGTGGTCATTTTTTAGGTATCTTTGATTGTCTCATTCTACCTTACAATGTGAGCACTACATTCACTTCCCTTCGAATAAACGGAGTTTTAAAACAAGATTACGTATGTATTTAGAAATAATTCTTTCGTACACATATTTTATATTTATATCTATCAATACGGAAGGTAGTTAGCTGTTTTTTGGAGCGTTCGGACGTAGGAGCTGCAAATCTTTAATGCGAAAAAAAAATCGCGTGTGTGCGCGCGCTACAACTTTATTATTTTTACTTTTATTTAGCCTTCCTACACTTTTTATTATTGGTTGCATCATAAAATTCAATTCTTAGGTGCTCCTGAGGGTTACGTATTATTTTATATTGTGTTTATGCATACAGCTTTGTGCGGGTGCACCACAACATTATATTTACTATCATATGTATTTTTTTTATTCTTGATTGAAAAACATAATTTCAGGTCCTCAGCAATCCTGAGATTCTTTGTTTAATCTATGTTATGCCAAGCGTTTAACATTTGAGCGTCCACATGTCCAAGCTGCAGTTCATAATCGAGAACAAAGCCTTTTTATTATATACATTAATTTGTGTGTATGCACCACACCACTTTTCTTAAACTAAAAGGAACTTAGTAATTCGGAGTTCAGTTTAAATTAATAATTACACGAATTTTATACACTGAATTTGGCCTAACAAAATTACTATTATTATTCTTATCACCAGATACTGGAATTTTCACTGTTTCCATTTTTAAAACTAAATAAGCACTGAATTTATATTTATTTGCACTGGGAGTTTTTACACTATTATTGTAATTATTCATTTTTAATAAATTTGACGAATGGATTGCGTTAGTTCGTATGTTGTTTTCATCTTATTTAGTGTTGTCTTTTGAACTGCTTTGATGGGTGCTGTGTTCGTATGTAGAGACTGGAGAAATTTTGTCGGGTTAGGTCTCAACCTACGTCCACCTGTAGTGGTTCGTCGTAGCTCATCCAGGTTGCTTGAAGTAGTCTGGTGCGTAGAAATGAGCTCCTCGAATCATTCGTGCTGAAGAAAGAGTAACCCATCAAAGAAAAACACAGTTTCCTTGACAGCAAAGTCCTTCCGAGTCTCAGAGCCCAATGTTTTTGATGTTTAGGAAAGTAGCTCTGAGAGGAGATAAACATCGGTGGAATTCGATCCAGTGTCTCTGGGTGCCAAGGCAGCAGAAATCCATTATTTTGGGCCATCCCCTCACGGCTGCTTCGTTGAAGATAGGAGGCTCGATAGTGGTGGAATTCGATCCACCGTTTCGTGCAGCAAAGCAGCAGAGATAGACAATTTTTTACCATCCCGTAACGGCAGCTATGTTGAAGACGGGAGGCCAATGGCGATGGAATTCGCCAGGTTTTCTTCTTGGTTGTTAAATCGAGCAGCTTTTGGCTCTTTTGGCGAAGCCATTTTATTCTCCACCATTCTTTGGAGGGGTTACTGGTTATGGATGTGTCTACCTTCTTGTTGGGAGGGAAGCACCCCATAACCCGTGACAGGTCTGCTTCTTCTGGTGCTCGGGTATTTCCGGATGGCGGCGAACTAGGAACTTCCTCTTATGGTGGTAACCTCTCCATTCGTTGAAACGTATTCAGATGTTACTCTCTCTTCTTTAAACACAGTCCAGCTCTCGTTTTACATAATGGCCCGCATACATGTAGTATTCAAACTTTTCATTCGAATTATTTTTATACATTTAATTAGTTCCCATAATATTAAACTTATTCTTCTACTTACATTAATATTATTTTATCGTATTTTTTTTTAATCACTGATATCTACATATTACTGGAACAAAACCAAGCCATTACATTTGTTGTTTGCTTAGGTCTTACCTTTCATTCTTGCCAACACTTATTTCAGCACTCTTAACAAGTATCTTTATTTTTGTTAATTTTACTCAATTTATATTAAATATATTGAGGAAATATGATTTAAAGTATTATCTATAGACTTTTCCATTAATTTTATATTTATTAACCAAAAATTATTAAATTTCAGTCTTTGTTTCTTTTTTTAAGTTCGATTAAAGAGTCTTCAAAATAACGGAAATAAAAATGATTTAGTTGGTGGAAAAAATAAGGAAGTGATTGAGAGAATGAGTAGAATTTAGAGAAATATGACTAAGCTGTTTAATCTATATTATAATGAAAAAGAGAAGTATTTACAATTTGGGAACAGTGTTCCTTCTAGAGCACTTATTATTCGGATTCAGTTTTCACGTAATGTTTTTTAGGTTTATAGATACCCCAATATAAAAAAACTTCATGAAATTTCAAAGTGCTCATTTTTGAGGTATCTTTGATTGTCTCATTCTATCTTACAATGTGAGCACTATACATTTCTTAAATTTTAATTTAAGATTAAGGCTTAATGCTTATATGTGAGATTCCGTAGCCTCTCTTCTTCCTGAAGGACCCCACACAAGAGAATGAAAAAACTCGCCAGGATGGGAAAATCTTTCAGGAATGGAGACTCATCAAAAATTTCTAGATCAGTTTTTTTATCAGAATTCACCGGACAAGGTTGCGTATTTTTAAAGCCCGAGTAGGTAATGGATATCTCGAGAGGATATAGGTCTTTAATAGTATACAAAACAATTTGTGCATCCCATCTTAGCAGTTTAACTATTCGGACCTTATCATCGCCCTCGAGAACAAGCTCTAGAACTCGTCAAAACAGCCGCGTTCTCTTGGAATTATAAATAAGAATGACATAGTCTATCTACACATATATCCTACCCAGTTCCCTCAAACTATGAATGTATGAAGAATGCAAAGCTCTCTCTAAAGGCTTCGAATTTTTCATAGATTCGCCGCAAAGACTTGTTAGGTTCTCGTGGAGATCAACGTCTGGAGTTCATATGGGCTCATCTTTTACCGAAACTTTGAAACTAAGATTGTAATGAAATTTGATGAAGGATTGGGAGTAAGAGGGATTCAATCATTTCCGAAGGAACGATTCGTGAGAGGACACCCATTAGTGGCATTTTGAATAGAAGAGTGAGCAGATAAAAGAGAATCTAAAGTTGAACATCCCATTGTCTTAGGCAAGCAACATTTGATCACTCGGATCAACCACTCCCACAACTTCCTACCTGTAATATAGTGACAAAGACCTGATGAAACTACCAACTATCTAAGGTGAGGTCGGATAGGTGGTTTGATCTCATAGTCAGTTACAAGCAAAGAGTCTAACTAACAGTTTGTGCCTGATGTGCTCCGGTCTAAGTTATACTACTCAAGATAATATATGTACGTTTGTACCGTAAACCATACTCAATCTGATCTACACTACCTATTCCTACTTAACCTATACTATTATTTCTCTTATTTCCATTCCGTTAACCCTTTATATGGTTATTACCAGTGTTGATTATACTAAGATAAACATATTAGTACAAATATTATATTTTTTGTATTTTATAGTGTTGTGCTCTATTATAAGTGTGTTGCCTTATTCCGGGTCTGCACGGAACCCCTCTATATAACTATCAATAGCGTAATATCGGTGGGTGTGACTGTCTCTATAGAAGACCTGGACTAAACCTATTAATAATATAATCTACAGTCACTACCTACAGATATTATAATTGGCGACGAGGATTGGATTGATTTGGCATTCACACTCACACACTTCTTAAACCTTTTTATCCTAAAAAAAAAGAGGGGAAGGAAACTTAACTAAGTCATAACCTAACGAAGTTAGTAAAGTACGATAATTTGTTTGTTTATCTAAATTTACCCATACATCGTACAAAAAATTGTTATAAAATTTAAAGCAACATTTATACCAAACTTGTTGGCAGTTTATATAACTACTAGAAAGTTGACCATTTTCTGGCATTGTTTATTTTTCTGCTCTCTTATTCCTATGTATAATTGTCATGTCACAAATTGGCAACATTGGTTCGTTTGATGAGTGTCAAAGATTTTGGCACGTATGTAAGCAGGGTACAACTTTTCTTTGTTGCAAACAGTATCGCGGATACAAAGAAAGTAGCTACATTTTTTACTATTGCAAGAGCCAAGATTTATAGTCAAGCTAAAAGCCTGTTGTCCCCAGTTGACCCTGCTACTGTCGCATATAATGATCTTGTTAAAGCTCTGAAAGATCATTTCAAACCTAAGACTATTCTAATTTAGGAGCGGTACAAATTCTACTCAAGGGATCAGAAGTCAGGTGAGAGAGTGGCTAACTTCGTCGCTGGTATCAAGGCACGGGCACACACATTTGAACTCGGTAATCAGCTGCCAGATATGTTGCGGGATAGATTTGTAATGGGACTCGCCAGCGAAGCAACACAACACATACTACTGGCAGAGTTTGATCTAACCTTCAAGCGAACAGTAGAAATAGCTACTCCTAGAGAGGCGGCCCACAAAGATGTGCAGGCAATGGGACATCAACTTGTTCATCAGGTGTCTATGTCAAGTAAACAAGTATCAATATCTACTCGACCTAGCACGTTACAATCTACTAAAGCAGGGCGATCTAAGCCTACAAGCCTTAACAAAAGCAAGCCTAAAACTGCTTGTTCTGGCTGTGGACAACGCCATTGGCGCAATGAATGTCCTTATAAGGATAGTGAATGTTTTCTCTGTAAGAAAAAAGGCCACTTGAGGAAGATGTGTTTACAAGCTAAGAAACACAACAGCCAGGTTGACACTCTTTCCTAACCTACTGTTGCTCGCTCAACTACTTCTCACTCATCTGATACGAATTTCGAAAGCTATGATTATATGTTCTCTGTACCTAATGAAAGAGTGAAACCTATTACGATGGATGTTCTTATCAACCACATCTTATTAGAGATGGAGGTTGATATTGGCGCGGCTAGATCTCTCATCTCGCGGCAAACTTTTGAGAAAGTTTGGCCACATAACTCTAGCTGTCTTAAACTAAAGCGCTCATCAGTGAACCTCAAAGTCTACGGTGGTGTGCCGTTACAAGTCGCAGGGGAGATCACCATGGCAATCAGTCTTCCATCTAGCTCAGAACCAGCCAGTGATATTTCACTGGCGGTTACCGAAGACCTTGGACCTTGAATGCTAGGAAGAGACTTATTGACAGCTCTAAAGCTCTCAGAATTCAAGTTTCATTCTATAAACAAGGTCTCATCCACTCACCCTCATCTCATCAAGAAATACCCTGACCTTTTTCTTCAGGTTTAAGATGTCTCAAGGACCACCCTATTTCCATTGATGTGGATTCAACTGTCCCACCTAAGTTTTTTAAGGCACGAACTGTACCCTATGCCTTGCGTTATGAAGTGGACAAGGGGTTGCAACGTCTTACCAAAGAGGGAATTATAACTCCAGTTTTTTCTTCCCCCTGGGCTGCTGTCATTGTCCCTGAACTTAAACCTGACAGCTATGTAAGAATCTGCGGTGACTACAAACTCACGGATAACAAGTCTACTATAACGGATACCTACCCCATTCCTAAGCTTGAGGACCTGTTCATCAAGTTGTCAGGCAACTCACTTTTCACTAAGCCAGACATGTCCCAAGCATATGCACAGCTTGTGTTAGATGACAAGGCAAAACCCTACACTGTCATTAACACTCACATAGGTCTATTTGCCTACAATAGACTTTGTTTTGGCATATCATCTGCTCTGAGGATTTTTCAGCGCAATATGGAACAACTGCTGAAGGATCATGAAAGTGTATGCTGCTATTTAGATGACGTTCTCATCTTATTATCATTCCTAACAAATTACGCCCAGCTCTCCTACAAGAATTACATGCGGGACATGCTGGCTCTTCAGGCATGAAAGAGCTTGCTCGTAGCTATCTGTGCTGGCCAGGTTTGGACAAGGATCTCGAAGAGCTAACTCAATCCTGTTCAGAGTGTCTGTCACTGCGCCCTAACCCTTCAAGGCTGAACTACATCCCTTGGCGTGGCCCAGTTTCCCATGGCACCGCCTTCTTATCGACTATGCTGGACCAGTAGATGATAACTATTTTCTTATTATTGTTGATGCACACTCTAAATGGGTTGATATCTACTATACTAAAGGCATGACATCACAGGTGACCACTAAGTGTTTAGGGCATTCATTCTCAAATTTTGGCCTTCCAGTTTCAATGGTCTCTGACCATCGCCCTTGCTTCATTTCTCAGGGTTCAAGGACTTTGTTACGAGCTGTGGTATCCGGGTATCCGCTACACCCCTACTACTGTGTACAAGCTTTCTACTAATAGCCTTGCAGAGAGGATATTGCAGACCTTCAAAAGGGCTTTGCATTCTTCCTCTTACCTATTGCTACTATCATCGACAAGTTTCTATTCAACTACAGGATGACACCACACTTTACTACTGGTGTTTCCTTCTGCTAAGTTGATGATTGGACGCAAAGTTCGTTCATGCTTAGACTTAGTGTGGCCTGGAGAGTCTGTTGCTGCTCTAGTTGCTAATAAGCAGCGTGTTCAAAAGTACAATTACTCCCAAAGCGCCCGTTCTGTCACCCTACTTCGTCAGGCACAATTATTCGCAATTATGCAGCAATAGGTTCCAAGTGGATTCCAGCTAGAGTCGAGTCTCAAACTTGACTCTAGCTGGAATCCAAAGGCAGATTGTTTCTACTCCTGACTCCCAAGTGTCTTTCAGCTACACAGACTCCTGTAACACCGAGAAAGTCTATGACTCCTCAGAAGCCTATTTCACCATGTGTAGAGTCGAGGGTGGAACCATATTCGGTTGAGGCAGCACCTCAGCGATTTGAATTCCCTACATCAGCCCAATCTACAGCTGGAGTTCGCCGATCGACACGGGTGCCTAAGCCTGTAGACCGGCTTAACCTGTAAATATGTTATTTCGGGAGAAATGGTGTGGGGGGGATATATTTCATGTGGAGAGGGGTGTAATATAGTGACAAAGGCCTAATGAAACAACCAACTATCTAAGGTGAGGTCGGACAGGTGGTTTGAACTCATAGTCAGTTACAAGCAAAGAGTCTCACTAAAAGGTTGTGCCTGATGTGCTCCGGTCTGAGTTTATACTACTCAAGATAATACGAGGGGCGGTCAATAGGTTTTGCGAATCGGTAGGACAAAACAGAAGAAGGTGGATGGCTGTTTGTTTGGGTGTTAGGACAAGTTATGACAAGTAAGAACCTGCAGCCGCACGCTCCTGCCCCGTCTATTTAAGAAGCAGTACCTGATCGCAGATCGTCAGTCACAATTTTTTCAACAATCAAGAAGGTTGAGCACCGCGTAGTGATCAAATTTTTGACCAAGGAAGGCAAGAATGCAAAAGAGATCCATGAACGCATGGTTGCAGTATACACGGACACCACTCCTTCCTATTTAACCATTGCTCGCTGGACGTGACCAACGAGGACAATGTGGCCCATGTGGAGAGGATTATCCTCGAAAATCGACGGGTGAAGGTCGAAGAAATCGAGCGAGAACTTGGAATATCACATGGAAGTGTTATAAACATTATCCACGACAATTTGGCCATGACCAAGGTCTCTGCCCGTTGGGTCCCTAGAAACCTCACGCCCCATGATCGACTTCAATGTCGTCAAAGTCCACAAGGCCAGAGTTGCACAAGCTGCCCTGCGCGAGTGCGGATTCGAGGAGCTCAACCCCCACCCCCACACAGTCCAGATCGGGCCCCTAGCGACAACTTTTTATTCCGCCAGCTCAAAGGCTGCACTGCGTGGACGCTGGTTTGGGGACGATGAAGATGTCCAGCTCGCCGTCCAGGAGTGGATGGAACAGCAGCCGGGAGATTTCTGGTTGTCGGGAATTCGAAGCCTCAGGGACAAGGGGCGCAAGGGTATTGAAGTAGAGGGTAGTTATATTGAAAAATAATAAAACACTTTTCCTCATATCTCGTTTCCTTATATCCGAATTGCAAAACTTATTGACCGCCCCTCGTATATGTACGTTTGTACCGTAAACCATACTTAATCTGATCTACACTACCTTTAACTATTCCTACTTAACCTATACTATTATTTCCCTTACTTCCATTCCGTTTACCCTTTATATGGGTATTACCAGTGTTGATTATACTAAGATAAACGGGTTAGTACAAATATTATATGTTTTGGATTTTATAGTGTTGTGCTCTATTATAAGTGTGTTGCCTTATTCCGGGTCTGCACGGAACCTCTCTATATAACTATCTATAGCGTAGTATCGGTAGGTGTGGCTGTCTCTATGAAAGACCTGGACTAAACCTATTAATAATATAATCTACAGTCACCACCTACAGATATTATACTACTTATGTCACATAAATTGTGATTGTAAGGTGTCTGATATTATTACAAAACATGTGGGCTTGTAATTCATCAGATAAAAAGGCTTCAGAGAGAGAGTCTTACCTTCCTTTAGAAAACTTTTGCGTTATTACTATAAACTATATCATGGAATTTGTAAAGGTTTGAAGAGCTTTGAAATTTTGAAAGGCTTGGAAGACCTTTGAAATTTTGAAAGGCTTGGAAAACTTGGAGGTAGACATCACGGC
Organism: Ceratothoa steindachneri; assembly: GCA_963969495.1. NCBI lineage: Eukaryota > Metazoa > Arthropoda > Malacostraca > Isopoda > Cymothoidae > Ceratothoa > Ceratothoa steindachneri. The sequence goes on from OZ018318.1 coordinate 222,508,956, forward strand.
ACGATTTCAATGTGCACAGCTGTGACCTTGAAACATGCAAAGCTCTAAAAGTACATTTTAACTGTTAGCTTATTTGAAATTTTGACGAACACATGCCCAGTCAGAGCGACCCCAGTATGTTTGAAAGGCTTGCAAAGTTCATCTGGGCTTTTGTGAAGTTAGTCATTTTGTGGTATTGGGATGCAAAAGAATTAAATTTTTCCAAACAAAACAGAGAGCAAGAATTTTTTGACGGTGTGAAGGTGGGTGGTTACCCAAAACCCTTGACTTCTAGTGGTTGTTAGGCTCTAATCAATTCCAAGGTACTTGTATATTAAATGACAATTTTCAATTATTAAGCAGATTAAGTAATGATGTTTACCCAGTAATAGGAGAGCGTTAACATTAGAGTCATCAAAGTTAGATTAAGATATTTGTCCTTTGCTTCTGCTAGGACGGTAGTTATCCAAAAACAAATTGTGATCCCACCCAAAGGAAGAAGGGGAGGGGCGTTGGTTTATTGTTTTGATTCGTCCTCGAGGAAATCATTTTCAACAGGAAATGACTGCAATTTCATAACCAAAACCCAGTACAATTTGCAAGCAAAATGAATATCGACACTTTTTTTTCCAATTTAAAGATAAACTTTAAGACAAGGCAGATGATGATACTGTAAAGTTTATTTAAACCAGAGTGACGTCACCGACTCAGAGTAACGTTAAAAACTCCCTATAGTCATGACTATATAAGGCCGCTCTAACTGTCGGAGGAGTTTACCTACCAGAGTGAGAGTGAGGCAGTGACTTTGGATCTTCGTCGTCGTAGAATCTTCAACTTGGCAAAGGAGGAAAATTTTTTGGTAAATTCACAACCCAGTGCAATTTCTAAAAAAAGAGGCTATCAAGCTAGTCTGATCAGGCAAAATTACCAGTTCCCCCGGAACTGGCAGTGCTCAGTCTCGAGTATCTATCTAGGGAAACCAACCGCTGAATATCACTTTGCTCACCAAGGGTAACTCCCTGTCTAAGAGATCTAATAAGGAGAGCCAGACTGATTGGAGATTCCTCCTGTTTCTGGCACTCCTCGTTCAAGACGGACTGATTGGAGATTTCTCCTGTTTCTGTCTTGACTAGATCATTATAGGCGACCAGGGAGTGAAAGTGAACAAGGATCCAGCCAAATCAGAGGAAAGAGAGGTGAAAATTCATCAACTTTGAATCTCCAACCCGGTAAAGAAGCAAAAGTTTGGGGAAAAATTTCCAGATCCCGAAACTTCTGCAAAACCGGCCAACGAACAAGCTTGTCATCCTAAGGTTACTGGAACTGGCAGGACTCAACCTAAAGCGAAAACAGCGAGGCACCCTCCACTGACAAGTACACTGCTCCCTGACTGAGTGGCGGCGGACTGATTGGAGATACCTCCTGTTTCTGCGGCCGCTCGAGAACGGGACGTAGCCCTGGTGGACTGATTGGAGATACCTCCTGTATCTACCGGGGTTATAGCAGTGTTGGGTTTCCCGAACCCGTACTTCTCTGCCTCACGAATCTAATAAGGAGTGCTAGACTGATTGGAGATTTCTCCTGTTTCTGTCACGACCAGATAAGTGAAGGACCCCAAATTAATTAAATTAATGAGAAGTCACCCTCACCATGAACGGGAGGGGGCAGCCACTGGACTTTCGAGTCCAGCTGAAATTGACCACTAATCAAAAACCGGAAAAGGCGGAGGTGTTTGAAGCCATCTTTGAAAAACTTGGCATAGGCCTCAAGCGTCTATTAGAGACCAACAGAGGCTACACAGTCATTTGTCATACTCAAGATGACCTTGAAAAAATAACCTCAGCGGAAGGCGCGCTAGAACTCGGCAAGATCGGCCTAGAACCACGTCTATCCCCAGCTATGGCTGCTAGTAAGGCAATAATTTGCAGAAGAGTGGATCCATGGGTAGGCGAAAGATCGGCCGAAGAGATAAAAGCAGAGATAGAGAGGAATCATCAATGGGCGGAAGTGACTGAAGTAGTCAAATTCCGTAGGCCTTTCCCATGTTTTCAAAATAATATTCAAGAACGTGGAAATGGCAGCAAAAGCCAAGGAAACAGGCCTCAGACTGTTTTCCATGGTAATCTCCTCTGATCAAGTTGAGCGGGAAAGGATTTTGAGCTTCTTACCTGCTTCAACTGTTACAAGGTCGAGGATCATTCAACCAGCGCCTGCCCCGACTCTGGGAAGCCAAAGATCTGCTCCGAGTCCTCGCAGTTCGGACATGACTGGATGCACTGCGTGAGCAGCACAAAAATGTGCATTAACTTTGCAGGGAATCACCGAACCCTATGCATGCAGTGTCCAATCAGGAAGGAAGAACTCAAGAAAAAAAGAGCGGCTTTGGACAGACCGAAGCAATCTTACGCCACTACCACGAAACAACAAACTCAACCGAACGTAACGCTGACTCAACCCCAGATCGTGTTGCAACTGAGTGACAACACCTCTACCAAAATGCTGGCATGCATTCTACATGCACAAGTAATTAACCTAGCTTCCCCTGGTTCATTCAACACAGAAATGAACAAAATGCTGGCAGCTAACAACATGGAGACGATTAAATTTCCGGGCAACCCACAATCCAAAAAAGTCCTCTTGGCATCGTTCCATAATACAAAGCCGGCACAAGCAGCGAATAGTCCGGATACTGCTAAACCCCAATATATTGCACAGACAACAACTCAACAACAACAGACTGACGCCCCAGCACCTCCACCCAGCTCACCCAAGCAGAAAAAGCCCAAGAAAAATAAAGGGGAACTAAAGGTTCAGGCAACTGACTCTGAACAGAAAAAGGATGAACTCGAGCTGGAGGGCAGAGAGATCAGACTCACCTTGGTTCTAAACTCTCAGAACATAAATAAAAAAGAGATCTCCACTGAGGAGGTGGCAGCCAGAGTCAGAAAAGGGCATATCAAATGGTGCTATGACTCACCAGTTACCGGGGAGACAATTAGAGCCTCTTTACTCGCATGTAAAACAAAGCTTTACAACGAGAACTTCAGGCTCTACGACCAAAAACTGTACAAGCAGTTAAAATCTGGCCGTCAAACGGCCAAAGAATAATAAAGACTAACCGGATAGCGTATAGAAATAGGCTAACCATCTTAGCACACAATGTGCAAGGATTGGAGCCTAACAAAAACAAATTGTATAATGCCTACAGGGAACTAGACCCAGATGTTCTTCTGCTGTCTGAAACAAGCGTAAAAGACGAAGACAAGCAGAAGATTTTTGGATACAATGTTATACAAAAGAAATGCACAGGTTAAAGATTTGATGGTGCGTTAATAGCAGTGAAAAAGGAGTTACAGTACAGACAAGGTAACCCTACGGATGAATCGACTCTGTCGATCATCTTAAGGTGCTCTATGGGTGACATAGAACTTAGCGCGGGGTACCAGCCCCCTCGCAGGTCATATCTTCCTTACCATGACCTGTACACCCTGTTCACAAAAGAGCACCCAGTACTATTCGCTGGGGACCTTAACGCCAGGAATAGAGCAGCGGGATACTCTTCTACAGATTCAAGAGGTAGATCACTGGATTTCTTGACTAGAAGAGGCGTTGCAGAGCGCATTGGACCAAACTTCCCCACGTTTTTCTACCCAGGGTCAGCCACCAAACCTGACGTGGTGCTCACGAATCCTAACTTCGCATTCCACCAACGTATCACGCCAGAACCCATCATCTGCCAATGCTGATCACTATTGCAACAGCCCCTATTCCAGTCCCAGTCATCCCTAGAAAAGACTTCTGGAATGCAAAGTAAGAAGAATACAGGAGAGTATTCCCAGAAGTTACCCCTGATTTACAGGACGCATCCGAAGAAGATCTGGATGACGAACTGACTGCTATTAACGACCTCATCTCTAACGCCGACGCTATAGCTATCCCAATAACGTCACACAAAATAATCATGCCCACAAAACCCACACAAGAGAGAGTGGTGCTACAGCATCGATTTTCTAGAGTCTACGAGACCATCCTCAACTTGGGCTATACTAGACCCATGGATTTTCAATTCGTTCAGCAACTGAGAAATCAGCTGAATTTCATGCTAGGAACTGAAGTCCGTAACAAATGGAATAGTCTAATAGAAAAGTTAGACATTGAGAGAAACCCGGAGGCCTTTTGGACGACCATCAGCAAATTAAAGGGAAATGCTCGCACCCCAGGTCAAACAGAAATCAGGCATGAAGGAACTAAGGCGGTCACTCCCAAGGAGAAAGAGAAGCTATTCAGCGGAGTCTGGGAAAATGTCTTCAAAAAAACAGAGGAAGAAGAAGAAGAATTTGACCTAGGTTTAGAGGATCAGGTTCTTGAGTATATGGAGAGGAGAGAAGGGAGGTTTGACCCTTACAGAACCTCATGCCACCATCGATTTCAAGGCAACTCTCAGGATGGAAATAAAATATCAATTGAGGAACTATGGAATTCCATTTCCTCATTTAAGTCTAAAGCCCCGGGGCTCAGCCAAATTACAATCAGGAATTTAAAAAAAAGCTCCGGAAAGACTTAAGACCAGACTGCTGAACCTGTTCAATGCGTCTCTAGCAATGGGATACTTCCCGGATGGCCTGAAAACATCCAAAATGATCTTCATACCCAAACCTGGAAAACCATCTAACCAGGTCATGAATTACAGACCCATCTCACTGCTGGAGACCGTTGGGAAGGTTTTTGAAAAAATCCTCAACAGCAGACTGGCTAAACACCTAGCTGAAAAGAACCTCCTGAACGAAGAACAACATGGATTCAGAGAATACCGAGGCACCGAGACAGCGATAGCCCATATGCTGCAACACGCGGCAGCATAGCGAGCTAGAGGTTGTTGGATTGATGTCGTATGCAGAGACGTAAAGAAGGCCCTCGACAAGGTCTGGATCGAAGGCCTGAAATACAAAATCTCTAGACTGAGACTCACTCCCAACTTCGAGAAAATCCTCTGCAGCTATCTAACCAATAGGCGAGCGGGGATAGCCTTCGAAGGGCACACAGGGGAATCCTTTGAACTTGCCTCCGGTGTTCCACAAGGAGGATGCCTTAGCCCCACTCTCTTCACCATCTACACAAAAGACATCCCTAAACCAGCCGACGGGAAAAAACTTAATGTACAATACGCGGATGATGTCACCCAAGTTGTAGTGCGAAGGAAGAGGTCGGCAAGACTGATGGCTAGAGCCACGGCAGCAGAAGCTGAGAAAATCTCCAGCTTCGAAAGACGCTGGAAGATACAGACGAATGTGGTTAAGTTCTCCGCAACTGCAATAGGAAAACATCGCACCTTCCCGTTCAAAATAGGAAACTCTGACATTGAATACTCTCCTCGCGCGTCTATTCTCGGATTCGGACTCTCCAGTTGCGGAATGAGCAAGCACGTGAGGACCAGAATTGAACACGCAAAAACCGAACTTGACAAACTCCAACGATTTAGAAACCTATCAATAGCTAACAAAAAAAAGCTATACATCAGCTTGGTTAGATCCAAGCTGGTGTACCCCAGCATACCACTCAACGTTGCATCCAACAGAAACATATCGATGCTTCAACGAGTACAAAACCAAGGACTCAAATTTATCACTGGCTCCAAATGGTTTGACTTCCGGACTTCGAGGAGCCTACACAAACAAACGGGAATAGAGCCGATAAACATGTACCTCTACAAGAGAGGAAAAAGCATCTGGGAGAAACTGGAAGGTTTTCTCCCCAACGAGACACTCGACACTCTCGATCCTGAGGAGGGAGAATACAAGAACTACCTCCCAAACACCAAAAAAGAAGAACCAGAACCTAAATTCAAGTGAATGAACTAAAAAAAAAGTATATACATATATATTCATATACGCATATATGCAGAAATAAAACAACATAAGTGTTAAAAAAAAAGTTCAAAAACCCACTTAAGAATCTGAATAATGGAGATGGCTCGTACACCAGGCAACTACACTATTAACCTAATGCTTGTTTCATTTCTACGCCTCCCCCCCCCTCTCTTTATTCACTATTCACCCCCTCTTTTTTACAACTTTCTACAAAAAAGAAAATAAAAAGAAAGGAGGAGTTTATGCCAACGCTGCCTGGCCGTGGAACAACATCCCACTAAAGAATGTATGACGGCTTACGCCACCTGCTCTATCTGTTCCAGACTCGGTCACGGATGGAAAGAGTGCACTTCCGAGAAACCAAGTTGCGCTAAGTGCGGAGGGGACCACAAGTCCGTGGCCATGAGGTATCCCATCCACAAGGAAGCTATTCGGGCAAAACGTGAAGTGATGAAGCAGGTAAGGGAGGCAAAATCCAAGACCTACGTCGAGGCAGTGGCAACAACCAAGACCAATAGCACAGTAAACTCGGCCCCAAAACTGCTAATGCCAGGTGAGTCCAAGGAGATTATGACCATGATCATATTTGCTCACTTGGCGAATCTAGCTAACCCGGGCTCCTTTGCAGAGAAGTTAAATCGCCTCTTGCAAAATAACGGGTTTTAGAAAAAGCTATGGTTCCCGCCCAATCTCGCCTCGCAGGACATGTTAAGGATACAATTCATCGACAAGCCCCAGCAAAGAAACACTGAAAAAGAAGAAGTTGTGAATCGGCACCATAAAACCTCGGAGTAAGAAGTAACCACGGCAGAAGACTTGGAAAAGAATGGAAACACGAAAAAGTTCACGAAGAAGAAATAACAAAAGAGAAGGGGAACAAGAGGCAAAGAAAGAAGAGGAAACAAGCCAATCTCAAGAAAGCTCAGACCAAGAGGAAATCCTAAAGTTCCCATCACGGAGAAAAGGGATATTCTTCTGCGGTGCTGCTTCTTCGACGCCAAAGACGTGGACCTTAAAGTCCATTGTTCCACCCCCTTCCCTAATGCCGACCCCCTAAGGGACAACCTGAAAAACTGCTCGACGAAATCAACAAAGGAAAATACAAATGGCCTTACAGCGGACCATGGTCCCCGAAGGAAATAGTTGGACTATTGATGGAGCGCGCGATTTACATCCCGGACTCGTGCGTGCACCCCATCGATTTGTCTGTCTTTAAGGAAATGGAGAATGGCCACAAGACTTCGTAGTATTATTTAACTGCAAAAAAATAAACAAGTGTTAGCAATAAGTTAACAAATATATAAGTGAACAGATCAAAGTGATTAAAACAAGTTAACAAAAGTGCTAACAATTAAAAAAATTAAAGGGTCTAGAATAAGCAATCTAAAGTGCGAAAAGTGAATGAATCGAGTAAATAATAATTAAAATGGTCTAATAGTGTCAAATATAGAATAATAAATTAATGAATAGGCTAAACGAGAATAAAAATATCAGTGCGACTATTTAACAGATAAGATAATAATTTAACTCAAGTGTATAAATATTAATATCATAAAGTGCTACCAAAATAAAGTCTTAAACGAAACTAGAGGAAATAATAAAACCAGAGCAATTAATATATCTAAATATGACTAAAAGAACAACTAAATTAAAATTTTAAGTGCTAAAATAAATTAAATCGAATGTAAGGTGATTATATTAAAAATTTACTCAAAAACAACTAAAATTGTAAGTGCTAAAATGAATTAAATCGAATGTAATATAATTATATCAAAAATTTATATTCATTTTTTTTTAGAAAAAAAACAACAAAAATTGTAAGTGCTGAAATAAATTAAATCTCTTATGAATGTAATGTGTCTATATCAAAATTTTACTTTAAAAATTATTCATAAAAATTTTATACTAAGTTTATATAACTAAAATTAAAAACATTTCATATTTTCCTACTCATACTTATAGCTTACCATTCTCCGCTGAATTTTTTCACCAAAATATAACTTCACCACTACACCTATCTATTCTTTCGTTTTACATACGAGGGGCGGTCAATAAGTTTTGCGACTCAGTAAGGTGTTAGGACAAGTTAGTACAAGTCAGGACCTGCAACCGCACGCTCCTGCCTCGTCTATTTAAGAAGCAGTAGCTGATCGCAGATCGCAGATCGCCAGGCACAAATTTGTCAACAATGGAGAAGGTTGAGCACCACGCAGTTATCAAATTTTTAACCAAGAAAGGCAAGAATGCAAAAAAGATCCATGAATGCATTGTTGCAGTGCGTGGACGCCGGTTTGAGGGCGATGAAGATGTCCAGCTCGCCGTCCAGGAGTGGATTGAACAGCAGTTGAGAGATTTCTGGTTTTCGGGAATTCGAAGCCTCGGGGACAAGTGGCGCAAGTGCATTGAAGTCGAGGGTAGTTATATTGAAAAATACTAAAACACTTTTCCTCATATCTCGTTTCCCTGTATCCGAATTGCAAAACTTAATGACCGCCCCTCGTATATGCATTTATTTTTAATTTTAATATTGGTAAAATGAAAAAACTCATTGTATATTTATCGCTTTAATATATCTTGATCTTGAGGGGATTCGTTCGCTAGCCTTTACTCTTCTGTTAAGACGCCTTCGTAGGTGTCATTTGTGTAAAACTATTTTTTGTGTTTACCACTAATGGGGTGCACATGTATGCACAATATGGGCTTGAATTCATTTAGAACAATAACATGGGTCGTGATATGGATTTTACTCGCTTCCGTGAGACATTTTAATTCGGGTTGTGACCACTATTTTCTGTTAAGGGTTACCCAAGAGGGGCCGTGGACCCAAAGTTTAATCTTAGACCTAAATTCTTTAAGGGAGATGTCTCTAGTTATTAATTCGGCAGGATTGTCTAAATTGAAAATTTAACTAAAGGAAATATTCCTTTTGAATTTACGACGCAAAGTTCCTCCCTAGTGATTTTAATATCTTGAAGATGATTTTTAACGAAAACTGCTTTCACCTTTCAGACGTCGGTGAGGAGCCACTAAATCACGAGTTAAACGTCCATCAGGATCTCAATGGATTTAAAAGATCGTGAGAAGGATTCGAGAAAAAGAGGGAGGACCTTGAATGCTAATCCCACATATGATAATTCCAAGAAGACAAGTAACTGCAGGAAAGAGGAGCCACCTTTGACTTAGAGAAAATTAAATGACTTGTTTTGAAAGATAAAACAGATAGAAGATCCAAAACAAGATTTGCTCACATCACAAAAGATTTTTAGTGCAACTTTACCATCGCCAACTCCACCAAATCGACGCAAAATGCTTTCTGTGTTTTGAAATCGCACTCTTCAATCGCGGTGTCCCATCCTATCGTTTGTGCCCAAAGATTTCGGTCAAAAGTTTACCCAGAATAGTCACTGGCAACGTAAGACCATGCGGATCGAATACCTTTGAGATCTGTGAAAGGTCACTTCGCATTGTCTTGACTATTTGGCTAAACTCAAAGTCGATTAAACATGCTAGGTCCAAATTTACTCCGTACTGGTAACCAGGGACACATTTGATACTATTATTATACTCTTCGGAGTTGTTCTCAGCTTTGAACATGGCTTTTGAAGGTTTTCGTATCGAATTCCACAATCCTATAAACAAAGTTATCAACCTAAATAAAATAAATTATCAAGAATTTGCAAACAAAGATCCGTTTGAAAATGACTAATATGATATTTTAGGATATAATTTTATATAAAAAGAGAGATAGCCCTACCAAATACAACAGAATTATGTTATATTTCTTTGACCAAAAGAGAACAGAACCTGCTTTTATCACGCTATGATTTTAATTTGATTTAAAAGAGCGAAACGGAAAAGGAAGATTGAATAGGGGAGTAATGAGGATGCCTATCCACGGAAAGGCTGCTTCATTAACGGAGGATTCAGAGTTTGATTTTTTGCCTATAATTGAAAACAAGTCTGTTTTTTGTAGTTGATAATGTATCAAGGAGCGATGAGGACAAAAGTTCAATTTTCATACTCCTTGGAGTCTACGTGCATTTCTTCCAAAATGTCTCCTTTTAAATAAATTTTAAATACCTCTTCGTATGCCTATATTAGGCCCTTTGTTAATACTTGAGTTTATGGGCGCACGCTAGGGGGTGCTATTTCTGAGCTACAATTTCGGACTACAATTAATTCCTTCGGCTCTGCACGTTTATCGAAAGAATAAAGACAATAGCGCCGCCTACTTTAGGCTATTTCCTCAAAAAAATAACATTTTTTAGTTACTTCCGAAATAGGGGGGCTTCGCCCCCATAGCCCCTACTTTATTGTGGGGGTTGCACACTCCACTCACCCCCCGCAACTTTAAAATAATTCGTAATATTCCTAATTCAAAAGGCTGACATCAGATTTGAATACAAAAGGCGATTGCTAATTGTCGGCAGCGCTATTGTCATCTTAAATTACCTAATAAATAATCACTTTACGACGAAAGCTTTCACTATTATAATCGATCCACGCTTTCTTTTCTCACATGTCGCAACTCTTCGCTTTTAAAATGAGGTCATGATCTAAACAAAAGTCTGTTAAATTGACCGAGGAATTAACAAAAGTCGTATTAAAGTCAAACAAACTAAATGCACAAGAATCGCGTTTTTTTAACTGCTTGGCTCCAGGGATGCCAATGTTTAAAATAAATTCAAATTAAGGGTTGCCAATGTGTGAAAATAATGGTTTATTTTAACATTAAGAGAAACCAAGGTTCGCGTATTTAAATGTCAACTTTAACCCCTTCAAGGTATAGTAGATTAAAAATATGTACTTTCCGCGCCAAACCGAAACCATATATACCGACTGGAATGCCTTAAGGGACTTTTGTATTTAAACGAAATAGGCAAACGAAAAATAAAAAATGTAATACAGTACTTAACATACAAAAAGCAATGCATTACTAAATAATTGAATTGAGTAGAAGTGCAGGGACTTTCTAAATAAGAAAGAATAGAGACACAAAAACAAATAACAAAACAAATAAAACACCGTGATTGGCCACATCTTAAGTTACCGCCTGAAGTAATAAGGTCTAAATTGTAGCCCAAAAGTCTAGCCGAGAAATAGCACCCCCTAGCGTAGGCCCATAAACTCAAATATTACCGGCCCTTTTCGGCCCAATTTGTTTTGACTTCATTTAAAGTTTCCAAAGTAATTTTGAACTAGGACGGAACTTTCGACCAAATATACTCGAAACCAAGGCAAACCTAGATACCATCAGCCGTATCACGACTCGATTGAGTCTTAAAACTCTTCAATTTTTAATTTATATATAGACCCAAGTTCCTTACATCCTTGGAAAAAAGTATAAAGCGCCTAATAAAATCATTCATATAATGTAATTAGACATTTTGGTAAATCAATTTAGTATGTATGATATATTTATTTATTTTTTAATTATTTTAATACTTAGACTTCCTTTTGCGTTAATTACAGCCATAATTCTTCGTGGAATGCATTTCGCCAAATTTACACAAATTTCTGACTCTATCTTTTCCCACTCATCATATAATTTTTCATAGAGTTCTGTTTTATTTTGATCTGTGGTTGTTCTTATTGGTTTTGCAAGCACCTTCCACAAGTGTTCTATTAGATTCAAGTTTTGGTTCTGTAATAGCTACTCCATAGGTGTGATTCGCCTATCTCCAAACCAATACTTAGTGCGGCTGGATGTATTGCATGGGGCGTTGTCCTGCTAAAATATAACTTCATTTCTTGGTGTTGTCGGGTGGAAGTTTTTGATAGATGACTCTAAAACTTTTGAAAATATGATGGGATAAGTTGTAGGGTTCAATCTTCCCTGGCATAAAAACATCTCCCTTGGACTTAATGAAGATATGCTGCCCCATACCATTATAGAACTACTTCCATACTCCACAGTTGGTAGCAAACAAGTAGAGTGAAATGCCTCTCCAACTCTTTAGCTCACAAAGGTAGCTCCAGAAATGCTTTTAGCAAATGATATGTAAGTCTCGATTTATGTAATTGTTCCGGGTGAAATTTAGAACTTAAAGCTTCATTAAACTCCTTCACAACTTCAGAAGATATTTTTTTCGATTTTGTAGTGAAGCCAGAATGTCAGAGAGAGAAGGTTAACCCCCCCCCCCTCCTTCCTTATAACCCATCGTCTACCTGTGGCGCCGGAGAAGATGCACCTGCATGGAGAGACAGCCCCAAAGAAGCCGCGAGATCTTCGCGAGACTGCGTAATCCGTTTGAGTTCCATTCCTCACCGTCGCACCGTCTGATCGGCGCCAGAACCACAGCGCCAAGGACCTTTGCGCAAAGCTGTGGGGCTGCCGAGACTATCCCTGCCCTCCCCTAGCGCGCCAAGTCTAATGAGATCCCTGTCCCCCTTTGGGGGTCCCCCGGCGACCCGCTTCTGTTGAGGCAGTATAAATACTTGATAAAATCTGAAAAATCAGTACCATACAGCCCCGTGTTGGTTAGCAGCCAATTACAGTCTCGTACGTCCTGCCTTGCCTCCCAACGGCTTCCAGCTACGAAAGCGACGCGTCACCTCTACCCGGCCTTGCTCCTACATAATGCCAGAGTTCCTTCCGACAGACGATAGACACGGACATGCATCTATCACTTGGTTATCGACTTCGTTCACGACTAGAGTACACTCTCGCTCATTTCTCAGCGAAGTTAAAGAAGAACGAATCTTGCCAATGAAACTGCAGCGCCCCGTTTACTCGCCGTATTCAAGCCTCCAGCCAATTAGGCTTTACGTGAGTCTCCCCAATAATTGCACTTTCGCATTTCCTCTGGAAGCAATCACCGTGCATCCTCTTTCGGACTCTCGTACCCATCGAGTCATTTGTATCCTTCCCTTCCCCGTTTGGTACCTCGGGTCTCATTTTATTTATTGTCATTTATTTACTTGTGCTAGTAATATTTTCTTTGTATATAGTAAAGTTATATATTTTTCTACCATTTGTTTCTCTAATCCCAGAACCTCTAAGAATTGATTATTTAGGCTAACCGCACTCGACATTGTTTATTTACCCCTCGCACTGGTATCTGTATCCCGATTCTCTGGCGTGCCCTATTCGCGGACACCCTACGACACAGAAATATATGTAGATGTTTTCTCTATGTTGAGTAAGAAATTTTCCCACTTCTCTTTACCTGTGGCGAAGCGCAAAGTCAAGGCGTCACTTTTTTTTCAAAAGAAGAAAGTTTAATTGTACCCATTTAGAGCCATCTAGTGCCAGAAGCCTTATTTAGCTATTCAAAGGTACTTGTAAGTGATTTGAACCATGGAAACCATCAATGTAATAACCATTTATCATCTTATCATCTTATTCCCTCTTGTTATTTTAATTATTTTATATGTTACTAAATTGAGTGTAATTAAAAAATCATGTCTTCTAAAATCAGATTTAACCAATATTTCTTAGGTGTTAGCTTATAAGCTTATATCCATAACTATTTTGTATTCATTATTGTTCTAAATAAATAATACAACTAAAAGTAAAGAACTTACATAAGCGAGACCACAAACCAAACTTGTCCATAGCAAACGGTTATCACAAGTAGCAATGGCTAAAAAAATAAAATGTTCTAGATATTCTGTGGAAACCACTATAAGACGATATTAAGAGACAGCACATCTTGAACGTTTTATTTTTTAGCAATTTTACAGGAAATCTGTGTCAAGTTTTGCGAAGTTACAGAATCTTTTGTATATCGGACATCTTTCCCGACTGTCACAATCTGCCATTTGAATTGTCACAAATAACTAAGTATGTAACAAAATTTCTCTTTTTTCTTGTTCCTGGTTTAAAAGTGTTATTTCCAAGAGGTTTATAACTAAAGTAAATGAAAAAGTCTATTTTAATCTTAAAAACTTTGTTTTTGTAGGTAAGGCACTAAATTTATTAATTCAGTAAGAAAATTATTTGTTGTAAAGAGTAAAATATTAAATGTCATAGGTATATAAGCTATTATGTTTGTTTGTAGGGAAAAAGAGTAATAAATTATATTTCTTTTTACTTTTACAGGATGGTATCGATGGGGAAGAAAAACTATAAAGTTTGCCATTCCCATGATTTGGCGTGAACTCAGTGACCACTCAAACAACTGGTACTTCTCCAATAAAGTGGCAAATATGAATCTGCTATCTTCTATCCCGATTTCCCTTCCTCTATTGCAACAGTATCGCACAGTGCTGATCTTCCCGTGCCTACCCCTCCTTAGCGGAATAAGCCACCCTCAGAAGAAAGCAACAATTCAAAAGCTGACAAGATCAGTGAAGATGTGACTACAGTGTCAGAGATATGGCTATTGAGAGGAATTCATACTACCCAAACCGAGGAGACCTCAATGACCTGGTCAAGAGATCTTGGCTCGTCAAAGTCAAATGATGAGTTTTTGACTTCCAGTCTCAAAGAGTGGGATTTAGTGAATGAAAATGTGCAAGTGACAAGCCAAAGGGAACGTCATAAATATCTCTCAAGATTCTTTACTTATCAAGCTGGGCTATTCTACTGCAATGATGTATCTGGTCTGTTTGGTGCAGTTAAAATTACATGTTATCCAGATAGGTGAAGGGGCTTCATCCGTAGCTGCTCAAGAAACATTAAAGGTGTACTTCTCCATAATTGGAATAAGCATGCCTCCCTACTCTTGGCTCATTCAATATATTTCAAAGAGGACCACAACAGTGTCAAGCTCCTGCTACTAGCTTTGAATTATAAGGATCATGGCTTAAAAGGGATTGGAGACTATGAAATGCTAGCATTTTTTATGCAAATCTAGGGGAGGTTTTACCAAATTTCCATTTCATCTCTATATTTGAGACAGTAGGGATACCACAACACATTACCATAGGAAGCACTTCCCACAAAGGACTGAGTTCTCTGTTGGATGTCATAATGCCAAGCATGAGTAATTGGTAGACCCTCAATATGTGTTTTTCCTCAATTGCATTTAAAATTAGGTCTCATGAAGCAGTTTGTTAGAGCTCTTAACAAAGAGTCTGCAGCCTTTAATTACTTCAAAATTTACCTTCTAATCTCTCTGAGGTAAACGTGAAAGCTGGTGTCTTTATTTGACTCAAAACAGGAAAATCATAGCGTTTAGAATTCACTGAAAAGCTTACGAAAAAAAAGGCTGCCTGGAAGAGTTTTGTTTTGGTGTTTTAAGGTTTTGGGGTCAAGCACAACGCTGAAAATATTGTAGAAATAAGGATGCCTATCTTGACAAGTTCAAGGATAATATGCGAGCATACTCAGAGGAGCAAAGGGTGCGCGTCCATTAAGATATACTCAACTTTGAACATAGATACCAAGTAGTATACAATGAAATTATGATGCGAGACTACATTTAGGGGCTGGTACGGGAAAGGGATTTCCATTAAAAGCGGAAATAGACAAAACTCTTCTTGGTTGTAGCCCTACATGAATGAAAAAAATAAAAATTGCCTATTTTTAGTAAATATTTCATTATACAAGCCATAAAAGTACAGTTTAAAGCCAATAATGGTAATTTCCTTTGGATTTGTAATAGGAAGAGTTAAAAAATAACACTTACTGGCCTGGAATAAAAATTTTGTTACATAGTGTTATTTATCATTGGTTTAGATTGCTATAGGGCAGAGTGCCTGAAATGTGAGTTTTAGCTTTTCAAATATTGCACTGGTATGATATGAGATAGCAGGAGGCATAAAAATTGTCTGACAAATGATAAGAGGAAGAGCACAGATTGCAGAGGTTCAACTCTGAGCACTAGGCTTTCTTCTTTGAAAGGGTATTGTACCCCAAACAATTTAGCATATTATTAATTCCGTTATATAATTTGCATTTTGAATTGAGAGATATAGAATCTTCAATTAACGGGATATTTAAATTGGAATTGGGAAGCTTTGAAGAGGTATTTGAATAAGAAACGTTTCTCTTTGTTGAAAAATTCGATTTAAAATTGTAAACGTTTGTTTAGAATCTTCCGCCTTTCCTGGAATTTGAAATGCTGGTTTTTAAAGTTTAAACTAAAATAGGGGCTGCGAAAGGGGCTCGTTTTAAATTGACATTGTACTAGCAAAGGGGTTGAAAATCTTAGAGTTATAATGGAACTTAAATTTCGCTGGAGCAGGTTTTTCCTTGTTCGCACGCAAGGGTTTAAACTTCTTGATACGAATTGTGGACATATAATTCTCTACTATTTCGCTGAGAGAAGGATAATCCGTCTTTATAGTTAACTTTAGTTCCTTCTAAAAACCAAGAAGTAACTTGTTATAAATTAGAGATGGAAGAGGAATGATACCCTGCGCTTTATCCTCAAAGAAGTTCAAATACCAACTTTTGAGTTCATACAGGATGGAACAAATTCCTTTAAGATACAGCAAGAGCTTCTACATGTGTGAATAGAGGATCTGAATTTATCGTTGATGGTAGCATTACGGTCTAAGCGTCCTTAGAATTCTTGTCTGAATTGCCGAGATGTTTAACAATGGTAAAATCGTAATCCCATAGGTAACTTTTTAAATTGACGAGCTTGGTAGAGTTTTAAATATTTATCTTGGAACCGACAAGATTTTCGAACTGGTACAAGAAAATGTGAAAATTAAGCGCCTCTGAAGTTCCCTGGAACGAAATGCAAGGCAAATTTGGATGTAGAGTTTTGAAACGGTGGGTCTTCCAAGGCCGCTTAAGATCTTTAGATCCAAAAGATTTACGCTCGTTGAAGTGAATGGGTTGGGAGAAATCACATTTCAATGTCTAGAAAGGATCATCTTTTGCGATTTTATTTTAAGATCATAATCAATCTGAGACGACCGCTCTTTGTCGATTAACGATTCATCGAATTCATCTATATCAAAGGAATGAAAATTCCAAGAGGTTAATTATACAATGGATTGACAGAAGAGATTAAGGCTACAACCGTGTTCAGTTTTACATGCAAAGATCTATTAAACTAAATTCAGAACCTAATTCTGTTAATTTTGCTAATAATTACGGGAATCTTGCGTTGAATTATAGCCCGGGATTAAAAATGCCCCTAATTTGATTTTCAAACTACTCATGGGTCGACACTTTGCTATCACCGGCCATCTTATATAAAATTTAAATTAGAAAAGGAAATGAAAAAAATTGTGAAACAAATATTTACCGAAACCTCAATAGTTGAAGAGAAAGTGTGGAAGCCAACGAAAGAATTTTCTCGCAACGATCACAATTTCCTGAGCTTAAACAAACCTGCAGCCCTTTTTTTCGAATTTTAAAGGGAAATAATTTGAAGGCAGGGACAAGTTTTAGGAAGTCTGCTCTCGGGTGAGCGAAAAAGAAGGACGGGATCAATTTAAGATTAGGCACCTAAAGTCACTCTATTCAAGAATTAGTACCTTTTATTTCGTTCAATTCAAGAATAAGCACCTGTATTTCGTTCATTTCAAGAATAAGAACATGTATTTCGTTCAATTCAAGATAAGGCACCTGCCTTTCGTTCAATTCAAGATAAGACACCTTAAGTGGCTCTGTTAACGACTCATAAAGTGACTTGTAAGCGAAAAAGAATAATGCAAATTACTAAGGAAAGTTTTATAAAATATAAAAATATTTAAAGGATCATTTAAATATCATATTGCTTAGTTATATGATTACATAAGCTTTGAAATGGGTTTTACGAGAACCTGTCCTGTCACATAAATTGAAACAGATATGTATGTAGAAAATCTCGTTTGCAACCTTACAATGTTTTATTTTTTTGTTTCTGCTTATTCCAATAAGACTCTACGTTTTGTGTGTGAACACCAGTATTTTTATCAACTGAATTTAGTGACTGGTTAACTGTCTTATGAGTAAATCCTAAAATTAAGATAAACTACGATAAACGAAAAGAACTTCTAAAGTAAAGTAAAATAAATTTAAGTTAAGTTACGATCTACTAAGAGACCTTCCAAATATTTACAATTCAAAAATAAGCACCTGCGTTTCGTTCAATTTAAGATAAAGCACTTGCGTTTCGATCAATTTAAGATTAGACAACTCAGGTGCCTAATCTTAAATGGATCCAAAGGAAGTGAGGAAATTGACTCTTCAAATATTTGAAAATGATGGTGTTGGAAAGATTGATAAGGAGAATAAATTTGAAAAAAGGCTGCACGCTTTTTTCTGAAAGAAATTTGAATGATTTAATAGTAGTTGCAAAAGAACCATATTTCCTGCAACAAAATATATTTGACAATCAGAGGTGGGCACTAAATATATTTAAGGTATTTAAATACTAAATACATTAAATATATTTAGATACATTTTTAAATACATTTCAAATACATGATATGTATATAATGACGATCGATAACAACCATTGGTATCACAACAAAAAATATCCATTAAAATGAAATTAGATATTATAATTACTAATGTGGGATTTGACGACAATTGGACTTAGGTACTAGAAAAAAAAGAAAGTTCCATAGAATGAAATTTCAGTTAGTTATAAAGATAATTTGCTGAAATGTTTCGTCAGATAAAGAACTCCGTTTTGGAAATAAGGTCAATCCTCCTAAAGAGAAGAGCCGTTTCACAGGAGCTGACGACGGAAGGGTGGTGTTGTATTTAATAAGTAACTTTTTTTAGGTTTGGATATCTAGCTATGCTTTGAAGTGTTTATTTGAATCCTGAAGGTAACTAAACAATTCTAAATCTGCGGTTGATCGTGCTTGAGTGGGTTTTGTAAATTCAAAAAAATTGTCTCTGTCCGATACACCACTGGATGATTCAGCTTCGGGTCCCTCTGCTAAATTCTCAATCACTTGAATCATAATATTTTTAATAGAGTCTTGGTGGCTTGAACTTTCCCATGAAATCCTGATATCTAACCAGCGGAGTTTGAAGAATGGATGACTTGTTGATGCAATAATGGCATCTGTAACGCTGGCTTCATTTGCCAAGGTCAAATAAGATTGGTAGCGCTTTCCAAAGCCCTTAGTGACTGCACTTAGAAGAGGTTGGAAAAATTTCAGAGAACGTGACTGAATTCTCTACAGCTTTTTGTACACAGTGAGAAAAGTAGGGAGCAATTCTCCATAAAACAGCTTTGTTCTCCCTGTAGGGGACAAAACTGAGGCATACTCCCCAAGAAATTCAATTTCGTCACTTCTGAACTCTGGAAGTTCAAGGGACGTGATGAGTTGATGTAATTTGTCCTTGTGTTTTAAAAGTAATGACAATGCATCAAGCAGAGAGTTCCACCTTGTAATGTAAGGCACCTTTTAAAAGCAGGTGATAATAGTTTTGATATCTCTGCTGATTTTGAACGACTGCTTTGCTTTTGTTTCATATTTTCAGTGCCTGTTTTGCATCAGTTGTGGCGACGAGACTGAGTGTGTGTAAAGCAAAGCGCACATGCTTACGTAGGATGAAGTTGCATGGGTCAGACTAAAGGTCTTCTTCCTGATCTAAGTCACTTCCCATTAAGAAACTATCCTCCAGCTCATGCTCTCCCTGATCATCTTCATCTACCTGGATTTCATCTTCTGAATCTGTGGACACATTTGTAGCAGTGACTGCCAATTCCTTAAGTGCTTCAACAAAATTAAGCCGTTATCAGTGACGGTGCTCGTGATTTTCTGCAGGGGGATATCGTATTCATTGATGATATACTCCATATGTTCAGCAATCTTGATGTAGTTATGTTGTATGAAGCGACAGAATGCCAAAACTCCACTGTGACGGACATGATCAGCTTCCTCAAGCTGAAAAAAATGAAATAACAGTCCAATGTTTGTCTCATAAATGTTTCCAGAGATTTTTCATATTAATATAATCAAGATAAACTCCATCCACAAATTCTCGTAGGTCTGCTTTCAACCAAGAGCTGATAACTCTTTAACTGTAACGATATTTTTTATTTTATATTTCATAAAGAGCAAAATCTTAACATACCCAACGAACTGTAACGCCTAAAAAACTACGGTAACAAGTTGACCAAACATCTGCAGTAAGACATAAGTAAGAGGTACTGTGTAGTTTATTCTTCAGTAGAGCTCTTGTCACTTTCTCTTTTCTATAAGATTTCGGCCTAGCGTCCGCCTTGAAATCACGTTAACTGAAGAATTTAGACCTACGGTAGTGGAATGTGTGATTATTGTGAGTGAAATTGATTTTCACAGTGAAATGAAAATATATGGTATGCATATAAAATTTATATATAAAATCTAGCTATATGAATATTCTATAGCTATATAGGACTGGTACATTAATTCATAAATATATTATTAGTCTTTCATATTCAGAATTACATAGTAAAATATTGGCTTTCAGTATTGTTAGGAATATATATATTATCAAGCTTTATTTCCTACATTTTTGACGGGCGGGCATGCTAGTTTTGACATAATGATATACAGGTATTTCTACTATAACGAAATACATCGTTATAGGAATTCATCTAATAACTACATATAATCGATCAATAATTGTAATAATTATTCATGAAAAATTTGTATTCAATAATATCTTCAAGTAAATTATAATGCGCTTTAAGAATATATGTATGCGGATTCTCATGAAATTATTGCAATATATTAACCTCTGTTGTTTGTATATGACTTCCTTTATTCAATTGTCTAATCTCTCCATTTCACACTCTTTCGAAGAATATGAAGTTGCCATACAGCAGTTGAAATAACGCTGAGCGCTCTCACTATACAACCGAACACAACTGTGACCCATCTGTTAACTGAATTTGAACTAATGCAAGCAATCTTCCCTCACCGGCTCACGCAGTCAACCTTTTGTGTCATACAAGTTGCGACAAGCTAAAACATGCATTACACGTTCTTAACAGTAAATTATTTGCAAAAGTATTTAAATACTTTCAAAACTATTTAAATACTGAATTTAAATACATGATTTCAAATGTATTTACAAATACAATTCTAAATACATAAATGTATTTAAATACTGTGAACAATAAATGGATACACTTCGACGTGCTAATGAAACTAAGCACTAACTTTATTCCCATAATAAGACCGAATTAGCTTACCGTTAATATACACTGACACTATTAAATATATATAGCTAAGTGGTAAGATGATAAGTGTAAAAGGCGAGAGGAGAGTTTTAAAGAAAATGGAAGCGACGCTGTTCCTTTCCTCTCTGCGTCAATGTGCCTCTACACTATAAACACAAGTGTGTTTTTGCAATAATATTTCTTGGTTTTCTTCTTCTTACAAATATTTAACCGAAAGAGAAAGTGTCGCATTTCCTCGCCGATCCCACACCTCAATAATATGTATCCTCCCTTCCCGAAAATCCAAGTAGGAGTCGGGAGTCTCGAACGGGTCCACATAATGTTACATCCGAACTCAGCCCTTCCAAAGGTTCCAAGAATTCGGGAGAAAATTTCGCACGACATCCATTGTGGTCTGAAATTTAAACAACAAATTCACAAACACCCACCGCAGATCCAAGACTGAAGAGAGGCACATAGACACGTGATCAAAAGAGAGACAACGCGTTAGAGAGGGACGAAAGAAGCAGATATTAAAGAGGGGATGGGGAAAATCCACAGCTCAAAATATTTTCTTGCAGGGTAAATCTTTGCGTACTTTCTCAAATATTGGTTATCGGATTAATGGCTAGATTTTACGGTAGATGTACCGATGATAGTCTCTTAAAATTACAAAAATGTATAAGTTGGAATATGATCTGATTCAGCCAGGCTCACAGAAGCTACACTCGAAAGGGACACTAGGGACAATCAGCCGAACAACAAGGAAACTTAAATAGTAATGCCCCTTGTCCCAAGGGTAATGTCCTACCATGATCTACCACTGTACTATTATAGTTTTTCTCAGGCAACAGACACTCATGATACTGCCAGCTTCTTCTCAGCCCGCAAAAAAACAGGAGTTAGCTGTTTTTCCTTCTCCTCGACGTAAAATAACATAAAAATTAAGGATGAAAAAAAACCCACTTGAGACAATCTCGATTAACGATCATCCACACCAAAAATCCGACTCTCTAATCTACTGCCATTGAGGTTTTACCATCGCCACTGCTTCAGCCATACTATATGGTTGTTCAGAAAATACATTTCGACTCACTTTAAAAAGTTGATTTGGTTACTATTTTTGTGCAATTTTATACCAAATTTTACATGCTTAATAAGTGATGTCTACTCTTTAATAAATTTCCGAAAATTCTTTTAAAATACCATCTTGAAGCACACCGTATAAACTTGCATTCAGCAGAAGATTATGGTAGCAGTCTGGTGGTCTGGTCTATTACACTTTTTTAGAGGTGAATCGGAGTTTCACAACAGAGGTTTACTACTAGCGACTCAAAATAATGCTTTTGTTCACTTGGGGAAAATGAGACCTGCACTAGTGAATCGCCGTGTCGCAATTCGGCTTCACTCGACAACGCACGGCCACATGTTGCCAGGATGACGCTGCAGAAACTCACTGAATTGGGATAAGAGAATTTACCACATCCTTTATATTCTCCCGATCTTTTTCCACTCACTACTATTTTTTCAAGCATCTAGACACTTTTAAACACCAAATCTTTCAAGTCCCAAATTTAGGTAAAAGCTAGATTCAAGGATTCCTTAGCATCACAGCCAGTGTATTTTTACCGACGAGGCATAAATGATCTTGTTAATCGATGGCAGAGATGCATAGATTTTTAGGGATCATATTTTGACTAATTTTAATATATGTAGTGTTAAATCTTTCAATAGTAATTGTTCGTTTCTGAAATCGGTAATTATTTTCTGAACAATCTAGTAATCAAACCTGTAGATGTATCGAGTTATGCCAATCTAAAATATGTGCAAACTGTTCAAGTGAGTTACATGATAGATCTGTTTATTTTATATCAAGTGTATGCATTGCGCGATCTGTTTCATGTTTCTCCGAAGGCATATAGCTCGAACTTTACGAGAAAAGCTCCTGGCCGAGAGGCTGAGAATACCTACAGCTCTCAAGTTAAAAACGCACGCTCTGCTCCTGGCATTTATATATCTCTAGGCCTACATGCATGGCAGCTGCGCCCTTCTGCAGTTTTTAACCCGCACTCCACCCTGGCGTTTCCCTGATAGAGCTAGCGGCTCTAGGAACTTACGCCCCACCCTGTCTAAAGCCAGGGCACCATGGTACCGTATTCAGATATTTCATAGGCTGCTCTCCGAAAGGAGGAGAGCACTAAGGGAGCCTCGGCTCCAACGCCGCAGTCCAGGCTGAATTGAACGACTTGAGGACGCAGAGCCCTCCAAAATACGAGGGACTTCCGGCTCCGAAGCCACCCTGCCCGTCAAAGGTTTCGAGGCGAAGAGAGTAAAATACTCCATGGCGAGCCCAACCTCCCACAGTGAGTCCTCAAGGCGATTGCGCCTTCTACGACCAGCAGTTCCGTGAGTTTTGCTTCCAGGAAGTGAAAGGTCATTCTCGTGACGGTCTTTGCTTCGAGAAGAGCCCTTGCACTTCCTCCGAGCTAAGACTGGAGGGCAATTTTCTTCAATCGAATTCCCGTGGACTACAGGCTAATTATGAGAAGCTGCGATGGCTCGTCTCCTCCTGCCTTTCGTTAGCTATTTGTCTACACGAGACCATGCTTTGTGCGTGCCCCATACTCACCCCCAAGGTATAATCGAGGGAGGGCCGATGAATGAGCAATTTGCACCCTGCCTGATGTCTTCGTTCTTCTATTCGTTTTAAATAGTAAATTTCAAGCGTACATTTCCCCATCAACCGACTTAACTGCGGCACCGGGACCAGTGGGGTCGTTACCGCTTGTCCTTTCTACTCGGAAGAGGTTCGTGTAGGCCCAACTGTGATCTGATAGACTTTTAAAGGGGGTTTGGGTTGGCCTTCTACATTTGATTTAACATTTTTAGTATTGGGTGAATGCTCTGGCTTAGGGTGAGATGGACATCCCCCCGAGGCTGGTTTTTGTTGGTTTGAGGATCTTTTTTGTTTGGTTTTGTAAGGGTTTTGCATTCGTTCGTTTGCGTTTTTTATTGTTTTTTAGCGTAGCTTAGTTTATAGGCTGGCTTGAATAAGGTGACTTATGCCTATGTTGGCAGTTGCCAGGAGAGCCCCCCCACCCCGCAAGTGGGTATATATGTAGCATAGGACCCATGCTTCATCTTCCTCCCCCGACCATGCAAGTGAGTTTCAAATGCAGCTGATATCGAGTGGATTGCTGTCCCCCTTGACCCATCACCTCTGGATTGATTCTGCGATTATACTATTACATCTTCCACACATTTTTCCTTTCCTACTTACAAAACTTCATAGCGGAAGATGCCTTCGTTGGTTTTTGCTTATAAGCTTTAAGTAAATCAAAAAATATTCCTTTTCTTGGTCTCAAATTAATTCTATTTCCTAAATCATTTCGGACGAAAATCGATTTAATTTGGGGAAAATTCCCCCTTGTTATCATCCTTTAAAATATCATGGCGCCTCCAAAAGTTAATTAAGCAAAATTATCGCTTTTTTCTATATTTCTATTCATATCATCTAAGTATTTGATTGGATTTGCGTTGGATGTGCATTTCAAAACGCCTGATTAAGCGACGCATCTCTTATTAACATAAGTGGATCATTTAAGTGAAATCCACTTAACCTCGATTATGAATATTTCTGGATCCAACAAAAGAAATCCGACATCCGAAAATCGCATGCGTTTATGAATCATTCGAATTAAAATTCTCATCACTGAGGGAAGTAAAGAAGGTTTAATCTGGCCGAAAAGTATTCATTAAATCAATTCTTGTTATACAGATTTTCTGTATTTTTAAATTTTCTATTAAATCATTCTTCTCCCAGGCAGAAAACGCAACATCCAAATCATCCCCTCCACCACATCACTAGACAACCTCCGAATCACCGTCACAAAAAAAAAACAGACCACTTTCGATACGAACAAACAAGTCACCACTCCTGACATCATACATGCACAAAATATCTCCCACCACTCATACAACACCAAACTGCCCCAAATGCCTAACACAGATACACGACACTACACATCTCTTCAACTGCCCACAGATACACACAGACCTGGACCTGGTGGATCTCTAGGAGAGACCCCGGGAGGCGGCGGGTCTGCTCCTGCGATGGTCCGGAGAGCTGGGATAGGTGTAAGGGTCCCCGACACACTGTCGGGCCAGGAATAGGGTTTCCACCACCACCAACTAGAGTTTTTTAGTCGCGTGCGACTCTATATCTCACTATGTCGGTCAGTCGGTCGGTCGTCGGTCCGTTGGTCCCCGTTTTGCTTTTTTTTTGTTTGGGTAATAACAGTGTAATTATTCAGCCGATTCTAACTAGATTTGAAACCCACATGTTATTTTACATTCTTTTTTAAATGACATAAATGCCAAGGTCCTCCCAAGTTTAGCCCAGGATTTTTTTTTTGTTTTGGCAATAACATCATAACTATTCGGCCAATTCTAACGAAATTTGAAACCCTTAGGTTATTTTACATTGTTTCCATGCCCCCCTCCTCTCCCCCTCCCCCTTTCCTCCCTCTCCCCCTTCCCCTCTTCCATCATCTTCCCCATTCCATTCCACGGCTTCCCCTGCACTGCATCCATAAAGACCATCTCGGGTATTAAGACCAGTATTTTATATTATCAGTTTCTTCATCATCATTAACCAATTTTCCACAAAATGTGCTCGGCACCATCAACGTCACTTAAAAACTACACATCCACCTAACCCTCCTTGATCCATAAGTACAAAGCCACTCATCATTTTCAACGCTAATTGGCCTTTCATAGCGATGGGGTATTCTTAGGGTAGAGGACCCAGATTGCAGGTTTGACTCGTTCACCAAAGGTTCACGGAATCAGGCCTTCCCTAAAAAGTGATTATATATTCATCTAATCAGTGCGACTCACTTGCGTTAATCGGCGGTCAACCCCTCCTCAATTAAAAATATCTTCTATCTTCAGATCTTAGCCATCCTTTCAACGACTAGTACTGCCTAGTAAGGGATTCCTTTCATCACTATCAGTCGAGTCTGGTCTGTCTGTTGGTAGCTCCGTCTTTTGTGGATCTACTGGCCTGGCAGCAACCCATGGTTGATGTTCGCTGTGCCGGTAATGCTCCCGATGAATTGAGTTGTCTGGGAGATACCATTCACCTTTTTCAAGTAGCTTTTTCTGTTTTCTGAATCTCCACTGATTTAAAAGTGCTTCTAATAAGTTGTTTGTTTTTACAAATCTTCTGTGTCTTGAACCAATAGAGATTTAGGCCAGCCTTTCTCGATTCTAAACCTCGTCTCCAATTTCTGCTCGGGTTACTGAAGTGTGTACCTAACTGGAGGCCGCCGTCGTTCGAAGCTCAACATGGTTGATTCATCCTAGTGGCATCTAAGCTTGAGTGGTTTATTCTGAAGGACGGGTCGTTGTCCTTGCCGAATTTAATTCATCTATCAGGCGCTGATGGATCCAAAGAAACAGTGATGCTGTTAGATTTTGATAACAACACCAACGTTGGAGTTTCCAAAAGGAAGTTGTAGATAACAACAAACTGCACTAAGGAGTCTGACACAGAGTTTCCTCTGTGTTAATAAGTGAAGTCTTTTGAATGAGTGGAAATTATCACAAGACAGTGTAAGAATTAAATCAGAGTTCAATTTTTCCAGATAGAACCCCGTCAAAGCCGGACGAGTTTCATCTACTCGATCATCAAGTATGGCTGTAACGTACGTCCCTCTACATTTGTTACTAATGGAGAGCCGTCCTTTTAACCACCTTATCTCATGAGATTAATAAAAATTCCTCTTCAAGAGGGAAGTAATGAGTCGTGGGGCCTTTTTACAATTCCCTCTGTTTCCCTGGGGCCGGCATGCACACCCATATTTTGTTAACGACAGGCGTCAGCGCGCTATTCTCCGGAGTCTGCTGCTACCCGCAACAAACGACGGTCTACAGGGTGGCTACCCTTGACCTAGAGAAGAAGAATATAAAACCGCCAGACCAAGAAATAGCAAAACCAATCCCATTCTACACGAGATTCCGGTAAAAGTGGCTGTAATTTGGGAAGTGGGGAAACATAAAAGGATTAAAGAAGGGAAATAAAAAAAAAGAGATACTCCATCAGACGCGGCCTCTAGATCAAACAGAGAATATTTCCTGAACCACAGCTGTATCTTAACTGAGGTAGGACTATCTGGTTTTGTAGTTTACTTGGGGCCACCATGGAGCCTTGATTCTTTTTCACCGAATGTGAATTCACTCGTTGGTTACATCAATCAAATAATTTTGAATAAAAACCTTTTATTCTCATTATTGAGTGCATCTTGCTTTGAAGGGTGGCATAAAAACAGGCGTTATTTTTATTATTGACATACAGAAATTCTGAAAAAACAAATACTTTTCGAAATTTCTGACAAAGAACAACAGTGCATAGGGGAAGACACAGGCAAGCGAATTAATTTGAATGAATTAATTTAATTTAAACATGATAATAATTAATTCTAACTATATGTTTAATTAAAAGAGACTAACATATTGAGATTTGTGGTTTCGAACCATGGTTAGATATATTTCATACACTTTCATTTAATGCTCTTGTTTCCGTAACTTCAAAGCGAGATCCCCCTTCTAATAAAAACCTTCGAAAAACTTATTTCATTATTTATTAAAGCAACCAGCCATTCAGGAAAGAAATATTAACATAGCTTCTCTCCTAATATTTCATTGACTAAGTAGAAAATAAATTTTACTCCTAGGTCCCACTCACTCACAACAGATTGGTCAAGAATAAATTCGGAGAGTTTGGGGGATAAAACCAATTGTCCATGAGCAACTCTCCACCATTGTACAAATGAAAGCTCTCCCCCACTCACCTCACCCAACTCTATGCCGATACGGAAAAGTTGAAAAGATACCTTGTCGTATGCTCAGAAAAAAATACACAACTAGGACACTTTCATTGTTCCAAAAATCTAACTGTCTCTTTATGTAACCTAACCTTCGACCGGCCTTTTCTCTGCCCCAACACCCTGTATGGAAAATTTTAAGTCGCTCCTAATCACCACACCTAAGTCTTTCTCCATGTCAGTGGCCCTTAGATTCTGGCCTTGTAGATATAGTACAAGGTGGAGTTCGTATACCCGATTTGCATGAACTTCGTCAGGCACTACCTCTTTCTACGGACTCGTGGTGGGTGTTTTTTAGCAGATCACTACTTCTAAGTGTCCAGTAATCTTGTTTTATATATTTCTTTTTACGATCTTTTATAAAACGGAAGGTAGGTTCATAGACCAATAATTATCTTCACAATCGCGATCAACCTTCCTGTAGATGGGAGTCACGTTATGCATCCGCTGCATTCAATTACATCAGGAATTTTGCAACTGAAGCATTTTGGTTGGATGCATACAGGTTTCAGAGTCTTTAGGAACCCAAGTTCGACCTATCAAACCATGACTTGCTTTTAAAACTAATCCATTTGGATTCTGCTTCGTCGTCATTTAGTAGGACCAGTCATAGAAGTAAATTCTCAAATCCAATATAGTTTAAGCACCAGAAGTCTACCTTTTGTGGCATCATTCCTTGCTTTTGCGCAGAAGGTATGTTGGTGCAGGTTTACATGTAAGTGTCCAATATATTTAAAAATAAAAATAACAGTATAAGCTTTCTTATGTTTTTTTTTAATATCTAAAGAGGTTATGCTATTGAAATGTATGAATTCCTGGTATCAGTATGCGGTATGTTACCGTCAAAATGTCTTCGTATAACACATCATATGTTTCTTGATTAATATTACATTCAATGTCGACGGGATCTGATAATATGATAGTATCAAAAAGATGTAAATATACCGTGGCGAAAAAAGGTCTGATACGCATGATGTACGAGGAGTTTTCAAATGTCAAGAAATCGCCCGGAGGGACAGCGGATCATATTCCGCCGTTACAGAAGTGTTGAAGAGATCCAGGAAAGTCGGAACATCCAAGATAAACCTAGTTTTGAACGAACCAGGGATAGTACGCAACAGTATGACAGGTATCTGCGTCACATGAGCTTTCGGGATCGTAAAAACCCGCAATCCAGCTGCAACATAAATAGACAGAGGGCGGCCAGGTTAATGCAACCCTCCGAACAGTCCGTCTCAAACTGCTTCCATAAGGCCTAAAGCCATATAAAGCCCACCAGAAGCCGCTGATCAACCTTGGGTAGAAATGACGTCGATTAGCTTGGGCACGTGTTCACCACAACTGGACCATGCGTCATTAGGGACAAGTTTTATGGTACACTGAGTCCAGGTCCCAGTTTTCTCAACCCCAGGCAACGTTGAAGTCCACAGAAGGGAACAGTAGAATCGAGATTGATAGTGCCAAGACTAAAGCATAGTAGCCGATATGTAATGGTATAAGGCTGCATTTATAGTTCATTAGTGGGTCGTTTCACCGTTTTAGATTGCACCATAAGTTCAGAGAAATATCAAGCTGTCTTGAGAGATTACATGCTGTGTTCAGCCTGAGACCTCTTCATAAATTCCCAGAATGTGATTTTGCAGGAGGAAAATTCCCACATGTCACCACACTACCTCCATAGCTCAGTGGTTCTGGGACGACAATATCATCGTGATGAAGTAGCCACCTCAGTCTCCGGATATGTATCGAGTGGAAAATCTCTGTTAGGACCAGAAAGAAGCCATAAGATGTCGTCAGCCAGCCTCCATTGAGCAACTGACGGTTGTCATCACAAAAGCGTATACCAGCATCACACATCCTCAGGTCACACCGTCGTCGAAAGGTCTCAAAGAATAAATGCTTTCATCACTGCCAAAGGACTCTCGACCATCTAGCGAGCTTTCTGTATCAATTTAGATTTTGTGTAAATTTCACAGAGCTTCATTTGCTTATCTGTTATATGTCGCTGAAATTACCGTTTTTAGTAATTTCTTTTTAATTTTGTTGATTGTTTGGTGCATATATGTATAACTTATTGTTATTTATTCCTCCTTATTTCACTTATGTTCATACTGATATACAAATAAAAACATTACGACTCTGTATTTATTTAATTTCCTAATATTTCCGAGGTGTCTGAAAAGTTTTACCCGCGCCTGTATGTAATTCGAGAGAGAAAGAGAGGAGAGATATTTAATCCGAAACTATTTTCAGCTCATAAAATCTCTCATATGTAAAAAAAAATGATATTCTTATTCTGTTATTCTTGATATTAGTCATTTTATTATGTTTGATTTCCGTTGTATTTGCGCGCACGGTGAGAGGCAGACCTTTTAACGGCATCCTGATTAGCAGGGCAACAAAGGGCAACAAAGAAGCCACTGCTCGCCAAGAAAAACATCAAGGACAGGCTGACATTCTATAGAAAGTACAGGGGTAGGGTGCCAAACGGTGAGAGGCAGACCTTTTAACGGCATCCTGATTAGCAGGGCAACAAAGGGCAACAAAGAAACCACTGCTCGCCAAGAAAAACATCAAGAACAGGCTGACATTCTATAGAAAGTACAGAGGTAGGATGTCAAATGGTGAGATGCAGACCTTTTAACGGCATCCTGATTAGCAGGGCAACAAAGGGCAACAAGGAAGCCACTGCTCGCCAAGAAAAACATCAAGGACAGGCTGACATTCTATAGAAAGTACAGGGATAGGATGTCAAATGACAAACCACTCTTCTCACTGGTTGGGACTTGTTGGATTATTCTGTGCCCATCTTTTATAACGCTGCATCTTTCCTTAAGCATTTAGCACTATTATATATTTCTTCCCTCAAACAGCCCTCTATGAACAAAGAAAAGAATGGAACGCAAATGCTGAGTTCGCCCAAGACGTTGATATCCTTCAGCATGTTAGAGCGAGTGGCAGAAGTCATAAAGATGTAGAGTGAACACACTAAATTCTAATTTATTACTAAAGTTCGATGTTTTAAATCAAACAAACTTTGCAAACTTATTTTTTTGATTTCCCTGCTTTCCCCTGTAAAATCATTTATACTGTAGTGGTTAGTATTCTGATGTAGTAACGTGTAGGAACCACAAAATTTGTCTCAGCCCAAATCTTTTGTTATATCTGTATACGCCTAAGTTTTACCACCCTTCACAAAATTTAAACTCGCTTATTTTGTTAGCACTTTTTATTTTTCCGGCAGTAATTACACAGTGAATCACAAAAAAAGTTTAGCAGATTTAAATCTAAATAACTTTTTCAGAAATTGGCATATTTTGAATGTTTGTTTTGTGTAATGTTGCATTCATTCGGGGAGGGGGAGGATGTGAAGCTAGCTGTTTTTATTAAACAACATAAATTATGTGTGATTTTTTTAAAATATGTTTCTAGGGCATTACCGCATAATGCATCACGTCTGGAAAATGTCTTAATTTTTTATATTTATGAATTGTTTGAAACCTTTAATATGAAGCTGACAAAAGATCAACGCCTCTACATCGTCAAGAATTATCTAAAAACCAAGAGTTCAATGCAAGCGAAGAACTATTTCGAACAGGAATTTCGACAGAGAGCATCTCTAACTAAACGAATTATTTGGAAAATTGTTGAAAAGTTTAAAGAAATGGAACTATTTTCAGATTAAATAAAGAACATTCAGGACAACTGAAAACTGTAAGAAAGAAAGACAACACTGAGCGTGTTCGTCAGTTATTAGTAGAAAACCAGGACCCTTTGATTTGGTTGGACGGTATCTGATTTATTTATAAATTTTGTCACAGATGCCGTTTTTTACGTTGATTTCAAAAATTAAATTTATTTTTTGTAGAATATGACAAGTAAAAAGTTATGTTTTGGTTTGGGTAGGTAAAATTAACATATGTTCACATATATAACGTATTTCTTTTACAATTTACTCCTTATGGATGATACGGAATCAGTGTGGAATCTGAAAAGTTTGTGGTCTCTAACCTAACCTAACCTAATATAACAACATAACATACAGAACTTCTACACTTTCCAATCACAAAATTGTCAGACATTAGAGGAATGTATTAAAGCTTCCATTCAATCCGAAACCACAAAATTAAGCGACATGTGGAAGTCGCACAGTCATATAACAGATATTCCTGGGTACAATTTCAAACACAGAACCGTCAACTATAGTTGAGGGTTCTGTGTTTGAAATTGAAACCACAAGGAAATTTACTGAAACACTCAAACAAACATGGTTGTTGTACTCACCGCTCGATGTTGGATTCGTATTTGTGTGAATGTTTATTACGTAGGAGATACGAAAATATGGACCTATTAAGGAAGATATTGCAGTGTATTTCGGTGGTTAAACGTTATTTCATTTCTATGTATATTAAATATTCAATAGATACGTTCAAATTATATATATTTATTTCAAAAAAGCTAAACTAACTTTTTAACTTAAAATAACAACCTAACCATAACTTTTTAACCGTCCATTTCTCCTAAAAAATCAATTTCATTTTGGAAATCATCGTGTAAAACTGCATCTGCGACAAAAAATGTTAAAAAGCGGACACCGTCTAACAAACCCAAAAGGTCCGAAAACCCTGAAGGATCCTCCCGAAGAAATGGTAGAGGACTTTCACAAATGTCCTTTCTTTAAATTGTTGGTAAAGACTTGAAATTCTATCCATTTTAACCCTTTATTAAATAGGTAAACACTAACTCCTTAAAAATGATTTTCCTCGGCGTCTCAGCTTTGCTCGATGGTTTCTCGGACGTCCAGGAAGATTCATTGAACAGTTAGTTGTTAGAGATAAGGTTGCATTCCTTAGGAATGGTCAAGTAAACACACATCACTCCCGGCACTAGGCACCAAGAAACCAACCAACCAAAGATAAAAAAGAGTATCCGTGGAGAAAAGTTGTCTTTGTGGGTAGGATTGTGTGTCAATAGATCGTTAATTGGTCCAATTTTTATTAATGCGAATTAAATGGTGAAACTTAACTAGAAATTTTAAATCATTACACAATTACATGATGCTTATGTAACTAGATTTAATCGTGTTTGGTTGATTCAAAACGGTGCTCCTGCTCACAGAACACTAATTATTAAGAATCGCTTACAGGAAGTATTCCAAAAGAGAATAATTGCAGTTGGTCATAAGAAGTCGAATGGCCTCCCAAAAACTTTTATTTGACCCCATGTGATTTCTTTTTATGTGATCATTTGAGGAATGAAGTTTATTCAACACCACTTCTCAATTTAGATGACTTGAGGAATCGCATTACAAATGAAATCAACATCCTAAAGGACAGACCAGATGTTATCAAAAGAGTGATAAGGAAGATGAGAGATAGAGCCCTTGTCTGAACAAATAGAAAGGCCGTCATGTTGAATAAGGATATAGGTTGGCAATAAACAATAAATAAAACGTTAACTGTTATTAAGGATTGATTATTTAAATTTTATTTTTTATCATTATTAGATCAATACCACAGACATTGTTGTCTTATTGACCAAATTACGTGCAAATAAGTTTTCTATACCCAATAATTCAAATACACGCTTCTAATTTAAAATTATCAGGAACAGGTAGCTAACTTAAACCAAAAACAGCATAAGTAAAAAGCACAACTAGGAGGAATACACAGATAAAGGCAGAAAAGATAGTCTATAAGTTTAGCAGATTCCTCGTTTTGCTTTATAGTGATGTTGGTTAAGACGTAAAAAAAGCTGCTTACCAGTCTGGCCATTTTATTTACTAGAGCAACTAGGACATTGGACTAAGTAAACACCACCTATATTTTTATATTATGAATGTAAGGGAATGGTCACTTCCCCCCCCCCCTCGTTCACTCTTGGTGCAGCTCCAAGGCGGTCACCGCAAAGACATCCGGCCGAAGGCATCGGCGGGTCCCGCGTGACCGCAGCGCTGCACCAGACCGTGCCATGAAAGAGGTCACCCCCTCCCCCCGTTCACTCGTGATGCAGTCCCAAGGCGGTGGTTACTACAAGGACATCCGCCCCAGGCATCGGCGAGGCGAAAGTTTGACCACTGGGTGGCATAACTAGGGGCCATGTAAGACCCTAAAGGTCAAAAAGGTAAAGATCTCCCCCCAGGAGAGTGAGATCCAGTTTCACGTCGAACAAGAAATTGGAGACGGTTTTCTCCCAACCTCGATGGCTAACGAGGAGCAGATGTTTGACTTCGTGGGAAAGACCGTTTGGGAAGAGAACTCTCCTGGGGCCGTCCTCAAGCCCCTCTCCCCCTTACCACTCCCCCAGTGGGGGTGCGAGGTATAAATGAGGAACTCTGAGGAAAATCGAGGTAGTATACGTCAGGCCAGGTGACGAAGTCCTCGGTTCCAAAACCGGGCTACCTTAGACTGGATAGGTAGTATACGTCAGGCCAGGTGACGAAGTCCTCGGTTCCAAAACCGGGCTACCTTAGACTGGATAGGTAGTATACGTCAGGCCAGGTGACGAAGTCCTCGGTCCCAAAACCGGGCTACCTTAGACTGGATAGGTAGTATACGTCAGGCCAGGTGACGAAGTCCTCGGATCCAAAACCGAGCTACCTAGACTGGATTGGTAGTATACGTCAGGCCAGGTGACGAAGTCCGCGGATCCCCAACCGGGCTACCTAGACTGGATTGGTAGTATACGTCAGTCTCTAGGTGACGAAGTCCTCGGATCCCCAACCGAGCTACCGAGACTGGAGAGGTAGTTTACTTGTGTCGCCAGACCAAGAAGCACCCTGCAAGAGAGGCAGGGCTACCTACCTTAAGGGACTAAGAAAAAGCTCATCCTTGAGCTAAGTCCCTGGTTGTCAAACCAAACAATAAGTGAACTTTGGTAAGTTCGACTTACTCTCGCCAGAGAGATTCCTCATATCCTGGTGCACATTAAACACCAGAGGTATTCCTCGTCTTTGAGGAATTAAGAAGAAGAAGGAAAAGGCTCCCCCTCGAGCCCGTTATTCGGTGGCCACACCAAACTGTAAGTAACTTATTCTCGCCAGAGAAACCCCCCTCCGTCATCCTCGCCCGTGAAGAAGACCCTCCCCGAGTTCAGTCCTCGTCCATAAGGAAATTAGTAACGAAGGAAAAGCTCCTCCTCGAGCTCGTTACTCGGTGATCACACCGCACTCCAAGTAAGCTTGATTCAAGAACCAAGTTCAACTCACTCTCGCCAGAGAGACCACGACTACCTGGGTGTTGCATAGAGCACCGTATTGATTCTCGTCCTTGAAGAATCCCCCCCTCCCCCGGAAGAACGTGTGGACCCCCCAGCTGCTACCCTCGCCAAGACGACCGTGGAATTCCGCCCATCTACACGCGTCAAGTGTAAATATTTCTGAGGCCCTTTAAACTCCACGAGTCCGTAAGCCTAATTCTAATATTATTGTTTTGTCTAGAGAAAACGTGAACTTAATTTTGTGGGTCAACTAATTTAATTAATTCTTGTTTATAATAATATTTAGAGTATTGCTGTAGTTAAAGTATAAAGGTTGTGTATTCAATGGTTAAAGATAAAATATAAGTTTATTTTGTGAATTAGTGGGCGTTTCTTTTATATCCTGACGTGTTTGGTAAAGGCTCAGTTCATTAAGATATTCTTATAATATCAATATATTAGACACTCTTAGCACTCTTAGAATAGAACAAAAAGGAGGGGCATTCTACGACACTAACTAAATAAAAGAGGTGTCAGAGGTCAGGTCAGTAGGGTTCTTAGCAGAAAGAATTCTACGACATAATTAAAGTGGTGTCAGGTGTGGGGTTGTTATTAGAAAGAACCCAGCAGTGTCTAATTAAGAAAGAGCCAACACGTAAAGGAATATCAGGAACAAGAGAATAATTGACGAGAGGAAAATTGGTAGAGTTAGGGGTGGTAACAATATAAAGGTAATTGGCAGTCCAAGTGGTAATTTTGTTGTAGGGAGTGGCATTTCAATCAGCATAGTAGTGGGATTAAGGGTAAGTTATGCTGAGCGCTACCTGGTGAGTGGCGGCATAATTATCTGAAAATACAGAAAGGAAAAATCGACGGACCAACACGAAATGGATCCAGTCAAAAGATTTTACCAACAAGCCCAAAGTCTGGGACTTGAAGGCACAGAAATGCATGACTACGTCATGGCAGAATTAAGAATAGATTGTGTAGAAGAAGAAAGAATTTGGGATATAGAAAAGGAACAAGAATTAATAAAGTTTGAGAGAGAAAAAGAGGATATAATAAGAGAGGATACAAGAGAACGTGAATTAATGGAAATATGGATGAACCGGAATAGTGAAGAATCCCGAATACAGCGGAAAATAGAAACAGAGGAAAGAAGAATGCTGAGAGGAGGTAAAACAAGCGAAAGAATAATATTGTTGAAAAGAGAAGCACAAGAATTCAGAATAAGGATAGAAATGGAAGATGAAGAAAGAAGAACTCAACGGGAAAACGAAATAGCGAAAGCAGAACAAGAAGCCGAGGAAAGGAGAATGAAGATGGAAAAAGAGTCAAAAGAGAGGAGAATAAAGATTAAAAAAGAAATAGATGAAAGGAGAATGAAGAGGGAAATAGAACGTGCTCAAGCGGAAAGAGAAGAGAGAGAAGAAAAGGAAAGATTGCTCGCACTCGAAAGAGCACCTATCGAGAATCTCATAGAGGCCGAGGAAGTTATAGCCCGGCCTGGACCTAAGAAAGGACCATCGAGGGAAACCCAGCCAATTGGGGTAACGATGGAAGAAGTAGGAAGTAGGAATGAGGTACCATCAGGAGTACCTAAAGAAAACCCTACGAGGAGAACCCAGCCAAATGGGGTTATCAGGGAAGAAGAAGAAGGTAGAGTAGAGGTACGAGCAGGTGTACCTGAGGAACTACGTACTAAGAGAAGTGGGTCAAATGAGTTGACAAGGAAGGAGGAAAGAGGTGCTATGGCTATGCACCCAGGTAAGACTAGTCAAATGGTAGACGCGGATGAGTATCCCCTACTCCTAGTAGTCTCCTCCCCGAACGGAACGTCCACGGAGTTACCGCTAAATCGCCAAGTCGTAGTGAGCGCCAAGCCCATTAACGACCTCGCTGGGAAAAGTTTTCTCGATCCCCAAAGATCGAACCCAGACACGATCTTCCCGTGTACCTGGTTAAAGGAGAGCTATGGGACCTACGCTCCCATCAATTATGCCCCGCTGCAACAGGCCGCTCAAGCCTTAATGTTCAATTTAAATGTAGTCAAGTACCATAATATGGGTAAGTCGAGTAGGTTAAAATACCGCTACCATTTAGTAACATACTGGGGTAGACTCGATAACCCGAATGGCCGACTCAGGCGCGGTAGAATAATGGTCACAGAGCACCATTTTAGGATCAGCTACCTCAAAGGAGCCGATAATGTACAGCTGCTCTATAGGCGGAGACGAAAAACCATGGAGGGTTATTTCGGTACCTAATGAGCGTGAAACCATGTTTTCATTTGTTGTTCGTGTAAATATTTATCGGTAGGATTTAAGTTCTCAAAAACTTAGAAATGTAAGGAAGTAGCTTGTTTTGTTGTTTTTTTTGGGGGGTAATCGATGAATTAAGGTTTTGTTATGTTCATGTAAAATTGTAAATCGAGTGTCTAGCTCAACACATTGCCGGTGTAAACGCGCGCGTGGGCGCTCATATGTAAGGAAACTTAAGGTATGGGAGGGCTCAAAGAAATACAACTTTGCTAAGCTCGACTAGGTTGAGTAAGTTGTTTTGAGTTCCCGGGAGCATCCCCCGCCCCCCCCATTATTTTCTTCGGTGGGAGGTATGTAAGGGAATGGTCACTTCCCCCCCCTCCCTCGTTCACTCTTGGTGCAGCTCCAAGGCGGTCACCGCAAAGACATCCGGCCGAAGGCATCGGCGGGTCCCGCGTGACCGCAGCGCTGCACCAGACCGTGCCATGAAAGAGGTCACCCCCTCCCCCCGTTCACTCGTGATGCAGTCCCAAGGCGGTGGTTACTACAAGGACATCCGCCCCAGGCATCGGCGAGGCGAAAGTTTGACCACTGGGTGGCATAACTAGGGGCCATGTAAGACCCTAAAGGTCAAAAAGGTAAAGATCTCCCCCCAGGAGAGTGAGATCCAGTTTCACGTCGAACAAGAAATTGGAGACGGTTTTCTCCCAACCTCGATGGCTAACGAGGAGCAGATGTTTGACTTCGTGGGAAAGACCGTTTGGGAAGAGAACTCTCCTGGGGCCGTCCTCAAGCCCCTCTCCCCCTTACCACTCCCCCAGTGGGGGTGCGAGGTATAAATGAGGAACTCTGAGGAAAATCGAGGTAGTATACGTCAGGCCAGGTGACGAAGTCCTCGGTTCCAAAACCGGGCTACCTTAGACTGGATAGGTAGTATACGTCAGGCCAGGTGACGAAGTCCTCGGTTCCAAAACCGGGCTACCTTAGACTGGATAGGTAGTATACGTCAGGCCAGGTGACGAAGTCCTCGGTCCCAAAACCGGGCTACCTTAGACTGGATAGGTAGTATACGTCAGGCCAGGTGACGAAGTCCTCGGATCCAAAACCGAGCTACCTAGACTGGATTGGTAGTATACGTCAGGCCAGGTGACGAAGTCCGCGGATCCCCAACCGGGCTACCTAGACTGGATTGGTAGTATACGTCAGTCTCTAGGTGACGAAGTCCTCGGATCCCCAACCGAGCTACCGAGACTGGAGAGGTAGTTTACTTGTGTCGCCAGACCAAGAAGCACCCTGCAAGAGAGGCAGGGCTACCTACCTTAAGGGACTAAGAAAAAGCTCATCCTTGAGCTAAGTCCCTGGTTGTCAAACCAAACAATAAGTGAACTTTGGTAAGTTCGACTTACTCTCGCCAGAGAGATTCCTCATATCCTGGTGCACATTAAACACCAGAGGTATTCCTCGTCTTTGAGGAATTAAGAAGAAGAAGGAAAAGGCTCCCCCTCGAGCCCGTTATTCGGTGGCCACACCAAACTGTAAGTAACTTATTCTCGCCAGAGAAACCCCCCTCCGTCATCCTCGCCCGTGAAGAAGACCCTCCCCGAGTTCAGTCCTCGTCCATAAGGAAATTAGTAACGAAGGAAAAGCTCCTCCTCGAGCTCGTTACTCGGTGATCACACCGCACTCCAAGTAAGCTTGATTCAAGAACCAAGTTCAACTCACTCTCGCCAGAGAGACCACGACTACCTGGGTGTTGCATAGAGCACCGTATTGATTCTCGTCCTTGAAGAATCCCCCCCTCCCCCGGAAGAACGTGTGGACCCCCCAGCTGCTACCCTCGCCAAGACGACCGTGGAATTCCGCCCATCTACACGCGTCAAGTGTAAATATTTCTGAGGCCCTTTAAACTCCACGAGTCCGTAAGCCTAATTCTAATATTATTGTTTTGTCTAGAGAAAACGTGAACTTAATTTTGTGGGTCAACTAATTTAATTAATTCTTGTTTATAATAATATTTAGAGTATTGCTGTAGTTAAAGTATAAAGGTTGTGTATTCAATGGTTAAAGATAAAATATAAGTTTATTTTGTGAATTAGTGGGCGTTTCTTTTATATCCTGACGTGTTTGGTAAAGGCTCAGTTCATTAAGATATTCTTATAATATCAATATATTAGACACTCTTAGCACTCTTAGAATAGAACAAAAAGGAGGGGCATTCTACGACACTAACTAAATAAAAGAGGTGTCAGAGGTCAGGTCAGTAGGGTTCTTAGCAGAAAGAATTCTACGACAATGAACATGAATTTGATAGATTGTGGAGTATACTTAAATGTAGCAGAAATATTTAGTTATTTTAAAAGAGCAGAAGGTATAGTAAAAAACTCAGAAAATGGTTTAACCAGTACATTTTTAAAATTAAAAGAGTTAGTTAAATCCGTACTATAGGTCTTTTTTGTAGATTTCAGATAATTTAAAAGAAGATAATAAAAGTATCACAATTTATGATCGATCTCAAAGATATTCGAGAATTCAAGCTCCATATATTCAGGGCTCACAACGCGTAAAGAACGTAGAAACATGAAAGTAAAAATAGAGGTCAAAGGGATTTTTTTTCTTGAAATTTCAAGCACAAAGCCAAGGAGAGCGTATATAAGCAGAAATTTAGTAAGAAGAAATATGTAAAGAAAGTAATGAAGGTAGACGAAGCAAAAATCATGGATAATATAAAGCTGCAGGTCTTATTACAGTCATTTCGGTCGGCAAGATGCACAACTGCGGGTCCTGGGGCTGGAAGGAGGTGCCGTTCCTCCAAGTTTCATTTGTAGCAGGGCCATTACCCTGCTACACTATGCCCGCTATTTGTGGGATGGATGTGACGGAAATAGAGATTTCTTCATCGTCGGAACCAAAAAGGTCGTCGCCATTCACTTTCGGTTCGAGTTCCATTGCAGAATTTTCTCAGAAAAGTGCAGCTTAATGTAAAGTTAACCCTATTCTCACCGTTTCGAATTTACGACTACAAACCAATCAAGCTTTCCGTTTTGGCTGGCGTCTTCCATCTTTGTTAGTACCTGATCGAGATCTTTGTTGCTCTCTAGACAAAATAATTGAATTTACAGCGATTTTTAAAAGAACCGGTCCTAAATTCACAAAGTTTCTTAGTCTTAAATGGGATCAAAGGACGTTCATCATAATTTAGGATTTACCTGTTTATGTTAATTAGGATAGTTATTTTTAGAGAGAAGAGTATTACAGCGTTAACCTTATATTTTACTTAATAATGGAAAAGTCCTTCAATTATTAAGAATTACGTATTTTTTGCGTTTAGGATATGGTTTATTTTTTCTAATTAGATAACTTTTTATGTATTTTTTAGGAGTTTAGAGAGAGAATTAAGTTCCCTGACCTTATTGTAGATATTGTAAACTACTGGGTATTGCAAAAGTCCTATTACCCTCGTTTCGATGCTCTCAACGAAGGACTCAATGATAGTTTTGATGCAGTTAGATAAGATTTTATCGTTTTGCCATATAAATAGAAGTTTACATTGTAATACTTATCAATGTAACTGCTCTTGGCGGTGGGCACGCGTTCCAGGCGAGACCTGAAGGCCGCGCACACGTTGTAGACAAAGTCCTTCCTCATGCTAGCTCACACGCGGTTAACGGAGGAATTCAGCTCCTTGACGTTGTCTTGGTGAACCTCGAAGGCCTTGCCATCAACATGAGTTCACAAGTTGTATGTAGTTGAATGGATTTAGATCGGGTGACTGCGGCGGCCAAAAGCCCTTCGACCAGAGGTTCATGTCCAACCCCAACCACTCTTGCATGGTCTTGGCCATGTGGTCCGGGCACCGTCCTACTGAAAGACGTATTCCTCCTTCTTCGTGTTATTTATCACCCA
The DNA here is from genome assembly GCA_963969495.1 of Ceratothoa steindachneri. Taxonomy (NCBI): domain Eukaryota; kingdom Metazoa; phylum Arthropoda; class Malacostraca; order Isopoda; family Cymothoidae; genus Ceratothoa; species Ceratothoa steindachneri. The sequence continues at coordinate 222,550,049 of OZ018318.1, forward strand.
GGGCAGAACTTTCGTGGCCAAGATGTCCCTGTAATCGGCCGGGGTGATCTTATAACCAGCCACGAAACAAACTGGCGGTATTTTCTCGCCACTTGAAGCCATGACGCCAAACATCATCACGGAGGCGGGATGCTGCTTGGTCGTGGACACGTAGTGAACAACAGAGACGTTCTGGCCAAAGCTTACCAAGCATTCCTTCTGTTTGTTGGTAACCAGATCGACGGTAGAGGTTTTTTCATCAGAAAAAAATAAAACTCTTTAAGTCGTTGAGAAGGCGATGACAGCGCTCCCGGCGTCGTTCTCGCATACAGTCGGTCAATAAAGGCCTTTCCACGCACCTCAACCTCTCGCCTCCCTCCTCCTTGAGGGCCCTGTCCACCGAGATAACTGAGATATTATTCTTCTTCGCGATCTTTGTCATTTCGAGTTTCTGAGCACTTTAGAAGATATTTCTTACAGTCAAACGTTTTACAACTTTAGTTTTGCCCGAACGAGGTCGATCCATTAGGTATTCCTCGTTCCTGAGTCTTTTTGTGACTCTGTAGAAGGTCATCCGGCTCACATTGAGCCGCTTGGCGATCTCGGACTTGTTGTGGCCCACTCGCAGGAGAGCAGAGATCTCAATTCTTTTCACTTCCATATCGATACAACTGTATACAATGGAAAAGAAATTTAATGACACGTGCTGGAAAAGGAGAACTTTAAGTTTGTTAGACAGAACTTTTTCTATCAAACACGTAAACCTCTCGAAGATCAAAAAACTGAGTGTAACAGAACTTTGCCCAAACTAATACCGAGTTAAAAAATAATTGAAATTATTCCTTAGTTTTTATACCATTTTTGGTTACTTAAGTTTGTTGGAACTCCTATTAAATTGTGAACATAGGAGTGCGTGGCCGTATGGAAGAGGCAGTGAATGAAGTTAGGGTGAGTTTCTATTCTGGATAAGTGGCCAAGTTTGGTAAAGACAAAATTAAGCCAGTGTAGGATCTCAAAGGAGACGAGTAAGGTGTACTTCTATGTTTATACTTTATTTATATTGCATTTGGCTCTGGAGGTCCTAATAATCCATTCACGCTGATGCTAAGTGGGCTACTTTTCCTACCTTGTCTGATCTGCCATTCATGACTGTGTTTAGCCTCTCCCTTCGATTTTGTTGCTCCGATTTTCGAAACCCAACGGTTTTTTATCTATATTTATTTTACTAAAGGATTATATTAGAGAGTTAGGTTCGGGAGATTAGTCAAGGGGAGTAATTTAGGTGGAATAGTTTAGGGGAAGAGTAAAGGGATTAGTTAGGTTAGGTTGGATAGGGTAGGATAGGTAAGCAAGGTTATTAAATCAATCTATTTTACAAAACACCAATAATTCAACAATTAATCCTAACCTAAACTAATCCTTTAGTAAAAAGAATAGCCGTATATAGTAGTAAAGTAGCCCTTTTTAATCCTTCGCCTTCCTTCGTGTGGCCTAGAGGTGCCCTTAAGGTCAATTATTTTTAATATAATGTTTTTCCTCTTATTCGCTTCTTTCCTCTGCCTTTTTCCATTTTCATCGTCTATTTTATGCAGTGTCAACGTAGCTGAATTCGACCAAATTTTGATTGACGTAGTCTAAAGTAAATTTAATGTAGAGTAATTTAAAATAAATGAAAACGACTAATGTAAAGGGATCTAGACTAAATGTAGATTGATGTTGAATAAATTCAGCTTAATGTAGTCTTAATATAGGATATATGTTGACTAATGCAGAATAGTATACACTAATATAGACTAAAGTTAAACATTGCAACTGCTACCTGTCCGCAAGTATTGAGTTCACTAATCTTTTCATGATCTACCTGTGATATCAAGAGGAATTGTAGCGCCCAATTACAAGGTGGAGTTGAGCCAACAAGAAATCTAACAAATGAGCATCCCGTTGACCCTATGAAATCTTGAAATTGGGCACACAAATCAAACATTGAAATAATATACCATCGTGTAATAATGAATTAATGTAAGACAAAACAAATAATTATAAATAATGTAAAATCACGATTTAATATGTATCAATGTAAAGCATAGTTTTTTGTAAGAAGAAGGCAAGGGAAATCGTTGTGCTACCACGCAAACGTACAGACACACATACATTAGGAAACAGATGTAAGCGGAAGGTCTAACCAGAGAGATAACAAAAACAATAGAAACAGCTGTGTACCCATAAAACTGAATCTGATCTTACCCACCAGACTTTACATGAACCCGTGAAAGACAAAATCAATCTTGCTACAAATGTTGGCTGATAAAGCGCGGTTAGGTTCCCAAACTCAGATACTATCTTGATACACACATACCCTTTGACCAAACAAGCTCCGCACAGCATTCTTAGTAGAGAACACATCCACATACCTTTGATCTGATAAGCTCCGCCCCGTGTTCAGATTAAAAGAAGAGAAGAGAAGAGAAGTGACGCCCCCTTAATTGGTCTTAATATAAATAAGCGGGTAGAAACATTCTCATTAATATTATTCTCATTCTGATTAGTCATTATTAGCATTATTATTAGTATTAGTATCACCAGTCCGTACCTCGTCCTCAATACGTCCGTCCGTAGTCCCAACAATCATACGCATAATGAGACTTATAAGAAACAGTGAGTATTAATACTGATAGTCAGCCAAAGACGTGAACACACAAACGAACCAAGGAAAACTGATCAATTTCACTTGCCTGAACTGAGGTCGCTCTAAGCCAAGATTAAGGCCTCCAAATTTGCCATTTTTCTTCCGAGTCCTTCCTTTTGGCAAGCAACAACCAGGTTCCCAATCGAACCCAGCCTACAAGCGGATTACCGAAAAGAGCAGTTTGGAGTCAGACCAAACTCGACTGTATTGCCGCCTTAGCCACCTTAGCCTGTCATTTATAAACAGGTGAGGCCGTCAAGAACACACACTTCCATATACTGAAGGACGCTCAGGTCCCAACTTTCGCAGTGGGGTCTGCTTTAAAGGAAGAGACTGGGCAAGTTATGTCTGGCAACATGTGTGCCGCACCTGAGCGCCCCAAGTTATCACACCATTCTCATAACTCCACTTTCTTTATCTACCCTACTTTCTTTGAAATCCTTTCATCATATATTTTCTGGCGGAGATTCCCTCATTAATTTACGATAATAATAATAATAATAATAACAATAATAATATTAATAATTCTCATCTGTTGCTTGCTCCTCTTGTAACAAATCGCATCTGCATTGGGCAAAATGGTAAAATTCTCTCTCAGAATTTGACCCCTTTCATACCAGTTTCTACTCAAAAATACTCTTTCGTTGTTATTTCCACTGGTTTTCTTCTAAATATAAACAATAGTCCCTATGCACTACGCGTCACTCGATGAGAATTTTTTATTCCCCAAAATATCCGAATAGTACGCTCCCAATTTAGATTCTCTGAAAAGATAATCAAAATTCCCTGGAATAGTCATTTAAATTGAATTTCACTTAAGCTTCCTTCCTTTAAATTTTACTATTTCAATTTTCACCCACCTTTCCAGGAACTTGACTATCCATGCAATTCAATAGCCAGAACATCCTCAAAATGTATCTATACAAAACTGTCAACACCACAAATGAATCAGTCGACAATATTTTGATGAATATTTTGAGGGTAAGTTAATAATGGGCCTTTGACTTCTTTAACAGAGAAAGGTTTCCTTTCTTCTCTCACTCTGATTGTTTCTTTGAAATAGTTACTATATTCCATGAGATTCTTTGAAAATATAAATACTAAATTAATCAATGTTCCGTCATATTTAAAGACTTTTCTAGCTTTTCGTGTTTCTCATATTCTTGTTAAAACAACCACAGGGATATATTCGTTTTTACTAGTGTTATTGTAGAAATTATTAAGGCTTTGCAAATAATCTCTTCTATAGAAAACGTTTGATGGGGGACATTTATAAATCGTATAAAATTGGTTAAGGAAATATTAAGTTGGCAAGAAATTAGTTGTTTCTAATAATAATAATAGAAATTTTATATGGCGCCATTCAAAACTTTGAAGCCTTTGCAGGGCGCCAGTTTATCGACTATGAAAAGTTCTGACAGAAGAGATGGATTTTCAGAGCCTGTTTGAAAGCACAGGGTGAGGAAGAGGAGCGTCAATTGGTATATAGGTAGTAGGTTGAAGTAAGCCTTTTTGAGAGTGGGGTGATTACCAAGGGGTGATTTGTCACCGAATTTTGTACCACTCTTGGGGCAGCCAAATGAGTTTCTTGATTCGGCTGGGCGGCTGTCTAGTTGCTTCTTCAGCGAATGCCTTGTATTCACAAGGCTATGACTCCAAAAATATAAAGCTCTCTTCTTACTTAGTAGGCTGGGTATATGGTGGTTACAGGTTGTTGAGCCACCCTTTGTATCGGGATATAGAATCTATTTTATGTGGGGAGGATAAATCATTAATTGGCCTTATTCATTTCGCTCCTTCTACACACACTGCAAAAATTTCTTTGCTGCTCTTACTATACCTATTCTCTTGCCATCTATATCTTTTTTCCACACTCAAATCCTAGCACCACAATCAACCCATAATCCTCCCTTCTCTCCACCTCCCCTCACTTTTCTCTTCCCACCTCTATCACCAACTCTTCTTTCAATTTCTCCCTTTCAAGACTGTGGCCCACACACTCCACAATCAAATGTTCTTTAGATTCTTTGTGCACCAAAAGGCACCACTCGCATCTGTCCTCTCCTCCATTCCATCTATATGTTCGCCCCTTCACCTCCAAGGATCCAGTCCGTGCCTTGAATAGTAGCTGGCTTGCAAAACTCCCATCATACATGACCTCCATACAAGGCTCCCTTTTTTCCCTGTATAAGTTCAAAATTCTCTTGCCATTTATTCTTCTTCTCCAGAACCTTTCTCTTACCTCTAATATTTTCTGCTTCAGTTTACCTTTTGCTCTGTCCTCTATACAGATTACTCCCAATTCATACTTTGTATCCACTCTCATTATCTCCTTGCGCCACTCAGTTCTATCGTAGGCAGCATACACATAACCTGCTCAGGTCTCTATTCCCCTCCCTTGCAGTCTCAACTTATAATTTACTTTCATCTTTGCCACCCTCTCTTTATACCTACTCCAGCCCATTTCTCCTCTCAGTGCCTCTACTGCTCCCTAGGGATTAGCTCCTAGTGCTACTCTTGCCACTTTGTTTTGGATCTGTCCCATTGTATCCAATTCTGCCTTTTGTCATTTTACAGACTTCATACCCATACAGGCTTCTTGGGACTGCTATCCCTTTTCACAGTTCTCTTATCATTTTAAACTTGTTTAGTCGCCATGCTCCTCAGCATTCCAGTCATTTTTAACATGTTTACCTCAATTTGTCTCTCATGCTTCTCAAATATATCTTTCTGGTACATATTTATAATCATTCACCACTTCTAGGATGTCATTTCCAAGGATCCATCCTTCATTTCTTCCTTCTCCAAATATCATTATTTTGCATTTTCCTCTAATAAATTTTACCCTCCATTCTTCCCAATACTGGTACACCATATTCAAAAGTGATCGGAGATTTCCGCAAAGTAAATGGAATCTTGGAGCTGGATTCAATATTCTTTATTCAGTCGGAACGTATGGAATTGCCTTCCGATGTAGATGTTTTTTCTTGATAAAATAATTCTTTTTTAAGTGCCTTCCATCTCCCTTTTTACATAACAGCTCGAATACATGAATGCGGTCTTTTAAGAACCACTTATAATAAATTTATATATTTAATAGGTTCCTATAGCATAAAATTGGTTCTCTCAACTTACATTAACATATTTTAGCAATTCTTATATCAAATCTTACAATTCCTATATAATAATATAAGAAATTAATACATTTTCATTTAAATCAAGATGAAAGAATGACTTGTTTCTCTTAGGCTTTGTATTGTTGCCAAATGTCACCGTGTCTCCTATTTCAGCGTCCCAAAACATATTCCTTTTTTTTTCGTCCATTGAACTCGATTTATAATAAATATATTAAAAAGATAATATTGTAATTATTCCTTGTAGACTGTTACACTATTTTTATATTTATCAACTCAAAATTACTATATTCCACTCTTCCGTTTCTTTTTATAAATTCGTTAAAAATTTCTCCATATACCGCTAATGGAAATAAAAATTATGTAGTTAGTGGTTAAAATAAGCAAGTGATTGAGAGAATGGCAATGGTTTGGAATAATATAACTAGGCTATTTAATTTAGATTATAATATAAAAGAGAAATATCAATTTCGGATTCTCTATTCATGGAATATTATTTTATTTAAACTTGCCTTATTATAAAACACTTTATGAAAGTCTAAAATGCTCATTTTTTAAATATCTTTGATTGTCTCATTCGCTATTGTAATGTGAGCGCTACATAACACTCCTCTTCGAGAAAAACGGAGTTTTAAAACATGATTATGTATTTAGAAATAATTATTTCGCACACATTTTTACGGTCCTCAGAGGTTCTTTAGAGCGTTCGGACGCAGGAGCTGCAACACTTTAATGCGAACTTTTTCTTTGCGTTTGTGTGTGTGTGTGCACGCCACAACTCTATTATTGTTAATTTTATTTTGCCTATCCTTCCCTTTCCTTATTGGCTGCATCATAAAGTTAAATTCTTAAGTGTTCCTGAGGGTTTTGTATTATATATATATATATATATATATATATATATATATATATATATATATTATTCTTGACTGTAAAAGATAGATTTGAGAGGGGTCAGCAGTCCTGAAATTCTTTGTTTAACCTATGTTATGCCAAGCATTTAATAGCATTGATTAGAGCGCTCCGCATGTAGTAGCTGCAGTTGCTCGCCGCGAACTAAACTTTTTTTTGTACATTACTATGTGTGTCTGCACCACATCACTTTTCTTAAGATAGTCGGAACTTAGGAATACGAAGTTAACTTATATTAATAATTACACGGATTTTGTACACTTTGGTCTATCAAAATTAATATTATTATTCATACCACCGAACACTGGATTTTTTACTGTTTATATTTTTAAAACTAAATAAACACTGATTTACACTATTAAACAAATTCGCACTGGGATTTTTTATAAAGCGCTAATATTGTCATGATTAAATTTTTAAAACTTTGCTCAAAAGAATGTCCTTAGTCAGTCTGTTGTTTTCATCTTGATTCAGTGTTGTCCTTTTGAGCTGCGATGAAGGGTGCTATGATCGCGAGTAGAAACTGGACAAATTTTGCCGGGTTAGGTCTCAACCCACGTCCACTTGTAGTGGTTGATCGTAGCTCATCCAGGTTGCTTGAAGTTATCCGGTGTGCGTTAAAAAAAGCTCGAATCATTGTTGCTTTGCGATGAAGCGATTGTCGGTAGAATTCGATCAACCGTCTCGGGCGGCAAAGCAGCTCGAAGGTGGTGGAATTCGCGCCACCGAATTCCACCACAAGAAGAATATCTCTTCTTGTAATTTGTAAGTTATTTGTCCAATTTGTTCTTTTTTTTCGGCGTTCGAAAGCAAAAATGTCGCAAAATCGAGGTTGAATCCGATTTCACGGAATCGAATTCAGGCTCGGTTTTGCCGCACTTTACCTTCCAACCGCCGAAAAGGAATAACAGATTTGGATAAAGCGCACAACAATATATATATATATATATATATATATATATATATATATATATATATATATATATATATATATATATATATATATATATATATATATATATATATATATATATATATATATCTGGGACAGATCCGGATGCTGGCTGATCGTTGGAAGAAGATCGTAGAGAATTATGGACTTTATTTTGAAGAATAAATGTTGGTGCTGGTCCATAAAATTTTGTTCTTTTCTTTCCACTCCCTAAATGAGTCAGCACTTTCTGGCCAACCTAATAAAATATCGAAAATGTCATTCCAAATAAGAACAGTAAAATATTAGTAAAATCCGCGAGAAAGTATCGATAAAAATTTATATTAATTAAAATTTTCAAAATAAAACCTAATTGAAAGAGATATAAAATAAGCAAAAACTAAAAATTAAGAATAACATAAAAAAATTGTATATACTAATGATAATAAATCTACAAAAAATCGAAATCCAAACGGAAACTGACCTTTATCTGTGATTAGTCGCAATTAAATGAAAAGAGACTAGAGTGATGAGTTGGTTGTTTTGTTTTTTTAAATGGGAATGAGGCTTTTAAACTGTATTTAATTTGAGGGAACAAATGTAATCCTTTAGTACTTCAGATTTGTCTTAAGTTTAGAGAATTGGTAGCATGAGATACGACATAAAAGGGATGCGAATTAATAGAATGGTTATATTTTCTTTTAATGTTCTCTTATTAAGGGAAGTTCGGGTTTGGAAAAAGGAATATTTGTCCTGTGAGAGGCTCCCAAATGATCAGCGATTCTGTATCTCAATTGAAGGTCTGTCTAACCAACATAACGAATTTGGTAGGTCGAATAAGTAAAGTTGTATGTGACACATGATTGCAATCAACTCGGAAGAGACTTTGTGACATAAAATAGAATAAAGAGAGAGACAGTTAGTTTATCCAAAAAGTTAACATTGCGGAAGAGTAAATTTTGAGAGTATTAGTTATGTTTTTATTTAATTTAGTCGTCATATGTTCTAAGTAAGCTAGCTATGAATAGAATTTTGGCTTTAGAAGTGTTGCTAATGCCGCATTTCTAGAAAATATTTGAGATAAAAAATGGATATAGTTTTATCAAAAAAGTATTAAGGGTAGTAATTAAAATTTTTAAAAACTTATTAAATATTGCATTTAATTGTGAATTAAGCCGTAATTTGAGGAGTGCTACTAAAAAACTGGGTTCATAATTTTGTTGTTGATTTTCTTTAAAATGACCTATTAAAAGTTGACCCAAATCTAGTGACATTAATGTCCAGAAATGCAATTTTGTTGTCAGTTTCCGTTTCCATGGGAAACCTGATATTAAGATGTAGTTTGTTAAAATTGTTCAAAAGGATTTAGTCTGTTTACTAAGAATCCTTTCCAAGAAAATGGTGAAAAGAGGCAAAGTCAAGTCTAAGAAGTGTCAAACAGTTTTTCACGTTGAAACCACTTTTGATCTGCAAGGCTGCTAGGCAGCTTAATACGCACTTAGCCTGATTGGAAATTCATCCTGTTGGTAAGTGCGAAGTTATCCCCCCAAAAATGGATTGCCCACACTTCTTTTCCCTCATTTTTACTTCAACTGTTCTTCTGATAGGAGACGCGAAGAAGAGGGTCCCTTAAGGACAGGAGCAGGAACCTTAGGGAAATGGCTAGTAGAATAGGCCTATTAAGGTGGGAGGGTGGCGGAGTGCTCCAATAGGCAGGGATATAAGGAACCAATAAGTATATAGTTGAATAAGCTTAAGTATCCTAGATTCTGTCATCTTGTCCAGAGTAGCAGCAGGGTTTCCCACAACGGATCATCACCATGGATTCGGAATCTTAGAGAATTACCCTTAGGACTTTAAAAAGAGAGCAAGATCAGAAATGGGTGTTGTTATTCAGACCATTTTATGCCAGAATCAAGGTGCCCTTGGTTAAATTAATTGACTCGCAATCAAGAAAGGATTTAAATACCAAGAATTGGTGAGACTTATTTAGCCATAACCATCCAATTTTTGAGCACGGAAATAAGAGATGTGGTGGTATTTGACAACGATTGAAGGGGTGTTTTTCAGACGTCACCATGACATTATTGAATGTCAAACATTAGCCTTTAAATTACTTTAATTTTATAAAAAAATTAATATAAGGGCTTTGTTTTATTTGTATAAGAATTAATATATATTTAATTAAAATCAAGCCATATACAATAAACTGAACTCCCAAAAGTTCTATTTGAATGTATTAAATGTTTTAATTTTTTTATCAAACGCCCTAAATATCAATTCATTCTATCAAAGAAATAGTAGAGAAAAATATCTAATTAATTACTTGTACATAATTAGAAGAAAATTCTAAGATTCTATAATAATGTAAAACATGGTCAAATAAATTAAAAAAGTATAATGTATAAATTCAATATTATTTGAACTCATATCGAATTGTATAAAAATTAATTCCATTAGTATTCTATTAACTACCGTCGTGTATGCGAACGGTTTATATAAAAGTGAAATTGGAAAGTGCCTCAAATAAGGACTAATAAGAATGAAGAATAAGACATAAGAAGAGAGATTCTTCAGGAGACTTTCTAAGTTCCCGCCGAATAAAGAGTACTGAATCCAGCACCGAAAATTTCTTTACTCTTATAAAAATCCCTGAACACCTTTACCCAGCCTGCACTCAAGAAAGAAGACACCTCTACCCCTTGAAGTCAGTGCCTCTCGTAAATGGAACTCCCCGACGAATCGAACCAGTAGCCACTAAGCCTAACCAAGAAAGCTATCCGACTATCCAGGAGTGGTACCAAAACTCAGTGACAAATCATCCTTGGTAACTAAACTACTAACAAAAGGGTCACATTAGCCTACTCTATAATATTCCACCTTTGGCAAAAAAGTATTTAACAGGTACAGATGTAAGATAATGCATTAAGAACCTTTATCTCTACTTGAAGAAGCTATCAATAGATCTGAAAGAAAATATGAATATGATTAATATCATAAATTTCAATTTTAATTAAAACTAGAACATGCAGCCCCCCCAAATATATTTGAAATCAGCATTGAAAAACTAATTAAAATCAATTAAAAAATCCTATGCACAGAAAATGAGAAATAATTGATTATTCAATTTAACTCCCTAAGTAGATGTTAAGTCTGAATGGGATTCCGCGTGCCATAGACAGGAAACCATTATATGGTTTCAAAAATCTAGAAGAGGAGTCTGAAGTTTGAGGGAATCCATCTATTGCAGGAGGGAGGGAGATCTGACGCACATATTGGCGAACTCAAACAGTTTGATTGTTGAACTTTACAAACTTCAACTCAAGAAAGTGAATATAATCTACTGTACATCTCACTACACAGAGATGCAAGAAGTAAATAGACGCTCACAATTTTATGATAAAATGGTTTATTCTCATTTTTTCCATTATTATGACTAGTATGTGTTGCCATCTTTTCAAAGTTAAATACTTTAATTATGTATTAAACATGGCTAGAAAGAAAATTCCAAGGAAATTTCAGATTTTCATATAGGATCTATTGTTAATTAACCTGAGGGTGAACTGTTCCAAAGACAAATTCCTACGAATCTTTGAATACCCCTTTCTTCTGCTAACATAATTATAGTAAAATTTCAATAAAATGGTAAAACATTACCGGAACCATGGCCTGGTCGTCTGGGCTTTCTGAAAGATGTCTTTGTACTGTACGAAGATCCATTAAGAAAAACCCTCGGTTAAAAGTTTTGCAATGGCAGAAGCTGTTAATATTTTGCCTTATTTATGATATTATGGACAGGTAGAGGAATAAGCCTCTTTTAACTATGATCAATATTAAGAAGACGAATGAGTGGGCTGAATAAATGGCTGACAAGCCTTTAGAAATTGAGCACAGCATAATTTTGTCTAACGAATCAAGGCTCGCGCAATTTTAAGACAGTGGACGGGTTTAGGTTTGGAGATTACCTCATCAGGAGTTTGACATAAACAAGTTACAACCAACGGTAAAACATGGTGGTTTCTCTGTTTGGGTAAGGAGCAGGCCCGCCGAGAGGGAGGTACAGCCGGTACATCGTACCGGGGCCCAAAAGGTAAGAGGGATCCTTGTTTCCGTATGCATACAGAGTTCAGATCAAATGTTATAGTGATAAACCATTTTGCTATATTTATTTATTTATTGTAGCTATATTTATTGTAATATTTCGTTAATATGTCAAAGAAGAAGAGGCCGAAGAAGGAGAGTGACTGACGCTGCGAAAATTGGCATTGCAGCGAGTGTTCTGTCGAAATGACATAATTTTAATGACTATTTTTGGAGGGGGGGCGTTACCATTAGTTTTCTACAAATCAAAATATTTTATAATGATTTTTTTCTTCTTTTAAGCATTAAAATAAACTAAACTATAATATATATATATATATATATATATATATATATATATATATATATATATATATATATATATATATATATATATATATATAAATTATGTATTAGATATATCATTGCTATATAACCTGAGAAGTGGAGCAAGAACACCCGAATTATAGAACAAAATAAGTGTGACTGTATACTGGTTGTTATTAAGGTGTTAATTGTGATGTTATTAGTCATAAACACTTGTTAATACCGTCTCATTTTCTGAGGAACATATTGCTGAAATGCTTTTAAGTTTTGATAAACATAAAGAAGCAGTAAGTCAGATAACTGAAGATGGTCAAAGAACATAAGTGGCACCTGCTGGTACTGTATTCAGAAAAGGGACAAATAAAGCTTAGCTTCCTGCTGCAAGTACAATGACAAGCTGGATGCCAGATATTGGTGTTGATATTGGTGTTCATGAGAAATTATCCGAGGAGAGAGTTGAAGAATGTGTCAGAAAGGGCTATCTCAATTTCCCAACTTCATTTCCAAGTGACAGAAATCAACAAGCATTCCCTAATAGTATACTCAGTACGAAATCAAATCAGTGAAATTTCAAGGCGAGATTGGCCTGTATGGAGTCCATCACAACAGGCTCTCTATTGTTTCCCCTGCCGTCTCCTTCAAAAACAAACCGAATCTTTAAAATCGCATTCGCGTCTAGCAACATCGCAGGGCTGCGCTGCAAGCGGAAAATGGAGAAAACTAGTTAGCAGAATTCCTGAAAACGAAAGATGCAAAGCCTGGTAAGATTTTGAAAGACGATGGAAATCAGACAACTGCATTGAAAATCTTTTGGAAACTTCCCTTGAATCTAAAGCAGCAAGATGGCAAAATCTTTAGAGGTGGATCAGAGACATTGTTCTTTTTCTGGGGGAGAGAGTCATAGCATTCAGATGATCTTCGCAAAGAATTGGAGATGAAAGAAATGGAAATATCTTTGGACTTGGTTGAACTGTTGTCTCGGTGGAATCCTGTTCTGAAAGAACGTGTGCTAAAGGTGAGGGCGTGGAGAACATGGCTCTGGCATTAAAATTTCACCTGCATGCAAAGTGCCTCGCAGGAATAGGGAAATTGTATCAAATGTCCACGCGTATATATATATATATATATATATATATATATATATATATATATATATATATATATATATATATATATATGTGTGTGTGTGTGTGTGTTTATGTGTGCTGTGAATTCAGATATCAATACAAATCTGGCGACAGTGTAATAAAAACGAACACTTCTTCTTTAGAAAAGGGATTAAGACGAGACAGCTGTCGCCGCGTCAGGTGTTATAAAATTGATATCAAGAAAGCGTCAATTTTGAGACGCCACGGATACATGACCACAAGACAAGAGATTAACGTCGGTCGAGGAAATCCCGCCCTGCGGGCAGAGCTAAAGACGACGTGCCCTGGAGGCAAGAACAGGCAACTCCGTTCTACTTATAGAAGGAAAATGGAGAACGCATCCTTATTCTTGATTCTAACTCACGATCTCAGAGTCGCCCCGTTATTAATTACATTTCGTTTAGCGTAGCGAAGCTCCCATCTTAACCACCTGATTCTTGTTCTCGTTACTCTCGTTTTTCTGACCGGTACTAAGAAATTTCTCTGACCGTGCTCTGTAAACGCGAGCCTCATTTTTACTTAGCTTGCTTGTTTGTTTGTTTGGAATTAAACCCTTTTTTTTACGTTCTTCTTCTCATTCCTTTCTCGATCACAAGCCTTCGGTAAGCCCAATTAAGCCGATATATTATTCAAGTATCTTTTCGAGTCATATACAAACTTAACGCCACCTATCACTTCACCCCGGGGACAGTAGGGACCTTGCGAAATATCAGCGTCATTTTTAACCATAACTGGAACTGTTACCTTTTCCCGTCTGTGCCATAAAGCGGCATCCCTGGATGGCCTTTCTCCTCCTACCATAAAGTGGTAACCCGTGATCGTCCCTACATCACGCTATAAAAGTAACGGTAACGTGCCCTTCCTGCCTCAGCCTTAACTGGCAACCCCTACGTTTCTACCAACAAACTGGTAACCGGTGGTCGTTTTCCTTATACGTATAAAATCGGGTACTCCATCAAACTGTTGACCTCCGGTTCCTTTCCTCAAAGTGGTGTGGAGACGATCACGGATTGCAACTTAATGGTAGGAGGGGAAAGGCAACAGAAAGTAGGGAGACGACAGGTACACTATCTTTCAACAGAGATTCACAACGAATTCGTTTCTCTTTGCTCAGAACTTGTTGGAAAAAAATTATATTTGAAAAAAGCTGCATGAAATACTCTTCAATTATGGTGGATGCAACACCAGACTCCGCTCATGTTGAGCAAACCGCCTTTATACACGATATCCTGTGAAAGACGATTTTGCGTATGCTATCGAGGAGTGATTTTTGAAGTTTGTTGATTGCAGTAACAAAACTGGAAATGATATTGTGAAAATGGTGCTGAAAACGTTGAAAGAGAACATCTCTTTCTCAGATTGCAGGGGGCAAAGTTACGACAATTGCTCCAATATGGCGGGAAATACAAAGGGGTATAGGCACGTCTTCTGTTTGAAAGTGCATTGGCACTCTTTTCACCCTGTGGATGCCTAACTTTAAATTTATGTGAAACAGACTGCTGAGTTTGCCCTGAAGCCATTACCCTTTTTGGAACAATTCAGACAACAATACACTCTCTTCAGCTCCAATCAACGACGTTGGGAGATTCTTCTGAACAAGACATGAAATCAGTCGCTTCGCTACAAGTCCGATACAAGATGGTCTTCAAGAATAGATTGCGTAAAACCATTTGCAGCAAGCCTTACCAGCATTCAGATTGCACTTAAAGAACTGTTAACATTGAATCTGACACCTAAAAAAGGCCTGAAATACATGGCACTATTAAGTATGTCTCATCGTTTACTTGTCTTTATTATGTCAGCAATTTATTTCAAAATTTTGGCACCAATTGACATCTGCAAGCAAGACATGCTTGAAGTCACAAATGTCAACGAGTTGATAGCAAGTTTGAAAGATCTTCGTGGGAACTGGATGAAAATCTAAAATGAAGCAAAACATGTTTCATCAAGCATATGGAATGAGCTGAATCTGAATGTGAAGAGACTTAGCATTGAATATAAACCTCCACGAAAAATCTAATTTGATGATGTCATCAAAATTCTTGCTGCCATGAAAGCTCGAAAAGCATTTATTCAGTATATGATTATTTTTTACTATATTAATTGTCCATTGTACATGATGGTCCAGAACTCACGCTAATATGCATTACAAAAATTGCTACTAATGATATTCGTTCCGCATTTCATGATTATTTTAAGTAAATAAATTGGTTATTAATATACAGTATGAACACCTGCAAAAAGAAATCAATATTTTCCATCCTATAAAATCAAGTATATATGTGCCTTTTATTTTTTGAAACTTGGAGAGGGGGCCCAAATTTTGTCTTGTACCGAGTACTATTTATCCTCTTGGCGACCCTAGTACGGGAAGCAATTTGGAAGTACGGAAGTTCAGAGTAGGTTGAGTGTGTAGGCAATATCAATTTGGAAAAATACATCTTCATTCTTAAAAATGGACTTCTACTAGTGTATTCCATGGAAAATAGGGATCTCTTTCGTACTGCAGAATGAACAAAAGAATGGGAGGACCAAAGTTCCAGCAAGAGACATCGTTGACCGTATCAGCTCCCTGACATCAAATCAATACAACATATGTAGGGAATATTAGG
Organism: Ceratothoa steindachneri; assembly: GCA_963969495.1. NCBI lineage: Eukaryota > Metazoa > Arthropoda > Malacostraca > Isopoda > Cymothoidae > Ceratothoa > Ceratothoa steindachneri. The sequence goes on from OZ018318.1 coordinate 222,565,858, forward strand.
CAAGACTTTACGGGAAAAGAAAAAAAAGTAATAAAGTCATTATGAGAGTATGAAAGAATTTCCCAGGTCGAGACAAACAAGCGCAGCTGTGTTTAATTTAGGGTGCTTTATCACCGTCTTACCCCCAGTTTGATAACGCTGTCTCGCTCCCAGGTGGCAGCCGTGTTCATCTTCCCCCTCTTGGGGTAGAAGGGAAGACATCTTATTTCCTGTTCGCCTCGTCGATGCCCCAAATTATCAAGGTTCATGTTTGCTTAAGCCGCGTCCAATATTTCGTTAGGACGCCCTCGCTACGCGCAGCCTTCTGTCGACCATCGCTGTGGCTCCTATTTAAGGTGACGTCTGCAAATCCTCAGCAGCTAGAGAAAACTCGAGCTTCATCTCGTCCAGACCCTAGTATCTGTCTCCCTCGAAGTAGTCCCCTCGCCCTTGTGATCTCGTCAGCAGATCTTCTTCGCGTAATCCACCCTGATCAGAGGAAGATTACGGAAATCCGTTTACGCCCCGGAAGATTGCTCTGAGTTTCTCTCGTCTCACTAAATTGGTTGAGACTTCCTGCTGTCCCGCAGACAAATCTCGATTTGTGATTACTTCTCCCTGGAGCCGAAGTAATCTCAACCCTCTTAGGAATCTCTATAGACGTCTCCGCATCGAGACCCCATCGACGAAGACCTGGCCATTGGTCTTCCACCTTCCCAGTTCATCCTTCAGAGGTAACTAGGAGTCCTTTCCCCGTAAGTCCCAGCTCTTCGTTCCCAATCCTAAGAAGAATTTATCATTTAGTGCAACGCCAATAGAGTTGCTAAATCTTTCATTCAATCCAACTTATTGGATCACTTACTCATATATATTTTCCCGGACCTAGTTTTCTTAATTTTTGCCTGTCATAATATTCTTTTGTCGTACTGATTATTATTTAGATTTCCATATTTATATGTGCCCTTGTTCTTATTATTTGTATTAAAGTTTATTTTTGTAGAGGTGTTTATCTTTCGAATAACCCTTGAGACGAAACCGGCAAACGTATTCCCATTTAAAGAGACAACTTATAATATCGCACTCGAATTAGAAGGTCCTTACCTTCCCCCCAAGTCTATGGTACTCGAGCGCAGCGCCGATAGTGGCTGCCTGGCGTACAGTAGTGTGTACGTTTAGAGACTTTTTGTCACACGCCTTCGTCCCTCGACATACATATACGTATATTCTATTATTATTATTATTATATATCATTATATTAAAAACTGGTGTCAGGCATAGTTGGGTTATTTTTATTTTTATTTTTTTTTTTACTTAAGAACCCGTTAAATTTCAATTCCTCCCATTTAATTATTCTTACCGAGTTTGCCTAAGTTCGCTCAAAGTTAATCAAAGATTGTAGAACTAATTATCAACTTATATTTTTTAACTATTTAATTGTGTGCTCGCGAGTCCATAAGTTTACTTTTTTTGGTGGTAACCCTCTACTAAATTCCGAGCTGGATTAAGAGAACAAAAATTTTTTAATCCGATAGGGATTAATTTTTCGCTTTTGTGTTTCATATTTCTTTCTTATTTGGTGTGCATTTCTTTTTTTCGTGAGTAAATCTTAGTAGATTTTTTTTTTTAAACTTCCGTGAGAGCCCATAGCCTGTGTCGTGTGTTCTGTGTACGATCGAACTGCTTGATGCACACGTACTGTCAAGGGTGTCGTCCTTTGATAGATTCCAAAAACAAGGCCAAATCTTGGGATTAATAAGCAAGGATTTTATTGCCTCTATCCAGGACAAAGGAAGAAATGAAAGGGAAGAAAGAAGAGAACAAAGAGGCGCTAAAAGAGAACAAATAGAATCCGAAGAAAGAAGAGAGCACAAAGAAGCAGAAGAAAGCGAAAGAGACCGTCAACATGAGCGAGAGCTAAATCGGGATAACGTAGAAACCCTTTTCGTTAGTTCAAGGAATGAGGCACCTGAAACCCCCTCGGTTAAGTTACCCGTATTCAAGGATGGCGAAGACTACGTTGCCTACCTCGCCCACTTCAAAAAGATTTTCGAAGTGAATTCGTTGGACATCGAGGAGAATGGAGTCGCACGCTTACTTCCCTTGCTCAACAGTCATCTTCCGGAAATTTTCATATCTCTTCCTGCCGAGGCCACCCTTAATTATTCAACTCTCAAGGCCGAATTGCTATCAGCAATCAATATGAATCCTGATTTCTATCGGGCTAAGTTTCGCCATGCAAGAATATTACCTGGCCAAACTTACTGCCAGTTTGGCTTCATCCTTCAGTGAATCTACAATTCTGGCTGGACTCGGCTCAAGTAGGACGTTAATACGAGTCTCTGTTCGATTTCGTCTTACGTGATCAGTTAATGGCTGCGCTGCCATCCAATATCCGTGCATTCGTAAAGCATAGACGAGCGTCTACCTTTAAGAAATGCCTGAGAGAGGCGGATATACACGTGTCCAGCCATAATCTGTATTCGAGGGACCCCAAAAAATCGCATTCCCCATCTCCCAAGAGTAAGAGTAATTTCTCTAAGTCCTCCCATAAAAATTCGCCCCATTTGGTCAAAGTGGCTGGTTTCCCAAAACCTAGATTCCCTCCCCCACAAGAATCGAGGGATATTAAGTCCGTCCTAAATAATTCCCCACCATTCAATTACCCCCGACGGCCCATCGTGTGTTTCACGTGCGGCGTGCCCGGACATGTAAAAACCACATTAAGTTCAGCGCCGTGTTGGTCGGCCAGAACCCCCAGATCTCTCCTAATCCTGTCGCCCAGCCCGTCCTTACGAGCGCTCAGGCTATAAAAGGGATTGCAACCCCCGTGCCACTAGAAACTCCGTATTCCTCCGAATTTGTATCCCTTCATAACAAGGTGTTCGCAAGTGAGCAGAAGTAGTGCTCTTCTCTCGAGCTCCTGTAGGAAAAAGCCATGCAGGACAATCGAGTTTCTGATTGTGGTCCAAGGAAGATGATATATCTCGTTAAAGATGACTTCCTTTACCGTTCTACCTCGACCTAAGATGGTGCTAAGACTTGCTCTCTTTGCATTCCCCGTTCTGGCGATTTCCAGGTTCTTCGCCTAGCTCACGATGGATTATTGGCTGGCCATTTCATCCACAATAAAACTAACCAAAGAATCTTTTTATATTTCTTTTTGCCCGGCGCTGCCAAAGAAATTTCAGAATTTTGGCGATCCTGTGATATTTGCCAAAAGACGACGGCAAAAGGCCGGATCGCACCTGCCCCCCTTCAAAAGACCTCCCATTGTTTCTAAACCCTTTTTTAGAGTGGCTATCGACTTGATCAGCCCAATTCAACCCCCGTCGAGCGAAGTACACTCTTATATCCTTACGTTCATGGACTTCACTACGAGGTTCCCTGATGCAGTTCCCCTTAAAAGAATCGATAGCATAACGTGCGCGAAAGCATTAATAGCTATCTTTTCTCGAATCGACATCCCTAAAGAGATATTGTCTGACAGAAACAGACAATTTACGTCCGAACTCATGGAATACGTGGAAAAACCTCTACTGATAAAATCTCTCTTCAAAACCCCTTTTCAGCTTGCGGCTAACGGAGTCTGCTAAAAATTAAACGGGACTCTGAAGACTGTCCTGAAGAAGCTGTGCTACGCAGAGCCTCAAGAGTGGCATTAATATCTGCCAGTCGCTCTATTTGTGTACCATGAGATTCGTCACAAAACGTTAGCGTTCGCCTCGTTCGAACTCCTGTATGGGCGAAACGTCCGAGGGCCTATAAGTATTCCAACGAATTATTCGCAAATCCCCGCCTCGATGAAGAGATTAAAACCTCGTTCGTATTAATACGTAATAGACCTGAGAAACCGATTAGAGGAATGCGCAGAGATCGCATATAAAAATACGAATCTTAATTTGGAGAAATACCAGACTTATTTCGATCGATGTAAAGGAATAAGATCAACGCCTCCGGCCCGGTGATGAGGTACTGCTTCTCCTCCTCACTGAATCTAATAAACTCCTTTAATAGTGGAAAGGCCTGCTCCCCGTTTTAGAAGCACGAGCCCGATCAAATATTCAGAATGTGTTTAGATTTCCGGAAATTGAATTCCGTGACGATTTTTGACGCGAAACCTATCCCGCTCATCGACCAGAGCCTACACCTGTTTGAAGAGGCTAAATTTATCTCAGAGATAGACCTATGAAAGGCCTATTATCAAATTCCTCTCAAGTATAGTGTTCGAAGTACACTGCGTTCCCCACGAAGAAGGGCCTAATGCAATTTAGGCGTCTTTCCTTTGGTTTGGTTACTGCTTTCAGTAACCAATGTGAACGTTGCCACGCGTACATTGGAATAACACCTAGTCTCCCTTCGCTCATTCCTCATGAGGTTACGGGAACACGGATTGACTATTGGTCCTAGTAAATGTCATTTTGCCTATAATTCCATTTGTTATTTAACTTTCATATCGGGGAAAACCAAATGACCCCCAGCAAGATAAAGTAAAGGCTTTTGACAGCATGCCTATTCTGCGTACGAAGCAACAGCTCCGCTCCTTTTGTGGATCCACATTTTTCTACCAGCGTTTTGTCCCCAATTTTTCCGCCTAGCTTCTCCATTTAGCGCCGTGCTAAAGAAACAATTCCCAGATCCCCTCATGTGGAACGCGAATGTAACCCAATTTGACAAACTTAAGGATAGGCTCACTTCTTCCCCCATTCTAAGATTCACCAATCCGACCAAGCCCTTCGGAATCAGGACCGACGCATGCAACGAAGAAGTAGGATGCGTGTTGTTGCAATACGATGATGATTGAAGCCATCCGATTGCATACGCGAGCCGGAATCTCTCGGCACGTGAGAAGGACTATGCAACCATAGAACGTGAGGCTCTCGCGATAGTTTGGGGGGTTAAAAAAATTTAAATGTACTTTTGGGAAAGGAGTTCGTGATCGAAACGGATCACCGCCCATTAGCATATTTAAAAAATAGTAAAAGTCAAAACGGTAGACTCATGCGATGGAGTTTATTGTTGATAGAGTACCAATTTCGTATATTTTATATTAAAGGTTCCAAAAATTGTATGGCTGACGGTCTTAGTAAGAACCCCATAGAGGAGTTTTCCCCTACCTCGTAAGATCGAATCACTGAGGGTATGTACTCACAATTGTATATATTGGTTCTCTCCTTATTCTTGGTGACTTCAATCTTCCTAGCCACAATGAGACTTTTCGCGCATTAATTGACATCATCGACCTCTTCTCAACTCCAATACATATAAATGGTAATATCCTTGACTTAGTCATCTCGAACCTGCATATATCTAATCTAACTGTAACTGACATTTCTAATACAATTTCCGACCACTTGGTGAATTTTAAATTCTATATTCCCTTCCACCTCCCGAGATCCTTCCACGTCCCGAGATTCTACTTCTTTCAGACGACTATCATCAATTGATACTACTTTTCTCTTTAACGATGCTGTTTCTGCTCTACCTCCTATTGATACTACTGCTTCACATGACCAAACCTTAAACTCACTGCACCAATCATTACTTGCCTGCCTTGACGTGCACGCCCCACTTATTACTCCTTTTTCAAACCGCCATCACCGCGCCCCTTTGTTCACCATGGAACTGCTTCGTTCAAGGAGGTCCTTACCTACCCTTGAACGTGCCCTTCGTAAAGCACGCTCCCGTGGTTAGGACACGACTTCCCTTTCACTTTCTTATAGCTTTGCTACTTCGACTTGTTCTTCTAGTTAAAATCAACGCGTGAGGCTCATTCACGCAAACTTTTGTCTGAGAGCAAGAATGACCATCGGACTATCTTTCGTCTCCTTTCTCGTCTTTCCTCGCCTAGCCCCATTTCCCTCACCTCTCCTCTCATCAACCCCTCTACTCTTTCTAAATTTTTCTCTGATAGAATTATTAACCTTCGCGGCAAACTACCCCAGTCGTTTGAACAAGCCCATGCTGTTCTTCCCGACCATAATCCATTGGCGCTCAATATCCTCTGAGGAAGTAACTACCCTGATCTTACGCTCTAACAAATCTGTATCCTCTAAGGACGTCTTTCCACCCAAACTCCTCCACCAAATTCTCCTTGCTGTCCTCCCACTGATTCTTCATCCATTTAACACTTCTCTTGCCACAGGTCTGGTTCCCTCTTCCTTCAAACAGGCCTCAATTCGTCGTATCCTTAAACAAACACAAGTTAACCCCTCTGAACTATCTAGCTATCGCCCTATCATAGCGCTTCCATTTCTCTCTAAGATCCTCGAGAGAGTGGTTTTCTCTCGCCTTAATGACCATATTTTTAACTGCAATATCGATGAAACGTACCAATTAGGGTTCAAAGCGAAGCACTCTGCTGAAAACGCTCTTCTTAATGTTTCAGACGGTTTACGTAGAGCTGCCGATAGAGGTTGTACATCTATTCTAGTCCTCCTAGACCTCCCTGTCCTCCTTGGTCTCTCGGGCACTGCACTTGCTTGGTTCCGCTCATACCTCTCTTCTCCCGCACTCAGTCGGTCGCGCTCGATAACCTCTCCTCCGAGCCCGCGCCCATTCATTTTGGGGTGCCTCAGGGCTCAGTCCTTGGTCTCCTCCTCTTTCGTACCTACTTACTTCCTCTTGGCTCCCTTCTTCTCGATTTGGGCCTGTCCTTCCACCTCTATGCTGATGACAGTCAGATATACCTTTCCTCATCCCCTGTGTCCTTTGTTCAATCAATTACTAAGCTCCTTTCAGCTTACACCTTCATAAACGAATGGCTGTCTGCCAACTTTCTCAAACTTAACCACGATAAAACTGAAGTTCTCCTTGTTGGTACCGCTTTGATGGTGGAGAAATCTAAAGCTTTCTTCCCCTCCCTTAACCTTGGGAAAACCAATGTCCCCTCCTCTGTTACCGTCAGTAATCTTGCTGTTATTTTCGACCAGCAACTCTCGTTTAAACCGCACATCCATCGTATTTGTAAGTTTTCCCTCGGTTTCCTCCGCAACTTTTCACGTGTTCGATCCCATTTTGATCGACGAAGCATTGAGACTGCTATTCATGCCTTCGTCACCTCACGCTTAAACTAATGCAATTCTCTTCTAGTGAATCTCCCTTCTTCGTCACTTCGCCCCCTACAACTAGTTCAAAACTATGCTTGCTGCCCAGCTCCTCTTTCGCCGCCCCGTGTTCTCTCCTTCGATGCCTCTTTCACAGGAGCTACACTGGTTACCTATTCGCTTCCTTACCCACCATAAAATTCTTCTCATCACCTACAATGCCCTATACCTCGAGGCTCCACCTTATCTCTCGTCTGCCCTCCCCCGTCGTCAAACTCTTCGGGCACTCCAGTCTAACCTCGCTCCCATCCTAAACACTCCTCGTTTTGTCCTCTGCTCGATGGGTGACCGTTCCTTTTCGGTTTGTGCTCCTAGACTCTGGAATGCTCTTCCTGCCGAAGTCCGATCCTCTCCTCTCTTGCTATTTTTAAACGTCACCGAAAGACTCATCTCTTCAGAATTGCCTTCTCTCCCTTGTAAACATTCCCTACACTCGCTACACAACCTACGCTCTGTGAGGGCTAACAGCTCTGAAGGGCGCATTATAAATACTTATCATTATTATTATTATTATTATTATATTGCCTGTAATTATTTTTTTATTTTGTAATTAATTGTAATGGTCGCCATGTTTTTGTTTGGGGGGTATTATTATTATTTATCGTTAACTCCTAAGTTCCACAGCCTCATATGAATTTATTTTTTTGTATTCGTGGCTATGTAGGCCCGAGGTAAAGGATTCCCCAGTTCATCCTCCAGAGGTAATCAGGAGTTCTTTCCTCGTAAGTCTCACCTCTTCGTTCCCAGTCCTAAGAAGAATTCCCCATTTAGTGTAACGCCAATAGACTTGCTAAATCTTTCATTCAATCCAGCTTATTGGATTACTTATATATTTTTCCGGACCTAGTTTCCTTAATTTTTGCCTGTCATAATATTCTTTTGTCGTACTGATTATTATTTAGATTTCCATATTTCTCTGTGCCCTTGTTCTTATTATTTGTATTAAAGTTTATTTTGGTAGAGATGTTTATCATTCGAATAACCCTTGAGACAAAACCGGCAAACGTATTCCCATTTAAAGAGCCAACCTAATAATATCGCACTCTAAGTAGAAGGTCCTTACCTTCCTCCAAGTCAATAGTACCCGAGCGCAGTGCCGATAGTGGCTGCCTGGCATACAGTAGTGTGTACCTTTAGAGACTTTTTGATCACACGCCTTCGTCCCTCGACAGTCATAATTTCTGAATGTCTTACGTCAAATATGGTCAGAAATACTACAAACTGTGATCTCAACATTAAATCTATTCCCCGGCGAGTTGCAGCTCTAAAAGGCGTTAAAGGGAAGTCCATAGAGTATTAATAATGTACTTTTATTGTTCCAAATGTATTTCATTCTTTGAATATACAAAAAAATTATTTCGGTAATTAACTGGATGTCTATTTATTTCATGCATTTTTATTGTCACATATTAAGATAAAAATTTGGATAAATGTTTTACTTTTTTCTGTGCAAATATTCCATTAATATTTATTATTTGGAATGCACCTTTTGAGTCAGGCCATCTTGGAAATGGGAAGAATAACATTCTGACATATATTGAAAATGAAGCATTTATAAATGTTGAGAATTATGCCTTGCTGTGTATCGCACGTGACCCCTAGTTCGAATTCCATCTAGTGGGAGTCATTTAGTAGAAACAGCTCTAGACGATTACATACAGATCAAGTTTCTTTAAATTATAATCGTGGCCAATCTATGGTTAATTCCAATCAATATTAGGTTGACGTATGAGATTGGGATTATGAAAATAATTAACCATAAGTGTTTATTTATTCCGATTTTATAACCCTTATTATAGAAGGTGATCACTATAACTGCGTCTGATTTTGAACCGTTATATATCATTAACCCTTAAAGCTATAATGAAGAAATAGGAAGTATGTATATGGCAGAGGAAAGTCTTAAGTTTTAGAAACGATCATAAGGTAGTCTGTCTATCTTGGCGTAAGGCGAATTTTATCCAAGATGAAAAAGAAAAACTTTCGCCCGTCGATGTTATAAGTCGTGGGCCGACCTCATAAGTGTGGTCAAATTAAATCTTAACCAACTATTCCTGGTTACCTATATGTGTACCAAAGGCCAAGAATTGAAATGAAATGAAAAGAGAAGTGGGAGACAAAGAACAGCTCTTCCGACCCTTTCCCCGCCCCCCTTGGCGCTCATGGAGCGGGGGGAGGCTTTGTACTCTTTTATAGACCCCCATAGCTACACTGTCTAGAGCCAAAATAGGTTCCAAGCGCTGTGAGTACGGTGGTTAGGAGTGAGAGGGAGAGGAAGAAGAAGGTTTACGGATAGGACAGCGAAGAAAATAGTAGGAGACAAACGTGGACTTAGTTGACCTACAGCTTAACGTGGAATCCGAACCACGATGTGTCGCTTGTCTCTAACTATAACTATAACAGTTTATCGTGACCCCTGTCGCACGTATCACCGTGAGCCCCGTGTGCGAATATGATAGTAAAAAGAATAGATGCTGAAGGTTGAAGGAAGTAAGAGGTTTGCAAAGGGATGCTAATTGCCTGCAGATCCATTTTAGGTAGTATAGCTAGCGTGATAAAGTTAGAAAGTAGTATTGGTAAACAACGGTGAGAAAATTTCTAATAGTTGAACTCAATGCCTCAAACGATGACCATCACTAAAGATTTAAATTCTGTAAAAAAAAAAATCATCTCCATGTTACACATTTATCCCCATATTCTTTATAGTATTCTTCTCACCTATTTTTCATGATTAAATTTAAAAGCTTTTCTCCGACCGGCTCATGTCCACTTATCTGTGTTCAGGGGAGGGCGAGAGGTCTCCTCTTTCCTCTTGTTTCCTGTGGTCGTTTTTAACGTACATACTTGGTTATCTCCTACCCTTTACACTGCCCTCATTTTTATTTTATATTGTATCAACCGAAGGGGATGTCAAGCAGGTGTAGCGTGTAAACCATGCTGCCGGTGGCTTTTTGACGATTGCGTGTCCTTTGCCCCCAACTTTCGCTGTTTCTTGCCCTTCCGGCCACAATTCATGTAAGATGATCTACGACGGCCTTATATCTTCCGCATATTTTCACTTCCTCGATCTTCGTTCCTTTCTTTACAGATCTTTTCCCTTAAAATTTCTGCATGAGATGTCTTCCTTGATTTTCGCTTTCAATTTCGAGTAAAGAAATTGTCTAATTGAACGTCTTTCGTGAGCTTCCCTTTATGAAGACCGTTCCAAATACCTGCTTTATGTTTGGCATCGCTGAGGCGTTGAAGTTTTTGCTTCAGAAAGGAGAAAAAAAACGGCCATATTTGTTTAGTGTTTTGACAAACTTCTTGGTTAATTTTTTTTGTCTATTGGTTTGATATATAATTTTTTTGTGGGTTTATAAAAGGATATAATGAGAGATTATATGAACCTGGTTTAAGTTGAGGTCCTGTTGGCAACTCGCATTGTCTGTAGTGCTGCTTGTATGCTATACTGTCCTAAAGACAAGAAAGTAGAGAGTTTGATGTATCTCTATCTTGAAAACTCAGCACAATGGATATAACGTTTAAAAAACAGTCCAATATATTTAATGGTTTCAAGCTTTAAAACTATGGTTAATTGAAGTTAACACCTATTTAAAGAAAGAATAACAAAGACACCCACCTCAGAAAAAAGAATGTAAAAGGCTGCTTGTCAAGAATTCTTCCTTTCAATTTTTTCCGAACTACGCAACGTATTCTTCCGTTCTGCTTCTTTCCGCCGCCGGCTCTCTGTTCACACCTCCGCTTTTTGTATCGGTGCTCTCCACATGGATGAGATGAAAACACCGTGTCAAAGAGGTAAGGAGCAGGATAGGAGAAAAGAGAGGCGGGGGTCCAGAATCCTACATAGAGAAAAATATTAAAAAAAAACATGCGATGTGATTATAAAAAAGTCAAGTACTTTTTTTTTTAATTCAAAAATTATAAAAAGTAAAGGTGAAAAAATCGACCTCAGAAATTATCCCATCCTGTGTAAGATGAGGCACGTCATCAGAATGTATCGAGTAACAGAAGCTAAAACAAACAACTGAAAAAATAAAGAAAATTAAAAGAGAATGAAAATTTAAACAAAATGAAACATAATCTTTCAGTATTGTTTTTTAGAAAATGTTAAATGAAATTTAATATCATCGCTTTTTTACTTATTATATGAATCTTGGCAGACGTTATTACCACATGAGAATATAAAGGAAACAGAAGCGAGCCACCAACAAGCCAGCCTAATTTTCCCATATACGCCAAGTACAGGGTGGTCCAAAAGTCTTTTTCACCCCCTGTAAATATCGTTTTAATTTTCAATTTCAGATGGCTGAAACGAGCTCCTACAGTTTGGAAGAAAGGCTGATTGCAAGTGTATGGGCGCATAATCGTGGGCATTCTGGCAAGAGAATGTGTTTAATATTATTATATTGTTCCTCTATTGAAAGTTAATACAATAAAAGCAACACATGTGTTTGATATTATTATATTGTTCTTCTAGTGTTCTTATTAATTCGGTAGGGGGTGAAAAGACTTTCGGATCACCCTGTAGAGACAAAAGGTTGGAGAGTAGGACTCACGCCTTCTTGCGTTAAATAATATTCATCGTTTTTAAGGGTTATTTTGAGCGAACTCTAAATACAGATCATTAATGGGGGAAATTAATCACCATAAGGTCTAGATTGAAGCGCATAAAACTCCATGGCTGCGAGGTGCAACTAAAGGAAATGCAGCAATGAATTCAATTAACAATAGGACTGCAATTAATGGAATCGAATCCACTGATCTTGCCACTAATAGCATTAACGTTATAAATTCGGATCACATGGAATGTTTGCGTTGACAATAAGTTATTTAGTTTCATAAAGCTGAGATGCGAAAATCAAGGAGAGCATGTCAACTAGAAAGTTTGTAAGGGGAATTCTGTAAAGAAAATGGTGACAAAAGAAGAAGTGAAAACATGTGGAAAATATATAGTCGCATATTCTCTTGCAGGTATTAGAGCCTGGATGGCACGTACAGCGCGTTCGTTGGATGGTCGTCGACGGAGATGTGGTGAATGCTTCATACGGGACTGCAGTACGAGTGAGACCAAAGATGAAGTGCAAAACTCAAAACATTGGTTTACGACGAGGAGAGGAAGGGCAACAAAAGATTAATAATGTAAAAGTGTACTGTACAGAGGCACGTCAGGAGAGAGCGTACCTTCTGCCAAGGCCTTGATGCCAGCAGCGAATAGAAAGCGAAATGTTATTGTGTCAACCTGCCGTGGAAAAGTCGTCAGGCGAAAGAGGAGATGAAGTCAAATCTGTATCAGCGGATAAGAAATGACGATATATCCCATTTATCAGGTAGGAGAGCAAAGGATAAATGATAGTCTTATCTTAGCCACTACCAGCAAGTCTTGGTAAATTTGAATAGGCGGGCGCACGCGTTTTAAGGCTATTAAATCCTCTAATGCTTCTTCGTATCGTTGTAGTAATGTCATAGGAGTAATATTTTTATGGCGGAGAGGGTCTACCACCCTTTATAAAGTAAAAAAAAAGGCTATGTATCTCAAGCCTCTTATGCAACGCAAGAATTCTTCCACGACACCATTTTTAAATGCTACGAGGCGGATTAAGTTACGCTCGCCCGCGCGTTTAAAGATTTATTCGCGATCCTTTGCCTTTTCTCCTAATAACACTCATTTTCATGATGGACACCGTGTATCAAGGTTGTTGTTTCAAATTTTGGGATCTTACATTTTAGAATGAGGATAAATCGAAGTTTATTCACTTCTTTTTTATCATAAAATTATACAGAAAGAGCTTGCATGTCCGGTGTTTGGGAGTGAAGTTAGAATTAATGAAGTCGACTGGTTTAGTTTTTCTCGGGAGGTGATAATTCATTATTTCGCAAAGTGCTTGGAGAAAATCGAAAAATCCGGGAATTGGAAGTACAATCAAGGGAGTGTTATCGAATGTTTGGGTTTTTTTCGGTGGGTTTGATCGTGAATCGAAAAAGACTTATAGTTACCGAATTTCTCCTGGTCGCTGCGGATCTCCACTTACCACAATAAAGTAAGCTTTTTCTGCATTTTGAGTTAGGTTACGGACGAAACGGTGAATGTTTTGGGCTACAATATATGTCTTATGACGTCACATGGTAGCGTCAGATGTGACAATTACGGCGTTATATTTTTTTGTATCTGACTATATACTGGGGGGCTGCGCCCCCCAGAACCCCCAATTGTTTGAAGCTCAGAATCACCGCAGGGTGGTCCCTCCGCAGTGATATCTCCCCCACGAACAGTCCCCTTGAACTTACTGGGGGTTTTTTCCCCAACAGCTTTTTACTGGCAGAAAAATCTAACCTAATGACAAACAATACTTACTTTTATAGGTTTCTTGATTAGTTTATGCGCCTCTAAATAATCTAAAAGTTTTTTGCGGTTAGGAAAAATATACCCGAATTCGAATAACGAAGAAGCACAGCTAGAGCACGAAAAAGCTATAACGAAACAGAAATAACTGCTAAGCGGGTTCTATTATAGCTACGCCGTTGCATGAAGAAGCTGTTATCGTTCGCTGCGAAACAAAAAATACGAAAAAAAAAAACAATAAAAGACATCAAGAAACCTTACCTAACTTAGAATAAAACTATAAACGAGCAGAGGCGAAGATATTTAGTAAATAATACAGACTAAAAGTTACGGTAAATATGTAGATTAGCGACTCGAACGATGGGACGTACTATTTCGTCCGTGTTCCAAAATGTTTCACGTTTTTGGAGTACATTTAAGGGGACGGCTCGTGTGGGGGTAAACACAATGCGATGACCACACTACGATGATCCTGAGTTTCATTAAATTGGGGGTGTATGGGCGCACAGCTCCCCAGTATATAATCCTAATTGTTTATAGAATAATGTTCTAACGTTTACAGAGGTGAATGATTTAACTCCATCATGTCAGCGCCTTTAATCGTTTTGCGAATTATAATAGCGGTGGGGGTGGGGGTGGGGTCTGACGTCAGAAATGACTGATTTAAATTTTTATTTTGTTTTTTCACTTAATATCTTTTAATTATCCTCATTTGGAGTCATTTTTATTTGTCAATATATTTTTCCCCATGTTACTATTATTATTACCTTTTTTATACATTTAAATCTAATTAGCTAGATCATTTAAAGGAACTACTTTTTTTTAGCCGTTTAGGTGTATTACAGACGCCTTTTACGCAGTGTGAAAATGGTATCCATTTGGGAAGTTTACCCGTCATTTATTGCCAAATTATTCACTCTATTTTCGGATCAAGATAAATTTTTAACATTTTTGGACTTTCATAATTTACTTAACATTAAAATCGATCGAGAGGTTTGTGTCCAGGCAGTAGATATTACCCCTCATTTTTTAATTTAGATGTGACTTAAGTGCGCGCCATTTTTTTTTTTTTAATCAGCATTGAATTTGCACGTCCCATTAAGTCAAGGTTACCCCCAAAACTCTGATTGATTGGTTTAGTTTCTGCAGAAAGGTCGCTATTCACTATTGTGAACAAAATAGGCTTTCCTCATCGCTATTTCAGAAGTAGACCCACTGCAATAAAGTAAGTAAACAGCGTTTTTCGTTTGGTTATTTTCGTGCATTTTTGTAAAAAAAAATAGCCTAAGTAAACAGCGTTTTTCGTTTGTTTAGTTTCGGGCATCTTTTTATAACAAAAATGGCGCCAGCTAGATTTCGAAAAGGACTCAAACGCGCATGAATATTCCGACACGGGTGAACGAAAATATTTACCAAAAAAAAAACACTCGCCCTAAACTACATATTTACCAAAGTTACAAATCCCCACAACAACAAACAAATATAACGCCGTGATTGGTCACATCTGAAGCTACCGTCTGACGTCATAAGAGATATATTGTAGCCCAAAATTGTATCCTACTAACAGCGCCACCTACCATGCGCCCCTAATCTGAAGTATTACAGAACTATATTCTCACGGGTCGTAATACTTTTCAAATTGTGATTCTCCCTTTTCTGTGCGAGGATTCGGTCAAAGTTCAGAAAACCTACCCCGTTTTTGTAGTGTTATAAAAGTACTAATACTCTTTTTAGACATTCCAGTCATCATCTAAAGGTTGATACGCCATCTTCGCCATCAAAATATTACTCCTACACCATTATTACAATGATATGAAAAAGTATTACAGGATTTAGTAGCCTAAAAGGGGTGAGTCGGACTTATTCAAAATTACCCCATTCTTTAGCATATGTAAACAGAGAGAACTCATACCTTGTCATTCATCACCAACCCTACACCCCTTTCTTCCATTCCCTACAAAAAAAAGGTATCCCGTCCTTTCCTCGGTCTTTATAGGAAACCTTGAAAATTGCTAAACCGAATTGATTCATTTTCCGTAATATTTGGCGCCTTTTCCAAACTTTGGCTGCTTTTTTGTTCAAGTTCTATAAACAACCACGGTGCAATATTATTTTATATATGTACTTGTGGAAACACTAGTTCTTACTTTTTTTATTGTGCTAAAAGCAAATACTGTGATAATAATGATTTATAAAAAAACGTTTGATGGGGTATTTTTATAAACTTATAAAATTTGCTGAGTATATAGAGTTCATTGGTATATTAATTTTTATTTTCAGTTTTTTTGGCAAACTCAACACAAATCCACATACTTCCCCATAAGGGGCACAACGATTTGCTCCCCTGGCCGCCGTGCTGATGAGACTCAGCGCCCTGTCCAGACCCAGCTTGGCATTCTTTTATTTCTTCCGCTAACTCCAACTTCGTTCACTGTACCAATTCTCTTTCCCCGTGCATCGTCCTTCCATCTACGTTTGAGTGGCGATCTCAGTGTATCAGAGCTATCCGCCAGGGGCCGCGCCCCCTTAGCCGAGTCCTGCCTGTGTTGGTTGGTGGGTGCCTGAGCTGGAGTTGCGCTCTTGGGGGTCTTTGCTTTCCCAATCGGTAGATTCCCGAGGCTGGCCGGCCATTTTTAAAACGATGGTTGGCTCAGGGGCTTACCTTCCTGGTTGGTTCGGCGCTCCAAGTAGGTGTCGCGAAGGTAGACAGTGACTGCGCTGCGCGAGTTCGCACCCCCTTTTATACTTTACTTTATATGGGTAATAATAAAAAATGTCTGGTTCTCGTACTACCCCTGTCAATAAGTCCTCTTTTCCGCGCTTGTTAGATCCCTTCGCAGAAGAGATAGATCTTGATTTGGACTATCCTCGTTTTCTGGTGCTGAATTCCAGTTCCGGGTCACCGCTTTCTAAATTGGACTTGTTTGATTTGAATGAGGAGTTTGGGTGCCGCTGTTGTGCGCCCCGCCCAATGTGGGCACGTGGTAGTGGCGATGTAGTGGTTGAGGTGTCTTCGCGAGAGCAGTGTGGCGACGTGCTGGATTTTTCCTTCCTTTCGGAGGTCCCGGTTTTGGTTGTGCCCCACCCTCGCCTTAATTTTTTTAAGGAAGTGATTCGTTCCAACGAATTACTGCAATATGATGTCTCGATACTAAAGGATAAACTTTCGTCCCAGAGGGCTACGGACGTTTATAGGGTTACCTTCGTCTCCCTTTGTCCTGTTATGTCGAGCTTAAATTGCCACCAGTTTGGCCATATGAGCAGCAATTGTAGGCAGGCTCGTTGCTGTGTGGCCTCTGCGTTGACGTACTATGGCTTCTCTTCTGGGAATCATGAATGTTGCGCCAATTGTGGAGGTTCCCATAGCGCGGATTCGCGTTCTTATCCCGTATTCCTTTTTGAGAAGGAGATCCTGGTTCTTCAGGACTCCCTCAGGCTAGACTTATGTGAGGCCCGTCGTAGGGTGCAGGGGCAGCTCGCCCCCTCCTGCTGTCTCTTCTCTGACGTTCTCCGGGAGGCGGGTTCTGCCGTCCTCCTCTCGGTCGTCCCAATCCTTCTTTATATTCTCCTCGCAGTCCCTCTGTTGCTCCCCCTCCTTTGCGTTCGGCCCCTCCACGCGGTTCTTCCGTTGCGCCCTCCCCTTTGCCCTCTCCTCATATTCTTCCCTCTGTCGCGGACCGTGAGACCGACTGAGCTGAGACGCTTGAGGATATCCGGCAGTTCCTCCAGGCATATGACCCGGCTGTTCCTTCCGTTCCTTCGCCTCAGCGCAAACGGGAGGGTTCCTCCTCACCCCGTTCGGAGTCAAAACTCGCTGCCTCTAATAAGGATTGTTTGGGGCGCCCTCCGTCTTGATGCCTTCTCCTCCCCTGTCTTCGCTGGCCTTCTCTGTTGGCATCACCGATGTCTGAGGTTCACCCGGTTCTGTCTTCCTTGCCTCCTACCTCGGTTCCTTCTTCTTTGCTGCACCTTATCTCTGTTCAGTCTTCGATGCCTCTTACCCAAGTTCCGTCTCCCTTGCCTCCTACCCCTGTACCTTCATTTTCTGACCCTGTTCCCTTCTCACCCTCTGACCCTGTTCCCTCCTCACCCTCTGACCCTGTTCCTTCCTCACTCTCTGACCCTGCTCTTTTCTCTTCATCTGACCTAATTCCCTCCTTGCCCTCTAACCCTGTTTACTTCTCACCTTCTGTCCATGTTCCATCTTTTTTGCATCTTAGTTCTCGTCCGTCTCTGCATGATCTTCCTTTCCCTTCCGGCCATGAGCCGTCCACGTTAGGGGTTCGGTGTGGCTCTCAGCTGTCGCCTCCCTCCGTTCACGCTACCAAGTCCGTGCCGGGTGCGTCACCGGCTCATCACGATTTGTCCCTTGTCCCCTCTAGGTCTTTTACTAGTCGGGAACCTTCGATGGTTTCCGTCACTAGAATCTCAACGTTGGTGTCGAGACGACAGTAATGTCTGTCATCCTACGTGGAATTGTCAAGGGGTTCTCCCCAAGGGGAAGGAACTCCATCTCTTCGCTTTCTAGCGTTCGTCCCTTGGTGGTCTGTTTGCAAGAAAATAAGCTTGGGACTCGACCCTTCCCGGTGATTTAGCACTTCCGGGTGCTTACTTTCATCCCACCCGCCAGGGGCGTGTCCCAAGGTAGTGCTTCTCTTTTAATTTTCTCTTCGCTATTTTCTGCGCCATCTTCCCTCCGTACTACCTCGTAGGCTGTTGCTGCGAAGGGTTTTATTTCCAAGCTTTTAACTCTTTGTTCTGTGTACATCCCCTCGTATTTTAATTTGAGTCAGTCTGACCTTTTAGAGCCCACAAATCGGTTACCTACCTACCTCGTTTTTATTATTTGGGGATTTTAATTCTCGCCACCCATCTTAGGGTGATACTGCCCGTAATACCCGGGGCGGAGTAGTTGAGTCCCTCTTATTATCGATTCCCTTTGTCTTTTAAATTCCGAAGATTTTACTTCTTACCATGTTCAAACGAATTATTTTAGTGCTATAGACTTGTCTTTATGTTCGCCCGACTGTTTCCTCGATTTCCGGTGGTTGATTCGGGACGAACTTTCCGGGAGTGATCACTTCCCGATCGTTCTGTCGGCCGCCCTTCCTGGCTCGTGCCTTTCTCTCCCTCTTCGAGAAGATCTGCGGCGATCAAATTGGGTTGGGTTCCGGGAGGATTCCTTTACCAATGCTGCTCGGGATCCGCTCAATACCATTGATTCATCAGTCTCATATTTCATTACTCATATTTTCGAGGCTGCTGAGCGCTTTGTTCCGCCGAGGTTTCCTGTTGCGAGGCGCTCCACCGTCTCCTGGTGGTCGAGAGATTGCGCATCGGCTGTTTCTACCTATCAGTTGGCCCATTCCCGTTATAGCCAGAACCCGACTGTCTCGAATACGGTCGATCGGAACCGGGCTTGTGCCATCCGCCAGCGTAAGTCTTGGCGCCAGTACGTATCTTATATCTCTTCGTCCACGTCGGTGACTCAGGGTTGGAGGTGGGTCAATAAGATCCGTGGTCGCTACGCTAATCATGCCATCCACATTCTGGATATCGGAGACTCGCTCGTGTCGGATGGCCGGTTGGTCAGCGAAGCTCTGGCTGACCATTTTGCTTCGGTGAGTAGCGCTGGTAGCTATTCTCAACGGCTTATCGATTATAAGGACGCTATAGAGTCTCGCCTTTTAGATTTTATTACGTGCGCCACCTACTCTTATAATGCTCTCTTTTCTGCCTATGAGCTGCGGGGTGCTTTGTCTCACTGTGGCTCCACCTCTCCCGGTCTCCGTCGTCTCCATCCCCACTCCAATTTATTTTTGGTTGACTTTTACAACCTGGTTTGGGTTAAAGGGATCTATCCGTCCTCCTGGCGTGGGGGGGGGGCTGTTCTACCCTTTCTCAAGCCCGGTAAAGACGGTTTGGACCCCACTCACTATCGCCCGATTGCTCTTACGAGCTGCCTCAGTAAGTTATTCAAGAGGATGGTTCAAGTTCGCATTACTTGGTTTTTGGAGTCAAACTCACTCCTCTCTCCATTTCAGTGCGGTTTTCGCAGCGGCCGTAGTACTACTCTTGACCACCTCATCCGTTTGGAAGACTCCGTTTTACGGGTTTTTTGCTACACCCATTATGTGTTAGCGGTGTTCTTTGACATTCAGAAGGCCTACGATACCACCTCGAGATATGGGGTTTTACGTGAGGTATATAATTGGGGTATGAGGAGCTTTTTACCGGTTTTTATTCAAGAACTTTAAATCGTCCGTATTGGGGATGCTTTCTCAGGCTTGCGAGGTCAAGAGGAAGGTGTTCCATAGCGGTGTGTATTTTAAGTGTGACATGTTTCGCCGTTGCCATTAATAGTCTGATGTCCCCTCTTCCGGAGGGGGTTTTGGCTTCTCTCTTCGTGGATGACTTGGCGTTGTTTTGTTCATCTCCTTGCTTGCCTTTTGCTGCCCGTCGATTACAGCTGGCAATTGATGCCGTGTCAGGTCGTGCTGTCTCCAAAGGTTTCCGTTTTTCGGTCACGAAAACGAAGGCCATGCATTTCTATCGAGGTCGTGGTGTCCTTGGTCCCCCTCCCCTCTTCTTTGACGGCACGTCCATTGAGTATGCCCCCGTTTTTAAGTTCTTGAGTTTAACGCTTGATAGCAAGCTCACCTGGGTGACTCATTTGGGTCGCTTGAGGGCTTCCTGTTTGAAGGATATAGATTTGCTTCGGGTTTTATCCCACACCACTTGGGGTAGTGAAAGGCGCACCTTGTGGTCGCTTTATTCAGTGCTGGTTCAATCACGGCTCGTCTACAGTTGCCAGGTGTAGTCTTCAGAGTCTCCTTTGGCCTTGAAGTTAGTTGACTCTGTTCGTTAGCTTGGAGCCCGTCTTAGTAGTGAAGCATTTCGCACCTATCCCTAGCCTCTTTGTGTAGGGTGGCGTGCTTGTCTTGCAATATCATCGGCTTCAGGTGTGCCTACGACCCATGTTTCGTGTTCAGCAGTACCCTTCATCCCCCGTCCATAAGTGCCTTTTTGCCCCGTCCTCTTCGGCATCTTTTGATCGGCGGCCAACTCTACCCCGGCCTCTGGGGCTCCGAGTTGGGGACCATCTCGCCTCCCTGGGTGTTTCCGGGATGTTTGCCCTCCCATTCCGGCCGTCTCCGTGTTGGAGCGTTCGCCCTCCTGAGGTCTGTAGTGCTTTTTGCCATTTCGAGAAAGGGTCTAATGACCCCCGTCTATTAAAGTGCCTGTTTCTTGAACATGCGTGTTCTCATGCGCACCAGCGTTCCATCTACACTGACGGCTCGAAGTCGGACCTCGCTGTTGGGGCGGCCGCAGTGTCCTCTACGGAGTCCCTTTGGTCTGCTCTCCCTCCTGTAGCATCCGTTTTTACCGCAGAGTTGATGGCCATTCTTATGGCTCTTAATTTGATTTTATCCCTCAATTCTTCGGATTTTATTGTTTTTAGCGATTTCTGGCCTGCTTTGGAGGCGGTTCGTTCTTTGATGTCCACCCACCCTTTGGTTTTACGAATTTGTTCCTGGCTGGTTAGGAATGCCTCCTGTTACGGGGTGGCGTTCTGTTGGGCTCCGGCTCATGTTTGGGTCCCGGGCAACGAGGAGGCAGATCGGCTAGCCTGTTTGGCCGTCCTCGAGGTCCCGGATACCGCACCTCTGCCCTTTAGGGATTCCTACCCCGTAATCAGGGCGTATATCTTTAGTTTGTGGTAGAGAGAGTGGGATTTGTTCCCCCGTTTCTAAGATACCCTTATTAAACGCTCTTTGACGGTTGCAAAATGGGCACACCCGACTCACCCATGGCTATTTAGCCCCGGATGGAGGCCGAGTTGCCCCCTTTTTCTCCCTTTTGCGGTGGCGAGCTGTATGTGACTCACATTTTAGTAGTTTTTCCCCTCCTTGCTTATCTTCGAAATTTTTGCATGCCATATCATTTCTGGCGTTGCACCCACCACCATGTTCGACTTCGCTTTCATTAACCGAGGACTCCCTTCGGTCGTCCTCCCTCCTTGTATTTCTATCACGAAGTGGTGTTTTATCCCTTTTGGAAATTGCCTTTCCATTTTTGTGCCTAGGTTTATTGTTTTATCTTTTGTCTTGCGCCCCCCCCCCGTGCAGCTAGCGCATGTCATTTTTTTATTGCCCCAGCAGCCCTTGTTTTTAGAATGTGTGCTATATGCCTGCAATTCAAGTGTGCGTATGTGTGTATTTTGCTGTTTTCTTTTAATCCTTTGCTTTTCCCCATTTTTATTGAGTGTTTCCCACCACTCTTATGACCTTTTCGAGGAACCCCGTTTTATCAGTGCCTCCAGTGAGAGTCCATTAGGATTGGGCGGCTGCCACCTTGTTTTTCCTTAAATAAATAAAAAAAATCCACATACTTAACGTAGTATCTGTAATTCTCCTTGCTGTATTACTTTGCCACCTAATTAATGTCAGTTCGTTGTTTTGTGATTTTCTCCGCAGGCTTCCCATGCTCCTGTCTGGTGCATTGGTGAGTTATGAAATTAAATGTAAAAATAACATTCGTTTTACTCCATAAATATATAACTATCCATTTTGTTTTATATTTAGTTTCATATTTTTACCTTCTTCATTTCTTTGTTTAAATATATATATTTTACTGGACAGCGGAGGCCATCTGTCTTCTGCAGAGTGTGGCTTCCGCAAGTTCCACTCCACGTCGGATGTTCTGCTGCGACTGTAAAATGCCGTCTGCGAGGCCTTCTTTCATATATAGCACTACGCCACGATGTTTTTCATACTGGAGAAGGCCTATGATACCACATGGCGATACAGTATCATCGAGACTCTCCACACTATGAGGGCAAGGGGACGCCTCCCAGTCTTTATATCTATATTTTTGCGAGATCGTTGATTCCGCGTACGGATGATGGGGGGCCCTTTCCGGCCCAATGGAGCAGGAAGAGGATGTCCTGCAAGGAAGTGTTCTCAGTATCACATTCTTTGCCTCGGGCATCAACTCTATTACCTCTATGCTGCCGGAAGATGTTCTCGCTACGCTCTATGTGGACGACCTTTTGATCTCTTCTGGCGCGGCCCAGATGCCAACTCTGTAGCGTCGACTCCAACAGGCATTGACCAGCGTTTCTTTCTATGCCAAAGCCCACAGGTTTCGGTTTTTCTTGGCCAAGAATAAGGTGGTGCATTTCTGCCGACATCCACGGCTCCACCCTGACCCAGACTTGTTTCTCAATGGGGAAGGCCTGGAAATGGTTGAATCGCACCATTTCCTTGGTCTTGTATTTGACCGACGCCTCACCTGGGAGGCTCATATTCGCAGCCTTATGTTCTCTTGTCCCCACGCTTTGGGTATTCTCCGTTCCGTGACGTTCAGCGCTTTGGGCGCTGAGAGGGAGACTGCCTTACTTTTTTATTGATCCTTTGATTGTTCTAAGCTCAACTAAGGATGCAAGTATTATGCATCCGCAGCTGAGGGTGTATTGCGGAAGGTTGACTCGATCCACCAAACCGGCCTACTTATCGATTCTGAGGAGATGCCACTTGCTCTACGCCGTGCACAGTGCATTATTCGCCTGTACACGCGAGCCAGGCGCCTCCCTCTGTCGCCAACAGCTCTCACAACACCCGCAGCTGATCTCGACGGTGATTATGCCGCCGAAGGACGCAGGTTATAACCTGAGCCCTTTGGGTTTAGGGCTAGGAAACTCCTTCGAGAGCTAGGTATAGCTTGCGGGCCGATGGCGCGCTGGTTCTGCCCAGGACGCCACCCTGGAGGGTATTACCTTTGGTTATTTGTCGCCACGCCTCTGCTTCCAAAGCTTCTACAGCGCCGGGAGTATTGCGTTCGACCTTTTTGGAGCACACCTCGGGTCACGCTGGAACCTTACCAGTGTATACGGATGGCTCCAAGTCCCAAGAGGGGTTCAGCTACCACGCAGTATCCCAGCTGTTTGAAGTCAGCAAGGCTCTACCAGGCGCTGCGTCTGTCTTCACGGCCGAGCTGTTGGGAACACACCACTCGGTACGGGAGATTAAGTGACGTGCCCGGTTTGGAGACCGGATTGTGATTTATAGCGGCTCACAAAGCGCCCTGAGTGCTCTCGGTGCATTGGAATCTCCGCATCCCCTGGTTCACGATATCTGTGACGCCATGGTTTTGGCGAGCCGGGCGGATGTCAAAATTATCTTCTGCTGGGTTCCTGGACATGTAGGAATTGCGGGTAATGAGCGCGCCGATTAGGGGGCCAAAGAGTGCGCGAGGACTGGGCGACCGGATGAGCGTTTCGTTCTTCCTCACACCGACTACATAGCAGCAATACGGGCAGCTCTTCGGGCTGCTTGGCAAAGATGGGAGACGGACGAAAATTACTTAAAGTTGCGTGCCATTGCGCCGCGACTGTTACCATGGACCTGCTCCGCAATGCCGCGAAGGCTTCCTGTTGCTTTCTGTCTTCTCTGAATTGGACACACTTGCGGTACGCACCGCCATTTGATGGAGAGCTCGCCTGCGCCCTACTGTGAAGACTGCATTGTCCCCCAGACTGCTCTAAACACTCTTGTTGAATGTCCCAGTCTTGGCGATCTTCGCGCACGTTACCTGTCCCGGTACCGGGACGAGCGGGGTCGCTAATGCTTATCCATTGTACTCGGGACGGGTTCGTGCGCATTGACTTATGGGCTCTATGACTTTTTGGAGGAGGACGGCCTTCTCCCCTTTATTTGACCCTTTTTGTTCTCTTTGTAGGCTGCATGTCTTGCGCCTAGGAGAGGCGGGCCTACCCCCGTCGCCGGAGCATGCTTCCTTCTTGTCCTCCTGCTTTTTCTCATTATTTTTTAGTCATTTGTTAGTTACATATTATTTCTTTTATTATTTATTTCCTAATATAGCTTAGTATTAGTTAGTGTGGAGTACGGCGACTTATGCCCAAATAGGCAGTCGCCAGATGATCTCTTAAAGATTTACACAGAGCTTGTTGATTTCTTTCCGAATTAACACTTAGGTCTCTTCTTTCCTACTGTTACCCTCTTTTCAGTCTTCTCTCAATTGTTGTTAAGACTAGGAAAAGATTTGTAAGTTGTGCATGTGATCATAATTAGTGTTATTAAATTATTTCTTGTCGTGAGTGGCTTATATTTAATGTTACTCTTCAGAATTATTAGCACTGAAGATAATAAAAATATTAACTGAAAGCTCTGGCAAATAGAGCTTTGCTATTCGATCGTAATGGTAAAATGATGACAAATGTGAGTTAAATTAATTATGTTGTATAATTTTAATCTATTTTTCAATCTTTTTTGTATAAATAATTTTTTAATATTTACAATCTCGGGAATAATTTTTTCTAAAGAAAAGTGCCACTATTGTTGCTCTGCACTATAGGTTCCAGAAATGCAGAAGATAGTTGCTAAGGGCAATGCATCAAGGGGCAACTTTTGTAGGATCATTAATGACTTTCAAAAGACTCTATATTCTCCTGCAAAGAAGGTTTCTGAGCGCCGAAGAGCTTCGAATCAATAAAAAAATCGCCTCCTGGGAAGGTCCCATCTCAACGATTGGATCGCCTCCAGGGCCAAGCTTGCACACAATTGTAAAACAGCAGGTGGGAACGCTTCAGGGCGCACTGTGAGGCAGAGACTTTTTGACACATGTCTCATGTCAAGAAGGGCTGCGAAGAAACCTCATCTCATCAAGAAGGACCTTACCGATAGACTCCACCTGTTTCAGGAAATATAAAGAATTGAGTCTTAAAGACTAGGACAAAGTGATATTCATTGATCAAGCTCCCTTTCGCTTAGTTGGAGCTTATGGAAGATCTTTCGTTAGGAGGAGTAAAGAGAAGCGCTTTAGAAAGTCCTGTGTCGTGCCCATGGTAAAGGGACATACAACTAACTGCATTTATTAATAAAATGGATTTGCGATGAAATTTTTGTATATTTTATAAACATACTAAAATAAAATGATGTGTGTGCGTTCTACGTATGTGTGTAATGAGCTCTTCTTTACTTCATATTCAAACTCTATACGGTATTCGTCATTTTCCTCATCCGTGACACTGAATATATTCTTCAAGCATTCACGGAATATCTCCTTAATGTCTTTTTTCTTGGTTTTAGTTTCCCATTTTCTGCTTCAGGACTCTCCCCTCATCCATACATCCAAAGCTCCTCATGAAATCCCTACCGGAGGCCTTTCCATAAAACTGAAATCTTTAGCCCCATCCCAAAACACCCCAAATCCCTACTCTCTTCCAAAACCCCTTTCTCCCATATTTTTTTCAAATACCCCACTTCCAAGACCTTTCATCAAACCTATACCCTCCAGGCCCTTCCCAAAACCTCTACCCCCAAAACCCCTACGCCAAACCCCTCTCAAAGACCAGACCTCTCATATCCCTCCCAAACATCCCAAATCCCAGGCTCCAGACCATTCTCCTTGTGCCCCCTCCTTTCCTTAGCTTATTTATTACCCATGGCCTCCATGCCCTTTATCCATTGGTCGTCTTTCACTGCTGCCCCATCCCTTTCCACCGAGCTTTGACCTCTCCCCAAACTGCCGACAACTTACCTATTATAACCCCAGCACTCAATTACCAATACACTCACACCCCACCCCATATGGTGTACTTCCTGTATCCTGTATCACGTGGTACCTGGACGGGCCTCACGCCCACAAGACCCGAGTTCAAGTTAGGAAAGACCTGTCACTCGGTTGAGATCAATTCTCTGATGCGGCTTTGGAAAGTTATTGGCGAGCTTCCCCTCGCTGCCTCACAGTGCTACAATTTTATTTATTTTTTTACGCTACGACTCTCCCCTCAATCTTTTTTTTATCTGGACTTGGCACTAGGAGGGACAGTTCTCACCTCGCCAGAGTGAAAATTAGGGACTATCCCTTCAACCCTTTGTCTAGGCTTAAGGACCTCGTGTCGTGCCAGTAGAGAGGCTTTGGAACCTCTATAAACAAGGCCATTTAACATCGGCAGGTTCAAGAGACAAGGCCTTGAAGGGATCTGGCCATCGTGATGCGAATAATGGGAATATCGGTTTCGACCCAATAACCTCCGCCCTGTGGCCGTTATCTGATACATAATGCTGCAACGTTTGTGGCGGGCGGGCTTTACTGCCTTGTTGGATGCCAGATCAACTAAAAGTCTCGGGTCCTATCTCTGGGGTTGCCACAACAGATCTCCAGATCGTGTCCGTCCTATCGAGGATTAGTACGTCACAGTAAGTATATCCACCCTGTTGTCCCGTCTCTAGCTGCCCAGTTGGGAGTTGCAACATTTGAGGAATAAGCGACCACTGGGTAACTTCTGATCGGTGTGATTCTCTATCCTAGTTTTCAAACGCTATTCTTTAAGGCACCAAGGGTGGACCCCTGAACAGTCAAACCCCGAGGGAGGAGAGGCGAGAGCGCCTGGACGCGGGATATAGTTCATCAACCTCTCTCTCTTTTTCTCTAGTGGTCTCACGTTATAGGTTTTCGTTTGTTGTATGGTTCTCCAATGTTTTCTACATTTTGGGCTACGTCCCTCTCTCAATCCTCGACAGACCTTGGTGTTGGGGCACACGAGAAACTAAAATATGGCACCACTGTGACAGGTGGAGAGGCTTTCCTCCTACCATCCAAATGCGGTAAAGCGGTTTCAATTTTGGCAACTTCGGAGCCGCCCTCGGGTAGCTCTACTTCTGAGAAGAAGGTGCCCCATCCATCTATGCTTTAGCTAGGGCCCCTCTAAGACTTTCCCAACGGAGAAGGCGCTTCTCCCTCTCCTGTGATGGGTTAGGAGATATCCCCCTCCCCCCTCTTTAGCCCTTTTTGCAGTTAATCTTCACTTGCAACGTGTGCCTTTTGCCTTCTCAGAGGCTCGCTAAGAAAATAGCAGACAAAGGATGCGCCGTTTTTGTTTCGGTCAATCCAGCTGGTGCCTTGTGAACCACCACAAGCTCCTTAGAATAGTAAGAGGCGATATCATCTCCAGGACCTTTCACATGCACCTCGTTGATCCAATGTTTTAAAAGTTGATAGCAGCTGTCATGCATGCTGCCCCTTTCTTAACAAAGCGGGGCTATTCGCTCCTCAGATGATAGCAAGTTGGCAAAAGTTCACATGCTCCATAAAGGAAAGCTTTAGCTAGATTGACTGGTAGAGAGGCTAAGGTGACCCACTTCTCGGATGGAGCATTCTGGCTAATGCAGCGACTCTTTAGAATTGGCCATTATTAGTACACTTTGTTCACTCGATGGCTCGAGTGCAGTGTGATGCTATACACCATGAATTTCGTAAAAGGAGTGAGTGGTTCATGCGATGGAACTTATAAGTTATTCCGTAGAGGAAATCTTCGAAGAACTGGCTGACCAAGGTGAAGTCAAGGTCGAGCGTCTGATGAGAAAATAGGGATGGGCAACGAGATCTACCCCTACACTCTTCGTCACATTCGATCGTGACAAGTTACATGAGTTGGTACGTACCGGTTTGTATCGCTACCGTGTGAAGGAATTCGTGACCCAGCCCCGTAGGTGCTAATACTACCACAGGTTCAGCCATACGAATCTCTCCTGTAGACGTGCAAAGTCGTGTTTGCCCGATGTCTGTGTAAGTTGCTCCAAGATCGTCCACGAGTGGTCCTTATCATTGATGGCCAATAGCGTCACTTGGCGAGAGCCGCAACCTGCTTTATCAAGGCAATGTGGTGTGTATCTCGTGGAGAAAGAAATCGTGGCCGTTCAGGTCGCAGATTATTTCTCCTTTCGTGGCCCTAAGGATGTGGTGCTGGTGCGTCCAGTGCTGCCTGAGACTTCTTACGCCTCAATATTGCAAAAACATCCTTTGGTCATGGCCCCTCTATGCCTATGAGCACGGTGACTTCTGCGGCCTTTCAGAACTTCTTTGCTGGTTTTACCCATCCCGGGTGCTCTTCTTGTAATACTGACAGCAGAAAGGGTTCACACCCAGCCTCGTTAAAACTACGGCTCCCTCGCCCCCTTTCCCAGCGTGAACGTTTCTCATCAAACTTATTATTATTATTCAGAAGTGCAGGTGTGAGGCATTTAATGAGGAGTTTGTGAACAAATATTGGATACAATCAAATTTTCCAATGTAGGAGCTGGAGATGTTATAACAGTGGTTTTCAACCGGGCTGTCGCGAGAGCTAAGTAAGGGTGCTGCGGGAGCCTAAACGGCAAAATATATGAACTTCAAACATTTCTAAAAACAATCTAACGACACGTGAGAGTATTTTGAAACTAACTTATTTGTATTGTGTAACACAAAAAAGAAAGATTGCAGACAGTGAATGAAGAAATGACAGTTGCCTTGTCAACTATACGTCCCAATATTTAAGAATTATGTGATACTCATCAAGCTTAAATTTTCCTTTAAACTATTAAAGCTAGATTTATTTATTTTCAAATTTTTATGTCTTATTTCAATTAAATTAGGTTAAATGTCAATCGCGGTTAATTTTGAAGTCCTTTCCACGTAATTAAGTATTTATCCGTAAATTATTTTATATTAGAGTGCCGCGGCTGCTTCTAGATAGAAATTAAGGTGCCACTATCATAAAATGCTTGAAAACCACTGTGTTAGAAGGATTCATTCAGGCAAAGATTACTTTACTCGATCTTAGACTGCATCATGAGCGAGATGGAAAGGTTTCAATAGCCAAACTGTGTAATAATGAATGGGATATAGGTGCTTATCCCTCCAAGCTTTACATTTCTAAGGAAACATGAGGTATTGGGAAATATTACAGATTTAAATATATTTTGGAAATCTGCAGGCTGTGTAAAGTATCCGTAGCTCCCCGTGATAATGAAGCCTGTTTACCCAGCTTTACAGCCTTGAAGTTCAATATACATATTTGTGGATTAACATTGGGAATCTTACTCTTAGCCACCTTGTACTCTTAATTATTACATCCAGGGTAAAAGCTTTAAATATAGATGGCTCTGTTAAGCTCTTCGCTCGTTCACAGAAAAATCGGCAGATCACGTTATCTTTACCCCTAAGAAAAGTACGAGGTCAAAACTATAATAAAACCTAATGTTCAAAACAATCACAGTTAAATGTAAACCATTATTATAAAAAAAATGCCTTATATGAGTATCAAGCTAGAAAACTAGCTAGATGACAAACTATCTTAATTTATTTTTCATTTCTTAGTTAATGTGTGTTTAAATTTATCTAATAAAGAAAGATGACTTAAGAATGTGATGTTTGTCATTCTCTGCAGTTTTATCGTTTGAATTTGGTGCTCATATGGGTAATTTATAGTTTTAGCTCTTCATACATTTTTTATCTGTAGTGTACTTGTGCTTTAAGGGGGACGTTTTCTTTGTTTCTGCGTATGTTGCATTATCTTCATGTAAGCTTGGGTTAGCTGAACCTGCGAGGGATGGGGGGTATGATGCATCTCATCTTCACAGACTGAAACATCACACACTCAAAACTCAAATGCATCATATTCACATGAGTGTTAAAAAAGTATTAAAAGAATAGAATCTGAGGAGGATATTACCCAACCCCAAACTATAATTTCCCCCCCACCGCACTAAACTCTAAGGAATTACACTAATCTTACCCCCCCCCCCACACACACACTTCCCAGAAGACCATCGAGAGAAAAACTAATCCAAGTTTTTTAATATCCTGAAGGATTTTTGACAAAGTTGAAATGCAAACGATGCATTTGGACGTAAACAAGAGAACAATATGCGATGGAAGCTAAGTGCCAGGAAATACGTGGTTAATTTGTTTCATATTATTTGAAAATGATCGGTAGTCTACCTTAAGGAGGTGTTAATAGGACCCCTGTAGTGTAGTTGAAGGAGTGTGTAGTGTGGCGAGTAGCGGTGGCTTATTTTAGGCCTAGGAATAGCTGAGTGGTTTATGCCTTCGTCCTTTGATCTCATCCGGATAGAGTCAGTGGTTTGCATGTCGTAGCCGGTCCTACATTTTTTTCTTCCTTTTTTCCTATTGAACTTTTTCTCTTTACACTTTTTCGTTCTATTATTAAACGTTAGCCTGTATTGAAAAGACTAATTTTTGCTTGTTGGATTTAAAGTGTTATATCTCCGCCCGCTCCATTGCAATGCAGCCAATAATCCCAGACTGTAGCCGTAACTAAAGCTATTAAAGCTTTCATTATTATTGCGTGTTGAAATGAGGTCATTCGCACTTGAGAATTATGCATATCACTCTCGAGGTGGAGTGTTTGTTTCTTTGGTGACCAAATCCTCGTGAGGAAGGTTCAATTTCATACCATCAAGTACCTGTGCCCTTTGAAGAACATGTTCCCAATGTTTCGCTATGGTATATCCCTCTATTATTCAAGGTTAGTACGGTTTTATGTAAAAGCCGTAGTTATTGCTTTGTCTTTTAGACTACTACTGTATTTTTTATTATTTTTTTATCGTCTTCTGTATTTCTTATTTAAATTGTTTTTTTATGTTCCAATCCATTTCTTAGATGTTTAATGTTTAATTACAATCAACTTGTCATCTTTGATCCTCAAAGTTCTAACGTCATATTTATTGGTCTTCCTTTGTTAATTCTCTCAAATATTTACCCCAAATATTTTCACCATAACTAATATATTCTATTTTTCTTGCTAGTGAGACTTTGCTCCATTACAAAATACACTTCATTTTTTGATGAATGAAACTACACGGGATTTCCTGACCAAGCTGACGTCACGTATTATTTTTTGTTGGAACGAAATACTTCGATATTTTTCTAATTTCATTAATTTCATCTGTAAGCAATTTTTTTTTTTTTTGTTACTTTCGGCTTCAGCTTACTATCTTCAGTCAATTTTACATTTTGTAGCATTAATACCACAATTCCTGTTCGTTGCCAGAATATAAGAGAATCAGTGGTAACTTATTAAAAATAATTTACTTTGTTGATGCTGTTTCATAATGTTTCTTTCCACTTCCCCCCCCCCCCCGGTCAATGCCAATCATTGCGAAAACAAGGACGGAAGCACATTAACAAACATGAGGACTGAGTAAATCTTAACTCTCAGAAAACTCACAAATAACACACATTCTATGGCCACTACTCTCTCGCATTTGACAAGCCTTGTGTATGGGAGAAAGACGTTTGTACTCCCAGGTTTGTTTGATATGCCGTCTGTAACCCCATCCGTAGGACACATCACGCTCATATTTAATATGAATTCGGGACTTTGATAAAAAAATACATTCCTTTTCTCCGCGCTTGCTAAAACCACATCATATTCCTATCGAGTTTCGTTTTTAGTCCACTCTGAAATACCCCACTTCCCAAAGCCAGACAATGGAGTTATTCAGATTACCAAACGAAATACTGAACAATGTCTTCAAATTGAACCTAAATTGAATGTTCATTAAAATCACTACGTGTTTATTCGCTTTATCAATACGTATGTTCCCATTGTGCGCTTCGAAGTGTTGAAACTGCCTTTCCCTGGCCAATGAGCGATCAGTAGCAATTCAGTATTCAGATGTTGGGAAATACAGTATGTAAGGATCATCTATCCTCACTTGTTTTGTTAAATATCACGAATATCTAAATAAAAAAAAACGATTAGATGAAAGTTTGTCCAAGTTACTTAAATATTTTATGTATTTCGACCCTTGATTACATCAATTCTTACCCTTCTTGCTTTTTTTACACGGATAGGTTCGGTCCTCCTTCACTAAATAGTAATTTCTTTTTTATTCCACTATGAGATAAGATCATTTTTCTCCAACAGCAATCGTGATTTATCTTCCGATCTATTAATGTCTCTTCGCTCTATTCGAGGACAACACATTAATTCCCCATTATTCTATCCCAGGAAGATACGAGTATTTCTGCGCTCCCTTACACAAATTCTACCCAACAAGTTCAAAACTTTCGAAAAAAATCTATCTCACTATGATTGATGATGGCTGATGTATAAGTTATAGATATTGAAGATCTTTAAGATAACTCATTAACTCCACCAACAGTTTGGTAGAGGCTATGCGATCACCCGTGTTTGATTATTTTATCTGTTCGTTTGGAAATGAAATATCTTAAAGTTTTTGACGAATCTTGATTAAATTTTGTGAAGGGGTTGCCATTGAGCCAAGAAAAGGTTGATTAGATTTGGGGATGGATCCAAATCCAGATTAGGATTCCGCACTGCTTATTCACTTTCTTTAATATCGAGGAATAGGACATTTTCTGATATTGGACAAACTTCAGAAAAAAACTACGCCGTATGTTTAGCATTAAAAAAATACTAATGGTCTTTTTTCCAGTCGTCAGATATGGTTGCGTTTTGGCGCGGAAAGTACATATTTTTAAGATAATACCCATTGATGAGGTTAAAATAAGTCCGCCTTACCTTCTCCCGATGTGACCATAAACCATGAATTTTACACATTGGCAACATTAAATTAAAACTTAATCCACACATTGGCAACATTAAATTAAAACTTAATCCACACATTGGCAACCCTGGATACAAGCACTGATAAGACCGCTTGATTTCGCGCCTCACACCAAAGCAAACAACCAGTCCCCTGTGGCTGGAACTTAGCACACCGGCTAAGGGGCAGGGCAATTTGCCTTCCTGGCCAACGGGCTGACGGGACTCAGCGCCCCGTATAGCTCCAGCTTAGCCTCTTCTCCTTCTTTCAGACAGCTTGTATTTCTCCCCTACTTCCTCACTTCTCATACAACCTCTGCCACAACTTTGTCTGGTCAGCCTCTATTTTCATAGGGTAGATGCTGACCTTCTTCTCAGCCAACTATCCCGGATCAGGATAAGGGGAAAGAGGCAATGTTACCTAACCCCTGAGCTCCGGTTTAGGATGGTGAGTTTTTAACAACCTGTTTCATATCTACCCATATCATCCTCACATCCCCTTTCCTTCTCACTTCACACTATCATCGTTAAGCTGTGCCCAAGGTGGAGCCGCCATACCGAAGGGCTGCCATGTCACCAGGCGGGAAGGGTGTCCTAAAATGGCTAAAACTAGCTCTGCCAGCCCCGTACGCACCCATTGCAGATCGGGCTACTGCGAGGGGTGATGAGCGTTTGCTTCCCGTAAGAAAAAGAGGGTCACCATGCCCAATGATGAGAAAACTAATAAACTCCCCTCAATTTCCCCCTGTCCATCGTCGGAGCCGCCCTCTGGCAGCTCCACATGAAAAATGAAGGTCCCCCCCCCTGTGCTCTCGCAGGGGACCCTCCAAATCTCTCTAACCAAAGAGGAGGTTTACTCCTCTCCTTCGCCTACGGGTGTAGGGGACTACCCCTCACCCCCTTGTCTGGAGGTGCCTTCGGGCACCTCCCTCTTTCCAGCGGCAGTCCCCTCTTTACTTTCCAAGGGGACTGCAAAGAAAGCCAGCAGGTAGCCCATAGCCGACCGCTCCCCGATGAAGCGGCTCGGTAGGGCAAACCCCCTTAGGGGGAGAGGGAAGCCAGGCCACTTCGGTCGCTTCCCTCAAAAGATCTGCTGGCTAGAATATTAAACCTAGCGGGGGTCAAGGCCTGTGCCTCCCCAGACTCGACTAATGACACTGCTGCCAATAGGACCTGGGGGTGGATGGCAAACTGGAGGCCCTACCAGAGATAGATATGGTCTTTGAGGCAACCCAGCTTCAGACAGTAGGGTCTTCCATGTGGGAGAATCCGGGCTCGCCGCCCCTATGCAAGGTCCTCCTGAAAGGGCTCCGGTCTCCAAGGCAGTACAAGGAGGGGAGGGATCTCCTCCTTCGGCTGGTGCTGAGGACCTTGCTGATGCCGGGTGACCCGGACTGGGGGCTTGTTCTGGCGGAGGGGAGAAGCGGGTTTATTCCCCGCCTTCATCTCCTAAAAAGAAAAAAACAAGAAAAAGAATAAAAAGACTTGGCGTTCCTCTCCATCCGAGGGGCTGCGGGGATGGATGGGTATGCTGCCACTTTGGTAAGCGACCAAGCCAAGATCGGCACATCCGGTCCCTCTGCCCCCCGCCTCCCCCCCCCCCCCCATCGGTGCGGAGCCCCAGTCTAAGACCAAAATGCTAGTGTGAAGAACGGAGCCTCGATTACATCGGGGCCCCTCATTCAGAGAGTACCCGGCGTTTTCAAGCCCACTGGCTTCAAACACTTCCTGGTTATTCGTTCCACTGTTGGCAGCATGTTGGCTAAGGGAAGCATGATCCATCAGAGGAGAGCTTTAGCTGGTGTAATTGGTAGAGAGCCAAAGGTGACCCGTTTCTCGGACGGGAGCCTTTTGGCGAATGCGTCGAATCACTCCGAAACGGCCATGATTAGTGCCCTTCGGATATTTGATGGCACGCCTGTAAGTGTGACGCCGCACTCTACCATGAACTTCGAGAAGGAAGTAGTCTATGCGAGGAAACTCGTGGACTACTCCATAGAGAACATCACTTTAGAGCTGGCCGACCATAGCGCGGTCAAGGTCGAATGTATGATGAGAAAACAGGGAGGTGCCTCGAGATCCACCCCGTACTTTTTATCACGTTCGACTGTGACAAGCTCCTTGAGTCCGAGCGTGCCGGTTGGTATCGCTACCGCATGAAGGCATTCGTGCCACTGCCGTGGATGTGCTATTACTGCCACCGCTTCGGCCATATTAATCGCTCCTGTCGACGTACAAAGTCGGGGTTACCCGAAACCTGTGTAAGTTGCTCCAAGGCTGCACACGATAAGTCCAACTCGTGTGTGGCCAAGTGTGTCAATTGCGTAAAGCCGCACCCCGCTTCTTCGAAGCGATGTGGTGCGTAGCTCCTTAAGAAGGAAATCCTGGCCGTAAAGTCCCAGCATCGTCTCTCATTTCGCAAGGCTACGGACTTGGTCCTGGCGCACTCGGCGCTGCCCGGGACATCCTATGCCTTAATGTTAAAAAAGAAATCCTCTGCTCCTGGCCCCTCCATGCATACGAGTACGGTCGGTTCCGTGCCCATTCGGAACCCTTCTGCGGGTTCTACCCACACCAGGAGCTCCCCTGGTAAAGCTGGCAGCACAAAGGGTCCACACCGAGTCCGGCTAAAACCAGGGCTTCCCCCACCTTCCCTTAGCGTGACCGTTTCC
This sequence comes from Ceratothoa steindachneri, assembly GCA_963969495.1. Lineage (NCBI taxonomy): Eukaryota > Metazoa > Arthropoda > Malacostraca > Isopoda > Cymothoidae > Ceratothoa > Ceratothoa steindachneri. The sequence goes on from OZ018318.1 coordinate 222,601,333, forward strand.
CGTAAGGTTAAACGGCCACGTGCCTCCACCGAGTCGTTAGACTCAGAAAAGGCAACATCCCTGAAGTTGGTCGCCAGAACATCTTCTGGGGTTCTTAAAGCTGCTTCGGAAAGGAGGACAGAAGAAAAGGAGCTTCGGCTCCTACGTCCACTCCCAGTGGTGGGCTGGGTGGCTCGAATACGGTACATCCTTGAAAAGAGGGCTCCCCGCCTCCGAAGCCACCCGCCTGCCTAAGGTTTAAAAGCGGAGGTAGGAAAAAGACTCGCATTGCGAGCCCAACCTCCCCTAATAAGCCCTCGAAGGCGCCAGTGCCTTCAGTGCATTGTCCGACCAACAGCGCCCGGAGTTCTGCCTCCGGGAAGCGTAAGGGTCTTCTATTCGAAGAGGGCCCCTGCATCTCTTCCGAGCTAGGCCTGGAGGGCATATTCCTTCAATAGAATGGCCGCAGACTCTGAGCCAACTGTGAGGAGCGGCGGAGGCTCGTATCATCCCGTTCTCCGTTAGCTATCTTTTTGCAGGAGACCATGATGGGCGCATGCCCCTTTCCCACTCTCCCGGGGTATAAGGGTTTTGCGACGCCACCACCACGGGATGAGGGCCAGGCGGGGGGGATGTGCGATTTACACCTGGCATGATGTCTCCGTTCTTCTCTTGGCTTTAGGTACCTCATTTCAGGCAGTAGCTGTGCACCTGCACCTTGATCGGAGGTACGCTGTTATTTCCGAATACAGTTCACCGTCAGCCGACTTAAACGGGGGAGACTTCTGCCGAGTCGGGGCACGGTTGCCGAGGCCCTTTCTCTTACTCAGAGACCTAAACGGTAGACTCCCCCTATGAAGAAACTACTCTAGTAATCCCCGGGGTCAAATCCTTGCTGACCTGATTGACGAGCTTAAGATCGGTGTCCTAAATGTATATGAATTTACGCATCACTGCCTGAGAACCGCTTCATTTTCCTGCCTCGATCTATCTTTGTGTTCCCCGGATGCACAGCCTGATTTTAATTGGGGAGTGGCCGATGACCTCCATGGTAGTGATTACTTCCCCATTCAAATATCATTTTCTGAGCCGAGGCCGCCCGAGAACCCGCCCCGGTGGTGCTTGGCGCGGTGGTCTGCATTTCAGGAAATGAATAAATTTTCTATCTCAGTCGAGGAGTTTAGGTCGGTAGATGAGGCCGTTGAGCTCTTCTCCGGCAGCCTCATCGCCGCGGGCCTAGCTACTATTTCTAGAATGTATAACCGTTTTGCACGCCGACCACTCCCGTGGTGGTCAGCTGAGTGTGAGACGGCGCTCAAGCAGAAGCGCTATAAGCGCCGCCCGAACGATTTCACTGTCGGTAATTTCGTCGGGCAAGGTTCCGGTATATTTCGAAGCACGCCTGCTGCTCTTCTTAGCGGACACACGTGTCTTCACTTAACGGGAAAACCCCTCTAGCACAGGTATAGAAGCGAGTCAAAAGAATTCGGGGCAAGCTTTCCCAGACCCCCCTCCCGTTCTCCAGGAGAATGGGACCGCAATCTATGGACCCCGCGTCCGTGGCGGATTCCTTCGCGACTGCTTTCTCAGCATTCTCTTACCTAGATGCTGCTGCGCCAGCATTAAATGCACGTCGTGATGTCGCGGAAGCCCGCCGGCTAGACTTTACCTCCAGAAGGGGAGACCCTTCAACGACAGGTTTACTCTGAGTGAGTTGCGTTCTGCCCTTGCTCCGAGCGCGGACACCGCCCATGGTCTGGACGATGTCCCGTAAGCCATGCTTCGACACCTGGGTGAGCAAGGAATGGCCTTTCTCTTAGATTTGTTCAACAGGATCTGGGTAGAGGGTCTCTTTCCAGATTCCTGGTTAATTTCCGTTGTGCTCGCTTTTCGCAAACCGGGGAGAGATCATTTAACCCAGGCTGGTTTGCACCCAATCACTCTAACCTCTTACATGTGCAAGTTGATGGAGAAATTGGCAAATGTTAGGTTAGCCTTTTTTCTGAACAGCGGAGGCCATCTGTTTTATGCACAGTGCGGCTTCGGCAAGTTCCAGTCCACGTCGGATGCTCTGCTCCGACTGGAAAATTCCGTCAGCGAGGCTTCTTTCGTAGACAGCATTACGCAACGGTGCTATTCAATTTTCAAATACTCAAGGATGCACAACTTAGGTGAAACTTCAGAAGACCTACGCCGTGTTTTAAGTAAAAATACAACGCCGTGATTGGTCACATCTGACGCTACCGTCTGACCTCATAAGACATATATTGTAGCTTAAAGTTGTAGCCTATAAACAGCGCTACTTACCGTGCGCCCCTAAGCTGAAGTGTTACCGTACTTTTTAACACAAAATACGGCGTAGGTTTTCTGAAGTTTGACCACAACTTATAACGTTCTACTAACCTCCACAATTTGATCCGGATGCGAGATCAAAATATATATTTGTAGGGGCAATCTTTTATCGAGTCAGTGCAGTAACGGCGAGTGGTAGAAACCAGAGCTTTACCAATGTGTAGATGAGATAATGTAGATCCATTGTGGAAAATAAGCTTTTGTATGGATTTTTGTTTTTTAGGCGAATAAACATTTAACTTTATTATATTGTCTCTCTCTGATAAATATTAATATCAGCTTTTGTCTCGGCTCCTTCTCGAAACTGTCGCCAGATAGCCCCTTAAAAAACAAAACAAATCCTTTTTGAACCGATAGCCTGATTGTTTGAGGTCTAACTCTTTCGTTGGAATTTGGTTGCAACTTCTTTTGTTAAATATCTCAAATGAAGAGTAATAGCGACGTGAAACAAATATTTGGACGTCCAAATAAAATGTTTATTTTATAATTTTCATGTATCAGAAATCCTATAATTGTCGGGAATCTGCTTAGAATCACTTGCACCCTGTGATTAGTTAAGCAATCAAGACGCCTACCTGGTTTGAAAGTAGGTTTAGGAATTCATGATTAAATAACACATAAATACAACCTGTATCTCCACAGAGATAGAAAAGAAAAGACCGTATCCTCCTGCCCAACACAGGTCTGGAACAATAGTGAATTAAACGTTAATCAATTGAGAGGTAAAATTAAGGTAATTAAAGGTAGGTTAAATGTCCATGAGAAGTTTACTTGAAATAGTCAATGTAAAAGGGAGAGATACCTTTATACAAGATTAGACGCAATGCCCGGGGCCTACTTGTCAATAACGTATTCATAATTTTCACCGGATCGTTATGATCGTGAATGGATGCAAAAAAGGAGAACGTACCTGTAAAACCAAATAAGCAATCTTACCGTATCAAATGAAGTAAGAATTAAATTAATATCAAATGCAAATTACAAGCAGAAGGCTTTGAATTTGGTACTTATTCAAAAGGAGGAAAGGCCTCTTAACTAGAGTCGATGTTCACAGGTGAAAACTTCTTTCGGTTAAGGTAGGTTACAAATGATGATCTTGTCAGTAGAGACTGTAAACAGAAAATGTGCAAAATTAGTGTGCAGCTATGCATAAAACAAGAATAATAAAAATGTGTATATTTTTTCAGAGGAAGTCCACGAATACAGTGGCGAAACGTCGTTCACTTTTCTTATCTAATCAAAAAACAAAAACACACTTTTGCTCGCAATTTGTTAATTACGATTTAATATATGAAAAAAAAATCTGACACATTACTTGCTAACAAAAGAAAAACTATATCTCTATATACATACCTATATTATAGGTATATACAAAAAAAAAGCCAAGGACAAACAAATGTTTTAAAAAAATGGGCCAAGGACAAACAAGTGTCCTAAGAAAGGGGCAAGGACAAACAGCAAGTGCCTTCTAAAAAACAAGCAGGCATAGTGCCAAAACAACAATGAACAGACAGTGTCAGAACAACAATGTATGGGCACATTGCCAAAGAACAAGTAAGAATACAGTGCCAAAAACAAGTTAGCAGACGCAATGCAAAAAAAAACAAGTAAGCAGGCCGAGTGTCCCCCAAAACAATTAGGTAGACGCTGATGTGCTTCTCTTCACTTGTGTCGTTACAAGAGCCATCCATCTGGAGGTGGTTAAAAACAACTCCAGAGAGTCCTTTTTGAGTGCCATCCGAAGGTTTAGAGGCCGGCTCTTTTGTCCGGCCGATATTTATAGCGATAACAACACTACATTTAGAGCATCCTCCGAAATCCGAAGAGGCTTAGTTTTTGAGCCTGGTTTGGTAGAGTTTACGGGGCAACGATTCTACAAGTGGTATTTCATTCATGAAAGGGTGCCATGGTTCGGGGTAATCTGAAAAAGGCTCATTGGTCTGGTTAAAACGGGCCTGCAACGCAGACGTGTTAAGTCTCAGATTAACCTAGAGGAGTTACAGACCCTTTTGTTAAAGTTGGAAGTTATCCTCAATGACCGACCTCTCATCGTATTTAGTAGTGAATTAGGGAAAAGCTCAGTGTTGATTCGATCCAAACTGCTTTGTGAGCATCGGTTTATGACTTTACCCGTCAAATAAATTATCCTGACGCCATCATATGAAATTAAGCGGAGAGATTTACAAGAGCAATGGAAACGTATGGAAAAAATGAAGTTTGCCTTCTGTGGAAAATGGAGAAAGGAATACTTGCTCTTTAAGGGGGAGAGCGCTACTTCCTTGCCGAAAATAGTAGATAATAGTCAAAGTAGGAGAAGTTGTCTTCATCCAGGATGACGTTGAGACCCATGTGGAAACTGAGGTTCATTGTCTGCCTTTGTTGCTGTCCCTATCGACATATTCGATCGGCTGAATTAAAGACCGATAATGGACCTTTCTCGCCCAAAAGTAAAGTTTGACCCGTTGGAGGTAGGTGCCCGAACGATCTTAAGCCTGAGAATGAAACGGGTGAGGGGATGTTGCATCTTGTACCAGACTATCAGAGCAATCAACCGCCGTATAGATAGGCAACGGATCGCTAAGGAACTTCAAATAAATTATATTTAAGGTTCTTCCTCGAGTGCATGCGTACTTGGGGAGGTTCATACATACACAGTAGCGAAACGCCGTTCAGTTCTTATCCAATCAAAATAAGAAAAACACAACTATGCTCGCAACTTGGTAATTATGATTTAATATAGAGAAAAAATCCCTTAATATTATGAATGAACAGTTCTTTATTATATTTAAGAAGAACAATAAATACATTATTGTAAGTATATGACATTATAAAAAATATACGGATAAAAATTGGTAATTGGACACTTAGAGAGAGCCTAATATATCGTTGCATTACCATTGTTTAATATAATTGCTGTCAGGCGTTTCTTATATTACTTGACCAAGTCCTGGCTGCATTATGTTGGTATATAATGTTGGTATTACAAATTTGCTCGTGTAGACTTGTTCCTTCAATATTCGCCACAAACTTTCTATCAGATTCAACTCAAGGGATTGTGTAAGGACACTGTAAAACGTTAATACTGTTCTGAGGGAATGTCTCAGGTGGCCTTTCGCCATGTTATTCGGATCATTCATTGTCTTGGTGGAAGATATAATCTTCTTGTATCGCCAGGTTAGCATAATTGACGTTAAGTTATTGAACAATAATACTCGAAAATAAAATGACTGTACTTAGTTCAATTCATTGCTCATCAATTATATGAAGAACACAACTCCCATTGAAAATCACATGAATGTAGTTATCTCAATTCATTTTCCCATCAATTATATGAAGAGGACAAGTTACATTTAAAATCACATGACTGTACTTAACTCAATTCATTGTTTCATCAATTATATGAAAAGCCCAAGTTCTATTGAAAATCACATGAATGTACTCAGCTCAATTCATTGTTTCATCATTTATATGAAGAACACAAGTCCCATTAAAAATCACGTGACTCTACTCAGCTTAATTCATTGTATCATCAATTATATGAAGAGCACGAGTTCCATTGAAAATCACATGAATTTCCTTATCTCAATTCATTTACCATCAATTATATGAAGAGTACAAGTTCCATTGAAAATCACATGAAAATCGCATGAATGTCCTTAGCTCAATTCATTCTTTCATCAATTATATAAAAAGCACAAGTCCAATTGAAAATCACATGAATGTACTTACCTCAATTGATTGTTCCATCAATTATCTGAAGTACACAATACCCATTGAAAATCACATGACTGTACTTAGCTCAATTCATTGTTTCATCAATTATATGAAGAACACAAGTTCCTTTGAAAATCACATGAATGTACTTATCTCAATTCATTGTTTCATCAATTATATGAAGAACACAAGTTCCATTGAAAATTACATGACTGTACTTAGCTTAATTCATTGTTTCATCAATTATATGAAGAACACAAGTTCCATTGAAAATCACATGAATTTCCTTATCTCAATTCATTTTTCCATCAATTATATGAAGAGTACAAGTTCAATTGAAAATCACATGAAAATCGCATGAATGTCCTTAGCTCAATTCATTATTTCATCGCTTATATGAAAAGCACAAGTCCCATTGAAAATCACATGAATGTACTTACCTCAATTCATTGTTCCCTCAATTATCTGAAGAACACAATACCCATTGAAAATCACATGACTCTTTTTAGCTCAATTCATTGTTTCATCAATTATATAAAGAACACAAGTCCCATTGAAAATTACATGACTGTACTTAGCTCAATTCATTGTTTCATTAATTATATGAAGACCACAAGTTCCATTGAAAATTACATGACTCTCCTCAGCTCAGTTCATTGTTTCATTAATTATATGAAGAACACAAGTTCCATTGAAAATCACATGAATGTACTTATATCAATTCATTGTTCCATCACTTATATGAAGAATACAAGTCCCATTGAAAATCACATGACTGTACTTAGCTCAGTTCATTGTTTCATCAATTATATGAAGAACACAAGTCCCATTGAAAATTACATGACTGTACTTAGCTCAATTAATTGTTTCATCAATTATATGAAGAACACAAGTTCCATTGAAAATTACATGACTGTACTTAGCTCAATTCATTGTTTCATCAATTATATGAATAACACAAGTTCCAATGAAAATCACATGAATGTACTTATATCAATTCATTGTTCCATCACTTATATGAAGAACACAAGTCCCATTGAAAATCACATGACTGTACTTAGCTCAGTTTATTGTTCCATCACTTATATGAAGAACACAAGTCCCATTGAAAATTACATGACTGTACTTAGCTCAATTCATTGTTTCATCAATTATATGAAGAACACAAGTTCCTTTGAAAATCACATGAATGTACTTATCTCAATTCATTGTTTCATTAATTATATGAAGAGCAACCTGTTCTTTTCGTAACTGATGTCCCAGCCGTTCTCAGAGCGCCTTTTAGTTCTGCATTAGTTATCACACGGTTCTTCGATACCGATCTCGGCATCATTCGACTAGCTTGTTGATGTATTTTCCTCGGAGCTCATAGAGAGGAAGGTTTGCAATGGTCCTTGAGGTCTTCCAATTTTCAGAAATCCAACTTAGTGTGTCGAGAGGAACAGGTAAGTATGTAATAATATCTTTATAGCTAATACCCTCTCTGTAGTGCTCAATTATCTTGCTTTTCAAATTAGTTGAGTGCTCCTATTTTTAACAAGGATGGCACAATTTTTCACTATTCTAAATGAAGCTATGCAAAAAAATATATACCTCAGAAAAATTTGTTAAACCCTATAGAATCATTATAGATATTTTTCGATAATTCTATACCAAAATTTCTGGAAATAAGCTAATTTAAAAATATTTTCACATACGTCTAAATATTTCCACCTTTATTTCGTCCTTTTGCAAATAAAATATAATATTTCCCGTTAGTATCACAATTTTTTTTTCGTTAACAATTACTATTAGTATTTTAAAGACTAGAATATATTTATACATCTATATCTATCTATCTATCTATATATATATATATATATATATATATATATATATATATATATATATATATATATATATATATATATATATATATAATATATATATATATGTGAGAATGGGTGGAGGAATTAAAAATCGGAAACACTCTGGAGTTCTTTATTTAAATATTTCCAAATAAACGATCTAATGAAATTGTAATTTTTTTATTAGATTATATATTTTAAATTCTTAAAAATTTAATTATAGGGAGGAATAAAATAAATTTGCCCCCCACCCCTCTCCCTCGATTGAACGATCATTTTCAAAACTTTGGTGCAGTAAAATCTCCTCTAAACCATTCGCCTCTGTCCTATTTCTTACTGGTGGCGTTTTTTGTTTGTTGTTTGGTTTTTATTTTGTTTTTTGATGTTTTTTTTGTTTGTTATAGGTGTTGTGTATGAATTTTAAAGAAACTTAGTAATAGGCTGAAATTTTAATTGCGGCTATTTATGCTTTTGGTCGCAGTCGCCAGATGGGCGCTGTAAAAAATGTCGAGCCACTCCAGGCCTTCTCGAGACACGAGAGTGTGCAACTGTATCGGTTAAGGAATATAGAGCTCCACTATTACGCTGTCCTTTATTCATTACAGTATTAGAAACTATTAATAAAAGAGGTTTGTTAAGGAAATCGTGAGGTTAGCAGAGAGACGCTTTTTAGAATAATATACGCCAACTATAAGAGATACTCGGGATACCTAAGCGCACAGCTTTCCTAAACTTAAAGAAAGCTCGCACTAGTAAGCTTCCCTTATAATTACCAAGTCCGAGAATGATGTCTTTCGAACCTCTGGTAACAAGTTCGTGCGCTGGGACAAGTAAATTCAAAAGTTCGAACTTGAATCACGTGCAGAACAAAGAAGAGAAACAAGCTAAACAGGGCAATCCTGAGGACCCTAAATTGTGGGTGACAAGTACCATTATGGCCCCAGATAACTGAGCACCAAGAGATGGCCAAGGAGATTCTTACTTCACGACCGGGCATAGATGCCCTCGTTAGCTTTCGGGTTTTTTTTATAATAAGAGTGTACTTGCATAACACACCTGCAACAGTTTTGCAGTCTGCATATGTGTCAGATCACGCAGATAGCGAACAACAACAACGTTATCACTCCATTCGGGTCTTCACGTTACAACATACCCACTTAATTTTATATTCCAGAACCATGTTGATGGTGCCTTCTATTCACCTACGGGGATACTCATTTCTAAATACTCCTAACACAGAACGTGTTCCCTCTAGGCTCATAGTGTCAAGAACGGTTTTACCATCACTGGTGAGTGTCCAACACACAATGGGCCCCTTTCTCACCCCCACGAAGCTGCTTCTGGTGCTTTCAGGTTCAACCAGGGATAGTTATTCTGATCTTTTTATGTGCACTTCATTATCCAGCGGGGGAATCTCTCCCACAATGGGTTCAAGGCCGAAATGGACGACCAAATCAAAGGGTTACTATGTAAATGGGAGTACTAGTAGATCTCCTTGTCACGATTGCCTTATTACGCTGGTTGACATTTGGTTGGGGATTAAAAAGGTGAGGTTCATTTCAGAAACACCTTGATCTTGGGATCGGCAGAAGTTAGTCTAAACAAAGGCAAGGCAAAAATTCAATATCGCTTATTGTGAGGCATTTGAATAAAATAAGCGAGAGAGCGTTTATTATGTATCGTTTGATTTAAAGAAACGAACAATCTTTTAATGAGTCATCTGAATGAAAGAAATAAGCGCTGATTTATCATGGACCATTTTAATGAAAGAAACGAGCAATCGCTTAGCACGCGTCATTTGAATGAAATAAAATATGTTTATTATGAGCCATTTAAATGAAAGAAAAAGCAATAATTTATTATCAGCTCCTTGAACGAATGAAATAAAAAATCTTTGATTATGAGCCATTTGAATAAAAGAAATAATGAATTGTTTATTTATGCGCCATTTGAATAAGATAAATAAGCAATCGTTTATTATGAACTATTTGAATGAAAGAAGCGAGGAATAGTTTATTATGAGCCATTTAAATGAAAGAAACAAGGGATTGTTTATTATGAGTCATTTGAATTAAAGAAACAAACCAATGATTATTGTGAGTCATTTGAATGAACGAAATAAGCGATCGTCATTATGATCCATTTTTAAGAAAGAATTAAGTGATCGTTTATTATGAGTCATTTAAATGAAAGAAACAAGCGATCGTTAATTATGAGTAATTTGACAGAAAGAAATGAATGATTGTTTATTATGAGCCATTTGAATGAACGAAAAAACAATCGTTTATTTTAATCCATTTGAACGAAAGAAATAAGAGATTGTTTTTAATGAGCTATTTAAATTACTAAAAAAAAAGGTCATTTACTATGATCTATTTTGATACAACGACCGGTTGTACAATTATGAGTCATTTAAATGGAAGAAAAAGACGTTCGTTTATTATCAGTATCCATAGAGAGTTTTAGTTTTAGTTTTGGTCTCTACCATTCCTTTTTGCCAAAGTCGATATATTTAGAGAGTAACACGTGTATTTTAACTTATTATAACGTATCTAGAAAGTGTAAAGTAAATAAAAGCCAAAAATAATGGAAAAGTATTTTGAAGATCGTGTTTTTCTAGTGTGAACGCTTTTATCTTTTCCGACTAGACTATATGTAGTCTCCCATCATGGCAGTATCCCATCTTCCTTGGTTATCTTCTCTCCATTGGAATCTCTCACTATGCTCCGCACTGACATCACCTAAGTTTTCACGAAATAAAACTAGATATAAATGCAGAAAAATTCACCTTCAAGGACATACGACAGCCCAAGTTCTTGAAGCTCTCAATAAACTTGGTACAAACTGTTTGTAGTTTGCATCTTTGTAATTTCCAAAGAATCCATGAACTACACTACGAGATGAACACCATGCTTCTCTTTTGATTTTGGTTATCGATCTTTCAAGTTTCTCATAATTCAACATTGTGGTAACTTGTGGTCCAATAAATATGCCACCCTTTAGAACATAAGATGAACTTTGGAAAGGCTTCTCCTCTAAAATCTAAGACTTTAACTATTTTTTTATCCCCATTTTATATGAAGTGAGGGTGGTAATAAAACTTCGGCAGACTTCACAAGAAGCTGTCAGACCACTTTTATCTTCCCTGGTTGTTATTCATGTGGTGGCGGACCACTGAAGTTTCCGGTAATTATAAGCACCCTGTAATAATAACCATCCACCTTGCAAGTGAAGCAATAAAAACGAGCATCTTGTAGTCCCCCCAAACTTCCACTTAAATTCAGCCGTTGATTTTTTCAGAAAGTTCTTTAACATTATCTTATTCTTCCTTCCTTGGCACGAATTGTGCAAGAGGCAAACATGGATATTGGTTTTCATTGTATACATAGTAACTCTGCTTTGACACTTTTCGTTGAGCTGTATCTGAACAGTTGCCTTTCCGTAAGATCATGTTTCAATCCAACCGCGCTAAACAAACCGCTAGCATCTTTGCAGAAACACAAATACTCACTAACATCAAAGTAAATTTTAAATTCATCATGTCGTTCCCAGTACCCAGATGTCTTGCAGTCTTCTCCTAGTAAATTGGCTTTCTTTAACCTTGATCCTAAAATTTCATCTGCTGATAAAATAAGATCTAAAGTCCCTGGTCAAATTACCCAGTTCACTTCGATTTAAAAAGTGGGGTCATTCTTGGCACGGACACTTCATCCATTTCTTTGCTGCCGCTACTTGTTGACTCTTCTGATGAAAAATCTATTACATCTTCTGTCTAATAAAAATAAATGACTACATTTAACAACTTCAACCAAAACATATATGGAATTAATACTCCAATCTACATATAAGTCAAATTTATGTTGAATAATTACGAGATGATTTCTTACTTACATTTTCTGATGGGTGTGGTACTGGTAAGTTAATATCATGAGGGTCAGTTGCTACAAATGATAGCGTGTCTGGATACGGAAGAAGTTATGTTGCTTTAACTTTTCTGTACTTTGTGACATCTATCATGGAGAGGGGACAGTCGTCATGGTGGCGCTTCGGCCCTATCAATGGCTCCTTTGTGCACTTCTCATGCTATCCTTCGACAGCTCTCACATATCGTATAAAGTCCCTTAGCTTTTCTTGATCAACCTTGGGCATTCCAAAGTAGTGTCTGTCCGGAATCCAGAATTTGGCCTCTCTCACAATTTTATGTGATTTATGCTTCGTCTCAATATATTCAATTCCACAAACGTAGCAAAATGTATCAGGGGTAATTTTCGCTTCCTCTATTAGCCATGTTGAAGAAAACTGAAATTATATCCGAGGAAGCAATCTGATACACAAAAAATAAATTAAATTGTAAGATAAATAAATCATCTTGAAGTGTTTGATTTTAAAATATAAATATAGTTAATGTATTTCTGTAACGGTTGATGATACAGAAAAAATAAAAAAAAAATTCAATCTGCCCATAAAATTGATTAGGAAACAGTATATTTAACCAAACTTATACAAAAGAGTTAAATGAAAAAATTAAGTGAGCGTTTTTTATGGGCCATTTAAATGAAAGAATCAAGCAATCGTTTAGTATGAGCCATTTGAATGAAAAAACAAACAAACAAGGGGCATTTATTGATATCCATTTGAACGAAAGAAATAAGCGTTCGTTTATTATGAGTCATTTGAATGAAATTACCAATTGATATCTCTTATCAGTTATTTGAATGAAAGAAACAAAGGATTGTTTATTATGTGAAATTTGAATGAAAGATACAACCGATCGTTTTATATGGGGCATTTGAATGAAAGAAACGAGCTATCTACCATTTGGTACTACATACAGTGGACTACCATTCACGAGCGCCAAGGATGCCCAAAACTGCTATCAGGTGTTCCCTTCATCCTGAAAGATAAGAAATGCAAAAATTCCACCTACTGATGCCGCATCGCTGAGACCAGTGGACAGGAGGCGTAAGCCACTCGCCTCTCACTAAACCTATAAAGCCTCAGTTCACAGCGAGCCTCTAAACCGCCGTTCTACACTCGCCACGCTACAAGATCTATTTGATCACAGCCAATTACGACGAATGTGGTGTGATAATTTTCCCCTTCCTCCCAACAGATTAATGACGTAGCCATTGGTTTTAGGAGGGAAGAAAAGATAAATGAGGGGCGAATTGATTGTTCGTAGGGAAGAGACAAAGCCTGGAATCGATCGATGACAAGTTGAAAAAAGTGAGTAAAGTCGAGTGAGAAGTTATGGTGTTGTTTTTGAAAAAGGTGTTCATAAAGTGGTGATATTAGGGCAAGGGAAGATGTGTAAACATTGTTGGACAACTAACAAGAATCACGTGAGATAAAAGAAACTTCGATTCCTCGTAATTTGTCCTGGTGATCTTACAGATGAATATCTGGGTGTTTGGAATGACATTTCTTTTCTCTGTGGGTAGTTCATGCGAGGTGATAAGAGATACAAATGCTTTAGTACTATCATAAGTAATGGTTCCTAATCCTTCAGTAAGCCATAGTAAGGTAAACAATGGAACAAATTTCAAATTAAATATTCTCCAAGAAAATATTTAATATAAAATATTCTCTAATTCAAATGACGTTATTTTAAGAAGTATTGTTGAATGTTGTTTCATCAATTCACTTTAACAGTTTTAATATTTCTCCAGCACTTTTTAAAGTTGATCTTATTGTTAAAAAACTTATCTTAAAATAAATTGCTCGCAAGTGCTAGTCTTAGTTTTGTATTCATTAGTTGTTTATTTTTTCCCTTTTTAGGGGGCGATTTTTTTTTAATTGTTATAGTTTTATTTTATTTTTCTCCTCTTTATTTTGTTTTATTGCGTCTTCTCCTTTGACTTACCCCTCCCCGTCATTCGTTAATCGTCTTCTTCTTTGCCCCCTGGCTGATTTCTTCTCCCCTTCCACCTCTTTATTTTTCTTCCTACCCTCCTGCTAAGAGCCTTGAATGCGTTTCTCCTCTCACAATTATCCCGCATGGGGGGGGGGGGAGACCCTGCGTAGCCTGTTACATTTGGTACCTGGAGGAGCCTTACGTCCTCCTGGACCGAGCGCAAATTAGGGACGCCCCGTCAATGGGGCAATTGACGTTCTTCCTCTCGGCGCTACTTTTTTTCTACGACTCTTTCCTCAAGCTTTACTTAGCCCACAAAGAGCTCGATGGTGTGTCTCGGGGTGAAACCCCCTCCTACAACTGAAGCCTGGAGGAGAAACACGACCTGCTGTTCCCAGTGCGCTGCGGGGGATGGGACCTTACTTTGTACCTAAAGAAAGACCACATCCTCACAGCCTCAGTACCTGTACGGATAGACCCAACACTGAGGGAACCTCCACTCTGGGTTCACTTCTAAGCAGGGAAGGGAAACTGAAATCATATCAATTTCAGTTTCGATTTCAGTTCATTATTTTCACAAAAATCGGTTTCTATTTCGATTTTGGTTTGCAATGAAATTTCAATTTCATTTTTTTTTTTATTTAAGTTTTCTAAATATCGATTTTGAATAAGTTTCGGTTTCGATTTTTCAGTCAATCCTATCGTACACCGGAAATGTGAAAATAAGAAAAAGTGGATTCAGAATATTTATTACCTATACAATCTCTAAAATAATAATGAAAGAAATTCATTTAATGAAATAAATTGATCTGGATGATGCTTCGCAATTTGTCTTGATAAGTTTTTTGCTGAAGATTGCTTTACAGCTGCATTTGAACAGCCATCAATTTTGTATTTTCCTTTAGCGTTTTTAGAAAAGCCCGCAATTGTAAACAAGAGGCGAAGTCCCTCCAATGACCTGCGGCGTTTTGTGATAAGATGATCAATGGTTATTGCATTGATGGTTTCCTATGGTTCAAATCACCTAAAAGTGCCTTCGAATGGCTAAATGAGGATTCTGCCGCTAGATGGCGCCACCCAGTGCTAGATCCAATCGCAGATTTGAAATCTCCTGGGTGAATAACCATATTTCCCATGGTCATATGGGTCATTTCATGGTTCTAAATGGGTACAATTGAACTTTACTCCTTTTGAAAAAAAGCGACGCCTAGACCTGGCGCTTCGCTGCAGGTAAGAAGAAATACACTGGGTTAGATTTTTTTCGACACATTTTGAAGGGCTTAAAACATATGTGCTACAAAAACTTTCTAATAGTAAAGACAGGACTTGATCACTTGTAAATATTGGAAAGATATCAATTGTTGCCCCCACGATTTTACATTAAATATGAAGAAATTCTTTCGAAACGAAAGTTTATATGTTTACAAATAGTTTCGAGAACATTCCTTGAAATAAAATAAGATATCCTCGGAAAGAGTTCCTGAAAGAAGATAAGATATCCTCGAAAACAGTTCCTGAAAGAAGATAAGATATCCTCGAAAACAGTTTTTGAAAGAATATAAGATATCCTCGAAAACAATTCCTGAAAGAAGATAAGATATCCTCGAAAACAATTCCTGAGAGAAGATAAGATATCCTCGAAAACAGTTCCTGAAAGAAGATAAGATCTTCGAAAACAGTTTATGAAAGAAGATAAAATATCCTCGAAAACAGTTCTTGAAAGAAGATAAGATATCCTCGAAAACAGTTCCTGAAAGAAGATAAGATATCATCGAAAACAATTCTTGAAAGAAGATAAGGTATCCTCAAAAACAATTCCTGAGAGAAGATAAGATATCCTCGAAAACAGTTCCTGAAAGAAGATAAGATATCTTCGAAAACAGTTAATGAAAGAAGATAAGATACCCTCAAAAAGAGTTCTTGAAAGAAGATAAGATATCGTCGAAAACAATTCCTGAAAGAAGATAAGATATCCTCGAAAACAGTTCCTGAAAGAAGATAAGATATCCTCGAAAACAGTTCCTGAAAGAAGATAAGATATCCTCGAAAACAGTTCTTGAAAGAAGATAAGATATCTTCGAAAACAGTTTATGAAAGAAGATAAGATATCCTCGAAAACAGTTCCTGAAAGAAGATAAGATATCCTCGAAAACAGTTCCTGAAAGAAGATAAGATATCATCGAAAACAATTCCTGAAAGAAGATAAGGTATCCTCGAAAACAATTCCTGAGAGAAGATAAGATATCCTTGAAAACAGTTCCTGAAAGAAGATAAGATATCCTCGAAAACAGTTCCTGAAAGAAAATAAGATATCCTCGAAAACAATTCCTGAAAGAAGATAAGATATCCTCGAAAACAATTCCTGAAAGAAGATAAGATATCCTCGAAAACAATTCCTGAGAGAAGATAAGATATCCTCGAAAACAGTTCCTGAAAGAAGATAAGATATCTTCGAAAACAGTTTATGAAAGAAGATAAAATATCCTCGAAAACAGTTCTTGAAAGAAGATAAGATATCCTCGAAAACAGTTCCTGAAAGAAGATAAGATATCATCGAAAACAATTCTTGAAAGAAGATAAGGTATCCTCAAAAACAATTCCTGAGAGAAGATAAGATATCCTCGAAAACAGTTCCTGAAAGAAGATAAGATATCTTCGAAAACAGTTAATGAAAGAAGATAAGATACCCTCAAAAAGAGTTCTTGAAAGAAGATAAGATATCGTCGAAAACAATTCCTGAAAGAAGATAAGATATCCTCGAAAACAGTTCCTGAAAGAAGATAAGATATCCTCGAAAACAGTTCCTGAAAGAAGATAAGATATCCTCGAAAACAGTTCTTGAAAGAAGATAAGATATCTTCGAAAACAGTTTATGAAAGAAGATAAGATATCCTCGAAAACAGTTCCTGAAAGAAGATAAGATATCCTCGAAAACAGTTCCTGAAAGAAGATAAGATATCATCGAAAACAATTCCTGAAAGAAGATAAGGTATCCTCGAAAACAATTCCTGAGAGAAGATAAGATATCCTTGAAAACAGTTCCTGAAAGAAGATAAGATATCCTCGAAAACAGTTCCTGAAAGAAAATAAGATATCCTCGAAAACAATTCCTGAAAGAAGATAAGATATCCTCGAAAACAATTCTTGAAAAAAATAAGATATCTTCGAAAACAGTTGCTGAAAGAAGATAAGATATCCTCGAAAACAAAGCGACACACTCTTATTGATCATTCATCTCGTTTCTAAATCCTTCTATGAATTCAGCTCTTTTGAGCCCCTAATGTATATTTAATAGAAAGAAGTAAAGGAAGATAAGACATCCTCAAAAAAAAACAATAAACGCTTAAAGATCCTTTACTTCCAATCTTTTCGGTTTCCATTTCTAAATCCACACTGTCCATTTCTGAATTTAAATCTTTTGAGCCGCTAAAATATATATATATATATATATATATATATATATATATATATATATATATATATATATATATATATATATATATATATTTAATACCTTCCAAAGTGGAAAGGGAGAAATATTAGCCAGGCGTAAAATTTATTGTTCATGTTTATTTTATAGTTTCATTTTATAGTTTCATTTTCAGTTTTTCTTCTTTTACTGATTTCAGTTTTTGGTAATATATTTGATTTCGTTTTATTTTTGGTTTCGATTTCTAAAAAAAAACCCAGCGATTTTATCGGTTTTCCATTTCGATCCGATTTCCCACCCCTGATTCTAAGCGCGGCGTTCATCAAGTCTTTCTATACGCCTTTTCCATTACTCGATCTTCATCTCCTCTCATTGGCCCCTTGTTCTACTGCCTGCCCTCGACTACAGCTCTAGCTTCCTTTTTACTAGATGCAGAGCCGGATTAAGGGGTGGGCCACCCACCAAGAGGGGGCCTCCCACCAAAAATTAATTTTAATAGAAGTAAACAATTTATTTTTAACCCCTTAAGTGTTAATTTTTGGTATTATATATATATATATATTTTTAACCCCTTAAGTGTTAATTTTTGGTATTATATATATATATATATATATGTTGATGATGTTTATAAGGTATTTTAGATTAACTGATAAGGGTTTGTAGGGAATTTGGTGTTACTAAGACATAATAAGCTCAAGTGTTTGATTTGTGGTAAGACATTTTTTACAAAATTTCGCTCGTATGTTATGAGAGGCAGGGTCTATAGACCCTGATGAGAGGTAGGTAGTGTCATAGACCGTATATCTGGGTTTTAAGTGTTTTCATATCAAATTGGTGGTGCCTATAGCTGTGAAAACTCGATACAAGCGCCGCAATGTACGTCTTAACCCATTAGATTATGGCCATGCGGAAGAAGTACAACTTAGCCCTTCTGGAAAATACAGAACAGAAAATTTCTTGCCTGTTACTGATCAGTTTATCGCCTCTCACGATCAACGTCTGCAAGCATATAAACAGATATCAAGCCAATTTTGCATTTTTAGCCATCTGAAAGAACTGTCTTCAGACGAGCTTCAGGCCGCAGCAGAGCAACTCGTTAGGTCTACATCCAGATGACTTGGACATTACATTTGTTAATGAACTGTGTCAGTTTGTAACATTTGCCAATATCTTCACAGACGAGGAGCCAAAAGATATCAGCAAAGAGCTTTCCCTGTACAGAGTTATCAGAGACAAGGGTGTGCAGGACACTTTCCCAAACAATGAGATAGCTCTACGGATATACCTTATCTTGATGGTATCAAACTGCAGTAGCGAGCGCTCCTTCTCAAAACTCAAATTAATAGAGAACCTATTACGGACATCTATGAAGCAGGAACGACTTGTAAATCTTGCTATCATGAGCATCGAGTCAGATATACTGCGTGAATTGAACTTCAGTGACATCATCAGCGACTTTGCAACACAAAAATCGAGAAAAGTGTCTGGACTGTAATGGTTATAACTCCATCCATTCTCTGATTTAACCTATGTTTACTTGTTAGTTGTTAGTTATACTATAATTTTTCATTAAAAATTAAATAATTGTAACTGAATTTCTGTGTGTAAATATATAAATTTGGTAAGAACAACTTTTGTTCATTTCATTTTGTGTGTATGCATTACATATTATAGCATTGGAAGAATAGTCCCGTTCAGTATTTCCTAAGTAAAAGTGTCTTATTTATATATTAGGATTTAGGGTACTAGTCTGTGGTGTATGCAATTGGGCCCCTATTTCACCCCGCCCTCCGGAAACAATCTTGGATCCGCCACTGCCCAACAGCTAACAATGGGCCACCCACATACTAAATACGGCCCTGACTAGATGTTGGGCGCAGTAATCCTGACCTCTCACTATCACGTCGGTCTATCACCAAGCCGTATCCGCTACTCCAACCTAACTACCACATGATCGGTACATTTTGGTCTGGAGTTTCCAAGGAGTGGTGGTGATGTCATATTCTTCCCGTCCCAGTGGCATCGGCCAGCGCACTTAAGAGGCCTGACTCGATCGACCCCTTGTTCGGGGCCAACTAGGGCTGCCGGGGATAGGAGCAGTGAATTTTTAAATAATGGCGATGAGCAACTATGCCCACCCCTCAATTCCCTACTTAATCTGGATAAATAGGCTCCCCTCTCACCACTCCTGCTCGGTAAAGGGGGTTCTCCTTTGTCCCTTTTGGAGAAACCCTCATTAACCTCCATCTCTACTAAAGAGTATTGGCGCATGGGCCTCTCCACGATTTTCCAAGCGGAGATGGTGTTTTTCTTCCCTTCTCCAATGACTACGGGTTCTTAGGTTTTCCCCTTACTCTTTTGTAATGAGCTGCCTTCGGGCGACTTTGGCCTAGTGGTGGGCCACCTTATACTTTCTCAGGGGCTCCTCCAAGAGACACTAGCGGTGAGTCTCCCTTCTTTTTCTCACTGGCTCCCAAAGACCATGGCGAAGTAAAGGACGCGCGGCCTCGGTTTGAAGCCCCTCCGAATGGGGCAGGTGAACCACCTTATCCCCTTAGAATGGTAAGAAGCGGCGGCGTCCCCTTGGTCTTCCTGAAAGACATCGTTGATCTGGAGTTTATCACTTTGATGAGAGCTGGAATGCCCGCTCCCTGATTCTTCCAAATGGACGCTCGCATGTCGGCCCCCTATGATTACCCAGTCGTGATACCCAACACCTTGGGGAAGCAGAAGCACTTGGAAGCTATCCCCTGAGGTGGAGATGATCTCTGAAGTGCCCACACCCAGATGGTCGGATCTTCCTTTGGGGCGAATCTTGGCCCCGTATCAGTTACTGAATCTGATTCCTCCCTTGTGCAAGGCTCTCCTTAGGCTGCAGATACAGCCGAGGACTCACAAGGAAATTAAAAACCTATTCCTCCGCCTAGTTTCCCCTTGCATGCCTAGATCTTCTCTATTTCGGCAAATTATCTGGTTGAGGCTGGTCCGCCAAGCCTTAGGGAGGCTTCTGGAGTCGAAAGAAGCAGGTTCAACTCCTGCCCTCCTATCCTATAAAGAAGAGAAAGGGAAGAAGAAAAACAAAAGGAATGGGGCTCCTCTCCCTCCGAGGGTACTGCAGGGGCGGATGGGTACGCTGTCATTTCGGCAAGCCACTAAACCTTGCCTAGCATATCTGACAACGAAACTCCCTTGGGTTGGGAGGCCCAGAATAGGACCATGAAGAGTAACGATACTATTATTATGAGCAGAGCCTCTATTGCGTCGGGGCACCTCATTCGAAGACTACATGTCGTTTTTTTAAGCCCGCTGGATTCAAGCACTTTTTAGTTATTCGCTCCACTGATGGCAGCATTTTGGCCAAATATAACATGTTCCATCAGAGGAGAGCAGGAGCTAGGTTAACTGAAAGAGAACTGGAGGTGACCCATCTGGCAAATGCTAAAGACCCTTCCGAGGTGACGATGATTAGTCCCCTTCGGTCATATTATGGCTTGCCGCTGAGTGTAACGCCACACTCTACCATAAATTTCGCGAAAACAGTGGTTTATGCGAGGCAACTTGTCGACCTACTCCTTAGAAGACATTACCAAAGAGCGGTCATGGTCTGATGTATAATAAGAAAAAAGTGAGCGTGGCTTCGAAATACACCCATAAACTCTTCATCACGTTCAATCGTGACAGTCTTCTTGAGTCGGTGCGTGGCGGTTGGTATCGCTACCTTGTCAAGGAATTCGCGTTACTGCCACCCAAGTGCTACTAGTGCCGCATATTCATACACACAAATAGTTCATATAAGCTTACAAATTTGTAAAATTCTCTAGACCATACACGATCGATAAGTCGTTATTGTGTACGAACAATTGTGTCAATTGCGGAGACTCATAGCATGCTTTTCAAAGCATTGTGGTCCGTATCCCCTGAAGAAGGATATCCTGGCCATGCAGGCTATGGACGATTCTCTGTTCACGAAGCTTAGAACTTGGTCTTGTCCCTCTAAGCGCTACCTCGTATTTCCTATGTCTAAATAGTTAAAAAGGCTCTCTTTGCCGATAGCCACTCGAGGCCTCAGAGCACGGTCGCTTCGGAATCATTCTGCGGGTTCTTACAATCTCTACTTCCTGGCACTCTCCTGGTTCACACCCACTTTCCCCTCTCCCACCACAACAAGGGGATGAGGGTAGAGTAAGAGGATGCGCTATTTACACCCGGAATGATATCTCTGCTCTTCTAATTGTTGCAAATACCTCCTTTCATGCAGTGCCAGTCCAGCTCTACCTGGAGAGGCGATATACTTTTCATCCTGCGTAAATTCCATCGCCAGCCGACTTCGATGCGGGAAACCTTGGCCGCGTCGTTACAAGGTCAGGTCCTTACCGTGCTGATCGATTGGCTAGAGATGGCTTACTTTACGCATCATTGCTGAAGAAATGCTTCATTTTCTTGTCTCTATCTGTCCCTTTGGGTCTGGATGAACAGCCTAACTTTCTGTGGGGGGATGGTCATTTACCTTTATGGTAGTGATCTCTTCCCCCATTTAACTATCATTTAGTGGGCAGCTGACGCATGAGAAACTGCTTTGATGGTGCTTAGAGCATGTTTGGTGGTATGTTTTTCAAGAAATGACTGATTTCTCTAACCCAGTCGAGAAATATATGACATTTAATGAAGCCGTTGAATTCTTCTCTTCACTAACTTCATTGCCGTCGGCCTAACTACTATTCTTAGAACTTCCGAGTGTGAGACGTCACTCAAACAGAAGCGATACGCCTACATGCCCTAAACACTCCACCTAAATAAGTTTCACCCTGGTGAATTTCCTAGAGTTAGGGCTAGTTTCCGGTATGTTTCGAAGCACGCTTGCCTCTCTTCATACCAGTCATACGTGTCTCCACTTAACGGGAAGACCCATCTTTCAAAAGTGTGGAAGAGAGTCAAAAGGATTCGGGGAAATTTTCCGTAGCCCCCTTCCCCGACCTGTTCTTCGGGAGAACATGACCAAAACTTTGGACCCCACGTCCATGATGAATTCTTTCACGATCGCTTTCTGCACGTTCTCTCGCTGCATGGTGCCCCATCTTATTAAAGGCACCTTGTCATGTTGCTGAAGGCCTCCGCCGTAGAGTCGAACGTCGATGCTAGCGGAGGATTGACTCTGTGGTGACGCCGGAAGGAAGTACGCCAGAAATTGGGGGGGGGGGGCGGATATAGATCCCAGTAGGCGAGTTAATTAATCAAAATCGAGTGCGGTTGGCCTAAATAATCAATCCATAGAGGTTCTGGGCTTAGAGGAACTGGTTGTAGAAAAATAACTTTGCTATATACAAAGAAAATATTATTAGCAAAAGTAAATAAATGACAATAAATAAGATAAAACCCGGGATACCAAACGGAGTGGCGGGTACAATTGGCTCGACGGGGACGAGAGTCTGACAGAGGGTGTACGGTGATTGCTTCCAGAGAAAGGGTGAGAGTGCTAATAACAGGGAGACTCGCGTAAAGCCTAATTGATTGGAGACTTTGGATACGACTAGTAAGTGGGGCGCTGCAAAGTTACACTTACAAAATTCCTTCTTCTTTAACCTCGCTGAGAAATTAACGAGGGAGTACTCCAGACGAGAACTAAGTTAATCCTCAAGTGATAGATGCCTGCCGGTGTCTATCGTCTGTCGGGTGGTAACTCTGGCCTTAGGTACGAGCCAGGCCGAGTGAGAGGTGATGTGTCTCGTTTGTAGCTGGAAGCCGTTGAGAAGCGGAGCAGGGCGTACGAGACTGTACGTGGCAGCTAACCAAGACGGGGCTGTATGATACTAATTTCTCAAAGCTTTTCCGGAAGAATTTATACTGCCTAGGTGGAAGCCAATCGTCAGAGGCCCCACAAATGGGAACGGGGATCTCATCAGACTTGGCGTGCCAGTAGGGGGGAGGAGGATATTCTCGGCAAGCATCACAGACTCGCGCGAAAGTCCTTGACACCGTAGGTCTGGCTCCAATCAGGCGATGAGACGGGAGAGAAGTGGAACCAAACACGGATCACACACGGCAATGCGACATTCTTGAGGCGGCTTCTTGGGTTCGAGTGGCCCAACCATTCTAAATAAGAGCGCCAGGGTCATCCGACCGCACGAAATTCTCGCTGCTCCCTTGGGGCTGTCTAGGCTTGCAGGTACATCTTTTCTCAGGCGCCACGTGTAGAAGTTGGGTTCTAGTGGATGGGGGATAACCTTCTCTCTCTGACAGCCTCCCCGTAAAGGGCGCAGCAATTTGCCTTCCTGGCCGCCGTGCTGACGGGACTCGGCGCTCCATCCACCCAAAGCTTAGCCTGCATCTTCTTCTTTTAGACAACCTGCGTTTCTCCTCTACTTCCTCACTTCCCCTACAACCTCTTCAACAACTTTCTCTGGTCGGCATCTATTTTCACAGAGTAGATGCTGAGCTTATTTTCAGCCAACTATCCCGGATCGGGGCTGAGAAAGCAGGGAACAATGTTCCCTAACACCTGAGCTTCGTTTGGGATGGTGGGATTTTAACAACCTGCTTCATCCCCAACCATACCTTCCTCACATCCCCTTTCCTTCTCACTTCACTATTTATCATTTTACGCCGTGCCCAAGGTGGAGCCGCCATGCCGAAGGGCTACCAGGACACCAGGTGGGATTAGCAGTGACCTGGCAGCCCGTTCTTTGGAGTCACCCTTATGCGACTTCATCTTACCAGTGGCAGCCCCACCTTTACGTTCCCAGGGGACTGCCAAGAAATCCGGCAGGCAGCCCATAACCAGCCGCTCCCCGTTAAAGCGGCTCGGTAAGGCAAACTTCCCTTAGGGAGAAGAGGGAAGACAGGGCCCATCGGCCGCTTCCCTCCAGAGACCTGCTGGCTCTCATACTAACCTTAGCAGGGGTCAAGGCCTGTGCCTCCCCATACAACCTGACTCGTGAAACCATTTACAATGGCACCTGTGATGTCTTGGGGGCGATGGCTAAATGCAGCGCCCTCCTTTCCCTAGATAGACATGGTCATTGAGGCTAACTCAGACGGTAAGGCCTTCCGTGGGGGGCGAATCCGGGCTCGGCGGCAAGCACCGAACCAGAGTCCACCCTAAGGCAAGGTTCTTGTAAAACGGCTCGGGTCTCCAAGGCAGTACAAGGAGAGGAGAGATCTCTCCTCCTGCTGGTGGTACCCGTGCGACAGTCAGGACCTTCTCTATCTCGGTGAAGGACCTTGTGAGGCCGGTTCATCGGCTTGAAGGCTCCTGCCGGCGGAGGTGAGAAGCGGGATCATTTCCCGCTCTGCTCTCCTAAAAAAAGGAAACAAGAAAAAGACTAAAAAGACTCGGGAATTCTCTCCATCTGCGGGAAGATCGGAGCGGGAACGGAAAGGTCTACTGCCACTTTGGTAAGCGAGCAAGCCAAATCGGCACGTTCGGCTCCTCTGAAAGGGTGAGGAGTCCCTGTCTAAGTCCAAAAGTGCTAATGCGCAAAGCGGAGCCTTGATTACATCGGGGCCCCTCATTCAGAGACTGCATGGCATTTTCGAGCTCGCAGGCTTCAAAAGTTTCCTGGATATTCGCTCCACTGATGACAGCATGTTGGCTAAAGGCAACATGATCCATCAGAGGAGAGCTTTAGCTAGTGCGATAGGTAGAAAGCCGAAGGTGATGGGTTTCTGGGACGGGACCCTTTTTACGAATGCGTCGAATCCCTCCGAGACGCCCATGATTAGTGCCTTTCGGACACTTGATGGCACACCTGTAAGTGTGATGCCGCACTCTACCATGAACTTCGTGAAAGGAGTAATTTATGCGAAGGAACTCGTGGACTACTCCATATATGACATCACCTTAGAGCTGGCTGTCCATGGGGAGGTCAAGGTAAAACGTGTGATGAGAAAACAGGGAGGGGCCTCGAGACCCACCCCTACACTCTTAGTCACGTTCGACTGTGACAAGCTCCCTGAGTCGGTGCGTGCCGGTTGGTCCGCTACCGTGTGGAGGCATTCGTGCCACTGCCGCGGAGTTGCTATTGTTACCACCGCTTTATTTCCCATGGCATGCAAAGTCGAGGTTACCCCAAATCTATGTAAGTTGCTCCAAGGCCGCACAAAATAATTCCAAATCGTGTGTGACCAAGTGTGTCAATTGCGGAGAGCCGCACCAAGCTTCTTCGAAGCGATGTTGTGCGTAACTCCTTGAGAGGGAAATTCTGTTCATTCAGGTTCAGGATCGTCTCTCATTTCGTGAGGTTAAGGACTTGGTTCTGGCGCGCCTGTCTCTTCCCGGGACGTCCTATGCCTCAATATTGAAAAAGACACCCTCTGCTCTTGGCTCCTCCAGGCTTACGAGTATGGTCGCTTCCGCGCCCATTTGGAACCCTTCTGCGGGTTCTACCCACCTCGGACGCTCCCCTGGTAAAGCTGGCGCAACAAAGGGTCCACACCCAGCCCTGGTTAAAACCAATGTTCCCCCTTTTCCTTCAGCGTGACCGCTTCCCTTAAGGCGAAACAACCACGCACCACCACCGAGTCGTTAGATTCAGAGCAGACAACAACCCTGAAGCTGGAGGCCAAGCTATCTTCCGGAGTTCCTAAAGCTGCTCCACGAAAGGAGGACAACACCAAAGGAGCTTCAGCTCCTTCGCCCACGCCCAGTGGTGGGCTGAGTGGACAATTCGGCTTCAGCGCATTGTCCAGCCAACCCGCCCGGAGTTCTGCCTCCAGGAAGCGTGTGGCCATTTCCGTGAGGGTCTTCTCTTCGAACAGGGCCCACTATCTCATCGAGCTAGGCCTGGAGGGCTCCTGACCAACTGGGAGGCGCTGCGGAGGTTAATCTCCTCCCGTTCTCCATTAGCTATCTTTTTGCAGACCATGCTGGGCGCATGCCCCCTGTCCACCCTCCCGGGGTTAAAGGGTTTTGCGATCAAACCACCACGGGATGGGGGCCGGGCTAGAGGATGTGCGATTTACACCCTGCATGATGTCTCCTTTCTTCTCTTCACTTTAGATACCTCCTTTCAGGCAGTAGTTGTGCAGCTGCACCTTGATAGGGATTCTACTGTTATATCCACGTACATTCCACCGTCAGCCGACTTCCGTACATTATTCCGTCAGCGGAGGACATCCGCAGCGCGTGGCATGGTTGTGGAGGCCCGTTCTCTTGCTCGGAGATCTGGAAGTTAGACACCTCCTCTTGGGAGACTACTAAATTAATCACAGGGGACAAGTCCTTGCCTGCCTGATCGACGAACTTGAGATGGGTGTCCAAAATGTGGATGAGTTAACGCATCACTGCCCCAGAACCGCTTCATTTTCCTGCCTCGATCTATCTTTGTGCACCCGGATGCACAGCCGGATTTTGATTAGGGCGTTGTCGATGACCTCCATGGTAGTGATAACTTTCCCATTCAAATATCATTTTCAGGACCTATGCTGCGCGAGAGCCCGCGCCGGTGGTGCTTAGCGCGGGCACGGGCTAAGCGCGGTGGTCTGCATTTCAGGAAATGAATGAATTCGCTATTTCAGTGGAGGAGATTAGGTCGGTAGATGAGGCTGTTAAGTTTTTCTCCGGCAACCTCATCGACGCGGGTCTAACTACTTTTCCTAGAAGGTCTGTCCGTTTTGCCCGCATACCACTCCCGTGCTGGTCAGCATAGTGTGAGACGGCCCTCAAACAGAAGCGTTATGACTACATGCGTTACAAGCGCCGCTCGAACGAGTTCACTGCAGGTGAATTTAATCGGGCTAGGCCTAGGTTCCTAGATAAGAATACAAATCTTTCTTCTTAGTTTATTGAGCAGTCACAGCAAAGGATGATGGACACGGACATTGATCATTTTTTACATTATTAATCAGATGAAACAACATTTGGACTAAAAATCCACCTTTAAAATATAAAAAACGCATTCAATCATAGTTAAGTAACAAGATAAAGTTAATACTTAATGATGTAACCAACGAATGCAGATAAAAATAACCGTCTTTGGATCGTTCACACGACCTTACGCAATAAGATGCAACATAGAGCTAGGTCTACTAAAGTAGACAATATGGGGCGATTGCCTCACAATATATTATTCAAATTAGGTTCCCATCCCCTGTAAGTTCAAATGGGTTATTGTTAAGAATGAGGTGAAAAAGGATGATGGACACCACACACACCCGTGGGAGAAGAATTAATGGACATAAATACTATCCTTAGGTATAAATGAACATGAATAACAAATAATGACAAGTGAGGTTATGGGTGTTATCTAGTCCCGATATATTTCGAAGCATGCTCGCCGCTCTTCTTGGCGCGCATACGTGTCTTCACTTAACGGGAAGACATCTCTAGCAGAGGTATGGAAGCGAGTCAAAAGGATTCGGGGCAAGTTCTCGCATGACCCCCCTCCCGTTTTCCAGGAGAATGGGACCGCAGTCTTGGACCCCACGTCCGTGGCGTATTCCTTCTCGACTGCTTTCTCCGCATTCTCTAACCGGGATGCTGCTGCACCAGCATTCAATGCGCGTCGTGATGTCGCGGAAGCCCGCTTGCTGGACTTTACCTCCAGAGGCGGAGAATCCTTCAACGACAGATTTACTCAGTTTGAGTTGTGTTCCGCTCTTGTTTCATGCGCGGACACCCCCTCCCCTCCCCCATGGTCCGGAAGATGTCCCATACGCCATGCTTCGACACCTGGGTGAGCGAGGCATAGCCTTTCTCTTAGATTTGTTCAGCAGGATCTGGGTAGAGGGTCTCTTCTCAGATTCCTGGCAAATCGCTACTGTGCTCGTCTTTCTCAAACGGGGGATAGATCACTCTTCCCCCGCCGATTTCGCCAAATCTCTCTAACCTCTTGCATGTGCAAGTTGATAGAGAAATTAGCAAATGTTTGATTAGCCTTTTTTCTGGACAGTGGAGTCCATCTGTCTTCTGCACAGTGCGGCTTGCGCAAGTTCCAGTCCACGTCGGATGCTCTGCTCCAACTGGAAAATGCAGTCTGTGAGGACTTCCTTTGAAGACAACACTACGCCATGGTGTTTTTCGATCTGGAAAAGGCCTATGATACCGTATGGTGATGCGGTATCATGGAAACTCTCCACCCAATGGGGCGAGGGAACGCCTCCCAATCTTTATATCTGAATTTTTGCGAGATCGTTGATTCCGCGCACAAGTAAGTGGAGCCCTCTCCGGCCCAATGAAGCAGAAAGAGGGTGTCCCGCAGGAAAGTGTCTTCAGTGTCACACTCTTTGCCCTGAGCATCAACGGCATCACTTCGGTGCTGCTGGGAGATATTCTTGCTACGTTCTACGTGGACGACCTTTCGATCTCTTGTGGCGGGACTAAGGTGCCAACTCTGGAGCGTCGACTCCAACAGAAATTGATCCGCGTCTCTCGCTATGCCAAAGCCCACAGGTTTCGGTTTTCCTTGGCCAAGACTAAGGAGATGCACTTCTGTCGCCATCCACTGCTCCACTTTGACCCCGACTTGTTTC
This sequence comes from Ceratothoa steindachneri, assembly GCA_963969495.1. Lineage (NCBI taxonomy): Eukaryota > Metazoa > Arthropoda > Malacostraca > Isopoda > Cymothoidae > Ceratothoa > Ceratothoa steindachneri. Next base: position 222,629,975 of record OZ018318.1, read on the forward strand.
TCAATGGGGTACGTCTGGAAGTGGTTGAATCGCACCGTTTCCTTGGTCTTGTATTTGACCTACGCCTGACCTGGGAGGCTCTTATTCGCAGCCTTAGGTTCTCTTGTACCCGCGCCATGGATATTCTTCGTTTCCTGACGTTCAGCGCTTGGGGTGCTGATAGAGCTACTGCCTTATTTTTTTATCGATCCTTTGTTCGTTGGAAGATCGACTACAGATGTGAGTTTTATGCATCCTCAGCCTAGCGTGTATTAGGGAAGGTGGACTCGATCCACCACACCGGCCTTCGCCTAGCGACCGGTGCCTTCCGTACTTTCCCCATTGGAATCCTATTTGTTGGTGCTGGGGAGAAGCGACTCGCTCTACACCGTGCACAGTGCATTATTCGCCTGTAAGCGCGAGCCTGGTGCCTTCCCGAGCGAGAACAGCTCCCACTGCATCCGCAGATGATTTAGACGGTGCCTATGATGCCGAGAGACGCCAGTCATACCCTAAGCCCTTTTAATTTAGGGCCGGTGACGCCCCTCGCCCTGCCAAGGACGTCAACCTGGAGGGTACCACCTTTGGCTATTTGTCGCCACGCCTCTGCTCCCAAAGCTTGTACAGCGCCAGGAATATTGTGTTCGACCTTTTTGGAGAACACCTCGTGTCACGCTGGAACCGCGCCAGTGTATACGGACTGCTCCAAGTCTCAAGATTTGGTCGACTTCCACGCCATATCCTCTCTGTTTAAAATTAGCCGTGCTCTCCTTGGCGCTGCATCTGTCTTCACGGCTGAGCTGGTGGCAATACACCACTCGGTACGGGAGATTACGCGACGTGCCCGGTTCGGAAACCCGATTGTGATTTAAAGCGACTCACAAAGCACCTTGAGTGCTCTCGGGGCATTGGAATCTCCACATCCCCTAGGTCACGATATCCGTGACGCCATGGTTTTGGCAAGCCAGGTGGATGTCAATTGCTGGGAATGAGCGCGCGCCGATGAGGGTGCCAAAGAGTCCGCCAGGTTTGGACGACCGGATCAGTGTTTCGCTCTTCCTCATATCGCCTACATGGCAGGAATATGGGCAGCTCTCCTGGTTGCTTGGCAAAGAAGATTGGAGACGGTCAAATGGAACTTAAAGTTGCGTGGCATGTCACCGTGACTGTTCCCATGGACCTACCCCCCCCCCCCGACCCCATGCCGCGAAGGCTTCAGGTTGCTTTCTGCGGTCTCCGAATTTGACACACTCGCGGGATGCACTGCCATTTGATTGAACCCTCACCTGCGCCCTACTGTGAATTCTGCGTTGTCCCCCTAGACTGTTCAGCACATTTTTGTTGAATGTCCCAGTCTGAGTGATCTTCGCGCACGTTACCTATCCCGGTGCCGGGACGAGCGGGGTCGCTCGGGACGAGTTCTTGCACATTGACTTCTGGACTTCGTCTTTTTTGAGGAGGCCGGCCTTCTCCCCTTTATTTACCTAGAATTTTTTTCTCTGTAGGTCGCATATTCCTGTGCCTTGCGGTAGGTGGACCTTCTTCCGACGCCGGAGCTTGCTTTCTGCTTGTTGCCTTTTACCTTTTTTATTTTTATTGTTTTTTATTTGCATGCTATTTTAAAGTAGCCTAGTATTAGGCAGTGATGAGTACGGCGACTAATGCCCAATTAGGCAGTCGCAAGATGAGCTCTTAAAATTGAAAAAAAAACATCTCGGACAACTTCCAACTAGTCCTTACCTCTAGAAGCAGAGAACTCTTCAACGACAGTTTTACGCTAAGTTAATTGCTTTTCGCTCTCTCTTCTTGCGCTGACACCGCTCCTGGTCCAGCGATGTCATTTGTGCCACGCTTCGGGATCTAAGTGAACAAGGTATGGCATTTGTGCTAGACTTGTTTAATAGGATCTATAGAGGGTGCCATCCCAGACTCCTAACAAATGTCTACCCTGCTCGTTTTTTGAAAACCGGGTATAGATCACTCTACTCCACCAGATTTCCCGCCACTTTCTCTAACTTCCTGCGTGTGTAAGTTGATGGAGAAATTGTTAAATGTTAGATTATCCTTTTTTTCTGCGGAGAGCACCTGTCTTCTGCGCAATGCCGCTTCCGCCAGTTCCATGCTCCGTCAGACGATCTACCCCGATTGGAAAATACTATATGCGAGGCCAGGCCTTCCTTCGTGTACAGCATGACAGCACGGTGTTTTTCGATCTAGAGAAGGCCTATGAAACTGCATGACGATACGACATCATGGAAACTCCCGGCACGATGTGGATCAGGGGAAGATCCCAATATTCATATCTGAATTTCTACGAGATCGTCGATTCCGTGTACTGGTAGGGATAGCCCTCTTCAGCCTTATAAGGTAGGCATGGAGAGGGAGTCGCGCAGGGAATTGTCCTCAATGCCACACTCTCTGCCTTGATTAGCAATGGCATCACTTCGGTCCTGCCGGAAGATGTTCTCGCTACGTTCTAAGTAGACCACCATTCGATTTCTTTTGGTGCGGCCCAGATACCAACTCTAGAGTGTCAACTACCACATGCATTCAACTGCATCTCTCTCAATGCCTAAGCGAACAGGTTTCGGTTTTCCTTGACCAAGACTAAAGTAGTGTATTTCTACCACCATCCACGGCTCCAACCCGAAACGGGTTTGCCTGGAAGTAGTGGAGTCACTCCGTTTCCTTGGTCTTGTTTTTTACCGACGCTTCACCTGGCAGGCCCATATTCAAGGCCTTAAGGTATCTGGTACCGCACCATCGACATTCTTCGCTCCGCAACGTGCCGGTGGGAGGTGGGCCTCTCCCCGAAGCCGAAAAGTACCAACTTCTTCTTGCTTTTGGTTTGCTTCTTTATGTTAATGTTTTTGTTTTGTTTTGCTTGTTTGCGTTAATGTTTTTGTTTTGTTTCCTTTGTTTGTTTTTGTCTAGTTTGTTATTGTTTGTTTGTTGTTGTGACGGCGACGTATGCTCTTTTTGACAGTCGCCAGATAGCCACTATAAAGAAAAATATGGTCTGCTGACCAAAAGTCGCGTGATCTCACTTTTCTGATTTATGACCTTAAAATCTTCAAAACTTTCAATAATTTCCGGAATAATCTTGGGAGGATCTTGGCAATTATATCATTCGAAAGAGAATGAAAAACAATATAAGGGTTTGAAATTCGTTATAATCGGCCGAATAGTTATGATATTGGTGCCAAATAATTCCCGGGTAACTTTTGGATGACTTTGCCAATTAAATCATAAGCAAGAAAATGTAAAACAGCATAGGAGTTTCAATTTCGTGAAAAATCCATTTTTTCGCCTTCGATGGGAATCTTTGCCTCCTTTACCAGTGATTAGATTTACCAGAGTGTAATACGAAAGAAAGTAAATTAACTGAGTTCTTCTTCTGAAAGATACAAGTTATAAATTAGTTTAAGTGTGTGTGCGTGTGTGGTATAGATACAACGAAATAAAAGTGGTGAAAAGAGAAGGCAGTGTTGGAGATTTGCAAGGCACCTGGTGATCAGGCTTATCGCTTTCCTCGTTTTGTTGTTCTTGTGTATCTTTGGTTGTTGTTCTTGTTTTGTACGGCGTTCAAGTTTTTTGCTTTAAAAAATAATGCTTTTTGTATATGTTATGAGCATTTATTGTTGTTTTATTATATTATAGCTTTATTACTATTGTGATACTTAGTAATTTTGTATTTTAAGTACTCTGTGGTGTATGTCGTTTTTTGTGTTTTCGTAGTTTTCTTTCTTCTTTTTTCTGGGGTCAAAATCGGTGTTTTTTGAATCGTAGTTGGTAGGTTTTTGTCATCATCTGGCAATTTTTTCAGTTTGTTGATATTTACGCTAGTTGGCCATAAGTTTTTTTTTCTTTTTCTGTGTTTTTAACACATTCCATCATGCATAAAATGGCACTTCATCTCAGTTAGCCAAAAGGATTGCGGAACTTGGGATTCTTGTATATAGCTTCTGGCTATCCTGTTTTGCTTAGTCATCTCGGTGATTTATTCTCCCATTTCTTGATTAACCATATCTTGCACATTCCAAGTCCGTTCTTCAATGATTACGTTAATGGGACTTATTCGCGCCTCTTTGTGCAGCTCTTCTTGGCCTCATATTTCTCACCTGCATGTACCCGTAATTAGGTACACCCATTTGTTCTACACGACCTGTAGTCTCCTCTTTTATGTCCTGGAGGGTCAAGAAAGGCCAGGAGCTGTGTAGAGCAGTGTAAATCTTATAACTTCATTGTAGATCTTCTTCTTATTGTTCTTTCAGAGATTTCTGAACATGAATAGAGTTCTGACTGCGGTCGAGGCTTTCGAAATTCGATCAGATACGTGCTTCCTGTACCTGAATGAAGTAATCTTCATTCAAAGTACATTGTACTCTGAGGTGTAGGGATAGCCTTTATCACCTACCCTGGCATCTGATAGCAGTCTCCTTCCAATGGGGACCACCTTGAATTTCTCTTGGTTTGTTCTTATTTTCCATTTGGCCTCGTAGATGTTTCAGCTTTCGATTTCTGCCACAGTCATACAAGCTTGGATAAGGGCGTTCCATTCGTACTCAATCTATCCACATTGGTAATGATGTTTCTTGGTCGGCGGCAATGCATTTTGGTGTTCTGCAAGGGTCGGTTGTTGGTCCACTTCTGTTTTTCATCTACTTCCTTCTTCATGGTATTCTCATGTGCCATATTAGTTTATCATTTTATTTTTATGCATGCTCATTAATCCATTAATGTGAAAGAACTGAAGACTTGCAAAGAAGAGTGGTTCAAGAGGAGTGGCTGACAGTGCCAATAAGAGAAATTCCACAAAGCATTAGATAAAACTCTGCTTATGGTATTAAATAATGTTTGCCCTGTAGTTAAAAAAAGAAGAACAACTACTACATAACTATTGAATTAAGTCTGGTAAAGATCCTAATATCCACGTAAGGCCAGCCCTGGAAGGAAGAGAGAAAACCTCTAACAAACAAGCTGCATCCACAGACAAACCAGATTAGTACATATATATGTATACAACTAATAAGTGCTAGAGTTACATGCCGTTAGCTCTAATGTTAGGTCGAGAACTGCTGATACACACTTATCAATACGTTTACCAAGATTACAGTCATGTTTCCTTTTAGTGATTTACTTTTGTGTACTAAGTCTTGGACAACATAGGCACCCATACTTGATTCATGCACGAATCCAACTCCATTATGGAGAAATCCAATGAACTCAGATCCAACTCCACGACCTCAATAACCATTCGCAACGTAGAAAAGGATAGAATATATCTTCTCGCAGAGCGTCGCCTGATAGCGGTGAAAGGACATTGATGGCAAAGGAGAAAAGGAATGCGGGAAACGTATTAGTATAGATCTCTTTTTGTAACTCTTCGCTAGCATCATTTTTTCGTTTTCCTTGCTATACTTCTTAGTCTTTATTGGGCGTTTCTTATTATGTTTCTTCCTATTTCAAACATATTATGATAAATGACATTTTCATTGTGCTTTTTCGTAGATAGTAAATATTTGCAATGGAACAATATTCGTTAATTCGCTTCCCAATACTCGATTACGTTAGGTTATTCCACGTTTGTGTTATTTTATGTTTAACTAAAGTAATTTTTTGAGCTATGGCGCAGTTGAAGCGTTTGTTTACCAATCTAAATATATTTTGACTGGTATTTGCTCTATCAGCCATTTCTAAGAGTAGTACATAATTAATATAACTGAATTGTTTTAGTATTTAGGGTGGCATAAACGCGACTCTATAAGTCACTATGTCGGTTCGTAAGACGGTCGGTCGGATGGTAACAATTTTACTTTTCAATGAGTTTTTGAAAGTTTTTAAGGTCATAAGTCAGAATAATTGAGAGCACGCGACTTAGGTATGTTGACCTTGTATAATATATAATCAACTTTGGTTGACTACTTTTCACCCGTTCTAATACAAAGAAGAAGAGAAATAAGTAGAAGAGGAAGAAGAAGTAAACGCACTCAAATGGCTCGGGCCACCTCTCCCCTTTTCTAAGGCAATCAATACTAAAGTTGCCGAAGTTATTTCGTAAAGAGCTTATTTAGAGCTAAATTTAGCTAAATTTGCTCCTTAACTATTTGCATATCAAGCAAGTTGCCAACTCCCTTTTCTCGGGAACAATTTACATAGCTTAAAGGGAGAGATCTCATAATTGAGACAGAAGAAACCTTGAATGATGTCGTAAGGAACTGCAATTTGCTTTCTGGTGTTGCCTCTGTTAATGTCACCGTTGCTATTTTGGAGGGCAACCTTCGAGCCGGTTTGATGCCTGGTTCTATTTACGAGACTGGTTTGGTTACGTAATAAAATTTGGGAGAGGGAATATGCAGTTCAACTTGTAGCTGTCTGAAACAAGTAACGCAAAATCTTTTAAACTGGTGTCGATAATAGATATATCCTGGTTATGGTAACTTGCAAACTCAAACACATCTCTAATGCGTTTAAATGATTTTGATGAAGATCCTTGCGAATTATTATTATCTACCATTTTCCTTAGCAATGCTTTGAAACTATATTTATTTTCTTTTTTTTACGCCTATGCATTGTAAGGAATCGACATGAAACAAGACTTAGTTGTCCCTTTACTTAATAGGAAGACAAATGACATTAAAATGACAAAAATATAAAAGTTGGGTGTAAAATAATAATAACAATAATATTAATAAGGATTTTTTTATTGCGCTCTTTTAGGCCATAATCTTGACAGAGCGCCTGTCTATCAACTATGGAAAAAGCTTAAGAGAAGAGGTGGTCGTCAAGGCACGCTTGAAGGCACCGAGGAAGGAAGGCGCGCGCAGAAAGCAAATCATTCCACATTCTCGGGGCAAATAGAAAGAGAGCACGAACGCCCGTGGAGCACAGACGACTATGAGTAACAATCAGTAGGGGAGCAGAGACCGAGCAAAGGCTTCTGGGTGGCCTGGGGCGGAGTTAGTAAGAAGGACATGTAGGAGGTAGCTGCATTAATTATGGTCTTATATGTGTAAGACTTAACATTAATTCTGTGCAGAAATGGGAGCCAGTGGAGTCCGCGAAGCAAGAGGGAGCCACGAGATAAACGTCCCTGGCAGATAGTTTCAAGTTATGAGCCCCTGGGTAGGTGAAAGAATGGAAGCCTATGATCGAGCGAGTCAGAAGGTGACGTAGATATGGATGGCAATCTCAAAGTTGTTGTTGTCAATGTGGTCAAAGTGCGAACGAATCCGCCGAAGATTTCCGAAAAAAAAGAGAGGATTTACAAATATTTGCAACATGAGTTTTGAGAGATAACTGACAAAGTAACGCGAAGGATTTTAACTGTCGCAGAAAAGGAAACGTGGGAAGCGCCAAAATTTTGATGCGACAGGTCACCAGGAGTGACGACTAGTAGTACCTAACTTTTGTCATGGTTGTCGTTAGAAAGGTTTGCCTGGAGCCATTTCGTGATGATCCTATAAGTGGATAATAAGTTTCTAAGAGTTTGTACAAACGAAGCTGGGGAAAGGGCGAGATAGATATACTTGCCATCAGCATAGAAATGAAATGATAGACCAATACGGCACATGAGAATACCATGAAGAAGGAAGTAGATGCAAAACAGAAGTGGACCAACAACCGACCCTTGCAGAACACCAAAATGCATTGCCGCCGACCAAGAAACATCATTACCAATGTGGATAGATTGAGTACGAATGGAACGCCCTTATCCAAGCTTGTATGACTGCGGCAGAAATCGAAAGCTGAAACATCTACGAGGTCAAATGGAAAATAAAAACAAACCAAGAGAAATTCAAGGTTGTCCCCATTGGAAGGAGACTGCTATCAGATGCCAGGGTAGGTGATAAAGGCTATCCCTACACCTCAGAGTACAATGTACTTTGAATGAAGATTACTTCATTCAGGTACAGGAAGCACGTATCTGATCGAATTTCGAAAGCCTCGACCGCAGTCAGAACTCTATTCATGTTCAGAAATCTCTGAAAGAACAATAAGAAGAAGATCTACAATGAAGTTATAAGATCTACGCTGCTCTACACAGCTCCTGGCCTTTCTTGACCCTCCAGGACATAAAAGAGGAGACTACAGGTCGTGTAGAACAAATGGGTGTACCTAATTACGGGTACATGCAGGTGAGAAATATGAGGCAAGAAAAGCTGCACAAAGAGGCGCGAATAAGTCCCATTAACGTAATCATTGAAGAACGGACTTGGAATGTGCAAGATATGGTTAATCAAGAAATGGGAGAATAAATCACCGAGATGACTAAGCAAAACAGGATAGCCAGAAGCTATATACAAGAATCCCAAGTTCCGCAATCCTTTTGGCTAACTGAGATGAAGTGCCGTTTTATGCATGATGGAAGGTGTTAAAAACACAGGGAAAGAAAAAACTATTGCCAAATAGTGTAAATATGAACAAACTGGAAAAAATACCCGATCATGACAAAAACTTACCGACTACGATTTAAAAAAAAACACCGATTTTGACCTAAGAACACAGAAGAAAGAAAACTACGAAAACACAAAAAACGACAAAAAATTACTAAGTATTACAATATTAATAAAGCTATAATATAATAAAACAACATTACCTTCTCTTTGCACCACTTTTATTCCGTTCTACTATACCACACATGCTTTCTCCCCCTCCACACACGCACACACACTTACACTAATTTATAAATTGTATCTTTCAAAGAGGAGGGACTAAGTCATTTTACTTTCTTGCGCATTACACTCTGGTAAAGCTACTCACTGGTAAAGGAGGCAAGCACTAGCAATCGAGGGGCGAAAAACTTGATTTTTCACTGGAATCCACTTTCTTCAAAAACCTGAACCTAGGAAAACATGTTGCTTAGCCTGATTGACGAGACCTCCTGTTATTAAGTACGGGGTTATCCCCCAAAGATGGATCATCCACACTTCGCCCTTTTTAACTTCTACATTGTTCATATCTTCACAACCTAACACAACCTTCACTGCGTCTATATCTCCTTAGCAGTAGGAGTAGTGAACTAGGGAATGAAACCCTATTAGGGGGCACGAAGAATGGGGTTCCTTAAGGACACGAGCAGGAGATCTTGGAGAGGCGTCTAATAGAGTAGGTATATTAAACTCGGAAGGTGCTGAGTATGTTAATAGGAAGGCAAAAGGCGCCCTTCTCTCTCAATCGCCATGGAAACCGAATTCATCAAGTGACTCATCATGAAATTTACACCAAATGGAACGAAAAGGATACCTCAGGAATAGAAGTTGTCCAGAGGATATTCACCGATCTCCAAATCCCCCTCCTCAAGTGCCTAGAAGTACCACAGGATTTATAGTAATATGCCCCGAGAACAAAGACTGTAGCAGTTACTATCTTCGGTAGGGAGCGTCACCCTCAAGAAACTCGACCTCAAAGCGAAGACCACCTCGGATCACCTCTAATAGGAGTGTAGTCTGTAGAAAAATTGAACTGTGGGTGGTACACATACACAACAAGAAATAAAGAACTCGAATAAAGACCACCATGGCTGAAGATACACGAAGTAATGGAATTCAGAGAACACACACGTGTATTCAAAATCGTGTGTAAATAATTAAAAGACCTCCGAAATCATAGAAAATGGACTCATTGGCTTCTGCATGAGGATCCGCCAGGCCAATATACAAACAGGCACCTTCATAAATATATAGATTTGCTTCCCCCACGGAATTGACCCCCCCCCAAGACCTCGTTATGTCTTCATAATGTGGCTTGGAAGGTCACACTTATCAAAACTGTAATAAAGCAACTAAGAAATGCATTAAATATGGAGAACACCACCGGACCACGGTTATGTCCTGCCTCAAAAGGAAGGACATCGTAAAGAAGAAGAAATAAGAAAAATCAAGAAAATTCAAATGGGCAACAAAAAATGTTATATGCCGCAGCAGCGAAAGCAACTGCACAACCAAAAATGGACAAAAAACGTTAACATTGCCTGAAAACTAAATATAAAAATTCTTACGTTTAATCTTCATGCACAGATCATGAACATAGCGAATCCGTGGAGCTATGGTACGTCCCTCAAAGGGATGCTCAAGAATAACTCGAGCCAATGAAGTTCCCCCAAAAAGTTGCCTCTTTGGCGATCTTCAATATAAATATAACGGAGAAGACCTCGAAGGATTTGATGGAACAAACGAAAGAAAATGAAAAAAAAGACGACGAAACAAATACAGAAGAATCTGTCTCTCAAACTAGCACAAAACTAGAAAATCCAAATCGAAAAGGAACCCTTCCCTCAGAGAACAAACACCGATCCCATTTACTCCAATCACCTGAAAAGGAAAAGTAGAATAGAGACGAGAACAGAACGAGAGAAAGAAATAACAACCGCCCGAGACTACCAGGAACAGGAAGCTAACGAAACCTTCATCATGGATAGATGGAAATTAGAAATTTTACATATAAATACAAATGGATGGAACAATAAAGAATATATTTACCGGAACATTTTGGAGAAAATTTGACCCTGATATAATACTTATATCAGGACACGGAATATACTTAGAGGTAAAAATAATGAAGATATGGAACTACAACATCATATCAAGTAACCCTTCAGGAGGGAGATTCGACAGATCAGCCATTGCAGTTAAAAAAGAACTTGACTACAGGACGAAAGATGGACTATATGTAAAATCATACGCTGCAATAGAACTCGAACTCGAACTCAACAGTCTTATAACTGTAAAGGGATATCAAGCACCAAGCAAAGACGCCTTCCCGATTGCTAACTTCACAAGATTATTCAACGATAGAGAACCTGTCATTTGTACGGGGGACATAAACTCACATTGCACGGAAAACGGATACACGAACACAAACAGTGCAGGCAGGCACCTGAAGCCGATGCTAAATCGGGGAATGCTTCAATGGCTAGTGACGGAATTCCTAACACACATCAACAACAACGTAGCATCAAAACCAGATATCCGCCTCTCGAATTTCAACTTTCCCTTTAATTAACCCTTGAAACGATAGACATCCCATTTAGCGACCACAAAGCATCCCTGATAACAGCTAACCAGCTCCCCATACAAAAGCCATCCAAAGCATGGAAGGCCTACCTACCATCAAGCAGACTGGGCGAAATATAAAGAAATCTTTAGACAATATGAACCGAAGACATTCAACGAAGCGATATTAGATAAAATTGACGAAGAGCTCTAGACAATTATAGAAGCATTGATAAGCGCAGATAATGAGGCAATCACTAAAAGAACTCATAGAATAATCCAGAACTTCAGATAGTCACCTGAAATATTTGATAAAAACGCGGAAATAAGAATGATCTCAGAACAGATATGTAACTATAAAGCGATATAAGAAGGAAAAAGAGAGAGCTAACGATAATGATTATTGAAAAGCAAGACGAACAATGGAACGAACAAATCAACAGAATTCTGGAAATGGGTGAACAGGATGAAAGCCAAGAAAACAGGGGGAAAATAAGAATCAAGGATGAAAGATGAAACAAGCTGGAAAACGAAGCCAACGTTGACAGAGACAGAGTATTAAGAGAACACTGAAGGAACGTTTTAAAGATCAGTGAAGAGGAAAACGAAAACTTCGACATCGATTTTCAAAATGGAATTTATAGAAGAGCTTGATCAAATAATCGAAAAAACACACCTGCACCACTTTGTCGGCATAGATAGAAATACCAACGAAGAAATTGATGCCACCATCACGACCAAAGAGCTTACTAGAACTATAAGCAGCTTTAAACAGAAAGCTCCATATACATCAAGAGTCACGAGGACAAAATTACGTCGAAGAGCCTAACAACATCTTGGAAGGTATAAATAACGTTTGCAATGCATGCCTGAAAACAGGCTACTTTCCCGGCGCCCTGAAAATGGCGAAAATGATTTTCATACCAAAAACTACCAAAAACTACCGACTTATTTCGCTACTGAATTTCATCGGGAAGGTATCTGAAAAGATCTTTAAACGCAGACTCGATCAACACCTCGAAGAAATCAATCTATATAATGAGTGCCAATTCGGATCCCTGAAAAATAGGAACTCGGATATGGAACCTTGCCTAATAATGGACAAATCTGCAAAGGTAAAGAATGAGAAGATGAGTGGAGGCATTGTCGGGGAGGACGTCTCTAAAGCTTACGAACAGAAATGAAAAATTAGCACAAATCTAAAAATATTCAAGATTATACCAGTCTACAAGAGAAAAGCAAATATGTACTTAGACGATGAAAGATATATCTATAATAAGGAATATAAAGTGCTGAGGTTAACAATAATAAAATCAGCTTACACGAAACACGTAACCGACAGAATCGGAAAAGAAAAAATTGTACTTAAACTACTATAGAAGCTAAGATCGCCAGTCATCACAAGAAGAAGAAAATCTATCGGTTAATAATCTAACCCACACTAATCTATCCGACGATTATGTGCACACATTCAAAGGCAACCTTCTAAAGTTGAAGAGAATCCAAAACAAACCAATGTATGTCATAACAAGCACGGAGAAGATGGAAAGAGGAAAGGTGAAAGACCTGTATAGAGAAGCAGGAATTGAACCCCTAAACAAGATAATTAAGAAAAGAGAAAAATCACTCATTGAAAAGACGAAAAACTAGCCAATCATTTAAGGGCAAAGGGCGAGATGGGGACCCTATAGACTGTTACCAAGTAGCATGGCGGCAATAGGCAGAGGAGATGAAGAAAAGATATTTACATATAAACCAAATAAGACAAAGTACGGATACGACAAATATTAAATCCCGATTATGGCAAAAATCCACGATTAAGATAGACTACGATAACCTAGTAGATGGAAACCAAATTAAGATTTACCGATTATTACCAAAATGAAGAAAATGACCAAAAATATAGGAACAAACTAATAAGATTTAGTGAAGCAACAACGCAACCAAAACAATCATATTAGAAACTGTTACGAATTAGGTTACAATGAATACATACAAAGTAAAACAATAATAAAACGGACTTATCAGTAACAAACATACAAACTAACAACGACTTGAAAGCCTAACAATAAACTAACTCAATCAAAACAATACTATAGCAGAAATAACATTAACCTGAAACTCGGGTATTTATTCTCCTACTAAAATTCCAAATTATAACTATCTTATACCGACAGAAATTAGATTAATCTCCAATCAAACTTGCAACAATCCTCCGCAACTCTCCCACTTTCTTCCTTTTCTCTCTAACACGTTACTACTGTCGCTTCCAACGTGTATTAACACCGCGTTTAAATTTAGAGCCAAGATCACCTAGGTCAACTATCTAATGAACTCATAGTTTCTCACTATATTATTTTTCCTTCCTCATCTTCCTCTCTCTGTCTTCCTCCTACCACTCTAACCTACCCTCCCCCACTCTCTGCCTCTGGCAGGGTGTGGGAAGCGATAGGGAAGCAGGGAAGAGTTCGTGTTCCTTCCTCCGCTTCTCTCTTCCTTCCTTGCTCTCAGAATTTGTTTCAAAAGTTCAATCCAGGATTCCAGAGCAAGTTCCAGTAGTCCTAAAGATGAAAAGCCAATACACTATAAATCAGTGGCGATTCTTCCATGAATGTAATGCATGCATTGCATGCCTTGTTCTCACAGAATCACGTGTTGTGACTTGTAAGCCTTTGACACTGCAAAGAAATCAAAATCCAACATTATTTCATAAGATTCAAAGGATAATTTTCCCGTAGCCTGGCTTCAAGTCAGCAGAATCTCGGATTTTAAAGTTTATATCTGGGTACAGAAAAATGGTATTGATTGCCATAGACCAGGGGTCTTCAAATAACGGCCCGCGGGCCACATCTGGCCCTCGGGTCAGTTCATCCTGCCCGCCACTGCACTGTCCCACAAATGAGCTAAAATATAATTATGTGCATATAACTTGGGCATTGCAACTTGCATCTTTGCATAAAATTACCTGCTGATGAGTTTTCAAAGTCGAAGAAATTTGCCTATAGTATGCATCAATGTTTAGAACAGCTTATGCCTGTGAGCAAACTTTTTCAAAAATGAAGTAAGTGAAGTCAGCACATCGAACGAGGCTGACTGATAAACATTTGAAAGTAATTAATTCTCTTGATTAGATGCAGCAATTACAAAGCAAATATTGATAATATCTTAAAAGCTATATGCCAGTTTCACAAATCTCACTAACCTTTTTTGCTACTTAGTTTGTGAGACTCGAATATGTGCTCACCGGGTGTGATAATACTATATTATTGCTAACGACGCCTTCTATGATAACTTTTCGGTAAATAAATGTTTGCTGTCTTTATTTTTTGTATATTGGTAAATAAATATGTTGGTTGTCTTAATTTTTTTGTGTATTCACTATATTGTATTGAACAAAATGGTTATGTGGCCCACGCTCATCATTCTCTCAGTTATCTGGCCCACGGTGAAAAAAGTTTGGTGACCCCTGCCATAGACAATAAGACTGTTTGTTGCGTACACCAGTAATCCAGCCGAGATCATATAGCTTTCAAAGTTTGTGTCTGGGTACAGAAAAATGTCTTTTATTGCTGAGAACAATAAGATTGTTTGTTGCGTACACTTCTTCACTGACTCTAACGTATAACTTCTTCAAGTTTTTGTAGCTAAAATACACGAGTTAAAATGTGGCAAAACATGCTATGAAAATAAAAATATATATTTACCTCTTAGCTACAACAATTTTATAAATGTGTATCATTTTGTTGCTATCATTTAAACTATCGATGTAATACAGAATGCATAGATTTTGAAAATGCATGTAGCCGCAGGTAATATCTGGTAAACCACACAGACGGTAGGCTGAGTGACTGAGGCATCTGACATTTTGGGGGAGAGTGAGGGCACTGAAGGCCAGTTATACAAGCCTACTAATTGTTAACCGAGTTTATTGTTTACTTATCTTTTGTGCCCATAATGACAGACGATATATTCAATAAATTAAAAGTGAAAAAGTTTAGCTCTCAGTCGATTGATGAGAAAAGAGTATAGTAAATAATGGGACACCGATGCCAAATTTGCATTTGAGTAAATAAAATAAAGGATTTACTCGAAAATTTAACATTAAGATGTAAATGAAGTTCCGTGGTTATGTGGCAATAATTCCAATAAAAAACTGCAGTTGGTCGTGTTTTTTATTTTCAAATCAAAAATCTGTGTGGAATTTTGTTGATCGGGGATATGACGATTTAAATAATTTACACACTGCTATTTTAGAGGTGCCTAAATGTATGAGAGAAAATTCCTTCCAACTCGATGATATAAATGGCCGATAAACTTACCAACAATGAAACGGACTAAGGCCAGTCGTATGGCTAGATTATTGGCATTCAAATCAAGAGGTACCGCGCTCGAAACTCAACAGTCTGAAAACTTTTATGAAGATCTCCCAAGAAAAAAAACGGAAAGAAAACGCTTGAAGGACTAACTCAACAAGAATCAAGAAGAAATCAGACCCCCAAGATAAATGGAAGAAAAATGAGACGCATCAACTTGTAGCAAGAAAATCAAACGGAAAGCAAGAATAAATAAATAAATGGGGATAAGAAGGATATGCCCACCCCCATACTATTTCTCGTCATGAAAAGTATCGTTCTCATATGAACGCATTTGTTGATTTGAAAACATTTGGAAACTCAAAAAGAATTGATTTATCGCTTGACAAACAAATATCAGAGGCCATTTCTAGACACAACGAAGAAGTCAATAAGAACAGAGAAATAGTGAAACGTTTAATTAGGATTAAATGCTTTTTAGGTATAATGAGGAAGTAAACGTTGATAATAGAGGTAACTATATTACTGAGTTAGCGATTTGTATGGGCGAATAAGATGTAAAGCTTGAGAATCATTTAAAAACTGCAACTGTTTTCAAAGGTACATCATTGGATATTCAAAATGAGTTAATTCAATTTATTTGTTCAGTTTTGTTAAAAAAAAATAAAGATGAACTTAATGAGTCGATATATGTGGCAATTTTATTAAATGAAACATCTGATGTGAGCTGTTTTTCACAACTTTCTACTGTTGTACGCTATGCAGATAAACATGCTGATATTTATGAACGGTTTCTCAGATTCAATGATATCAGTATTGAGACTTATCTATTAGGCAACTACAAAAACTGGGCTTTTGATAAAAGTTGTTGCACAATCTTATAACGGTGCTGCTGTTATGTCCAGCGGACTTAATGGAGTTCAAGCTAAGATAAAAGAAGTCGTACTAGGGGCAGCTTTTTTTTTCACTGCTACGCTCATAAACTTAATCTTGTTTTAACTCAAGCTGTTGCCTAAATTTCTAAATGCAATATTTTTTTCTCAATATTAGGAAATTTATCATCAGTTGTTAGTAGTTCAACTAAGCGAATAGCAATTGTCGTGGTACACCACTCTATACCATAGACTACTCCTATATTATGTGGGGGGGAATTTAATCACCTTCTGCAACGCGAACCGTTGAAGGACTGTGCGCAGGGATTAATAACCGACTAGAAGTTCACACTTGAGGCGTTGGGTTTCAAATCCTTAACAAATCAGGCAGAGTGCATAAATGGTTGGCGAGATTTACTTGAATAGGCCGAGAGTATCGTTCAAGGTTAGTTAAAGATGAAACATGAATAGAATTTTATTTACAAAGATCAAAATAAGAATAATAATAGGCAAAAGGGAATTATTTAAATTAAAATATTCTCTTGATAATTATTATGAGGAGGGATTCTCAAATAGAATTAATTAATTAATTTTAATAGGCTCAGATCAAAAGTGGGAACTTGACAATACTAATAATGGAGGGGGTTTCAGTCTTACGGGTCGGTGACTTCCAGGAAGGTTCCTCTTGCGATGAGGCGAATGGGGAACAATCCGATGAGGCAAGTGGGGCACGATCTGATGAGGCAAGTGAGGCATGATCCAAACGAGGCAGATGGGGCACGATCCAAACCAACCTTCCGATGAAGGTAGCCAAACTTTAAAGATGAAGTTCGACGAGAAATGTGGGATTACTCGTAATTCCACGGAAAGAGGAAACTTCTTTTCCCCATTAATATATGGAGATTTTCTCCGGTTCGATTAAACGAAGGGAGACTGTTGCGCAAATTCAAAGGCTTGCCGTTCACAGAAGCTACCAATGACTAGGGTAGACTCACGGCGGAGAAAGTCTTGCTTGTCGGATAACACTTACGGAACTCCGAGACAATGGTGACGGCCTTGACGTGCGGGCTGGACTTCTCGAACTAAAGAACAACCCGAGTATTTGCATGCCTGATTCTGAGGGAGACGGCGGAATTTGGAGAAAGGAGTCACAAGCTCCAGACATCTTAATCCGGAGGCGGAGTCGATTCATCATTTAGCAGCAAGGGTCGAGCCAGAGCTGCTCTTTCTCGCCTCGTCACCGGGGGAGGGGGGAGTTCGCAGGATTGGGAAATATTTCCCCAATGCGTTCAGGAGTCTAAAATTCGTGAATGTTCGAACAGGAAGTAACGTTCTTCATGGCAGGATACCATCGCACGTGGTTTCCGGTAAAGTGTGGGGGGGGGTCAGAGGTTGTTCTTTTACAGCAATGCTTGACAAGGTTATTGGAAAGCGTTTCTCTAAACTAGAACCTACAAGATGGAACTATTCTTCTAGGTTAATTGCAGCGGTTAATGGAAAGAAAGATGGTTTAATGGATCTTTTTAAATATATTCTTGAAAATCCAAGAGTTGGACGAAAAAAAAAAGCACGCTTGGCTTGCTGGCGGGCATCGATATATTTGATTTCAATTTTTTATTAGAAATATTTTCTACGATTTTTCCTTTCTCTGAATATCTATTTGATGTGTTGCAAATAAAATCCAAGGATATTGTATATATATATATCAATGACTATTGAAAACACTGAAGAAAATTACACAAATGAGAAACGAAAAATTGGCAGATTCATGGAGCTTGATAATAGGAATGTGTGGTGAACCATCAAGAAAAGGAAAACAGAATCTTTCTCCAAAAGATAAGTACAGTCAATCATATGATGACATATTAGATAAAATACTCATTCGAATGAAGAGCATTTCAGTTCACTAGAACATTTCGAATTTATTGAGCTTTTAGATTGCAAAAAGTTTTAGTTTTATGAAATCTTCCCAGTAAAAACTTTTGTATCTTTTTTTGGAATTTTTCGACTGCGTTCCGAATTGTGTGTCTTAACGGTCGTATGCTAAGAAAAATGTCAAATGCACTTTTATGAGATTTAGTGTAGCTTCACAATTATTTATAAATTTATTATATACAAAAGGCTAAAATGTAAAGTAAATGAAAAAAGTTTTTTGCTCAAATGTGCATTTCACATTTGTTTTAGCACACAAATCTCTTGCGAAAAAGAAAGTTACCAAGCACCTTAAATATCTACTTTAAAATGAAATGGACAAATTTCTAAAGGAAATATACAAGTTAACAAATTTGATTCTAACTATGCTAATAACCAAAGCACCTGTTGAGCGATCGTGTTCTGCTCTTGAAAGAACTAAAAGTTACTTACGAAGTTCCCAAAGTGAAGACAGGCTTTCTATTCTTGTTCTTATTTCAAATGGAAAAAAAATTCTCAAAAAACGTATGGAAAATCGAGAGAACTTTTAGAAATCTTTAATTGATGAATTTTGCAAGAAAACATGACAAGCAGAATTTCTATACCTTAGGTAAGTTTGAATTGTGTAACGCTTTTTCAATATTTTAAAAACTTTTAGGAACTATTAATAAATTTCTTGGATTTTTTTTTACCTTTTTTTATTACTAAACATGGCATTGAATAACTTTTTTTCAAAAACGTGGAAAAATGTTTAGGAAAGCTATTCTAACTTATTCTAACAATTATGCAAAGTTTTTGTAGGAACATCATATTTTCTCTGTATTTCATCAAATTGCATGGCTATGAAAAAATGCCAAGAGTCGCCACTTATATAAACCTTGCTTTTTTTTTTTAGTGTATCAAACTTTCAAGAGTTATATATATATCATAATATTGACTGTGCTGTATGCCACAGCAAAATCATTTATATACATGATGTTTCTAAAAATGATATCATTTGAGATGTAAGTATCCCAGAAACTACCGAGCTTAAACAAATGAAATTCAATAGGATTAAAATTTGAATGAGAAATTCAAACGAATGCAGATTCCATGCACAATTTCGTAGATTTTTAAGTTTTTCGCGAACTCGCTCGACCGTCTCTTCCGATGCTGGTGGTCGCCAGGACTTCATTTTTAAACATTTTCTGACATGTCCAAATTTGCATTGCTATTAGCATAGGTGGGCGTTATCGGTTTATCCGATATATTTTTTTCCGCGTTATCGATTCATCGGTATCGCCGATACCTTTGGTTCCAAACTAGCGATAATCGATAATTTCAGTTTTGGGTTCCAGTTTAGCACAAGGGCGAGCCGCGCATGCCTTGGAGGCAGAAATAGGTAGGTCCGAGCTGGGAGGAGGATCTTCAAAACCTATGAGCAGATGAAGGAGAGCCTCACCAGGTAAGAAACAGTATTCAAATATTCTTACTATTATATTATAAAATAGCGCTAAATATAGTCAATAATCAATATTGTATTATAATTTTGGATTTATCGATTTATCGGTTATCACCTTATCAGGCGATAATTTTATCGCCAGTTATTAATGATCGGTTATCGCCGATAAGGTTATCGTTATCGATTTATCGGTAATCGTGATACATTATTTCGTTATCGCGCATACCTATGGCTATTAGAGAATCTTTAGAAAATTTTCTCTCAAATGCATTCTGCAGTCTTGTCCGACCTTCTTCGAACATACTTTAATACACAAATCGCACTTTCTTTTGCAGTGAATGACATTTCTATACCTGAAGAAATAAATGCAAAAAAAAAACCCATTAGAAATAAAACTGTCACGTATTTCGACACATGTTAAAATTTGAGGTCAATTGAAAGAGACTTGGCAAAGTTATTAGATTGCAAAATGATATCAGATTTTTAGAAACATCCTGTAATATGGATTTTTAATATGAAGTAGAAGAGTAGTTGCTACCTTGTAAATAAGTTAAGCTTTTTCTCTCCTTGTAAATAGCTTAAGCTTGTCTCTCCCTTCTAATTCAAATTAGTTCTTGAGTCTTAGATTCAAAGTATTTCTTGCTGCCGTAAAACTCAAGCGAATTCTTATTCACCTTACACCAAACGAGTTTTGCTCACTTATGTATATTTCGAATTATTTCTAACTTCCTTTAATTCAAACGAGCTCTTGCTACTTTGCAATTCAAATGAGTTCTTGCTCACGTGTAAAGGAGTTCATGCTCCCTTGTAATTAAAATGAGTTCTTGCTCTCTTGTAATTCAAGTGAGTTCATGTTCCTATGTATGGAATTTGAAAGATTTCTTGCTCCCTTTTAATTCAAGTCACTTCTTCCTCCCTCGTAATTCAAACGACTTTTTTTGCTCCCTTTTATTTCTAGTGATTTCGTTTTCTTTTTGTAGTTTAAATTGTTTCTTGTTCCCTTGTAATAGAAACGAATTATTGCGCCCTTGTAATAGTAACCAAGTCTTGTTTCCTAATATTAAAAACAAGTTCTTGTAATAGAACCGAGTTTTTGTTCTCTTGTAATACAAACGAGTTCTTGCTCTTTTGTAATTCTATGAGTTTGTGTTTCCTTTTAATCCGAATGAGTTATCTTGTAATATGAAAGGCTTATTGTTCCTATATAATTCGAGTAAGTTTGTGTTCCCTGTAATTTGAACGAGTTATTGTTTCTTTCTAATACAAACGAGTTCTTGCTCCCATACCATCCGATGAGTCTTTGTTCCCTAGTAATTCAGACGAGTTCTTACTCGATGTTATTCCAAGAGCGTTTTTGTTCACTTTATCCCTTTAATTCAAACGTGCTCGTGCTGTTGAGATTCCAACGACCTCTGCGAGTAGCTTTCTTTACCTTCAAACTACCTTTTCATCCCTTTAGTTCCAACAAGTTCTTTGTCACGTGTAAATCAAAGGAGTTCCATTTAAGTTAGTTCTTAATCATTTGTAATACAAACAGGGTTTTTTTTCGGATAATTTTAAAGGGTTCTTGTTTCTGACAATTCAATCGATTTGGGCTCGCTTGTAATTGGAACCAGTGTTTGCTCCCCCATTTACTTGAAACGGGTATTTACTCCCATGTGATTGACTCGAGTTCTACATATAACCATTTTAACTCAGAATAATTTTTGTGCCCTTAAAATTCAGGGTACTTAATTCTCCCTTTAATTCCAACGAAGTGTTCTTGATGACTTGTATTTCAAACTAATTGTTTCCCCCTTCTCAACCAGGCGAGTTCTTGCTCCCTTTTTATTCCAACCAATTCAGTTTTCATTTGTATTCTGGCGAGTTTTTACTCACTTTTTATACAGACCCTTTCTTGCTCCCTATTTATATGAGTAATTTCTCTCTTTCTATTTTTTGCTGTTCTTACTCCTTCTTTATCTAGACGAATAATTATATTCATACCTGTTCGTACTCCATTTTTATTCAAGAGTTATTCTTCATCTCTTTTTTTCCAGTATCGAGTTATTTCTCCCTTTTTATCTATGCAGATAATTTCTGGTTCCTTTTTTTTCAGACGTGTTTTTGCTTCCTCTTTGATAAGACTTGTTCTTACTCCCTCTTTATTCAGATTTATTCTTTTTCTTTTAATTCAAGCTTGTTTTTATCATTGTTTATGCAAGATTGTTATTTATTCTATTTATTCACACTTGTTGTTTTTCCTTGTTAACATTAGTTCTTACTCCATTTTTAGTTAGCCAGGTTCTTGCTAATGTTTTTAATAATAGTTATCGCTCCTTTTTTATCCAGACGAGTTCTTACTCATTTTTATTCAGATCCTTTCTTGCTCCTTCTTGATTCTGATTAGTTTTTGTTCCCTCTTTATCCAGATGAGTTCTTGCTCCCTTATTATTCAAACTTTCCCTGCTTCTTAATTATTTGGAGTTTCCTTGTTCTCTCTTTTCTTGTTTCCTTTTTATACAGTCTAATTATTGTTGCTCTCTTATCCAGACGAGTTCTTTCTCCCTTAATATTCAGACTAGTTATATCTCCCTTTTCATTTACACATTTTCCTGTTCCATTATTATTCTAAATCTGTTCTTGCTTCCTTTTTATCCAGAATATTTCTTGTTTCCTTTTTATCCAGAATATTTCTTGTTTCCTTTTTATTCAGATGAATTTTCTTCTTTTTATTAAGACTTGTTCTTGTTCCTTTTCTATTCAGACTATTTCTTGCTTCGATTTCAATTTATTAAGACTTGTTCTTGCTCCCTTTTTATTCAGACTTGTTATATATCTCTTGTTTTCAGACGATTTTGTCTCCTTCTTATTCAGACTTTTGGTGCTCATTTTTTTCAGAGGAGTTCTTGTTCCCTTTTTATTCAGGGGAGTTTTCCACCTTGTTATTTCTTGTTCCTTTGTATTCAGATGAGTTCTTGCTCCATTTATTGTGACTTTTTCTGGTTCCCCTGGTTCCCTTTTTCATACTTGTGTTGTTGTTTATGATATTTGGACTATTCTTTCTCCCTTTTAATTAAAACCTTTCTTGCCCGATTTATAACCAGACTTGTCCTCACTCCCTTTTATTCTGAATTGTTCTTGTTCCTCTTTTCCCATGCAAGTTCTTGTTCCATTTTTACCCAATCGAGTTCTAACTCCCTTTGTACTTGGGCGGGTTCTTGTTCCCTTTTCATTCAGGCGTGTTATAGCTGCCTTTTTTATATTCAGACGAGTTCTCGCTCCCTATTATTCAGACTTGCTCTTACTTCTTTTTATTCAAATGAGTTAGTGCTTACTTTTATTCAGACCTGTTCTTGTTCGCTTTTTATTTAGCCCTCTTTTTGCTTCCTATTTACCCAGAGTTTCGTTCCCCTTTTATTCAGACCTGTTCTTGTTCGCTTTTTATTTAGCCCTCTTTTTGCTTCCTATTTACCCAGAGTTTCGTTCCCCTTTTATTCAGACCTGTTCTTGTTCGCTTTTTATTTAGCCCTCTTTTTGCTTCCTATTTACCCAGAGTTTCGTTCCCCTTTTATTCAGACCTGTTCTTGTTCGCTTTTTATTTAGCCCTCTTTTTGCTTCCTATTTACCCAGAGTTTCGTTCCCCTTTTATTCAGACCTGTTCTTGTTCGCTTTTTATTTAGCCCTCTTTTTGCTTCCTATTTACCCAGAGTTTCGTTCCCCTTTTATTCAGACTTGTTCTTGCTTTCTTTTATTCAAACAAGTTCTGACTCCTTTTATTCAAACTTGTTCTTGCTCCCTTTCTATCCAGACGAGTTCTGGCTCCTTATTTATCGAGATGAGTATTTACTCCTTTTTTACCCAGACAAGTTTTGGCTGCATTTTATTCAGATTTGTTTGTGCTGTCTTTTTTTATGACGAGTTCTTGCTTTCTTTTATCCAGCCTTGTTCTCGCCCCCAATTTATTCAGACTTACTTGTTTCCTTTCTTTCGACGCCTCGATTTGTCTAAGCGGTTTACTTCGCATCAATTCCAAGGGTCAAAAGTTCTTCCCATTTAGGTTCGATCCGGAATATCAAACCGATCGAAGCAAAATTCTAACCAAATAAC
This sequence comes from Ceratothoa steindachneri, assembly GCA_963969495.1. NCBI lineage: Eukaryota > Metazoa > Arthropoda > Malacostraca > Isopoda > Cymothoidae > Ceratothoa > Ceratothoa steindachneri. The sequence goes on from OZ018318.1 coordinate 222,653,574, forward strand.
AGCCACTTTAAGTTCGTATACCGAAGATTCAACGAACAAGTACGTACCCATGGATGAGGTAAGAAAAGAAGGTGTGGCAGGAAAAATGAAACCGTAGAATTTAAAAAAAAAAATCACAAACGAGCATGAAATTAAACAATTCACGACTGAATACATCCTAATCTAAATATAATAGAAAGGAAAAAGTTTAATCATATGCAATGTCCATTTTATTGATTAAAATAAAAAAATTGAAATTAATCATCAATCCTCCCACAAAGATTTAGGTCAAGTTAGGATAGGTATCCTAACCTAACCGTAAAGTCTCACTTGCCGACTTGTTCTTATTCAAATTTTTCCACTCCATCAATGCCTAAAATGTATCAAATGTCTCAAATGAATTCTTGATTTGGCAAAATAGGATCCATTTCTTGTCGAATTTGTATTGTTAAAGTGTTTGCAATTTTGGCTTTGACATTTCTAAGCAAAACCATTTTTGCGTATTTTTGGACCAGTTCGTTTTTTCAACACTGAGAATATGTCCTCCACAACCAGAGAAAGAACGACGGTTTAAAACGCGCTGTCACCCGATTATAACATTTCAAATGGCGAACCCTAAATTACCCTTTCAAGAAAAGGAAACCCAAAGCTATTAATAAAAGAGGGTGCAAACAAAGCACACAAATATTGAAAAGACCAGAGAAAACTATTTTCACTCTAGTATTTATAAACTCAGAGAAGTAGTACTTCATCTTTATTTGTGGGACAAGAAAAGATTATAGGAATATATAAAAAAATAACCAAAAATCTCAGATGGAAGGGGAATATTGAATGACAAATATGCGCCAACTGGCAAAAAACTCCTAAAAAGTTTATTCTAGTAGTCAGAAAAAATGTGAGGACGAATATGTAGGCTTCTATATAAAAGAATATGTACATCTTATAATAGAAATTCAAAATCCATTCCTCCACCGAAGAAAGATTATGGTCGGTCAAGAAGCCCTAAAAACTGTTAAATATTCTTTTTCAAGGTAAAGATGACTTGATTGCACCTTAGAATATGTAAAATAAAAGGGAAAGGATGAAATATGGATACCTGTGTTGTTATTTTGCAGAACCTGTTATCGCTAGTGATTTCGTTAAAGTGGCTTTACAGCGTATATCCGAAATTCATTGACGTAAAATGCCAGTGACGTCATTACCTACACAAATACAAAGCTTAAAAATTATCAATATTTTAGCGTACGGTGACAACCGAACAAACTTCTTCACTCGAATGAAACTATATTTCTTATCATTTATTTAATAGAAATATTTTGATTACAAATATTTTCTATATTATTTAGAATTTGGGGAAAATAATGAATATGAGGAAGCAAAGGATTTATTACTGGATATAGCGACATTTAGCAACTACTTTGGGTGGGGAGGCATAAACTGTGGAGAATGGTGGAAAGCCAACCCAGGCGTCTAGTCTGATATGAAATTTGGCTGAGTGTTGTTGACTAATTTTTCCTCCGTTGTATCTCGACGTAAACTAGTTTGTTTTTTGATCCCAAAATGACAAAAGAAAGATTATTATTAACTTTTCTTTTAATATGGCAGTGTACCGAAGGAAAAACGCTCTTAGAAAATATCAGATCAAACCCCAATTTTTCCGAGGTAAGGTTTCCATAAAATGCATTCCATTTTTTTTTTTAACTCTTCCTCTTTTATTTGTTTTTTTGTTCACACATCACAAGGCTTTTAATCCATAATTCAATCTTCTCGGAGTCTCCTTTCCAATTTAAACATATTTTACAATTTCCAGGCACTAAATGGATTAGTTGGGTTTGCTTTTATATATATATATACACCTGCACCTTTAAGTCTGGTTGTTTGCGGCAAGGTAAAAGAATTATAAAAATTTGGCGTATATAATACGAGTTTTCTCTCCACTAAATTTAAAAATATGGTACCAGAACTATAAAACAACTATTTTTAATGAGTACTGAATCCTCGGATAGTTCTCGTTCAAAATCATACCCGTCATTTTTTTAACTAAATGGAACTTTTGGCCTATTCTTCTTTATCATATTTCGATGCTTCTCTTTCAAAAGATATTACTTATATTTGTATCCGCAAATCCGTTATCTTGCCAGACATTCCCTCTTCGCTCCGTGTCATCGATCAATAGAGAAGTACTAGATGACCTGACCAAGAGAGAATGAGTCTTATTGTCCAAATTAGTCAATATTAATACTAGGAAATGTCCCTGGTCACAATCATCAATCGAGCAGAAAGTTTTGAGACAAAGAAATTTGAAACGTTCCCAGTTTATCCTCATTTAATCCTTTCTTTATTGGTAAATTCCTAGGATGCACAAACTACAAAAGAAAAAAACAATGCAATATATATATATATATATATATATATATATATATATATATATATATATATATATATATATGCAATGTGAATCATAATAAAGTTATTATCAATTTTATGAAAAATATTAAATAAATTTAACTAACCTAACCCAACGTAGCCCCTTTGCTTTTATCCTTTATTCCGTCAATGGCCTCCTGTGGCTCTGATAATCGTGTGCAGATGTTCCATTTCCAAAGCGAACAAAAAACGCACGAACTTCTTCCGGCCCTGGATATGCCGTCTTGTATGGTGGAGTTGTGGGAGAATCCACCCAGCGTCTCTTGGGTCGTGGCGATAAAAGACGACTAAGCTCGGATACAGGTTACTAATCTGGGACACCGCCGCTCACAAACCTCCCCCACGACTTCGTAAATGACCTGGGGTTTCGTGAACCCCCTCCATTTAATCCGAGTGGTGATGCGCACCGATTACGTGTTTTCGTGGGGGAATAGTGAGTGATGTGATATTTCAACATGGCAGTTACATTAAAAATCTCGATGTGTACAAGAATATTATTGAGTAATGGGTACACGAATTGCCCCAAATCATGGGATAGGTACCCAGTATAGGGATCGTGTAGCCCCCCCCCCCTCCTCTATCACGCCAAAATGGAGCAACTCGGCGTGGCGTCGATTCCACAAGTGGACAGAAGACCTCTGGAGAGATGTTGAACCAGTAGTCTCGATAGCGCGAATAGACCTGTCCAGCATGTCGATTGTATTCATATCGGTGGTGTGACCTCACGCAGCATTCGTTGAATCTCTCCATACTGTCCCTTGAACCATTTCTGGACAACTTGGACACGGTTGCAGTATCCTGCTGGAATATCCCATCGTGGTTTCGGTACATGGGGTCAAGGAATGGATGCAAATGGTCACCAAGCAGTGCTATGCAACGGTCACCAATCAATGGCGTGTTTAGGCGTACCAGCGGATCCAATCCATGGCACGTGAACACACCCCACACCAGTATGGGACCACTCTCAACCTAAACGTACCTTGTTTACAACTGGGGTTCATAGCCTCATGGGGTCTGCGCTACATTCAAACCCTACCATCAGCTCGAAACAACTGGAAATACGAATAATCGAACCGCACAACATGTTACCAGACCTCCTGGGTCTAATTAACGGTGTCACGAACCCAGGTGCCGCACTGTGCCAGGTGTCGTGGTGTTACAGGGGTACTCTGTCGGGTTTTTTGCTCCATGCCATTGGGATGTAAAGAACTCTACACTAAAATGATTGTTTAATATGCAGTCAAGTATTCCTGTATTTAATGTGGATGGTATTTGAGCCAGTGTTGCTCTTCTGTTACCATAGACAATTCTAGCCAGGCACTGCTGGTCACGATAATTAAGGACCCGTTGTACGCCATTGCGCTGCCCACGGAAGGCGTTAATTCCTTCTATGAGATCTTCCTGGCACACCCTTGACTCCGTAGAGATGTTGAAAGTCCGCAGAGTTTCAGAAATGGAAGATCTTATCCATCCGTCCGGCATCCTCCATCATCAAGCCTCTTTCTTCGAACTCCCCTAATCGACTTCGCCTTGCAATGAGAAGCCTAGACGATCTTCACACTGACCCACGAAATGACAGATCACAACTGATACAAGGAATTTTCATGACGTCAAGGTACTGGGGCGCTGCCCACCATGACTTTTGGCGCTTCAGTGTATGTGTACTTAGTACTTATTGTATATTTTCAAGTACATTTAGTACTTTAGATTTTGATATATCAGATGCCACAGAACTGTAATTTATTCCATGTACTTCTGAAGCCCGATTATACAGTGACTTCGCACACTTTCTTCCGAGGTTTCTTTCTCAGCCAGCTCTATGCCCTTGATTATGGTTGTCTGTCTGCCATGATTGCGTCTCTTATTATTTTTCCTTTTTGCTAGATGTTTTTGTTTTCTTTTTTTTTAAGGTCAAAGTCATTACGAAGTAATAATCCTATGAAAAATCGCGCCTTTCAGTGTCCTCATCCAGATGATTTCGAAATACACCCCCCCCCCCATCGTCCCCTGCATTTAGAGCGAGCCGGATGGATGAGTTCTTGCTCCCCCCACCCCCACCCCCATTTCACTATTAGTGAATGCGCCTTCTACACCTCCCCTATTATCTCTCGCAATGAGTAAAGATACCCTGTTGGATTACTTATCAATCGGTAACCCCCCCTCCCTCTTCGCCGTTCAGGGACCCATGTTTCTGTCCTCGGTTCTGTAGGATGTGGAGTCCTGCCCTGAGAGTCCGAATGGCTGCGTTTTCCGGGATGACTAATGAAATATCAAACCAAAGGGAGAGAATGGTGATGTGTCAATAATGGTAACGTGTTAATTATTACTATTAGTATTATTTACAATGCAGATTCTGACACTATACTAATATCAATAATTAATGATCATGATAAATCGTTTTGATACCAAAATTATGTCTGCTACTACTACTACTACTAATAATAAGGATAATATTATCAAGGTTGATTCTGGTATCAGGCAGTGCATATGTTCATCATAAAGAAAGGATGATAATAATAATGTAGTTTGCACTTGAGCAAATTACCAAGGGTGGACGAGGCTCATTTAATTAGTGATTTTTTAAAAATTACATTTAAAGCGAAACCAACGAGAACAGCTCCACAAAGAAATTCTGTAAGGAGAGATCTGTAGAGAAAGTGGGGAAGATGGAGGAAGGAAAAATGTGTGGAATATATATATAGCCTCATGCACTGAGGCCAGGAGGGCACGCACTCCCCCCAGATATTAGTTGCAGCATGGTTGCCCAATACTACACTGACGCCCTCTTGTGACGGTCTGTAATGTGTGTTTGTACCTCTCATGCGGATATGTTGCTGCAAATTTACAACGTTCCTTCCCGGCCCCAACATTTAGTGTTGATGAGGTTTGTTAATACACTCCTTTCTTGCTCTTCCTGTTGATTCGCTTTATTCTCCTTGTTATGGCCCCGGGGGAATAGATCTCTTTGTCGCTCGGCTTGTGCCCTTGCTATTTGTCACCCCGAGTAGTTTCCCTCGCAGCGAGCTATTCAGCACATTCTTACTCCTTGACTAAAGCCTTTCGGCAAATGGCTCTAAAGCGGGCGAGTAATATCGATCTGGGCGTTGCCTGCAATGGCCGGAGGGCCAATCCCGTGGGTAAGGTTGCTATGGGAAAGAGGTAATTACCCCTACAAATAGGACGCCCCAGAGTTGCGAACAAATAGGGCTCCCCAAAGTTATCGACAAATAGGGCGCCACAAACTGTGAAGTCGTAAGTATATTTTTTTTATTAAAAGCAAAAACCAACGACAGCATCTGTATAGAAAGTGACGAAGACGAAGGAAGTGAAAATGTGTCACCACAAAGATAAATAACCCCATTCCCTACGGACATAGGGTGCAGGAAGGGCACGCAACTTGTGGGCATTGAGGGCGGGAGGAGGCGCAATCCTTCCGACCACTTGTGTTGATGGCAACTAGCGAACGTCGCCCGTCGCATGGCAGAGGGGCTCTGGTCAAGTTTTAAAAGATCAACGAGAGTGGCTCGGATTACACGAGCGCAAAAGGTAGGAATTAACCGCTCGCAGTAAAGTTATTTTGAATGGTGTTAAATTTCAACATGTGCGTTGTGTTTTTAAATAAAATTCTACTTCTTTTGTAACTGTTCAACATTCTCGGGGTCCTTTTGTCGCTCCATCTCTTCGGTTCATTAAAATTAAACGAATGTAAGAGTGCGCCAAAATAGCCGAGGAGTGAAATACTAATGCGGATGATAAAATGAGGTTAATTGACCCAGAAAGGGACCAGGCGTCCAGACGGACGACTACCTTTGGCGTCATGTTATTGATTATAACAGACCCGGATGATACTTAGGCGCAAGGAAGCATCGTGAGGTTGAGGTGCTAGGAATAGGAGAGGGGGGCGGGTACATACGAACAAATAAGCAGGATAAGTGAAAGGAATCAAAGAAAGTCTCCTATAGCAAACAATGTCACATAAATGCCAAGCCAAAGACAGGATTCCATTTCCTCCAACCCCGAGGCCGTCACCGATTTACCCGTCTTTGCCATGGGGATTGTCATGGTATTATTATTATTATTATTAGTGTTCAAAACTTTTAAAAAAGACAACCAATGAGAACCTCTCTGCAAGAAAATTTGTGTGAAGATGTTTGTAAAGTAAGTTACGGGAAGTAATATGAGGAAAGTACACAACCCGAGTATTTTAAAGGGGAGACTACCTGGAGAATTAAGGGAGTACATGAACTCTGCAGAATCCGCACACGTATGCCCCCACTGTGGGCGTTAAAGTCAGGAGAGTACGGTATCTTACTGGTGTAAGCTGCAATAGGGTTGGTTGGTCAAACTATACTGAACCCCTCATTGTGTGGGGTTGCCATGGAAACCAACGGTGATGTCACCTCTGGTCCCTGAGCTTGTAGGAGACAAGGGATGCTGCACCTGAGGCCTCATGTAACGGGGACATGTGTCCTCGCCAGGATAATAACGTACATAGGAGTAATAGGGTGTTCAAAATTACGAACTGATAAACCCTTTGTAATCACTTAACGAATTTACCCGTATATACTCGGGAATCAAATATCCTATTCTAAATAGTTTACCCGAGTATATACGGAGACGTCAAAAGATTGATGAATTTTATAAATTCTCAGAAATATTATGTTGACTTTCTCTTATGCCAGCATGGTTGCCTTAGAAACGGGGCAATTTCGTTCCAAGTATATATGGATACAGAAAAAATTGCTGCATTTTTAAATTATCCCGAATTATTACGCTTATTAAATATCATCACCGGTAAAAGAGTCTAATGAATAAAATACTCATTTTGTCAATCCTGTCGACAATAGAAGGGTTGGTTAATTAGTCAAGGAGTCTAATCAAAAGGGTTGTGGATTGGTAAACCTCTTCCTGTCCTTAACATGACCTTTTCGAGGTTTAACCACCCAGGTTAATTTATCCCCAACCTCGCTCTTTACCCCCAAGGGGTTTGTGAATTCGAGCATCATTTGTGATAGAGAACAACTCTTCACGAATAGCCCCACTCCCCCACCCACCCCGGCCTTCCATCTAAACTCCCTGAAACTTTTACCTGTGGAAGAGATTTAAAAGGGAATTTGGCCAAAGTTACTCCTTATAGAAGGAGCGTAACTGAAAGTTCCAAAAGGACACGCGTCGCGAAGCTCTACGGGATGGGAAGCGCACACATGCATGGGAGCATCAAGTGGAGATGGGCCATTATGCTGCAGCTAACATTTGGATGACTGTGCTTTGCATGCCCCCAAACCGTATAGGGTACGCATTAATTTTAGGTTAGGTATGGTGTGGGGAGTAGCACTTATCGCTGGTAAAATGCACCAAGTAGTCTCTTCTTTATCCCACCCGACCTATATACCTTCCACGCATCTTTACTTTCCTTACGAACATATCCTCTTAAACTTTCACAACGTTTTAAATGGTAAGAAAGTCTCAGGGCTGATGAAAGCGCTAGTGAATGTTAAGCGGTTGAATGTGGAATAGGTGAGGAAGCTGCTCTATGAGAGTATACTGATGCCAACCTTGGTGTATGGGAGTGAGGCTGTGGTATGGAAGAGGAATGAAAGATCTGTGAGGGGTATGCTGAGGAATGATTGTTTAGATGTTGATGGTGTGAGCCAAGTTGTGACTGAGTGTATTCTAAGGTAAAAAGAAGAATGCATGAACATAGAATATACGAGTGTGAGTGTCCGTGTGTGAGAAGGATTGGAAGGCCTCGCTAAATGTTTGAGAGAGAGAGAGAGAGAAGGGTCAATGTCGGGAAGAAGACTTTAAAAGTGTCTACAGTTTCAAGCCGAGACAGCTGTAGAGTTCGCCATTTGTCTCGACCTCTCTCCGACTGACCATTTTAGGGGAACTTATCTTATAAGGGTTCCTCACTGCTAGACCTCAAAGTCCCCTCAAATTAGAGGACAACAAGCCCGGCCATCTGCAGAACTGGAGCCTTATTGATCCCGTCTTTACTATACGATACGGGATACTCTGACAGAAAGCGTAGGGGAGAGTCTTGTCCATATATGATTTTAGACAAGGTAGATAGTCGATAGCACATACAGGGTGGTGGCAATTCAAAAATAAGAGCTTTAGTTCGTAAAATAGTATCTTTATTCTCGTTTGTTCGTATCTCTGAACCTTTAACAGGGGTCCTTGCTCCACAGCAACGAGGAATTGCGCGCTCAGCTAAATCAGTAGGCTTATTGTCTTCATTATTTCCATCTCCTCTCAGTAATAATAATTATCATCAGCTGCTCCAACAAGTTGGGGTTGGCGAGCTTCATTGCCACTACCCCCCTCCCTCCCCCTTGCACGGGGCCATGCATTAATTACTGCACTCGCGGCAACGCAACTTTCTGGCGCGCGACTGCCATGGTCAGTGGACTCCTATCGGGGTTTAGGCCCGTGCCGGTGGACGGTACGGGTTCCCCCCCCCCCCCGTACGAACTTGTTATGGCGATTCACCATACCCCCTACCCCCATTCCGGTATTTAAGCTTGGCATGGTTCTCCGTAAAGAAGAGGAGCAACCTGAGTAGTCTCTCCTCTTTTAGCCACTCTCGTAGCCTGACTTCCCCAGTTTCATTTGCCATAATTCACCACTTCCAATGAACTAACTTTGGTCCCTATGCGCGATCTGCAATGAGAACTGCCGTATAGGCTTTTTACGATATGGACCCCATTGCAGCTAGTCTTGCGCAACGCCCGAGCCTATTACGTTCGGGCCTAGATTTGGATCATTCTCGCGGGCGGAAATCGGTTGTTTGTTGTCAAAAACGACGCAGAACTCGGATGATTCTGGCCTTATGCGTGGGCATTCATTGGAATAATTGAGGCTGGCGTTATTACAGGCTGAGTTGGAAGCATCGCTCCCAAACCGCCGAATAGCTTGCATCGCAGCTATGCGCCCGAGGATATAATTAATTGGTCGGGGGTTTATTAATCGCCTATCCCCACACCTCATTTAAGATGTCTTTGATATCTCAGTGGAGACCTGCAGTTTAGCGTGGGGTCCGAAACACGCTTATCTACAGGGTATGGTAGTGAAGACGACTCGAGTCGAGACTCCATCCGGAGACTTGCCACCCCTAATGTGGCTTAAGTTAGCTGTAATCGGAAGTCGTTTCCACTCGGCTTAGATATAGTAGCATCCCCTAACGTCTGACTTTCCTCCCAAAAAACTTTTCGTAAACCGATCCCTGGAATATCTGAGGGGAAGGGTCTGAGCCTTTAGGATTTTCTATTCGTTTTTGTTTTTTTAGTGACATTTTATTTTTCTAATTTGTTTATTTTATTATAGTTTCACTGTTTGCTCCCTTTAGCAAGTCATACTTTAATATATCGAGTGATATTTCGCCGAAATAACATTAGGATCCTGTCGAAATGCATTTGCATTTCATAAACGATCCACTAATGCCTACTTAGTAATGACGCTACATAAAAATTAGCCTGTTTATCGATTCCTATCTAATTTGCAGACTAATATTGGTTGGATATTACATACAAGGAATATATGTTATTTTTACGAAGAATATTTCGCTCATGACTCATTTCTCGTACGGGATAGAGAAAGCTTCATTGCATTTCTCTCTCACAGAGGTTTGCAAGCTAAAGGATGTCGTTAGGTAAAGCACCCTTTTCCTTTGGTTAATTCCAAGTGTCAAGGTTAGGTTAGTTTTCTAAGTTAATTAAGATTATTTAAAGCGAAAATAACTTTCTCTTTTAGGTAATTGAATGAATTTTGTTTTTAGAAGATCGCAATTAACCAAAACGTATTCCCTATAGATCCCTCTTTACTATTTGATTTTTTTTTGGGGGGGCGGAGGGATATAGAGTATTTTTAAAAGGTAAATGTCCCTTTCTCCCCGTGTTCTCCCTCTATTGGTGTTCTCTCTTTTTCTTGTTCGTTTCGAAAAAGTCTCGTGGATGCGAAACTTTAGTGAATATCGAGGGAACTTTACCACCAGTGTTCTAGTGCCAAAACCGCCGTCCTCTAAACTTTGTCACTTAAGGGTAGAAAAAGTTGGTTCGACGTAAATTCCCCTCTTTCAGGGTCATTTCGTTGTGGCCTAAGGGAAAGTTTAGTGGGTTGTATGCCCCCCTCCCCCTCGCCCTCCTCCTTATGCGCCATTAAGTAGTCGACTTTTGTAGATTTCACATATAAACAGCCTCCCTAACTTCTACAGTCTTTACGAACCTCTTTCCAAACACCTGCCGCATATTATACACTTTCTGATTCCCTTATATGCCTATATATATATATGCAGGATTCATTAAAGTCCACAGCGACGGTTGCATTATTTAATTTAAACTGCTACTTCTTTATAACTTTAACTATAATGTCAATTGATGAGGCGAGGAAAATTATTCGGAAGAGGCATGACTTTATTTGCCTAGACGTCTTTCGACCTGGTAGGTCATCTTCGGGGCAGATGGTGAACTTGGACTTGGACTTAAAAAGTTGGTGAAAATTAGAGAGAGAGTAAAGTGGTAAAATTGGGTGAGGTTAAAGAATAGAAGTGGTGTGGGAGACAGAATGAATAGGTCCCTGTTGAAAGGGTATATCTGTTTTGTTTTTTTTTTGTTTTTTTTTATAAACTCTAAAATTTATAGCTTATACTAATTAAATTAACAGGTTTAATTTAATTAGGTTAGATTTGATCTAATTGGCATTGCTCTCTCGTGGAGTGCCACGTTGATCGGAGATAATCCAACCAAGTCGTGGAGCTCCTTCTGACTTTTGTGTTGACTTCTTCGGGTGTTTGTGATAATAAGCACCGCTTTGTTCTGGATTCTTTGCAGTTTCGCAATGTGGGTCTCGGCGCTCGCATTCAGTGGCACGAGGGGGGGGGGTACAGGAGTCTCGAACGGAAGCACGCATTGAATATCCTGAGTTTATTTGAGAGATTTAAGGTGTGGAACCTCTAAAATTCCCTCAGATCTATCTTGCTATTCGCTCGATATGACTCGTGTAGCCCCTCGTACTGATCTTGAGCCCCAGAACCGTCCTTTCTATGCAGTAAGGGATTTGCTCCCCGTCCACACGTATATCGTTGAAGTTCTTGCGAAACGGGAATTATTTTAAATTTGGGGGCATTAGTTGATATCTTCCATCTCCTCTCGTAGGAGTTGATGTTCGCTATCTCCCTAGCCGCATTTCTCGCCATACATTCTATGTGAACATAAGCGGCGGTACAAATTTGCGATATATCGTCAGCGAACTGAACGTATACCGAACCTTCGGGGAGTGGTTGTGGTAGGTCCCGTGTATAAATGTTGTATAAAAGTGGCCTGAGACAGCTCCCTTGAGGGACTCCTGCTCTCATCTCCATTATTTAGTCGCACAAAATCCTCTCAAGAATGGGGTTGAGGCCTACTTGAAGGATCTTAAATTTTAGGCCTCTATTCCAAACCTTGTCAAATGCTTTTTAGACATCGCTGAGCACCGGATCGACGTGCGTTTTGTCTGCCTTGATCTTAGTGAGCTTTTCTGTGACAACGGATAGTGCCGTGTGGGTCCCTCTTATCCGTCTGAAGTCGTCCTCTCGAAGACCTTACCGGCAAACTCTAATAGAGATATTGGGCGAAAGCTGGCAGGGCAGTCCGGGGGCTTTCCCACTTTTGGGATGAAAATCATCTTGGCCAATTTCCACTGGTCGGGGAAATAGCCCGTATTCAGAGAGAGCGGCATTCATGATGTTTAGTAGGCCATTCCAAACGTTAGGTGGGACCTGGATATAATTTTCCTGGGTCAGTCCCGTGTACCCCTGGGCTCTTTGACGAAAGGATTTTAGAGTAATGGAGAGTCCTAGGGCAGTGATTTCGCAACCATAGTCCTCCTTTAATTTTTCCTGTGACACACAATGATGAAGAGAGGTTTTATGTATGTGTGTGTTTAGTTGTTGTATTACGTCTTCTTCAAATTAAGGTCGTAGTTGTCATTTTTTTCTGGGGTTATTTTAAAGATTGAAGACCAGAAAATTCTAGTTTTCTTCAATCTCTTCTGTCTCCGTCAATGTTGTGTTGTTATGTTTGATCGTGTAATTTGTGCGTGGAGGTTTTCCTTTTAGACGTTTTACTGTCTTCCAGAAAGTGTGAGAGTCCTTTTCTATGCCAAGCCTGCTTATGTCTGTCCCATAGTAGTGTTTGTTGGTCCGTGATTAGCTTCCGTAGTTCGTCTCTTATTTCTCTTAGTCTTCTGTAGGCAGGTTGGTGCCTATCAACGATACTACATTTACATTGAACAAGTCTATATTCTTGGCCAGGTCTCTTATGGGAGGGGTCCAGAGGCGAGCTGGTAGTTTTATATTTAATACAGGGAATACTATTTAAATCTGCTTATATTAGGTAATTGGTAAGTTTAGCCGGCTCATCATCTATTTCTTCTAAGTTTGAGTCATACAACGAGTCGGGGATGTAATTTGAAAGGGAATTTCTGTAATTTTCCCAGTTCGCTTGTTTGTAGCTTTTGCGTTCTGGGATTGGGATTTGTATGGGACTCACTGCTACCGTAATTTTAATAACCTGGTGGTCGCTCGGAATAATGGGGCCCGGTTTAATGAAATAGTTAAAATGAAACCTGACGCTAGAAAAACTATGTCAATTTTTGTGGTTGTTGTAGCAGTTAGAAATGTCGGGAAGTCGGGTCCTATTCTTGTCATATATTGTCGGTCGAGCAGAGTCTCGATGTTTCTACCTGTGCTATTTGTCGCGGCACATCTTGCATTTAGATCGCCAGCGAAGAGAACGCTTCTCCGGCGGCCAAATATCTGCAAGATATTGTGCATGGACACATATCCGCGTCTCGGGGGGTTGGTACCCCGTGGCAGCGACCAGTCCCCCGAGGGCAGTACCCACATCAATAGCGAGGTGAGATTCATCTAATTCTCCTAAGGGTTTATATTTTAGTCCTGGCGAACTTATATTAAAGGTAATATATATATATATATATATATATATATATATATATATATATATATATATATATATATATATATATATATATATATATATATATATATATATACAAAATATTTTGAACATAACCGTGAGATAACCGACCAATCAGCTGCCTCAAGATGTAAGGTTAGACCCTTTGGATCTGGAATATGTTGACTGCCCAGACTTCTTGGTCTGGTATATGTTGCCTGCAACGGAAGAAAAGGAAAATGAGCGACTCTAACTGAAGAAATGTGTGGGTAGCCTGAATCTACGAGTCTCTGAAAGTAGCAATGAGTAACTAAATGTGTAAGTGAACGGGTCAGGTAACTAACGAAATATACGGATAGCTAATTTAATATACAAGGAATAAAGGAATATATGCGTAAGTATAGGAAAATGCAGGTAACTAAGGGGTGGAGTGCATGGCAATGTTTTACCAACTTTAGTAGGATGTGCTGATGATTAAAATTGCAAAAAGGTGAGCACTTCAAGAGGACTGCAAGTGAAATGTGCTTTGGGTGAATGTTTTGCCACCATGTGATCACATACACACACACATATCTATTTGCTGAAGTGATGCAAATGGGTTTGGGGGTTATCGTGTACGAAACTCGCAGTGAGGGCAGAAGGGCGCTAGAGATGAAGGAAATGAGAGTGGAGTCGATGATAAGTGGACGGTAATCACGACATTCTCGTTGTATTTTCGAGTAGAGATGTTCTTTGTAGCAATCAATGCGTGCGTGTATGTTGGTGGGGAGGGGGGGGGGATACCCACCCACCCTTGCGTTCTCAAGGTTGGCGGGATTTGGTATAACAGTCCTTGACATCACACGATCTCGCTATTTTTGCTCACTGAGTTTTGTTTTGTTTTTTTGTCCGCGCTCAGGAAACTCGTCCTTGTTCTATTACAGGCGAGTCCTTGCAAAATTCTCGGAACAAGATCACACATACGAACATGCCACTCAATGGACGGGGTAACGAGGGTCTCTCGAAAGCGCCCATTTTCAGGAGCTGTAAGTTTGTGCGAACTGTTGTTCTATGGAGGATTTGAATGCCACATCCCAGTCACAATGGGGAAGGTTGAGGTAGTTTGCTATGGCAGTACTTTTATGTCTTGTTTTGTTTTGTTTTTTTTCATTTTTGCGGGTAGGGTATTTTTTTCAATGTCTTCCTCTTTTTTTTTTAATTCAGTCATTTTTCTTGTTTTCCCTCGCCTTTTGTTCTTTGTGTTTTTTGTTCGTATTTGCTCTTACTTTTTGTTTTATTCTGTCATTTGTTTTCCAGTCTTCTGCTCTTCGATCTTTTTTAGTCTTTTGTTATTCATTTTTTCTTTGTTTTCTCCAATCTTTTGTTCTTCTTTTTTATTTTGCTTCCTCTAGTCTTTTCTTCTTCCTTTTATAATTTTTGGGGTTGTGTGTAAGGGATATTTTTTTCGTCCACGTTTTCTCCAATTTTGGTGTTTTTTTTTCTTAATTGTTTTTGTGGGGGCCTGATAAAGAGTTGGTGCGATTCATTGGAATATCCTTATTGCCCTTGGACCTTTCCTCCAAACTGCTCTTTGTTGATCGGGAGGTGCCATTCATTGTTGCCATCATCAGATTCCCTCGTTATTCGATTATTTCCAAACGCGAGATATTAAAATTAAGTTCCTGTTATTAACATTCTTTTCTTCTCGCTGCATTTGCCGATTTTGTCTGAACCTCGCTCTTTCCCGCCCTTGCCTATGCCTGTTCTCTTTGTTTCTATCGCACCAAGTAATCTCCTCTTTCGTTCGTTCTTCCGGTTTTCACCTCCCCGAGAAGCCTTCACCTTTGGATACTCCGAATCTTCGCCACATTTTCACTTTATTTTAAACTTTCATAACCTCTCAGCCTCTTTTATAAAACCCCAAAGGGGGTTTCGTCTTTGCCTTTTTGAATAAAGATAAAAAACATTTCGGCGTTGTTTCCTTTCGCCCTTATTCCGGTTGTAATTCTCTCTCTTGTGGCGACTTCTGGCATCCCTTGTTCCGCCTCTCCTCTTCTCATCTATTCACCCCTCTCGTAAGGGGAGGGGGGGCCCACTTTTGTCGTTAGGTTATCTCAGTGGGCGGGGAGAGGGGGGCTCGTTGAAGGTGCCAGCGGTTGGAGAGGTAGCAACTCACAGGGCCACCCCGCGGGACCCTTGGGTTTATAGGGTCTTAGTATCGAATCGCTGTTGTCATTCGTCGTCTACTTACCCCAGGGGTCTCATTATTATTTTTTATTGTCACTAATTTTCTTTTATTATCTGTCATTATTTTATTTATTGTTATTATTATTTTATTATTATTGATATTATTGGCAAAACGTTTTGAAATATGGAGGATTGCGTGCCCTCCTTGCCCCAACGGCAGTTTGTGGACCTGCAGTATATACATATTTTCCACTCTCACCATCTTCACTTTCTTTCGAGAGATCTCTTCTCGCGCTCTTTCTGCCGGAGATGCCATCGTTGGTTTCTTATTAGTTGTATGTATATAATAATAATAATCGCGGCATTCAGTTTGCTGGATACTCCCACCATTTCGCGAATTTCATACTCCCACTTTCTTCGAGGTCGTCTTCTGAGTATCTTTATGTATAAAGGTGCCTTGTTTTTGTAAACAGTGTGTTGTTGGATAGGCTTAGTAGAAGGACCAAGAATGCCTAGTGGTTTATCAAGTTGCCTTATCTTTATCTTCTTTTTTGTCTTCATCTATTATTTCTTCTAAAATACCATCATTACTGTCCTTCCTCCAGTGTCTGGTAAATCTGGGGGATGTATTTGACCTTGCTGGGTTTCGCGGCTCCTCCCAGTTAACCAGTTTATTTCCGTACTTTTTTTTCTCGCATGGGTGAACATTTTTGTAATTTCATTGTATATATTGTTCCTGTTACTTGTTTTTAAAGTTTTTAAATTTTCTTTTATATTGTTAAACATGCTTTTGCTACTTTCTGGTGACATTTAACTTAATCCTGATCGGCAAAATCGATTCCGGAAATGTCGAATTTATATAGCAATGTCCGCGGACTATATAAGAATAAAAAGGACTTGGACGTAGCTACCGATAAATTTGATATCCTCTTTTGTTTTGAGTCCCTCGTGTCTGATTTGCGTCATATTTCCGAATTGTTAATTCCAGGATTCAAAAACCCTGTTTTGCTCAAGCGTAATGACATCCCGAGAGCCCGTGGAATGGCTCTGTACTTTAAAGACGATTTCACTGCGTCTCATAGGCCGTTATTTGAATGTGGATGTCATGAAACACAGGTGGTTAAAGTCTCTGGTACACTTTTAAATCTTTATGTATTTGCCAGCTATAGGAACCCGAATTTGGATGAATCTATTTATGACTTTTTGTTAACTAAAATGGCAGCAGTTCAACAGGTTAACTCTAAGTTTTGCTTTATTTTCGTTGTTGATTATAATGCTCATCATACTGAGTGGCTGAACTCAGTTACTGCTACAGATAACCATGGTGTAGCTGCTTTAAATCTTTCAAATATTTCTGGCTCTGAGCAGATGATTAATGAACCCACACATCCATCTGGCAACCGACTTGATCTTGTGTTTACAGATGTTACAGGTATTGTTACCTGTGGAGTGAATTCTCCAGTAGGCTCATCTGATCATAGTTTGATTAAGATTAATGTTGATATTGATCAGGTTGTTCCAGATGTTAACTTATCTATGAGTGGTGTAAGCTTTGGGCCATGAAGCTTAACTCTTCTAAAACTCAGAATATGATACTTAGTCGGTCCAGAACACTTTTGCCTATGAATCCTTATCTACATATTGATGGAACAGTATTAAATACCAGTGACTATTTTAATGTTTTGGGAGTTACTTTTGACAAGAAATTGACTTTCGAGAGGCACATACGTAATATTGCGTCTTCTGTTTCTCAGAAAGTTGGTATCTTGTGGAGATGTATTAGAATGTTTGGAGACAAAGCTATTATAACTAAGTGTTTTAATTCCTTCCTTCTTCCCTGTTTGGAGTACTGCTCTCCTGTGTGTTCCTCAGTTGCAGATTCTCATCTTAAGCTCCTGGATAGAGTTATGCCATCGGTATTAATGTTGACGTTTGGCATAGATGTAAAGTGAGTTATTTCCGCTCGTTGCATAAAATGTACTACAGTGATAAACATCCTTTGCATTTGTCCTTACCTGATCTAGCTGTTTTTGCTCGTAATAGTAGGTAGGTAGCCACTGCTAATTATGTGGCATTTTCTAGTATCAGATATAGTAATAACCAGTTTGCCAGGAGTTTTATTGTGGCTGCAACTGCGATGTGGAATGGTTTGCCTAGTGCTGTTGTGAAGTCAACTGATCTCCATATATTTAAGAGGGGAGCTAACTCATTCTTATTATCTATTGACCAACTGATTTTCGCTGTTTTTCCTTTTTCCCTCATATTTAAACATTACTCTTCTTTTGTCTCTATCGTATTTTTTATTTGCAGGCTGATCTCCCTCTGGAGCCCCTTGGGTTTATAGTCTTTTGACTTTTTCCATGGGGGTGGTCAGCTCAAGATTTACAGAAAGAAAGAAAGTGTGAGCTTCACATTTCCCTTTCAGAGCTTTTTATTATTTTTAACCATATCTACAATCTGATTATGTGTTCTTATCCAGGTACTTCTTTTTCCATTCGAGTTATTCCTAACATGTATTTTTCCATGCTTCTCTGAGTTATCCCCAGTTTGTGTGTTCTCTCTCCAAGTTTCCCTCCGATAAGTAAGATGCATCGATACTTTGAATTTTAAGCATATAGACATGTCGCTTTTGAAGTTAGAGCTAAGATTTCCTATCGATCGCCATTTTAATCCACTGATTTCTTTTTCCCTGCTCTCATCAGGGGTGAAAACCTGTCATTCTCCATGCTCCCATCAGAAGTGAAAAGCTGTCATTTTCCATGTTCCCATCAGGGGTGAAAAGCTGTCATTTTCCATGTTCCCATCAGGGGTGAAAAGCTGTCATTTTCCATGCTCCCATCAGAAGTGAAAAGCTGTCATTTTCCATGCTCCCATAAGGAGTGAAAAGCTGTCATTTTACATGCTCCCATCAGAAGTGAAAAACTGTCATTTTCCATGCTCCCATCAGGGAGTGAAAACCTGTAATTTTCCATTCTCCCACCAGGAGTGAAAACCTGTCATTTTCCATGCTCCCATCAGGGGTGAAAAGCTGTCATTTTCCATTCTCCCACCAGGAGTGAAAACCTGTCATTTTCCATGCTCCCATCAGGGGTGAAAAGCTGTCATTTTCCATGTTCCCATCAGGGATTGAAAACCTGTAATTTTCCATTCTCCCATCAGAAGTGAAAAGCTTTCATTTTCCATGTTCCCATCAGGAGTGAAAAGCTATCATTTTACATGCTCCCATCGGAAGTGAAAAGCTGTCATTTTCCATGTTCCCATCAGGAGTGAAAACCTGTAATTTTCCATTCTCCAACCAGGAGTGAAAAGCTGTCATTTTCCATGTTCCCATCAGGAGTGAAAACCTGTAATTTTCCATGTTCCCATCAGGGAGTGAAAACATGTAATTTTCCATTCTCCCATCAGAAGTGAAAAGCTGTCATTTTCCATTTTCTCATCAGGAGTTAAAAGCTGTCATTTTCCATTCTCCCACCAGGAGTGAAAAGCTGTCATTTTCCACTTTCTCATCAGGAGTTAAACGCTGTCATTTTCCATTCTCCCACCAGGAGTGAAAAGCTGTCATTTTCCATTTTCTCATCAAGAGTGAAAAGCTGTCATTTTCCATGCTCCCATCAGAAGTGAAAAGCTGTCATTTTCCATGTTCCCATCAGGAGTGAAAACCTGTAATTTTCCATTCTCCCCTAGGAGTGAAAAGCTGTCATTTTCCATTCTCCCATCAGAAGTGAAAAGCTGTCATTTTCCATGTTCTCATCAGGAGTGGAAAGCTTTCATTTTACATGCTCCCATCAGAAGTGAAAAGCTGTCATTTTCCATGTTACCATCAAGGAGTGAAAACCTGTAATTTTCCATTCTCCCAACAGGAGTGAAAAGCTGTCATTTTCCATGTTCCCATCAGGGGTGAAAAGCTGTCATTTTCCATTCTCCCACCAGGAGTGAAAAGCTGTCATTTTCCATGTTACCATCAAGGAGTGAAAACCTGTAATTTTCCATTCTCCCAACAGGAGTGAAAAGCTGTCATTTTCCATGTTCCCATCAGGGGTGAAAAGCTGTCATTTTCCATTCTCCCACCAGGAGTGAAAAGCTGTCATTTTCCATGCTCCAATAAGGAGTGAAAAGCTGTCATTTTCCATGCTCCCATCAGAAGTAAAAAGCTGTCATTTTCCATTCTCCCACCAGGAGTGAAAAGCTGTCATTTTCCATGCTCCCATAAGGAGTGAAAAGCTGTCATTTTACATGCTCCCATCAGAAGTGAAAAGCTGTCATTTTCCATGTTCCCATCAGAGAGTGAAAACCTGTAATTTTCCATTATCCCACCAGGAGTGAAAAGCTGTCATTTTCCATGTTCCCATCAGGGGTGAAAAGCTGTCATTTTCCATGTTCCCATCAGGAGTGAAAACCTGTAATTTTCCATTCTCTCCTAGGAGTGAAAAGCTGTCATTTTCCATGTTCCCATCAGGGGTGAAAAGCTGTCATTTTTCATTCTCCCATCACAAGTGAAAAGCTGTCATTTTCCATGTTCTCATCAGGAGTGGAAAGCTGTCATTTTACATGCTCCCATCAGAAGTGAAAAGCTGTCATTTTCCATGTTACCATCAGGGAGTGAAAACCTGTAATTTTCCATTCTTCCACCAGGAGTGAAAAGCTGTCATTTTCCATGTTCCCATCAGGGGTGAAAAGCTGTCATTTTCCATTCTCCCACCAGGAGTGAAAACCTGTCATTTCCCATGCTCCCATAAGGAGTGAAAAGCTGTCATTTTCCATGCTCCCATCAGAAGTGAAAAGCTGTCATTTTCCATGCTCCCATCAGAAGTGAAAAGCTGTCATTTTCCATGTTCCCATCAGGAGTGAAAACCTGTAATTTTCCATTCTCCCATCAGAAGTGAAAAGCTGTCATTTTCCATGTTCTCATCAGGAGTGGAAAGCTGTCATTTTACATGCTCCCATCAGAAGTGAAAAGCTGTCATTTTCCATGTTACCATCAAGGAGTGAAAACCTGTAATTTTCCATTCTCCCCCTAGGAGTGAAAAGCTGTCATTTTCTATGTTCCCATCAGGGGTGAAAAGCTGTCATTTTCCATTCTCCCACCAGGAGTGAAAAGCTGTCATTTTCCATTATCCCACCAGGAGTGAAAAGCTGTCATTTTCCATTCTCCCACCAGGAGTGAAAAGCTGTCATTTTCCATGCTCCCACCAGAAGTAAAAACCTGTCATTTTCCATGTTACCATCAGGGAGTGAAAACCTGTAATTTTCCATTCTCCCACCAAGAGTGAAAAGCTGTCATTTTCTATGTTCCCATCACGGGTGAAAAGCTGTAATTTTCCATTCTCCCACCAGGAGTGAAAAGCTGTCATTTTCCATGCTCCCATAAGGAGTGAAAAGCTGTCATTTTCCATGCTCCCATCAGAAGTGAAAAGCTGTCATTTTCCATGCTCCCATAAGGAGTGAAAAGCTGTCATTTTACATGCTCCCATCAGAAGTGAAAAGCTTTCATTTTCCATGTTACCATCAGGGAGTGAAAACCTGTAATTTTCCATTCTCCCACCAGGAGTGAAAAGCTGTCATTTTCCATTCTCCCACCAGGAGTGAAAAGCTGTCATTTTACATGCTCCCATCAGAAGTGAAAAGCTGTCATTTTCCATGTTCCCATCAGGAGTGAAAACCTGTCATTTTCCATTTTCTCATCAGGAGTTAAATGCTGTCATTTTCCATTCTCCCCCTAGGAGAGAAAACCTGTCATTTTCCATTCTCCCACCAGGAGTGAAAAGCTGTCATTTTCCATTTTCTCATCAGGAGTTAAAAGCTGTCATTTTCCATTCTCCCACCAGGAGTGAAAACCTGTCATTTTCCATTTTCTCATCAGGAGTGAAAAGCTGTCATTTTCCATGCTCCCATCAGAAGTTAAAAGCTGTCATTTTCCATGTTCCCATCAGGAGTGAAAACCTGTAATTTTCCATTCTCCCATAGGAGTGAAAAGCTGTCATTTTCCATGTTCCCATCAGGGGTGAAAAGCTGTCATTTTTCATTCTCCTATCAGAAGTGAAAAGCTGTCATTTTCCATGTTCTCATCAGGAGTGGAAAGCTTTAATTTTACATGCTCCTATCAGAAGTGAAAAGCTGTCATTTTCCATGTTACCATCAAGGAGTGAAAACCTGTAATTTTCCATTCTCCCACCAGGAGTGAAAAGCTGTCATTTTCCATGTTCCCATCAGGGGTGAAAAGCTGTCATTTTCCATTCTCCCACCAGGAGTGTAAAGCTGTCATTTTCCATGCTCCCACCAGGAGTGAAAAGCTGTCATTTTCCATGCTCCCATCAGAAGTAAAAAGCTGTCATTTTCCATTCTCCCATCAGGAGTGAAAAGCTGTCATTTTCCATGCTCCCATAAGAAGTGAAAAGCTGTCATTTTACATGCTCCCATCAGAAGTGAAAAGCTGTCATTTTCCATGTTCCCATCAGAGAGTGAAAACCTGTAATTTTCCATTATCCCACCAGGAGTGAAAAGCTGTCATTTTCCATGTTCCCATCAGGAGTGAAAACCTGTAATTTTCCATTCTCCCCTAGGAGTGAAAAGCTGTCATTTTCCATGTTCCCATCAGGGGTGAAAAGCTGTCATTTTTCATTCTCCCATCAGAAGTGAAAAGCTGTCATTTTCCATGTTCTCATCAGGAGTGGAAAGCTGTCATTTTACATGCTTCCATCAGAAGTGAAAAGCTGTCATTTTCCATGTTACCATCAGGGAGTGAAAACCTGTAATTTTCCATTCTCCCACCAGGAGTGAAAAGCTGTCATTTTCCATGTTCCCATCAGGGGTGAAAAGCTGTCATTTTCTATTCTCCCACCAGGAGTGAAAACCTGTCATTTTCCATGCTCCCATAAGGAGTGAAAAGCTGTCATTTTCCATTCTCCCATCAGAAGTGAAAAGCTGTCATTTTCTATGCTCCCATCAGAAGTGAAAAGCTGTCATTTTCCATGTTCCCATCAGGAGTGAAAACCTGCAATTTTCCATTCTCCCCTAGGAGTGAAAAGCTGTCATTTTCCATGTTCCCATCAGGGGTGAAAAGCTGTCATTTTTCATTCTCCCATCAGAAGTGAAAAGCTGTCATTTTCCATGTTCTCATCAGGAGTGGAAAGCTGTCATTTTTCATTCTCCCATCAGAAGTGAAAAGCTGTCATTTTCCATGTTCTCATCAGGAGTGGAAAGCTGTCATTTTACATGCTCCCATCAGAAGTGAAAAGCTGTCATTTTCTATTCTCCCCTAGGAGTGAAAAGCTGTCATTTTCCATGTTCCCATCAGGAGTGAAAACCTGTAATTTTCCATGTTCCCATCAGGGAGTGAAAACCTGTAATTTTCCATTCTCCCATCAGAAGTGAAAAGCTGTCATTTTCCATTTTCTCATCAGGAGTTAAAAGCTGTCATTTTCCATTCTCCCACCAGGAGTGAAAAGCTGTCATTTTCCACTTTCTCATCAGGAGTTAAACGCTGTCATTTTCCATTCTCCCACCAGGAGTGAAAAGCTGTCATTTTCCATTTTCTCATCAAGAGTGAAAAGCTGTCATTTTCCATGCTCCCATCAGAAGTGAAAAGCTGTCATTTTCCATGTTCCCATCAGGAGTGAAAACCTGTAATTTTCCATTCTCCCCTAGGAGTGAAAAGCTGTCATTTTCCATTCTCCCATCAGAAGTGAAAAGCTGTCATTTTCCATGTTCTCATCAGGAGTGGAAAGCTTTCATTTTACATGCTCCCATCAGAAGTGAAAAGCTGTCATTTTCCATGTTACCATCAAGGAGTGAAAACCTGTAATTTTCCATTCTCCCAACAGGAGTGAAAAGCTGTCATTTTCCATGTTCCCATCAGGGGTGAAAAGCTGTCATTTTCCATTCTCCCACCAGGAGTGAAAAGCTGTCATTTTCCATGCTCCAATAAGGAGTGAAAAGCTGTCATTTTCCATGCTCCCATCAGAAGTAAAAAGGTGTCATTTTCCATTCTCCCACCAGGATTGAAAAGCTGTCATTTTCCATGCTCCCATAAGGAGTGAAAAGCTGTCATTTTACATGCTCCCATCAGAAGTGAAAAGCTGTCATTTTCCATGTTCCCATCAGAGAGTGAAAACCTGTAATTTTCCATTATCCCACCAGGAGTGAAAAGCTGTCATTTTCCATGTTCCCATCAGGGGTGAAAAGCTGTCATTTTCCATGTTCCCATCAGGAGTGAAAACCTGTAATTTTCCATTCTCTCCTAGGAGTGAAAAGCTGTCATTTTCCATGTTCCCATCAGGGGTGAAAAGCTGTCATTTTTCATTCTCCCATCACAAGTGAAAAGCTGTCATTTTCCATGTTCTCATCAGGAGTGGAAAGCTGTCATTTTACATGCTCCCATCAGAAGTGAAAAGCTGTCATTTTCCATGTTACCATCAGGGAGTGAAAACCTGTAATTTTCCATTCTTCCACCAGGAGTGAAAAGCTGTCATTTTCCATGTTCCCATCAGGGGTGAAAAGCTGTCATTTTCCATTCTCCCACCAGGAGTGAAAACCTGTCATTTCCCATGCTCCCATAAGGAGTGAAAAGCTGTCATTTTCCATGCTCCCATCAGAAGTGAAAAGCTGTCATTTTCCATGCTCCCATCAGAAGTGAAAAGCTGTCATTTTCCATGTTCCCATCAGGAGTGAAAACCTGTAATTTTCCATTCTCCCATCAGAAGTGAAAAGCTGTCATTTTCCATGTTCTCATCAGGAGTGGAAAGCTGTCATTTTACATGCTCCCATCAGAAGTGAAAAGCTGTCATTTTCCATGTTACCATCAAGGAGTGAAAACCTGTAATTTTCCATTCTCCCACCAGGAGTGAAAAGCTGTCATTTTCTATGTTCCCATCAGGGGTGAAAAGCTGTCATTTTCCATTCTCCCACCAGGAGTGAAAAGCTGTCATTTTCCATTATCCCACCAGGAGTGAAAAGCTGTCATTTTCCATTCTCCCACCAGGAGTGAAAAGCTGTCATTTTCCATGCTCCCACCAGAAGTAAAAACCTGTCATTTTCCATGTTACCATCAGGGAGTGAAAACCTGTAATTTTCCATTCTCCAACCAAGAGTGAAAAGCTGTCATTTTCTATGTTCCCATCAGGGGTGAAAAGCTGTAATTTTCCATTCTCCCACCAGGAGTGAAAAGCTGTCATTTTCCATGCTCCCATAAGGAGTGAAAAGCTGTCATTTTCCATGCTCCCATCAGAAGTGAAAAGCTGTCATTTTCCATGCTCCCATAAGGAGTGAAAAGCTGTCATTTTACATGCTCCCATCAGAAGTGAAAAGCTGTCATTTTCCATGTTACCATCAAGAAGTGAAAACCTGTAATTTTCCATTCTCCCACCAGGAGTGAAAAGCTGTCATTTTCTATGTTCCCATCAGGGGTGAAAACCTGTCATTTTCCATTACCCACCAGGAGTGAAAAGTGTCATTTTCCATTCTCCCACCAGGAGTGAAAAGCTGTCATTTTCCATGCTCCCACCAGAAGTGAAAACCTGTCATTTTCCATGTTACCATCAGGGAGTGAAAAGCTGTCATTTTTCATTCTCCCATCAGAAGTGAAAAGCTGTCATTTTCCATTCTCCCACCAGGAGTGAAAAGCTGTCATTTTCCATTTTCTCATCAGGAGTTAAAAGCTGTCATTTTGCATTCTCCCACCAGGAGTGAAAACCTGTCATTTTCCATTTTCTCATCAGGAGTGAAAAGCTGTTATTTTCCATGCTCCCATCAGAAGTGAAAAGCTGTCATTTTCCATGTTCCCATCAGGAGTGAAAACCTGTAATTTTCCATTCTCCCCTAAGAGTGAAAAGCTGTCATTTTCCATGTTCCCATCAGGGGTGAAAAGCTGTCATTTTTCATTCTCCCATCAGAAGTGAAAAGCTGTCATTTTCCATGTTCTCATCAGGAGTGGAAAGCTTTCATTTTACATGCTCCCATCAGAAGTGAAAAGCTGTCATTTTCCATGTTACCATCAAGGAGTGAAAACCTGTAATTTTCCATTCTCCCACCAGGAGTGATAAGCTGTCATTTTCCATCTTCCCATCAGGGGTGAAAAGCTGTCATTTTCCATTCTCCCACCAGGAGTGAAAAGCTGTCATTTTCCATGCTTCCATAAGGAGTGAAAAGCTGTCATTTTCCATGCTCCCATCAGAAGTAAAAAGCTGTCATATTCCATTCTCCCACCAGGAGTGAAAAGCTGTCATTTTCCATGCTCCCATAAGGAGTGAAAAGCTGTCATTTTTACATGCTCCCATTAGAAGTGAAAAGCTGTCATTTTCCATGTTCCCATCAGGGGTGAAAAGCTGTCATTTTCCATGTTCCCATCAGGAGTGAAAAACTGTAATTTTCCATTCTCCCACCAGGAGTGAAAAGCTGTCATTTTCCATGTTCCCATCAGGGGTGAAAAGCTGTCATTTTCCATGTTCCCATCAGGAGTGAAAACCTGTAATTTTCCATTCTCCCCTAGGAGTGAAAAGCTGTCATTTTCCATGTTCCCATCAGGGGTGAAAAGCTGTCATTTTTCATTCTCCCATCAGAAGTGAAAAGCTGTCATTTTCCATGTTCTCATCAGGAGTGGAAAGCTGTCATTTTACATGCTTCCATCAGAAGTGAAAAGCTGTCATTTTCCATGTTACCCTCAGGGAGTGAAAACCTGTAATTTTCCATTCTCCCACCAGGAGTGAAAAGCTGTCATTTTCCATGTTCCCATCAGGGGTGAAAAGCTGTCATTTTCCATTCTCCCACCAGAAGTGAAAACCTGTCATTTTCCATGCTCCCATAAGGAGTGGAAAGCTGTCATTTTCCATGCTCCCATCAGAAGTGAAAAGCTGTCATTTTCCATGCTCCCATCAGAAGTGAAAAGCTGTCATTTTCCATGTTCCCATCAGGAGTGAAAACCTGTAATTTTCCATTCTTCCCTAGGAGTGAAAAGCTGTCATTTTCCATGTTCCCATCAGGGGTGAAAAGCTGTCATTTTTCATTCTCCCATCAGAAGTGAAAAGCTGTCATTTTCCATGTTCTCATCAGGAGTGGAAAGCTGTCATTTTACATGCTCCCATCAGAAGTGAAAAGCTGTCATTTTCCATGTTACCATCAAGGAGTGAAAACCTGTAATTTTCCATTCTCCCACCAGGAGTGAAAAGCTGTCATTTTCTATGTTCCCATCGGGGGTGAAAAGCTGTCATTTTCCATTCTCCCACCAGGAGTGAAAAGCTGTCATTTTCCATGCTCCCATAAGGAGTGAAAAGCTGTCATTTTACATGCTCCCATCAGAAGTGAAAAGCTGTCATTTTCCATGCTCCCATAAGGAGTGAAAACCTGTAATTTTCCATTCTCCTACCAGGAGTGAAAAGCTGTCATTTTCCCTGTTCCCATCAGGGGTGAAAAGCTGTCATTTTCCATTCTCCCACCAGAAGTGAAAACCTGTCATTTTCCATGCTCCCATAAGGAGTGAAAAGCTGTCATTTTCCATGCTCCCATCAGAAGTGAAAAGCTGTCATTTTCCATGCTCCCATCAGGAGTGAAAAGCTATCATTTTACATGCTCCCATCGGAAGTGAAAAGCTGTCATTTTCCATGTTACTATCAGAGAGTGAAAACCTGTAATTTTCTATTCTCCCACCAGGAGTGAAAAGCTGTCATTTTCTATGTTCCCATCAGGGGTGAAAAGCTGTCATTTTCCATTCTCCCACCAGGAGTGAAAAGCTGTCATTTTCCATGCTCCCATAAGGAGTGAAAAGCTGTCATTTTACATGCTCCCATCAGAAGTGAAAAGCTGTCATTTTCCATGCTCCCATCAGAAGTGAAAAGCTGTCATTTTCCATGCTCCCATAAGGAGTGAAAAGCTGTCATTTTACATGCTCCCATCAGAAGTGAAAAGCTGTCATTTTCCATGTTACCATCAAGAAGTGAAAACCTGTAATTTTCCATTCTCCCACCAGGAGTGAAAAGCTGTCATTTTCTATGTTCCCATCAGGGGTGAAAACCTGTCATTTTCCATTACCCACCAGGAGTGAAAAGTGTCATTTTCCATTCTCCCACCAGGAGTGAAAAGCTGTCATTTTCCATGCTCCCACCAGAAGTGAAAACCTGTCATTTTCCATGTTACCATCAGGGAGTGAAAAGCTGTCATTTTTCATTCTCCCATCAGAAGTGAAAAGCTGTCATTTTCCATTCTCCCACCAGGAGTGAAAAGCTGTCATTTTCCATTTTCTCATCAGGAGTTAAAAGCTGTCATTTTGCATTCTCCCACCAGGAGTGAAAACCTGTCATTTTCCATTTTCTCATCAGGAGTGAAAAGCTGTTATTTTCCATGCTCCCATCAGAAGTGAAAAGCTGTCATTTTCCATGTTCCCATCAGGAGTGAAAACCTGTAATTTTCCATTCTCCCCTAAGAGTGAAAAGCTGTCATTTTCCATGTTCCCATCAGGGGTGAAAAGCTGTCATTTTTCATTCTCCCATCAGAAGTGAAAAGCTGTCATTTTCCATGTTCTCATCAGGAGTGGAAAGCTTTCATTTTACATGCTCCCATCAGAAGTGAAAAGCTGTCATTTTCCATGTTACCATCAAGGAGTGAAAACCTGTAATTTTCCATTCTCCCACCAGGAGTGATAAGCTGTCATTTTCCATCTTCCCATCAGGGGTGAAAAGCTGTCATTTTCCATTCTCCCACCAGGAGTGAAAAGCTGTCATTTTCCATGCTTCCATAAGGAGTGAAAAGCTGTCATTTTCCATGCTCCCATCAGAAGTAAAAAGCTGTCATATTCCATTCTCCCACCAGGAGTGAAAAGCTGTCATTTTCCATGCTCCCATAAGGAGTGAAAAGCTGTCATTTTTACATGCTCCCATTAGAAGTGAAAAGCTGTCATTTTCCATGTTCCCATCAGGGGTGAAAAGCTGTCATTTTCCATGTTCCCATCAGGAGTGAAAAACTGTAATTTTCCATTCTCCCACCAGGAGTGAAAAGCTGTCATTTTCCATGTTCCCATCAGGGGTGAAAAGCTGTCATTTTCCATGTTCCCATCAGGAGTGAAAACCTGTAATTTTCCATTCTCCCCTAGGAGTGAAAAGCTGTCATTTTCCATGTTCCCATCAGGGGTGAAAAGCTGTCATTTTTCATTCTCCCATCAGAAGTGAAAAGCTGTCATTTTCCATGTTCTCATCAGGAGTGGAAAGCTGTCATTTTACATGCTTCCATCAGAAGTGAAAAGCTGTCATTTTCCATGTTACCCTCAGGGAGTGAAAACCTGTAATTTTCCATTCTCCCACCAGGAGTGAAAAGCTGTCATTTTCCATGTTCCCATCAGGGGTGAAAAGCTGTCATTTTCCATTCTCCCACCAGAAGTGAAAACCTGTCATTTTCCATGCTCCCATAAGGAGTGGAAAGCTGTCATTTTCCATGCTCCCATCAGAAGTGAAAAGCTGTCATTTTCCATGCTCCCATCAGAAGTGAAAAGCTGTCATTTTCCATGTTCCCATCAGGAGTGAAAACCTGTAATTTTCCATTCTTCCCTAGGAGTGAAAAGCTGTCATTTTCCATGTTCCCATCAGGGGTGAAAAGCTGTCATTTTTCATTCTCCCATCAGAAGTGAAAAGCTGTCATTTTCCATGTTCTCATCAGGAGTGGAAAGCTGTCATTTTACATGCTCCCATCAGAAGTGAAAAGCTGTCATTTTCCATGTTACCATCAAGGAGTGAAAACCTGTAATTTTCCATTCTCCCACCAGGAGTGAAAAGCTGTCATTTTCTATGTTCCCATCGGGGGTGAAAAGCTGTCATTTTCCATTCTCCCACCAGGAGTGAAAAGCTGTCATTTTCCATGCTCCCATAAGGAGTGAAAAGCTGTCATTTTACATGCTCCCATCAGAAGTGAAAAGCTGTCATTTTCCATGCTCCCATAAGGAGTGAAAACCTGTAATTTTCCATTCTCCTACCAGGAGTGAAAAGCTGTCATTTTCCCTGTTCCCATCAGGGGTGAAAAGCTGTCATTTTCCATTCTCCCACCAGAAGTGAAAACCTGTCATTTTCCATGCTCCCATAAGGAGTGAAAAGCTGTCATTTTCCATGCTCCCATCAGAAGTGAAAAGCTGTCATTTTCCATGCTCCCATCAGGAGTGAAAAGCTATCATTTTACATGCTCCCATCGGAAGTGAAAAGCTGTCATTTTCCATGTTACTATCAGAGAGTGAAAACCTGTAATTTTCTATTCTCCCACCAGGAGTGAAAAGCTGTCATTTTCTATGTTCCCATCAGGGGTGAAAAGCTGTCATTTTCCATTCTCCCACCAGGAGTGAAAAGCTGTCATTTTCCATGCTCCCATAAGGAGTGAAAAGCTGTCATTTTCCATGCTCCCATCAGAAGTGAAAAGCTGTCATTTTCCATGCTCCCATAAGGAGTGAAAAGCTGTCATTTTACATGCTCCCATCAGAAGTGAAAAGCTGTCATTTTCCATGTTACCATCAGGGAGTGAAAACCTGTAATTTTCCATTCTCCCACCAGGAGTGAAAAGCTGTCATTTTCCATTCTCCCACCAGGAGTGAAAAGCTGTCATTTTACATGCTCCCATCAGAAGTGAAAAGCTGTCATTTTCCATGTTCCCATCAGGAGTGAAAACCTGTAATTTTCCATTCTCCCACCAGGAGTGAAACCTGTCATTTTCCATTTTCTCATCAGGAGTGAAAACCTATCATTTTCCATTCTCCCACCAGGAGTGAAAACCTGTCATTTTCCATTTTCTCATCAGGAGTTAAAAGCTGTCATTTTCCATTCTCCCACCAGGAGTGAAAACCTGTCATTTTCCATTTTCTCATCAGGAGTTAAAAGCTGTCATTTTCCATGCTCCCATCAGGAGTGAAAACCTATCATTTTCCATTCTCCCACCAGGAGTGAAAAGCTGTCATTTTCCATTTTCTCATCAGGAGTGAAAAGCTGTCATTTTCCATCCTCCCATCAGGAGTGAAAAGCTGTCATTTTCCATTTTCTCATCAGGAGTGAAAAGCTGTCATTATCCATGCTCCCACCAGGAGTGAAAAGCTGTCATTTTCCATGCTCCCATCAGGAGTGAAAAGCTGTCATTTTCCATTTTCTCATCAGGAGTGAAAAGCTGTCATTATCCATGCTCCCATCAGGAGTGACGAGTTGTGCTAAGCAAAAGACCTACTTGCTCTTTAATTTGATCGTTATTTTCGCCTGTAAAAAGTCCATCCACAGTCCTACTTTTAGGGGGGCTTGCGATAACTCATCTCTAACTGTAATTCTCCTGGATTTGAAGAAGATAATGCTGCCATCAGCTATATTATCTGCCATTAATTCTGAGTTGCTTTTGTTTCCATCTCAACGTCCTAAAAATCTTTTCAAGGATTGCTGTCAACCCGTGTCGAAAATATCACTTCCGTCGTTTTATTTTTAACGTACTAACTTTTCCTGGTTACAGGGTGGCCCACTAATACCAGATTTAAGGACATTCCGAGCCAACGACCATTCTGTCCACTCGAGATCAGCTCCTTTTAATTAAAAGAGTTGAATTTTGTTTGCTTGAGTCTCCTCCGCTGCTCACCATTCCTCTTTTCTTGGGGAAAGAGGGTGTTAAGCTTGTGTAAATAATAGTGATTCAGGATTTTCGGTGATTTCGAAAATTTTTAATGTTTTTTTGCCATTAATTTTTAGTTTTATATATATATATATATATATATATATATATATATATATATATATATATATATATATATATATATATATATATATATATATATGGGGTGGACAAAGTAATTGGAACAGTAGAAATTTAACACCAATATTTCAATGAGCCATTATATTACGAATATCCCTGCAAATTTCATTGTGAATGTTTTGTTTTTATACTAGATAGATAGATACAACTTTAATGATTATTTGGGGGTGGGGGGTCAGATCTTAGTATAGATGCTAAGATGCGTGACCTCACTGAGTTCGAAAACGGGCAAATTGTTAGAGCTCGAATTGCAGGAGCTTTAATCACCAGAACAGCTAAATTCCTTGGCTTTTCGAAAGCTACCATGTGACAGAATTCAAGAAGCAGGGCAAAACCTCCAGCAGAGGAGTAATTCCGGCAGGACTTCGAAGCTCGCTGAAAGAGAACGAGTGTTGAAACGCATTGTGATGAAAGAAATTTCCCGGACAACTGCCCCTAAAGTGACTGCAGAGTTGAATCAACATTTCACTAGCCCAGTATCGAACAAAACTGTTCGCGGTAAGCTCAATAAAACCGGATATCATGGAAGAGCCGCCACCAAGAAACCCATGCTTTCTCTTCAAAACATTCAGAAAAAGCTGAACTGGTGTAGAGATCACAAGGGCTGTTCGACAGACCAATGGAAGCGAGTAATAATCTCCAACGAGTCCAGTTTTTCTCTTTTCCCCACTGCAGGGTGAGTTTAGGTATGGAGGCAGCCCGGGGGAGCTTTTAATCCTGACTGACTTCTTCCTACATTTAAGCACAAAGGAGGGTCAGTGATGGTTTGGGCAGCCATATCTTGGAATTCTCTTGGTCCAATCGTTGCCCTGCGTGGTAGGATCAACAGCAACTAATATCTGAATATTTTAGAAGATCAAGTCCATCCCATGGTCCAGACATTATCCCTGATGGTGAGTGCTTTTTCCAAGACGACAATGCCCCAATACGCACCGCTAATGTGGTTAAGAATTGGTACAAAGAGCATAGGAGTGAGCTACAACCCATGGGGTGGCCCCCCACAATCTCCAGATCTTAATATTATTGAGCATTTGTGATGCGTTTGGAGCGACAAGTTAGAAGTCGTTACCCTCCACCGTCGTGTCTGAAACAGCTGGAGCAGGTATTGCACAAGGAATGGTTCAAGAGTCCTCTTAATGTGTTAGGAAGTTGTATGAATCAATTCCAAGACGCATCGACGCCGTTCAAAAAGCAAAAGGAGGACCGACTCAGTATTAAATAAATATTCATTGAATTTAACACGCGTTCCAATTATTTTGTCCAACCCCTATATATATATATATATATATATATATATATATATATATATATATATATATATATATATATATTGTAGCAGCCATAATGATTCGGACGCTTAAGTTTCCATCAATCCCAAAACCTACAGTAGCTTCAAACCAAATAATGGTAAGTAATGCATCATAAATTACAGATATAAATTAAACATGACTATATGTTGTACATGTACATCGTACATGTTAAGATGGGCAATCCTTCCTTAAAAACCGATTATTAGTGAGGTTTCTCTGTTACTCCAACCCCACTTAGACTCATCTCCAATATCTTAGATTTCCACTTTATTTTACCCACGATATTACTGATCGTTCTGTGATTCACTTCTTGCGATTTAGCCACCTCGCATTACGCGAGGTGGCTAAAGCGTGAATCCGGTCGCTATTTTATCAGTCCTTCGCGCAGAGGACGCAGTAGTCCTTAATAATGACGAATTTAGTTTCCTGTAATTATGTCTACTGGTTTGCATATGGTTTCACACAATATCACGTGGTTTTGTTGTTTCAGGGGGGCTTTGTATAAGGTTCACACAAGATCACGTGATATTGTTTAGTGGGGTTTGTATATGGTTTCGCAGATCAAGTGATCTGGGTATCGCACAAAAGCGACTAATTTTGGTGTTTCGTGCGGTTTGTATATGATTTCGCAAAAGATCGCATGATCTTGTTGTTTCGTGGGCCATTGCATCTGGGTTTTTCTTTTTTTGCACAAGATTACGTGATTTGGGGGGGGATTTCGGTAGTCTTTGCATATTGTTTCGCATCTTGTTTCCTTGGGGCACCTGTATATGGTAACGCCCAAGATAACGTGATCTTATTGTTTTGTGTGGCTTTGTATATGGTTTCGCACAACATCGCTTGATCTTGTTTCTCGGGGGTTTTGTATATAGTTTTGCACAAGATCACGTGATCTTGTTTTGGGTAGGTTTGTATATTGTTTCGCATGAGACCCACTTGATCTTGGTTTCCAACACGAGCACATGATATGGGGGAGGGGGCTTGTATATGGTTTTGCACTATATGACGCGATCTTGTTTCAAGAGTTGCATATGATTTCGCGCGAGATCACGTGATCTTGTTTCGAGGGGCTTTGTATATGGTATCGCACAATATCACGCGATCTTGTTTCGGAGGGCTTTGTATATGGTTTTGCACAAGATTACCTGATCTTGCTTCCACAGGTTTTGCATATGATTACAAACAAGATTGCGTAATCTTGTTTCGGGGGCTTCGTATATGTTTTCTCACAAGATTGCGTGAGCTTTTTTGTTTTGGGTGTCTCTGTGATGGTTTCGCACACATACACGTGATTTTGTTGTTTGTGGGGAAGGGGAGCTTTGCCTAAGTTTTCGTACAAGAACATGTAATGTTTCGGGGTGGGGATGAAAATGGTTTCGGACAATATCACAAATTCTTATGTTTTGGAGGGTTTTCTAAATGGTTTCGCATAAGATCGCAGGATATATTTTTTTGGGTGGTGGGGGGATATGTTTTCGCATACGTTCAGGTGATATTTTTGTTTTGATCGGATTGGTATATGGTTTTGCAGAAGATTTCTTAATCTATTTTTTTAGGGGGCTTTGTACAATGGGAAGAAATAAGTATTCGTACACCTTCAAAATTAATATTTAATAGACATCCAACGCATCAAACTTCAGGAAATTTACACAATGGATGAATATATATATGAAACAGAAATCGATATTTAGTAAACTTGAAATTAATGAAAACAGGAGGGGGAAAAGTATTCGTACAAATCGATATTTGGTGATTAATACTTAGTTGCGTAACCCTTTTGGCTTTCACCATCACTCGTTTCCTGTACTTTTTCACTGGTGCGCTGCAACATTCCTTTGGTATTTCGACCGTACTCTTCTTTACAAATTACCTCCAATTCTTTGATGTTCTTGGAACCCCTCAAATGAATCTTGCTCTTCAATGTTAGCCACAAGTTCTCTATTGGGTTCAAATCATGGTCTCATCTATGATGTGGATATTGCCGGTATCCTTAGATGAGAAGCACCCCTACATCATGATGTTCGCTTTTTGACCGACGTTCCTGCCTCCAGTTGGTCATCTTGAATTTCCTTACGGATCGCCATAGGGGCAGCTCTAACCTTCTTGAGTATCACACGAGAAGCTTTGGGGGAAATCTTCCGAGGAGCACCTAAACGTTGAAGGTTGTCGACGGTTCTCACCTTTTTCCACTTCAGAATGACAGAGCCATTGGTACTGAAAGGTATTTTCAGTTGCTAGGATACCTTCCGGTAGCTCAGCCCATCAGTATGGAACTTTAGGATCGCCCCTTTTTTTATTCTTCGCCAAGATAACATCTTTATTGCGGGAACGTCTACTTCTGAATGGCATTCCAATCTTTCCTGAGCTCTTGTTGACTGCTGTACTTATTATTGGAACCCTCCAGAAGCTTCTTCGCACCGTCACATCTAATAGTATGTCTCTCCTGTGTTTTTAGAGATGAATTTCGTTATATTTGTTTCTGTACGAAACCTCCCCCCCCCCTGTTTTCATTAATTTCAATTTTACTGAATATAAATTCTGTTTCCTGCCTTTTTGTCCACAGAACTTCTATCTTTACATTGATTTACATCCATTGTGTAAAGTTCATAAAGTTTGATGGGTTGGAAGTCTTTGAAGATGTACGAAATACTTATTGCTTCCCACTGCAGATGGGTTTGCACAAGATCACGCGATTTTGTTTCGGAGTGGGGGGGAGGGGGTCATGGTTGCCGGTTTGCCGAAGTTTTGCTACCGAGATAATGATGATATAGTCTCATATTCTGCTAACACGATTTAAACTTTTCGTATTGTGTTTTAGATCCTTTTTCTTGGATTATTTTTGCCTTTGAAGTTTCATGACCTCATTAATGGTCGATGATTTATCTTTCTTGATTAAGTGGCGTCGATCTTTTGGGAAGAATATGCTAAAGGAGAGGACTGCAATACCCCGTTGCCCCAACTGTCGCAGTTAAGAGCTCTCTCCCTAATGCCCGCTGGTGGATCTACGACTAATTCTTCCCCGCAATTCACTTCAGCCATCTTTACTTTCTATACATTTCTATCCCTCAAACTGACATCGAGGAATGCCATCGTTGGTTTTAGCTTTGCATTTTTGAATGACGATGAAGGTGAGTTGAGCGGTGCGGCTCCTATAGTAGCTCTATTTCAACCTGAGTCCATCTTTGTAGGTTCCGATGTTCATTCGTCAGTCTGATTCATCAGGGAGTTGTGGTTTGGTATCTGTGTGGTATTAGAAAGTGGTTGTGGGGGGTTTTGCCAGTCGGGTTGTGATTCGGTTTATTGTTACGTCGCCGGGTCGCTCCTGCTCCGCCATCGCGGTTGCGCTGTTTAGCGCTTCGTACGATCTCTAAGAGCTGCTCCCGGCGTCGGTGCATTGTCTGAGCTTCCATACGGGGGTAAGAAGCCCCACCCCTTAACCCACACCCCTTGTATGGGGACGCCCCCGGTTTCCAGAGCTTCGGCTTAATCCTGTGGGTAGGTTGATAGCATGGACGATCTGCCTTTTACGAGGTGAGCTTGGAAGAGACATGTTTGGTCGAGGGAGGTTGAGGTTAAAGCACGGCTTTAGTGGGGGAGCAGGCGGCAGAGAGTGAGGGGGAGGGACACGATACTCCCCTCGCGGATCAATACTCGAAAGAGACGACTACACACGGGCTGCGTCAACACACTCGCACACCCGCCCATACAATATATATATATATATATATATATATATATATATATATATATATATATATATATATATATATATATATATATATATATATATATATATATATATATATATATATATATATATATATATATATATATATATATATATATATATATATATATATATATATATATATATATATATATATATATATATATATATATATATATATATATATATATATATATATATATATATATTGGTGACGCTCCCCTAATTGGCCCGTGGGTCTCACCCTTCCGACCTGACCCCCACATTGCACTGACAGGGTTCTTCTACAATCAAAAAATAAAAGCGGAAACCGACGGTGGCATTTCACAGGAGGTTTTTGAAAATCGATCATTTAAAAAAAAATAGTTGAAGTTAAGTGATGTGAAAATTTGTAGGAACATAATAGATTATCTGAGAAGTTATGTCCAGTGGTACGCAAACCTTTGCCCAGGGGCCAAATGTGGTCCATACGGGTGTTTCCAATGGCCCGCCAGGACATCCCAGCCAATTTTCAGCGCATGATTTTTACTTATATTTGCCCCATTAAATCCTTCGATCTATTAAAGGAATTAAAATGAGGGCAAAATTACTCACTCGACAACTTTAATTAATTGAAATAAAATAAAATAAAATGAGATCAAAATCGGTTCCGAGTTGAAAATTTTGAGTGGCTCTGTGATTTGGCACTCATGACTATTAACATTAAATACCCAAGTGGGGGGTGGGCACTACTGTAAGTTGTTTGATCCTACAATTCATTTGTTCTAGTGTATACGATCTCATGTATGTGTGTTGTTCTGTTCTACTTTCATTTTAACTGTTCCCTCAGATAGATATGCTCGCGTGTTTTCTCGCCCTAGAGGACCCAGCAGATGGCTCAAGGTTGTACTTGTGATATTGTGGGTGGGCTTGAGTTCAGACATGTGGTGCTAAATTTCCTTACTCCAGGCAGGTTTGAAATCCCCATTCCTGGCCCTAATAGACCCTGTCTTTGCTATTATGTACTCTTTATCCTTCTACCGATGCAAAATTGTACATAGTGTTCGTAAACTCCATTAGCAGACACAAATGTACCTACCTTCTCTCTGCCTAAGGACTATAAGACCACCCTTTATCTACCTTCCCTTTACCTAAGGACTTTATGACCACCCTGTAACCTATTTGTTTCGCTATGTGCACTTTAGAACTTCCCTGTCCATTAATATTTGTACTGTAAATACCAATTCTATGATTAAGAGATCATTTGCCGAATCCATCTTTCCTTTTCAACGTAAAATACTGGAAAAGGATAAAATCGACGCCAATTTCTAACACTGATTCTATATTTTGCAAATAATAACGTCATTTTTAAACGTCCTTCAGAGGCAGAAACTCTCAACTATCTCCTACGCGTCCAAACTGTGAGAAGCAATTGTTTTGAGCCGATTTGAGGGAAGAAAACCCAGCGTTGTATTGTTTCGAAGGCTTTGTTTCCCTCACCTTTATTTCTATAAGTAGTGACATGTGGAGAACCCCCGAAACACGAGTTTCTGGATCAATTAATAAAATCCAACTTGCGGATTTCAGTTTCATTTTCGGTAATAATTATAATCGTTAATTCCCATTTTATCCCAGCTTTCGGTTGGAGTTGCCACCAATCAGAGATCTCACCCCTGGATCTCTTCCTTTTATTTATGTATCTGCCTCTTTATTCTCCTCTCGTTCTGCCCGGCATGAATTCCCGTTTGTCCGTCTCTCCCCTCCGGTTCCACCGGCTGTCCACGCCCTCAACGAAAACTCTCGAGACATTTGGTCATTGCGTCCCTTCGAAGGGGAAATGGGGAAGAGCTGATTGTTATCGTTATTCCCCAGATAAACGGAAGGGGGATTAATGAGGCTATGGCGTGGCGAGGATGGGGTTTGGGTATCCCATCTGAGTACTTGGCAAGTTGATTTATGCATTGCTTGGGGCTTGGCGCGGCCGAGTAAGGCAATGGCGTCCGAGCGTTTTCTGAAGGAAAAGAAAGGAGAAAAGGGAATCATCCCATGAGGAAAAGAACTAAAATTAAACCAAGACGGCGTCTCATTCCTAGGATACAGGCACAAATTGTTGCAAAGATCACGACACTGCAGAAGGGAGGACGGAAGAAAAGACCCCTTGCCAAGCACATTAATCCGGGAAAACGACTGCACTCTACTGGCTTCCGCCCCATCGTGACCTGTTAGATGACCACGATGAATCATGGCATTCGAGTCCCACCTGAGGGATGAGAAACTCCACCAATGACTTGTTTGGGCTCTTCTGATCGCCCCTTTCAGGATCCTTCCTTCCAATTAAATTCCTATTTTGGCTGCCGTTTCCTTTAACTCCACCATTTAAGAATCTTCCAAAACAGGGTTTTATTTTTCTTGGGTAAATCCATCGTCAACAATGTTCGCCATTTTTCTTGAATCATTAAATTCGTCGCCTTATTGACCTTCCTCCTAATTGATCTCTCCGTTTTGGCCGAGGTCGAATTGCAAAGGGATGATGACCCTTGGTTGCTAGTAGTCTCCCTAGCATTTTGCGAGGTCACCATTGCCAACGCTCTCTTTTTGGGGGGCTCCTTTAAATGATCAACCCCACAAATGGGGTTCTAGTTTATACTTTTAAAATCTTTGTTCCTTAGAGGAATTGTTCCTGTGTATGCATGGCGGACGAAAAGTCCCACTACAATCTAATTAGAATTTATTTGTTTCTATGTTAGTCCCATGATGGAGATTGGGCTGTCTTGAGAATTCCCATATATATATATATATATATATATATATATATATATATATATATATATATATATATATATATATATATATATATATATATATATATATATATATATATATCCCAGGGAAACTAGTTCACGAACAAGGAGCTACAAGACACAAAACACAGGAATTCGAACACTACTGGAACTCTAGATCACGATTACAACTAATTAGATGTTATAGTAATTCTAGATTACGAACAAAAAACGTAATTGTAAATTAAGAACAAGGAACTGCCTTTAACTTTTAGATCAAGAAAAAGTCGATCTGGAGCGTTAGCTAACGAACAAATAACCAGCTTCTAACTCTAGCTTAAGAACAATGAACCAACCTGTAACTCTAACCTTACGAAAGAGGAGCTGTCTGGCTTGAAACTCACATTGTGATTGGAGGTTACAAACGCGAGACCAACTTGAAACTATAAATTACGAACAAGGTGCCACTATGTGAATCTTACTTACAAACAAAAATAGGATGGAACTATAGGTTAAGAACAAAACTCAGAATGTAACTAGTTGAAAAACAAAGAACTAACTTGTAGTTATATCTTACTAAAAGTAACCACTTTTGAACTCCAAGTCATGAAAATGAAAGCTTAATATCTAGCTTACGAGCAAGGAGCCACCTTGTAACGAGCTTACGAGCAAGGAGCCACCTTGTAACGAGCAAAGAGCCACCTTGTAACGAGCTTACGAGCAAGGAGCCACCTTGTAACGAGCTTACGAGCAAGGAGCCACCTTGTAACGAGCAAAGAGCCACCTTGTAACGAGCTTACGAGCAAGGAGCCACCTTGTAACTCTAGCTTACGAGCAAGGAGCCACCTTGCAACTCAAGTTACGAACAAGGAGCCGCCTTGTAAATCTAGTTTACAAGCAACCCAACTTGGCACTCTAGGTTACGAACAAGATGGAGACTTTCTAACTACGTTGGAACTCTAGGATACGAACAATGATCCTTCTTCTAGCTTTGGTTTACAAAAATGACACCAGCTTGTGACTAGGTCATAAACATGAGCTCTAAGGTTATGAACAAGGTGTCGCCTTGTAACTTTACGTTACAAACAAAGAACCGTCTTATAACTAGATTACGAACAGTGAGTCGCCTTGTAACACAGCGTTACAAACAAAGAACCGTCTTATAACTAGATTACGAACAGTGAATCGCCTTGTAACAGCGTTACAAACAAAGAACCGTCTTATAACTAGATTACGAACAAGGAGTCGCCTTGTAACACAGCGTTACAAACAAGGAACCGTCGTATAACTAGATTACGAACAAGGTGTCGCCTTGTAGCTTTATGTAACGAAAAAGAAACAGACTTGTAAATAGCTTACATGCAAGACTGCCTTATAAGCGTAGGTTAAAAACAACACGCCCCATTTTAACTAGATCACGAACAATGAGCCGCATTGTAGCGTGAGATTACAAACAGGAGTCCTCTTGTAAGTCTAGGTTACGAACAACGAGCCGCCTTCTAACTCTGGGTTACGATCAAGGATCCGCCTTGTAACTCGAGGTTACGAATAAGGACACTCAAACCAAAGATGTTCAATTATGTTAAGTTCTGGTGATTGTAGTAACCTTTTAAGTGTTCTACACCACAGTTGTGGTATTCGTGCAAGTTTGGAACCTACAATCGCTATGGAAGTTGCGACACCATTGGAGAGCAGTATTTGTACCATTGGGAGAATTTGATCACCCCAAATTGACAAATACCACTTAGAAGTAACTATCATTCAGTGCTATCACATGACCAAGAGAATTCCACGCTATGGCCGCCAATCCCATACCAGAATCGACTCCTCCCACTATGCTTCACCGTTGGGGTCAGGCAAACAGGATCAAAAGGTTTGTGTGTGGGGGGGGGGGGAGTTTTCCATACATAAATTCCTGAACCAGGAAAAAGTATGAAGGATGACTCAGCAGAGATGACATTCTTTCACTGGTCCATCGTCCACTTTTTGTGGCCTTTGTACCATTTTAGGCGGGGGTTTTTAACAGATGGTTAAAAGAACAGTTTTGGCAATTGCAGCTTCTCATGGTTTCCAGCTGCATTCAGCTCTCGACGAAATAATGTGATTGGTCCTGATTTGGAATGGTGTTGGTTTAGCTCTGCAGTCGCTTTAGTAGCTGCGGTTCTGTCATTCATCAACACCATTCCCTTTAATACTCTGCCAGTCTCTGTCATTCTGTTTCCCCTTCTGTTCTGAGTTACTCTTCACAGAGCTAGTAAGTTTCCTGTTTTGGGGATGTCAGCGTGATGTCTTTAGATACGCCCCCCCCCCCCCCAAAAAAAAAGAAACCCGCTAAATAATTCGGAAGTTTTTTCTTGTTACTGAGGCCCCAACTATTCGCTCCTAAAACAATTTGCACAGATCTGCAAAAAAACAGGTATCTTGGTTATTACATCAATTTATTAAAGATGTTAGCCGTACATAGACATAAGTTTTATGTACCATTGAGATTCTTGTTTACGTTCAAATGATGGCGAAAATATGGGGCTCGAAATATTACCCGTTTCCATTATTTTGTCCGACCTTTCCACACACGAGCCCAAAGTGAGAAAACATCAAGATGTAATGTTTTCAGCTCCCTTTAAAGATGTATGCAAGACAGCTGCAGAACTAATTATATTTATACCCGAATTTTTGGAAGATGCTGAAAAAGTGATTGCGAACAAAAAAGATGTAAGCCAAATAGCTTCTGTCTGCCCTCAAGATTCAAGTGGAATATTATCCGATAAAGATATTTGCAAGAAATGGGCCGATTAAAGATTCTAATCGGAAAGGAACCTATGAAATGAAAAAATATCTTTTTGTTTTTCATTTACTATTATTTTCTTTGATTTAAAAAATCATTTTCCTTATTTATTTTTTGGGATATGTTTAAAAATTGGTTATTTTTTTCATGCCATTTATCGAGTCTCCAGGTAACCTAGGATTTTACCCACGTGGGGTTTTTTTTCGGGGGGGGAGGGGCTCACGCACCTGACGACTGCCTACAACGGCATAAGTCGCCGAAATGATTTATAGCCTGATGTTAGGCTAAATTAAAGAAAAACTAAACCAACAACCCGAACAAAAACAAGAAGCAAAATAGCAGGAAGGAAGCGCACTCCTTCGTCGATGTGTGTCGGGCCTGCCCCCAGTCCCACAAGGAGGTCTTGGCTCTATTGCACATCAATATTTTTTTTTCCTATAATAGTACACCCATGACGTCAAAAATTTCCTTTTTTTCAATTGTAAAGTAATAAACTATAAAAAAAAAACGTAAAGCAATTATTTTCACTTTCTCCATACTGAAACTATTTAAAAGACCCTGTAGATATAAGGAGTTAAAAAATTGGATTATTGATGTAATTGCCAATGATAGCGTGATACATGTACCAAACAAGTAAGCAACCCATAATGGATTTTATTATATAGATAGTTATATTTTAACTAGGCTATATTAGGCAGACACAGTCTTCATCGAAGCCCTCGGAAGGAGCTCTTCTCACATACACGAGAAGGTAACAACTTAAACGCCTATTTTAAGTGTTACCTTCTCGTGTATGTGAGAAGTGCTCTTTCCGAGGGCTTCGATGAAGACTGTCTGCCTAATATAGCCTTTTAACCGCATATATATATATATATATATATATATATATATATATATATATATATATATATATATATATATATTATTACTGAAACATATGATATTCTAGTCTCCCCAGTGTGTATTGACCAGCATAGGAAGAATTAACTTGTTGCTGCAAAAGCCAGTCTTTTGACCGTAAAGTTCAATACTGCTCTCTCGGATTGCACTCCTCGATCTCATTTGTACTAGTGTCCAGGTCTGGGAAATGTCCTTCCTTGGTGCCAGTGTTTCTTCAAGTTGTACTCTTTTCCCCTTTTTTCCAGGAAATTTCTCACTCTGTCTCTGGTGATCGATTTCAGGCTATTTTATCAGCCGATGTTTCTTCCCTCGCTCCGCGGCCAGGGCCCCCCCCCCCTTCCTTCCGGGCAATGGAAACTGTCACCCTAATGTTTGGCCGGCACGCGACCCCTCATTTCCACACCATCAGAGCGCCCCCCCTCCCCATGCAATATCCCTTTTCCCCCATTCGGGGTAACGGAGAGGGGGGGGGGGTCTTCAATAATACACGGAGGGAGGGAGAATATTACTGAGGCGTGGATTGATTGCATTGGAAGAAAACCTCGCACACAGCAGCCAGGGAAGAAGTGGTCATTAGGGGAGTACGTACATGATCGTGTACACACCAACTCACTACCCCTTCCCCTGGCCCCTACAGTCGCTCGTACGACGGGATACTATTTCATTACTATTATTGTTAGTAGTAGTAGTAGTATTTTTATTATTATTATTATCATACTTAAAACTAATTATTTCTCATCACTGTTAGTCATTTGATTCAATTCGTCAATTGATCAGTCTTTTAATCAAGTATATCCGTGTCGGTGAATTGATCCATCAATCAAATCGACAAACTTCCAATCAGTGAAATTAATGAGTCAATCTTTTAGTACCCGAGTTAGTAAATCGATCTATTAATCAGTTGATTAGCGAGTCAATTTATGAGTCAGTAGATTATAAATATTTAAATCGATCAATTTGTAGGTATAGGAATTGATAACTCTTAGTGAATCACTTGGTGAACTGGTCAGTCTTCAGTCTATAGTCACTGCGAATAAGTGAGTTTATTTATCAATCAAATCACCAATTAATCAATTGAGTATTGAGTCGATTTATATCATTCATCCAACAAATCTAAGAATCGATCAATGTTTTAGATCCCTGATAATTAATTGCTTAGTCTTCTATTCAGTACATATCACAGCCTCTGAATTGATTTATCAATCAAATCGGCAATCTCAACCGATTATTCTAT
Organism: Ceratothoa steindachneri; assembly: GCA_963969495.1. Lineage (NCBI taxonomy): Eukaryota > Metazoa > Arthropoda > Malacostraca > Isopoda > Cymothoidae > Ceratothoa > Ceratothoa steindachneri. Next base: position 222,697,560 of record OZ018318.1, read on the forward strand.
CCTCAGTAAATGTATGGATCCATAAGTTGATTATTTAGTCACTGCGCCAAATGATATCTGCTAGTCAATCAGTAATATGAGTGTTATTGAGTTAATCGTCAATCTTAACCAAACATTTTATGAGACAGTCAATTTATATCAGTCAGTAGATCCATCACTCTGTATACCGATCAATCTGTCGTGTAAGGTAACTCCCAATCAGTCTCTATTTTGGCCTGTAAAGGATTCTCTCATCTGCATCTATCGCGCTCTTCGGACGAAGGCAAGGCTCGTTATGGCCCCGAGAGATGCTCTTGGGTGCAGGGGTTTGGTCCTAGGGGCCATCTTTGACCCCATCAATTTATCCCCTACCCACTCCGTGTCTTTATACCCTTAAAGACCCGGGTTCGATGCTCCGTTTAATTTGTTTTCAATGTCGAGGCGCCCGGCTCACCTTTATTACTTTTTTTAAGGCACTGAATAAGTTCGTGCTCTTTGTAGGACCTGTTACGTGTGGTTTATTGGACTTGTGGTGTGGAGCGGTTTGTAGGACTTGTGTCGTGCGGTTTGTAAAACCTCTTACGTGACGTTTGTTGAACTTGTGCCGAGCGGTTTGTAAGACTTGCGTATGAATTCCAACATGACTGATTTTGCATGGGGCTCATAACCAGACACTTTTGACCGAGTAATACGGGAACTGACTTCTCCAGTCGTCAGCGGACGTCTTGTTCTTGCTTAGTAGCCGGGTTTGAACAGGTAAACTCGGCGCTCCTCCCACGGTTTTACGTGTAGCCATCTTGTGTATGCTAGTTTTTTCCCCTTGAACCCCTCCAACGGGGCTGAGAGGTAAGGGTATGTCTCATGCCCTTAAAAGTCATTACTAATCGTTGGCGCTCAACGATTTCAAGTGGAAATGTCTGAAACTCGAATTGTTTGAGGCGACCGCCGCCTCAACTGAGAGCAAGAGGAGCCGCACGCCCTCCCGACCTCACTGCCCCAGGGAAAACTGATGCTCTATCGGGTCGTCTTTTGCACCTCTTTGAAATCTTACACTATCCTTTCGACGCCTGTATAGACCCAACATAGGGTGACAGAGGGTGTTAAACTTAAACAAACAATTCAGGCGCCATTTTAATCGTTTCTCTCGTCTTTCTTCTACCGAAATGATGCAGGAAGAACACAAACTAGAGAAAACATCTTCCCCCATATGGGCATAAAAGGAAGACGGAGGGGGGGCGAGTTTTTGTAAAGTTGATTCGCCTCAACCCGACCTTGTGGGAAACTGGTAGAATTTCAGGTCTTGAAGGTTCCTAAAGTGATGACGTAAGGGTAAGTGAAACTCAGTGAAAGGTGCGTAGCTCTAAAGAAGACTACAGGGGGGGGGGGGGTCTTGAGATTGGTAGGATATAGAATTCTGGTGCTACTCCGTTGCCATGACGACAAAGATATAAATGGAGGGTGGAATACGTCGCCTCATCGTTCATCCTTTACTCATTATCATCCCATCAGCACATAATCTTTACACACTATTTTCTATCTATCCTATCATTCTCTCCACATTCTAAATTAATACTATCTTGAATCTTGCCTCGTTTCTTGTAGGTTGTAAGGTATTCTTCGAGGCACCTTTCTCACGGTTTCCCAAGCGCCCCAAGTAGTCTCATTTCTAGATTACTCGGGCTTATCTACCTCCCCCAAATTTTCCCTTCTTCCAACGTTACAACTTTCGGCACCAACCTCTCCTCTCAAACTGTCGTACATGCCCTCGTTAGGTTTCGTTTATTGAACAAATATAATACTTTCCTCCTGAATTCCCTTTTTGTACGTACACAATCAAGAGTGTAGCGTTCGCGTCTTTGAGTTTCTGGGCCGTTTGTACGAACTTGTACTTGGACGAACGTCATCCTCCAAACTCCACTACATGCAGATTTTTTCCTAATCAGTTTGTTCTTATTTCTTTCTATTTTTATATATTGGTCTCCTACCCACCCCCATTTTATTAATTGAAAATGCCTTCGTTTGTGGTTGCACAATTTACCTATTTCTCTTCAGTATTTCGAAATCCTTTTTGTGTCTGGGCATCAATGCGTATTCCCTTTATGAAGGAATTAAGGTAGTTTGGAATATAAAAGAGCTTTTATAATAATTATAATAATAATGTAGACTTTTACACTACAAATTTATTCAAAGAAGTTCCAGCTATAATAATAATAATAATAAAAGGTGTAATTTAAAGCTTTAAAATAAGAGTTACTGATTTATGGTCAGAAATTAATGTCGTTTTGAATAGGACGTGTAAGGGAGCTTTCTAAAGTGCTCTTAACTTTTACAATATTATTATGAATTATTTCAAAGAAGCTCCTGGGATAAATTGTCATTTTGAGAACACTTTATGAGTGATGGCCGGAAGTGAGATGGATTCTCCTTCCTGTTAATGGACGCCCACTTGGCGTGACCATGGTAACGAGAATTGATCTCGATTGGGAAGTTCTCCCGTATCCTCCATACCCTTGCACCATTGGATTATCACTTATTTCAATCATTGCCACATCATATCGATGGAAAAAGGTATGAAGTAGGTGGAAAGTGATAACTTTATCGATTACAGTTAATATTTATTACATTTAATATTGTTTTCCTTTTTTCAGAAAAACCGACAGTAATTTATTGACAACCCAATACTTCAATAAATTTCTTTTTCCAACATTTTTTCATCTTTTGTTTTCGTTTTAATGGGGGCAGTTATTCTTTCGCTTTCAGGCAACAACAAAGAAGATAAATCATTATTTTCATCTTTTTTATCTTTGGCTTTTGAATATGTGTGTTTGTGTGTGTGTAAGGACGGGGATAGACTGCGAAATACTGCTATAAAAAGCGTGTGTATGTGACCCACCTGTAGCTAATGAACTCGCACGACAATCAATTCCCTTATTCATTAATGTGAATGACACTGACCTCTTATATTAGTGCTTCCTTAATTTATGGACGCGCACTCGCGTACATGTGTGTATGAGAATGTACGCTCATTAATTTACCATAACAATAACAAACTACTAAAGACTAGAAATAGAAAATGAATCAATAGTGACGAGTGACGCAACCTTCTACTCCATCCGACTACAAGTTGTTTGCTTCGCCTCTTTACATTCCATAGATGTCCATATCTACTAACTTCACCACTTTCATTACGTAATTATATTAATTATAAACAACAACAATAATAATAATAATAATGCCATCTCTCTTTTCAGGTCTGTTTCCAGTCGCTCAAGACTTAACTTAGTCACGCAAGGTAGGGTTCGAGAGGGGAGGGGGCAACTCCCTCTTATAGGAGTTGGGACTCGATGGAAGAAAGCCCTCGTTAGCCCCTCCCCCTCCCCCTTCTCTCTGCATCATTTGAGGGGCTGAAAATGGGAAATCGATATAGGTTTGGAAGGCGCCCGTGCCATCACAATTAGTCCGGGTGTCCAATCTCGCCATTAGGGCAAATAAATCCCATACATCGGTCCCATGCCCCCCCCCCCCTCACTCTTACCCCCATCCAGGGGAGCTTTGGGTTCACACTCGAGTCCCAGTTGGGTTAGGCGTCGAGTTTCATATATGGTGCTTTAGGATCGCCCCCTTTCCCTCAGAGTTCAAGTTGGTGTGTCTCACGAACCGGCATCAATGAAAAGATGAAAATAGGAGAGTATGTTTATACATAACACATACACTCAATCACTCTCTTTCATTCTCTTTCTCTCTTCTCTCTCATTCTCTCTCTATCTCTCTCGCTCTCTTTATTTCTAACTTTCGTTCATTCTCTTTCTTTCTTTCTCTTTATCTCTCTTTTTATAATATATATATATATATATATATATATATATATATATATATATATATATTATTTCTCACTTTCTTTCTATTTCCTCTAATAATTATATCTTTCTCTTTCTTTCTTTCTGTCTCTTGCTCCCCCCTCCTGTTGTTCAAAAGAGGTAGGCCTATAGTACAATGCCTCTGGCCCCATGTCCATTGTGCACCAAGTAGTTTCCCCTTTACACTACCGGGTGTATGTCCCCCTTTCCATTTCGATGTTCATTTCCCCTAACTTCCCCTTTTTCTTTACTCGTTTCTTGACGGAGCTGCGCCATTCGCTTCGCCTCTTCTCCTCCAAAATAAAGACCTGAGAAATGGCAACACTTTTAGAGAGCAGAATACTCCCCTATTCATAGGGAGCTGCAAGTTCGTTCTTTAGAGACTTGTTCTCTTAGTGCTAACTTGGTACCATTGCTGGTCATTATTCCTAAGGGGGAAATATTGCCGCTTATACATTAACCCTTTTTCTTTTCTTTTTTTGTCTACCCCCATTTTTCCAAACCATGGCAAAATACCCTCCTTAGTAACAGGTTTTTGTTTTTTATCGGTTAAAGGCGACTTTAATGTGTGAAAAATCATAAGAGATTAAATTTATCTTTATTTGTGAGGGGTTTTTTTTTGTTTCGATGGTTTGGGTCTAAACCCGAAGTCTAAAAACGTTGCTGCAAAAGAAACATCTTTGTCTTAAGAGGGGGGTGGGGCTGTAAGGGGGCTTGAGTGCTGTATCGAGCCAGGATAAGTGGTGTTTGGCTGACTATGATCCAGAAATCACCCGAATACATCCCTTAATTCCAAAGGGGATAGGTTATAGCCGAGTGGAAACGCGCCATTTCTGATTGAAATAGTTTCAGCTCGATTGGGTCCATTTTTTTTAGATTGTAAAACATCGTAGGCTTCACGACGCAACGTTCAGGCAGAAAGTAGTGAAGCTATGGACAGTGAACGAGAATAGAAGTCAAATATGTCGGGAAGACAAAAAGAGACAATTACTTAGAAACGCTACGGATCTTAGGTCGCACAACTCTCCCGAATTATCCCCAACCATGTGTGGTTAGTCTCAAGATGAACACCCGATTCGGGTCAAACCTACGGGGGCTACAGCACCCCCCCCCCCCTCCCCTCGAAATAAAGGTTTCAAAAGTGTGCGAATCGGTAGTAAAACTCCTACAAGAAAAAATAATCACACCAGGGTATTTAGCGTTCGTACAGTCGAATCTTTCGTTAATGTGCACGACTTTTGATGGGTTTGGCCTCTACCCCCCGCGAGCCCCCAAATCTGGCAATGCTGCAGCGATCGACATGACGTCACTGCAAAAACCCATCTCGTAAACCAACGCCCTTTGTCGGCCACCGGGTGTCACGGGGCCTATAGAGGTGGGCACTGAGGCCGCGCCTTTTGAGAAGGAGGGCCTTTGGCTATCTATTCTACATGACTTGGCAAGAATGGCACGTCATACTGGCCCCGGTGGGTACCTCGTGGCCGTGTCCCTACCTTCCATGCTGCAGGTGGCATCTGGAGGGTTGTGTGCACTCGGGATGTTCAACAGCTATTACATCCTCCACACACGTTCGCTTCATCTATCTTCAGTCCCGCAAGGGGATGCCACGTGTAAATTGTTACACTCTGTGCCTCGATGAGCGCCCCCCCCCCCTCTACTGTAGCAGGTAGTCCCGCCCGCCTTGAGGCAGGCCGACAAAGCGTCTGTCCATGAATCATATCTGTGGTGCTGGTTTTGCTTTGCCCCTTCCCCCTCTCTAGCCCGTCTCCCCTTTATACCATTGCTTATTCTGCCCCTTCGTGACCTCGTTCGATTGGTCTCTTCTAGCCAACACCCTTTGCAACGTATTCCTCTGCGACGCGCTCCCCCGCCCCTAGGCAAGCGGAGATTCCCCTTAGCGCGGGCCTTATCCAAAGAGGATCTAAGGTGTCTCCGTCGGGCGCTTTACCACGCAGATAATTGCCGAGGATCCGTTTGAGAATAGGTATGATCTTTCCTCCTGATTGAAATTAAACTTCTTGGGAAAAAAGGGTGAAGTTAGGGGATATTAAAATGTGTGGGTTGACTACTTGTGACACCACGAACCGGAAAGGTACGCAACTTTCAGCTTGCACCCCTTTCACAAGGTGCGGGAAGGGGGGATGAAACGGCTTGGCCCAACGGAAGCAAATTTACATTGCTGCAAGCTTGCAACACCAGTAATCAATAGAATATTAACGCAATAATATATAATATATCACATTCATGCAAGCAGAAATAGTTTTCAGCAACTCATAGATGTGGGCGGAGCTTCGACAACCGATTCTGCTAATAGATAAGTAACGCCCACTCTCTAGGGTGCATTTCCTAGACTCCGTGAGTTTGCACAACCACAATACTCTCCAAATCTGGAAGAAGCATGGGCTTAAGATCGATCCCTTATTCAATATTTACCTTTTTACAAAACTTCAAGCAATAGATTTTTAAACGAATCTTTAAGCTTGATATCAACAAGTACAAAGTGCAAAAGTTTATGCTTCAAATCTTGTTCCGGGGAACTTTCCGTTCGTGACCTGAAATTGCAAATAAATTCCGATTTTCTTTAGAAAATAGAATTATTCCCCTCTCAATCGTTTCCTAACGAATGCCTATTCAAGTCCGTCTTCCCTTATTGGATTTGTGTTTAGGGCCGGATATCAATTTAATAGCATGACGCAAATTCGTCACTTTCGCTAAAGTGACGCCAGAAATGTGATGCCAAGATCGATCTTTCCCGTTACTTTTATTCGGAGACGCAACCATGGTATAATTGGATTTTTGGTCTCGGGTCGATGGTAAATTCCATTTGTTTATTAATTGACTGCTCATTATATGATTATATTGTTTTGTAATTACTGTCGATATCATTTTTGTATACTTCCATTCAACCTATAGGTTTGTTCTTTCTGTTTATTTCTGTATAAAATTTCGTATTTTTACTACGTTTCTGTCGCTGTTAATGGGTCCCTGAATGGGTTAATGAATTTCCATTAGAGCCACGATCGAGAGATAGAGAGTAATTGTCCACAGGAACACTGAAAAGTACAAAGTTGGAACCAACCCAATATAAAAATGGACTTGAGTTGCAATCAACCTTAGATTGTGATATCGGAGGGGATTCAAATAGAATTTTTAGGGAAAATAAGGTTTCAGGGGAGTGAAGGACACATTCCCTCGATCGATGCCCTCAATAAAGGGAAAGCAACGAGTACAAGTCGTCCTCAGTTAGCAGATACAAGGATTAATTAAAGTCATCCTAATCACGATTGAGAGAGAAATAGACCCCCAAAATGCAATTACTCACTTGACACAATCACCCGTAGAGTGAGTTGTACGCCCCGCCCAGTCTGTTGTCATGGCAACGCGTATTCCAAACACAGTCTGTTTGTTTTCCCCTTCCCCTTAGTGTACGTGTACACATGTGTACTTATATTATCTAGAATTTACAAGGAGGATAAAAACAACAAAATGGGACCAGTAAAGCCCCTAGGATCCTCAAGTCCAGGCAATTTTACCGTGTCGAGAATAGGGAATCTAAAATTACCCGGCTCAAGAATAGCCAACACAAATATATTGGATTCGTTATTCTTGACATTTGGATCACATTTTTATGCTTTGACTACGGATACACATCTACGTGTGCACTTACGATTCATGTAGGCTTAATCTAGAGGTGAAATAAAATAATTGAGTAGGGTTTTTATCACCGATCTTCGCCCTATTTTTAGACCTTTTGGGGGGGCCTACTGATTAACGTAGGATCCGAACCACAGTTATCTACAGTGTATAGAGCTGTTGCCCCATTCAGGATCCCATATCGCGATTCACTGCATGGATGTGGCTTAACTTCGCTGCATCGGAAGCGGTGTATCCATTCGACAAGTCCGAAGCTCATTTCAAAGGTCAGTCACACTCGCTAATATATATTCAAACACCGCAAAGAATAGAAACGATCTTTCCGTAGGCCATCGCCTGTAGGTGGTGAAAGTTGAGTACAATGAATAACAAAGAAGTGTAAAAGTAATATAGGTAAGGCGTTTGTACACATGTATTTCAGGGGACTGTTCCATCGCATCTCTGCATTTTCCGCGCTTTCCTTCTTGCTCGATTGGGGGATGTTCTCGTCTTCGATTCTATTTGATATTATTTACATTTGTAAAATCGATTTTTAAGTATTAACTAACATACTTTCCACTACTTGGCAAGATGGACTATTCCACTTATGCGTGATTATATAAATGAAGTAACTTTGAAGCTATGATTGTGTTTGAAGCGTTTGTTTACTAATTTGAATCTAGTTTGGCGGATGTTTGCTCTGCCATTCATCTTCTGTAGACTAAAATTAACGAACCCTTGTAGTATTTGAAACACTTCTATCAGTTGTCCATGTAATCATCTATTTGCAATCTAATGATTGTACGGTTTATTTCTAAGTTCGGGAATTAGTTTGGTTGCTCTAGGTTGTGTCCATTCTAGCAGCGCCATCATTATTCAGGAAGGAGTTATCTACGCTGCGTATTCAAGATGCGATGGGATGAGGGATTTATATAGTGGCAGAAAGATTGCTTCCAACTTAAACCTGAATTCTTGGCAATGTATCGCTAACATCCATTTAGCTTTTTTAGAAGCCTCGTTTCTAAGTTAACCGACTCTAGAATTCGTTCATTCATAAAATCCTTTTTTACATTTCGACTTCTTAAGTGCCATGACCTTGCATTTACGTATGTTAAAATTCATCAAGCATTTAATTTATTCACAGCATCTTTATTAAATCTTCTTAATTCGCAACGTCGCATGTAAAAACGGTTCTATTCTCTAGTTTCCTATCGTCTGCGAATTTGAATTTTTTACTCAGTAAACCATTATTAAGGTTGTTTAGCTCACTCTGAACATCTGAACAGTAGTAGACTAAAAGGTAGGGTAGGTAAATAATCGTACAGTCATGGAGCCTCATTCTGCTGTTCAAGCAAAGTCATTTGTCCGCAACTACGATCCATTGAATGTCTGTGATGAGAAATCCGCAGCGCGACTCTAAAATATAACCCTTTGGCAGAGCCTCAGACGAGAGCTTGAAATCCAGACTGCCATCGCGCACCAGCGAAATCCTGGAACATCTAAAGATAGTCAACTTGAAGTCTAAATTTAATCTCGCTCTCCCCTTGTGCCCTTTACAGCCCTTCCGTTTCCATTCTCCTTCCATCTCCAAGGCCACACTTTCATACTTGATGTCCGCCAATCGCCCGGGAAGTAGACCTTTTCCACACCCTCCCAGTCCCTCACCACCCGATTATTTTCATCTGTTGGCTACAGTACTCTCCCGGACCCAACGCTCACAGGTGGATCTGCTACTATATATCTTCTATACATTTTCCCCTTCCTCCATTTTCACTACTTGCTATATAGATCTACTTACAAACATTCTGACAGTGTTCACGTTGGATTTTGCTTCATAGATTAACAACTATGTTGGCTACAAGTGCCATATACCTTCCTAGCATTTTCATCCTCCCCTCAACTTTTCACCACCATAAAAATCTCCTGTCAGAAACTTTATGGCACTGACGTTCCAGTACTTTATTTTTTTAAATAAATAAAATTCCTAGGAATCGACATTTATGACCTTCGTTGCAAACCGGCTCCGCTCCTCCTTCGGTGGTCATTTTCATCGAGTGTTTTGGCATTCCGATCTAATTCCCTCGCCGACTTTAATTCCTTAAGTGAATAAATAGGACCTCTAATTAGAGGCTAGGCTTGAGGCAGGCGGGGTAATGGGCTAATGGGTGGGGTCTCCTAATTCACTAGTCTCGATTCTCGGACGGGAAATGGGAAAGTAAATGATGGGAAATGTTTCTAAAAGTGGTCACGCATCATAAGACATCCGTACCAGCGCAGTCGTGATAAAAACCAAAATTAGGGAGGGGATTTAACACACCCTTTGCTGTCCTGTCCGAATAGCGGTCTGGGGGTTGCGAACAGGGACGCACTATTTGGTTTGGGAGCTCATTTGTAAGAACCCTTTAAACGCTTAAGAGTTAGGGTTAGGATAGAAGCGGCGAAATGGATTGATAATAGAAACTATTATCAATCCATTTTGCCGCTTCTGTTCGAGTTTTGTCTTTGTCCCATGGAATCTTGTATTTCTTTTCTTTTGCTTCTCCTGGCCTTCAACACCTGCATTCAGTCCCACGAACGCGTCTTTCAGGACAATGAAAATCGCTTTCCCATAGTGTGGAAGTTATGTTGTGTGATTCATTTATAGTATGTCTGTATAGGTTGCTCTTAGGGTTTTACGTATGTTTTGGGGAGGATGGTAAAGGTATTGCATGTAATCGTAAGGATCCAATTGTTTTGTGGAATAAAAGATAGTGTTTTATGTGCACGATCTTTGTTTCAGAGTGTTTATTGGCGTGCCGCGGATGCATCGCGTTTCGAGGCTCGGTGTGGGTGTGTCTTCTGTAGTGTGCTCAGGATGTTTGATAGGGTGCGCAAATCGTAGACGCATATGTCAGTGGGGGACGGATATACTGATTGTAAGTGTGGACGATAGATTCCTGGAGTGACTGAATGTGGTTCCCGTAGGGCTCGAACTGTGTAAGTTTTGTATGTTGTGTGTTGTCTGAAATTTAGTCATGTGTGGGATGTGACACTGAATGTTGTGTGTTCTATTTAACGGGAGTGGGGTATTTGATAGGATAATGTAGTGTTTTTATGCTATAGTTTGTAGGTTGTGAAGAAGGTACCATAGGGGTTTGAAGGCTATTCTTTTCTATATTTCTTAATCACTCCCTCCAACCTTGGTGGTGAAGTCCAGGATGCCCATCCCGGTCAGGTGGCGTGTGGGGGTGGGGGTGATTTTAGAGGGGGGGGAGGCAAAGGATGCAGGTCGCTTAAAGGAGAGGGAGGGATCCATCTTCACTCTCTTCCTGCTCTCTTTCCACTCACGCGCATGGGAGGCAAAGTAGGAGGGGGCGGGGCTGCGTAAGAATGCCCCTTTACCCCCAAGGACCGATGATACATTTGGGGTGGAGTGAGAGAATGATTTAACCAACGAGGGAAGGGACAATCAAGATTGTAAAAGGGAAAGACGAAACCTTGTCAACTCCAAACGAAAACTGGGATCACCCCCCCCCCTCCCGCGCGTTTTTGTCAGAGGCAGTTAGGACCAGCGAGGGAATAGGTGTAGAGCGTGGTGGGGAGGAGTGATGGCTAGAGAGGGCAGTTCAGCGAGTGGTAGTTGAAAGCGAGAATGAGGGGATAAAGGGAAGTAACGAGTTCCCCATTCATTCATGGGGATTATAGGAAGGGGTTCCCGAAACCCCACCTGAGAGGGGTGCAAGGGAAATAGTTCAGGAAGGGGAGGCTAAAACCTCATCTTGGCGGGGTGCAAGGAATGCACTTTAGGAAGGGGATCCGAAAAACATCTTGGAGGGGTGCAAAGGATTTACTTTAGGAAGGGGTTGCTGAAACCTCATCTTGGTGGGTGCAAGGGATGTACTTTAGGAAGGGGTCGCTGAACCCTCATTTTGGAGGGGTGCAAGGAATGTACTTTAGGAAGAGGTGAATGAAACACCATTCTGGATGTGTGTAATTTTGAATTACCTTCCGTACCCATTGAGCTTCTGACGTCTGCTTTAACAGTCATCACCCTTGAGTTCGTGCGAAGTCTGCGGTTGCAGCCCTCACCATTCCGTTTACTGACGTCTGTCGTATCGGTCACCGCTCTTCGGTTCTCTTTAGAAAATTATTCTCGAAGAGTGAAGACGATGACATATGGTTTTTGAACTTTAAAAAATAGAAATCTCTTAATTGAGTGCCATTCTCACAGTGTCAGACTGAATGAGTGGCTCCGATGACACCTTTGCCATTAAATAGGGAGATGGCAAGGACCCATGCACCCACCGAGAGAAGAGTTCGTGGGAGGGGATAGAGGGAAATGTCCCCTGAAGTCTTCGGACAGTGCTACAGCCGTGTCAAGGGGAAGGCACCTCCTCGCCCTACCCTTGGTCATGATCGCAAGGTGTACTCTCGAAAAGGCTTTGGTTCTCCTTCGGACGCATAGTTTAAAGCCTTCCGAAAAAACACGAGCACGAGTGATTGCGCAGTGGTTGGCAAGATTGAGGTGGCACCCTAGGAACCTGCCATAATTTCCTAGTAATTAATTTAATAATTATAAAAAATAATGATAAAGACGCTTTTCATAAGAATGAAATTCCTGCGATTGGATTATAATGAGACACGTTCCGTTACTACGTAAGTCGGTGATATGAAAAGTGAAGCTCCCCTGCCTCTGTCTCTGCATTTCCGTGTGGTAATCGATCGTCGGTCTCTGTTGACTCAGGACCACCCCTCCTCCCTCTCAAACCCCGAACTTCATGCTTTATCGATTTATTTTATTGACGAGAAAAGGAAGCGTAGCGCTCTTTCATTGGCACAAGTGCCAGGCAGTGGACAAGCAAAAAAAAACCCCGCCTGAATTAAAGAGGGGAGTGCCAATAAAGAGCTAAAGGAGGCGAGAGTGAAAGAATAATGATAGTACAGGATTATAAGAAGGTAGTGCCAACGACCAATGGTTCGACTTCAAGACAGTGACAACCTGGGGTTGAGATAGCACCAGGGGAGTCAGGTTAGATGAGTATCCTGTCCTCATCACCATGGAAACGTAGTCTCTCCTCAGTGAGCGCTTTTAGGGTCGTTCCCTTGTTAAGTGTCCGCGATATTCCTGACTGGCAAGGCCTGCATTTAATGGGGGTCGGTGTCGAGAGTTGCACAGCCTCCCTCTTCCAGCCTTGATTTTTCCGCAATCGAAGCCTTATCTCATGGGAACCCTCTGCCCCCCCCCCTTCCCCCCGGTATGTCGTCACACTAGGCGCACGTAGGGGGGGGGGAATTCCTTAAATACCGCCCCCAATTACTCGGTGCTGCAATTTGAGTCAACGATGGCACCATTTGGGTCACTGGTGCACCATTGACCCCATTTCACCCATCCTCTAGCCAAGGTTGCGCTATTCAGGGACACACCCCTCCTCCTCCTTCCGCCCCTTACCCACGGAGGACAATGAGTGCCTTTGGGCGCCAGCGACTCCCTCAGTCGCCAACAGTTTTCACTGCATCAGCAGCTGATTTCGACGGTGGCTATGCCGCCGAGAGGCGCCAGTCATACCCTAACCCCTTTGGGTTTAGGGCCACGAAACTCCTTCGAGAGCTAAATATAGCTCTCGGGCCGGTGGCGCCCCTGGTTCTGCCCAGGACGCCACCCTGGAGGGTACCACATTTGGCTATTTGTTGCCACGCCTCTGCTCCCAAAGCTTATACAGCTCCAGTATATACGGATTGCTACAAGTCCCAAGATTTGGTCGGCTTCCATGCCGTATCAGTGGGGCTCTGCCAGGCGCTGCGCCTGTCTTCACGGCCAAGCTGGTTGCAATACACCTCTCGGTACGGGAGATTACGCACGTGCCCGGTTCGGAGACCGGATTGTGATTTATAATGACTCACAAAGCGCCCTGAGTGCTCTCGGAGCATTGGAATCTCCGCATCCCCTGGTTCGCGATATCCGTGACGCCACGGTTTTGGCGAGCCGGGCGGATGTCGAGATTATCTTCTGCTGGGTTCCTGGACATATAGGAATTGCGGGGAATGAGCGCGCCAAAGAGTCCGCGAGGACTCTGCGACCGGACCAGCGTTTCACTCTTCTTCGCACCGACTACATGGCAGGAATACGGGCAGCTCTTCCGGCTGCTTGGCAAAGAAGATGGAAGACGGTCGAATGGAACTTAAAGTTGCGTGACTGTTCCCATGGACTTACCCCCCAATGCCGCGAAGCTTCACGTTGCTTTCTGTCGTCTCCGAATTGGGCACACTCGCGGTACGCACCGTCATTTGATGGAGCGCTCGCCAGCGCCCTACTGCGAAGACTGCGTTGTCTCCCCAGACTGTTCGGCACATTCTTGTTGAATGCCCCAGTGTGGGCGATCTTCGCGCACGTTACCTGTCCCGGTACCGGGATGGGCCGGGTCGCTACCGCCTGTTCCTTGTACTCGGGACGAGTGCGTGCACATTGACTGGTGGACTTGTAGACTTGGGGGAAGGCCGGCCTTCTCCCTTTTATTTAACCAGTTTTTTTTGTTTTTATTTTGTTTTTTTTTTCCTTATAAGTCGCACATTCCTGCGCCGGGGGGACCTCCCCCGACGCAGGAGCTTGCTTCCTGCTCTTTGCCTTTTCCCTTTTTTAAAATTTTTAGTGTTGGGTTTGTTTTTTTTGTGTGTTTTTTTTAATCTGATTTTAAAGTAGTCTATTTCTTTGGCAGGTTTTTAATACGGTGACTAATGCCCAAGTAGGCAGTCGCCAGATGAGCTCTTAAAAAAAAATCGGGCGCCAGCGATCTTTAGTATATGAGATACGGGGGCTTTAAATGTCATTTCATCGGCCGCAGGCGATCCAAAAGCTGAGTTAAGCCACATCGGCTATGGTTAGTCTCTGATGGCGTGTATTTGAATTGGATTGACATTGCCGCGAGTATTACATGGCGCTGAGACCCACGTTAAACGGTAGTTCCCCCAGTGTAAAATTGAGCTAAGTATTCGAAGGTAATAACCGATGAACAAATGGGTCCAGAATCAGTGCCTGCCTGGATGGCCATTAAATGGGTTCAAAAATGGACAGGATAATCAGCGAATTGGGTTTAGTACCCACATGGGTGTCCATTTAACGGTCCAAATAGTCGTTAAATAGGTTGATTAACCACCTGAATCACCATTAAATGGGTTTAAACAAACGTCTGAATTATTAATGAGTAAGTTAAAAAAACATGGTTACCATTCAATGGGTTAAAAACAAACCGTGTCCATTAAATGGGTTCAGAAAACACCTGGATAACCATCGAATTAATTCAGGAAGCACCAGATGTCGTAAATGGGTTTATTAACGTCCTGGTTGACCATTTTCGAGGGTTAAAAGTAGCAATTTTTAATGGGGAAGGTTCTCGTTCTCCTTGATCGGTACTTCTTAACCTGTCCCAGTTGGTGGTAACCTGATTTCCATTATATTTTCATTAATAAAAGTAGTTTAGAATTAACAATATAAACAGAATGGTATGTGTTACAAAAGTATTTGGAAATTCTCGAGTCTTTAATTGTGGGGGGGTGGGTCCCTATCATTCTTAGTTTTTATTATTCATTTTTCTTCCCCACCATACCTCCTTCACTCCATCGTCACATTTCGGCGGTTAGCAGAGTTAAGCGCCACCACGGTATTCACCACCTGGCCTATTGCCATCTTCGAATGACCCCCCCCCCCCCCCTCCCTCCCAAACCAGTACTAATCACCATCCAGTGTCTCCTTTGTCGCTCTAAGCGCTCATCTCCTTCGCGTTCCACCCCGAAAGGCTTTCGCAGCCTGAGACACAATCGATACACCCCCAGCAGCGCCGTCGCCATGGTCTCAAAGGCTATACATGGCGGTGCTAACTACCGGGTTGTAATGGCCTTATTGGTTCCTGCTACGTGAACCTCCTAACTGCCTGTCCATGTGTTCATGTTGTGCTTCACTACCGAAATGAGGGAAACTCCACTTTATCTCCGTTTAAAAGGGATGAATATATTACAAACCTTCAGAATGTTTTAAAAAATAATGCGAGCTGAATCCTGGCGTGGAAATGTTCTTGGGTTATTTTACCCAGTAAGAACTACGTCCATTTGTCGCCAAAACTGTCAACAAATCTAATATCTTGAATTTCATGTGAGTTTTGGCTCCCCAAGAAGTCCTTTATTCGGGCTATGTACCTTCTACGCTTCTCCCAACATCACGATGATTTGAATTCTTCATAAAATTTTGGGACGAGAGACGGCCGGCGGTTGATACATTCACGGTCCAAATTCCGCCTTAATCTGACCTGCATTGTGAATTGCCGCTGGCGACAGCCCTTATTGTTTGAGACGTCCGTCTAGGTGGGGATTCGTGCTTCCCGCCTTATTCGTTTCATTAGCCTCTAATCGTTTTATTAGAATTCCCTCCTCCCATTTATAGCCGAGCATTCCATGACAAAGGAGACAATCCTTGGACCCAGCGTAAGACGGTTTCGGATTCTCGACTCACGTCTCGCTGGTTCGTCCTCGCCGCCAAGCCGAAACCGAACAAAAATGTAGGGGCGAGAGTCGTTAAGAGAGTTCCCACAGGGGCGTTCTAAGCACATACATGATCTTTGTATGTTTCGATACGTACATGTCGGTGGAAGCTTTGAAATATACTCTCACAATCCCTTAATGATTTCGGATTAGTGGTTTAACGGAATCCTTTATCCATAATCTTTTGCTTTGTTTCCTTATTGATGGTCATGACCCTATTATTACCTCCTAGGGCAATCACGGAGAGTAAAAAATCTTTCAAGTCCCTAGCGCTCCAAGCAGTTTCTTCTTTAAGATACTCGACTATGTATCTCCCACACATCTTAACTCCCCTTAAACGTCATTGACTCCCAAACTGGTTAAAATGCGTCCGTTGGCTTACTAAGAGTGGAAAAGGGAGGGGGGGGCTGGAAGAGCACTACCCTCCAGCACTTTTGTAGAGACCCTTGGCCCCAAATGGACATGTGAGGTTCTGCGTGGTACAGAGGAACCACTCCAGTTCGATCCCTCCCACAAAGGATTCTCCCTCCTCCCTTCCTCTGAAAATGGATCCTTGTCCTTTATCAGAGTACAAAGTAGGATGACGTGGTACTCGTGACTAGACATTCTCCTCCGGGACTCCCGTCGGATGCCGAAAGCAGCATGAAAAAAAAGGAAAATCAACAAGGACATTTTGAGCCTGGGGGCAAATAATGAGAGGATAAGAACAAAGAAGAAAAGTGAAAATAATGACAAAGACAAGGAATCCTCGCCATTCCTACATCCTGCGACCGTAGTACGTGCTTATGCGCCCCGTCACAACAAACCTCGGCTCTCAAAGGTTCGAATCCCACTGGCCAGGGTTAAAGGCGCTGGTGTAACCCTTGGTAACACCGATCAGTGATGACATGTCCCAAGCCCTGTAAAACCCAGACACGCGATCGGAGGTA
Source organism: Ceratothoa steindachneri (assembly GCA_963969495.1). Lineage (NCBI taxonomy): Eukaryota > Metazoa > Arthropoda > Malacostraca > Isopoda > Cymothoidae > Ceratothoa > Ceratothoa steindachneri. The sequence continues at coordinate 222,714,466 of OZ018318.1, forward strand.
ATGGCGCTTGTCTGGTCCATGGCATGTTGCCCCATCCGTCCCTCGCATCGGATGATGAAATTCACATAAAGGTAAGAATGATAAGCGATGGAGAGCCTGAAGGAGCCAGAGACCGATCCTAGTTGGAAGAGGGGGTGGGGGTAGAATTGATTTTGGTCGTCAACCAGGGGTCATATAACCTTTCGCGGTCCCGTGTCATGGGTATGTGCATATGAGAGCCCCCACAGGGGAGACTACTACTACCTCCAGAACGGAGGAGGGCATGTTGTGTTGTGAACACGGGAAGGAAATGAAAGCGATATTACGATTGGCTGTGTACGTGATGATGCGTGTGTAGTTACGTCATCCCCCCCTCCCTGGTCCCCCGGTGGTATCAGCGTATCCGCCCAATGGGCAAACAGCTCATGGCGCCAGTGAAAGTTTTGTGTCCGCGCTCGCCGAGATCGAACCCGTGCCTCGACGCTAGAAGTCGAACGCCGTTTCCACTATGCTCCTGTGAGAACCAGCAGCGCTGTTATTCGCCATCCCTTACAAACCCCGGATCACATGTTCGGATCCCCACTGGTGCGTGCGCGCTCCAAGTTACCGCCCAGCGGCGCTCACAACAAAAGCGCGAACGAGCCCAAAAAAACCCGCTGCCTCCGCTTCAACAAAGCGCCGCGTGTCGTGAGAGGGGAGACGAGGGGTTGTTCTCTCGCTCAAAACAAACCTCACGTCGGGAAGAAGAGATGAAGATCTGTACCCTGGTCTTTATTCTCTGTTTCCGCAACGGGGGTCTTTTTCTTTGTACGGAGCCCTATCCCCCTCAAGAGGCGAGAGGGGGGGGGGAGGGAATATAAAACCTTTGCAGTGCACTGATGTGAATTGAGAACTCTTTGTAGTGGCAACCATCAATGGCATCGCGGAATTGTAATGTGAAGCGATGTAAGTTAGAGGAGTTTTAATCGAACCTATTAGATCTCACCATAGACCTTACCCCTGTCCCAGAACGCAAACAAGGATAGGAGAGTTGCGTATCCCATATATTTTCCCTTCCCTAACTTCACCGCTTTCTTTACGAACTTCTTTTTTATGTTTTCGCGGAAATGCCGTCGTTAGTTTTATTACAAATCTAATTGGTTCTTTATTGGATTTTCCTATTTTATCCACAAGTAGTCTTCTCTTTCGACTCCTCGGTTATATACCTTCCACACATTTTTACTTCCCCTAACCTTACCACTTTCATTAGACCAATAACAAGTTTTTAGTGGAAATGCCACGTTGCTTTTCGCTTCGTTGTTTGAAGATAATAATATTGTTGAAGGAAAAGATGTATAGCAATGGGGGGGGGAACCTTCGCCAAAAAGAGTGAAAGGGGGTTAGGAAAGTGATGAAGTTAAGCGAAGTAAAAGAAAAGGGGTACATATCTCGATTCCCCAAATGAGGGGACTACTTAGCGCGCGAACAGGGAGAGCTCGCAACTCTCCAGACGCTACTACTGTTCTGCAGCGAAAGTAAATTCCTGCGGGGCAAATGCGGGGGGGAAGTACTATTTCCAAATACTCCTGAATGGAAAATGAAGATTAAAAGGAGGGATTCCTGCCCTAGGCGGAGACAACAACCTGAAAGAGAGAATTTGTTTCTTCCTCTTCATGTGCCCTCGTTGGTCGCTAGAAAGGACCTCTGTAACTCTTCGTTCGATAGAGTCGTTCGGGGAGCCCCCCTCCCCCACTCCCCTCGTCTCACCAGTCCTCCCTTCCCATGTAAGCAATTCGTCCGATACGCACACAACTTAGCCTCAAACGCCCCGTGTGTGATGCGACTTTAACACGACCACAAATTGGACCATATATGGTACACAGAGTCTGTCAAATGGACTTTATCCCTATTATTTTGTGAGGATTGATCGCTTCTAATTACAGGGGGGACTCCCCCAAATGGGCCCCAACTGTCGATAGGTTTCATTTTTTAATTACTTAAAACATTAAGAAAATTCGAAAGTTGGGGGGGGGGGGCTGTATTAAGGGCGAAATTAGCGGTATTTGTTAAATTCATGTATTTGAAACTATTCCAACCGAAGGTGAGAGGCGAGACCTCTCGAAACTAGTCTCTAGGTTCCAACATATGGGTTCGAACTCACGTCGCTTTACTCACCAAAAACAATCGCGCCCCGTTAGAGGCCTCTACGAAGCCTCTTGGGGGCGAAAAGAGATCGTAGACGGGTTACTGCGGAAGGGGAAACAATTGCAAAGACTCATTATCCCTACCCCTACATACCCGCAGGGTATGGAAGTGTGAATAGTCCCCTTTGATGTATCGTTATGATTATCCAGCAACAGGGACTCGATATTAGAAAGGGTCCCGCAAAGGGGTTATTTCCTACTTCGAAACGGATACATATCGAGGAGAGTTGCGAGTCCCCAATGATCCCTAAATTCAGTAGTAGTTTCCTATTATGGCTATTCAGGTTGATAAAGTTTCCACAGATATCAACTTCCCTCGACTGCATAACTTTTTCTTCTTTTTTTTACTAGTCTCTTGGCAAGCAATCCCACTCTGGTGGAAATGCCTTTGTTGGTTTTTTTATTTTTACCTTAAATCTGTGGTTCCCAACTCTTTTTTTTTATCCAACATCCCATAAGGAATATTCGCACCCTTTACAAAAATAATATCCCATTTGAAGACAAAGAAACCAAAAATTTTAACCAGAATTATTACGATTGGTAAACAAATTGAGTTTTAAAAGTTGTTTATTTTTTATTTCATTGCATGAAATGAAAATAGAAATTTAACAACTATCCACTGAGTGACGACGCACAACCAATGGCGGTTCCTTACTGGTATCTGTGCGTGCAGCCTCATTTCTTGTAATTGAAATGATATACCAACTTGTCTTTATATTCTATTATAGGTACCCGGCGTTGCCCCGGATAAAAAGTCCTGTCGCGAATAAATAAAAATGTATAGTTTGAAATTCTTGTATTGTGGCCTAAAAATATCTCCACTTGCTGATTATTTTTATTTGTGAGGTAAAGGCAGATTCAGGACTATTTCTATCATATAATATATAATCATAAAATATCATATAATATACTAACAATGGGTAAACGATTCACCGCGCGCGCCCTGCAGTTTACGCGCACCCGTTAGTGAACGTTAGTTATGAGCCACCAACGTTGTGGCTGCAAGAACGGATCAAACGTCTTATAGATACAGATGAAAGGTAGACTAGGATGTAATTCTCTAATAGCGAAAGGAATACAGGGCCTATAATTTCTAAAAGCTTTTTTTTTTTTATTAAAGTGACACTTTAAACACATGAACGAATAATATATTTTAGTAATTAATGTCCTCTATAAAAATAAAATAGTATCATGAATATATAAAGAGGTAAATGAATCCGATGAATCTTTCGCAAATGTTCCCTTCGTATTAAGACGCCGAACAACGGCACAAAGTTGAGAAAAACATAGATGGCGGTTTTTTTTTCCATAAGAATAGCAACGTACTTGATTTTTGTGACCTCACTCTTCATTTCATTTAAAATAACCCTATTAATCGCATGAATAGTAATATTTTATATAGTTTTTTTATAATCATTTAAAAACTGTTGTTTTTTAAAAAGTTTTCCAGTTTTCAGCAAATTCAACTACATATTTTGGAATAACTCAATTTTGCTGTAACCAGGAAAAGCAAGTTGTTGCATTCCCACAAAAACATGTTATTCTAGTGAGTTTTTTAACCCCTCTGTTGTTGTTTTTTTATAAATTTCATTATCTCTACAAATAGCAACTTTTATTTGTTTATCAAAAATCAAATCTATTTTACTTTTTGCAAGCTGCTTAATTAATATCACAACAAAAGAATTAGAAATAGCTCACATACCTCATGACCTATAAATGTTATAGGAATTTCTTTAAATCGCATATCACTTTATTCCACACTGAATTTTCATTCGAAAATACGATACACTGCCAACACTATTTATGGAAATCCTGCTACTAAACCAACGGACACTGCCATAACATTCATAGTTAAACTTTGCTGCAAACCCATCGTTTACTTTAGTGAAATTTAATTTTGGCGTAGTCCTTCGTTTGTCTATTAAATGTTTCCTTTCATTGAAACTGAATAGGCTAAAGGATTATAATTCCAGTTCATTTATGACATCAATATTCACTTAGTGAGCCATTGAATATTGGGTATAATTATACTTTAATTCATGAACACTAAAAATAATGTTACGTATACGGTCAAGCAAGAAATTATAAAGAAAATTGACAAACGCCAGTGAAAGCTTTAACACCGGATCGTAAGTTAGCGAGAACTGCACAAAGAGTACGGCAGATTAAAAACGGGTATTTTGCCTATTTGAGGAATTAATAGTGCATACTATTTTCGTTCTAAGGTGCACGTAGCATAAGGACATTAACTCCGTAATAAAGTAAAGGAATTCACACTTCATTTTCGCGTTTATGGTCATGGCCAAAAGTTTTGAAACTATTTTATCCATAAGATTATATTTTAACTTTGGAATTTCTGAAAACAAAAAGAACTATAAATTGTGAAGATCAGAAAAAAAATGAGAAGATTGATTAAAATTAAGGCATGGTTGTTTTTTTGTTGTTTTTTTCTATATTCGAAGGTTTTATCGAAGTTCTTTCTAAAATAGATGTACCATTTTATCCGTAGCCCTTAGATTATAATTTTAGTAAGGTTTGTAGTAGCTGCGTTTTTCGATTCTTTTTTTTAATTAAAAATCATTGATTATTGTGAGGGGGTTTTTAAGAAGTGGGATTTGAAAATAAAGGTTCAGAAAGATTTTCCCAAATTGTTGAAATTAAAGCAATAATTTTTAAGAAATTTAGAAACAAAAGGAAAGATTTCATCCTGTCCCTCAACTGCTATTTTTAATGTTATCTTTAATGAATTCAATCGTTTACAAAAATATTATTGGTTATATTTTGACCAATTTTTAAAACTATCCTTTTAAAGAAATTCTCACACCCAAAAAACGCTTTGACATTCGCAAAAGATTTTGACGTAGAGTTCATTAATAAAAGAAAAATGTCACTACCAAAAAAAAAGAAAGAATCTTGCCGCTCGCTTGAAACGTGTTGCATATTTTGTGAATAAACATAACAAATTGAAATAAAATAATAAAACAAATACAGATAATATAGATGGCAATGTACTCGAAGAAAATGAATTCAATCTCAATACTGTTGTAAAAAAAAAAAATGAAAACGTGATTAAAAGGGAGGAAATCATATAAAACGATATTGTTACTGAATTTGAATAAAATTAATTGAAGGCAAATTTCGTTTTCGGAAATTACGAGGTGATTTAAACAGATGGAAATATTCCAAACACTATTGTTAATCAGATTGTAGAGGATAAAAAACAAAAGTTTTTTGACTTAAATAAACCAGGGAAAAAAGAAAGGACGCACAAATGCTATAGTTAATTCTTACATCGAAAGATGTTCGTGATATTATGAGAGAGGTAGCCATTAAACAAAATATAATACAAAAAAATTAATGGCTCGAAATACGTTTAAAAACGAAGGAAATAAAGAAATGAGAGAAAAACCTAAAACCGATTAAAATAGGAAAAAAAAAATCAAACCCGTAGGTCACAAACCGAAGGTCTGCATGCGAAGCACAAGTTCCTCCTTAAACGGCGCTGAGAAACTTGCCCAATTGAGCTTCATTGATAGGTATCTAGAGTATGCGGTTCAGTATTGTTCTCCGAGCCTTAGCAAAGATGTAGAAATGTTAGGAGTATAACGCCGGGCGACAAAACTGCTACCCGAACTTAGGAGGAACAAAGAAAGACTCCGTTGCCTCAACCTTGTCACTCGCGACTAGATGTTTATGCAGGCAGCTGATAGGTTTTTTGAAATCTTAAAATTCTTTTCCAACATAAATTGCTCGCCATTATTCGAATGGATCAAAATTAGTCAACAAGGGATTTACCAGTGGCATAGCTCAAGCAAATTTTGCCTATATAATCACTCAAACATGGAAAGTACATCGGTTAATATATTTATAAATACGACTTAACGAGTACTAGTCGCGTTTAAATTTAACCTAGTAGGAACACGGAGGAATATCAATTACCAAAATCAGTACTGAATTTTTACACATAAAGGGCCAAGCCCTCCCTCTCCCATGATGTCAGTTATTAGTCGGTGTAACGTTACCTGCCCCGGGACCGGGATGGGCGGAGTCGCCTCCGCCTGTCCCCTTTACTCGGGACGAGTTCGTGCGCATTGACTGGTGGACTTAGCGACTTTTGAGGGGAGGCCAGCCTTGTCCCCTTTATTTAACTAGGTGGGGTTTTTTTGTAGGTCGCTCGTTTCTGCGCCGGGGGGAGGCGGACCTCCCCCTGTTATCTCTTGCCTTCTTCCTTTTTTTATTTTATTCTTGTTTTTATTTGTTGTTTTTTTCATGTTGCTATTTTAAAGTAGCCTAGTACTAGGCATTGGTGAGTACGGTGACTTATGCCCAAGTAGGCAGTCGCCAGATGAGCTCTTAAAATGAATATATATATATATATATATATATATATATATATATATATATATATATATATATATATATATATATATATATATATATATATATATATATATATTAGTCGTTGTAAAGCATGAGTCTAAATGTGTTTCCCATATTCCTTTTTGGCTTTCCATCTCACTATTTTTTTTTTACACTGCAGACGCTGTCTGCGAGAGAGGAGAGATCGTTCTTATCATCTATCTGAGTCCGAGGAATATGAATATTAGAGATGTACAATAATATGTACGCCCGTAGAAAAATGTGTACATAGATAGAAATTTTAATATATGAAAGTATAGTCGTAGCTCAGTGAATAGGTAGATAGAAATTGCATGATATCAAGATACACGCGGATATAAGTGTGCACCTGATTGATATAGAACCATTAGGTGCATTGGTTGCACTGGAAGGTTGATGTAGTTTAGACCTTATTAGCTGTCGGACTGGCCTTGAGTCGATCCTCGAGTCTTTGCTCGTCCTAATTATTCTGTAGTTTATCCTAAGGCAATAAGCCTATTACTTCAATATGCCATTTTTTACTTACCTAAAATTGTATTAACATAAATATAACTTGCCTTACTTTTAGAATTTTGCACATAAAATCTATACGATTTTTATAACCAATACCAGGCAATGGCTTCGCCACTCCCCCCGGGGAAGCTCGCGTATCGCTACTAAGATTAAAATATAAAATCTAAAAAAAAATGCAGCCATGGTTAAATTTGTATAAATTTTCTGAACTTCGCTAATTATAATGATTTTAAAAGGAAACTCTAAACTAAATTTCCGTCATTTGTCCACTAAGGAGAAAAAAATCTTCAAAAATCCCGTTATACAATTATAAAGTTAGTGATGATATGTACTGGAAATCTTTGACATTTTTTTTAGACCCAAACCCCGTTGCCAAAGCTAGATAGTCCGTTGGCCACAGACTGAAGTTCTGCCTGTGAAGCGCAAGCTCTTCCTGTATGGAGGAGTGGTGAAGGCGCTCCTCATATATCCTTATATTATTGGCTAAACCAAATATTTTGTCCGAGGTGAGCCCCGCCGCCCATACTCAAGACCCAGCTGCTCCCCTAAGTGAAAAGGGTTACTTTCGCCTGTTTTAAATTATTTTAATTGGACAATTTTTTGGGGGGTGCAATAATAATAATAATAAAGATTATATAAAAGCACACGAGTGCCAACTTAAACTACAAGGCACTAATAGAGCGCATACCGCACCACTGTCCGAAAATTCCCTATTTCACACTGTTAAAACAAGTCAACAAGTAATGAGATTTAAATTCTAATCAACAACTTGGTCAAAGGCCGACCCATCCGCAACGTTTCATCGATATCCGTCGATAACTGTTTCAGATATCTTGTACGCAAACAAATGGATGGTCACATAACCTCCACCAGACTCTGTTGGCAGAGGTGAAAAAAGGACGTAAAAACGTCCTGCACTCGAGGCAGTTAAAATGGGAGAGTAGGCATGAGTGTATCTCACCCTCGTTGTCCCTAGTGCTACAAGTAATCGACGCTTATATTTTTATTCGGTTCTGCAAGAGGGTATTAGAAGTAGCATGGGCAACCCTACTGTAACTTACATATGGAGAATTGTGTGCTCTACAAGGTACAATGTCTTCAGAGGGGCCTTAATTGTAGAGGTTGGGAGAATTGCGGACCTATTTCATTCCGAACATACAATACCCTGGTTATATACCTTCCATACAATTTTTCACTTCAATATTTTACCAAGCTCTCCTAACAAACCAAATGGAAATGGCCGTCTTCACTTTTTAGATTTAAATAAATCCCCACAAGCCCCAATAACTAGATAATTTACTTTTTTAGCTGAGGAAAGAAACTGGTAACCAACCATATAACCAATGAGAGCATTTGCACGCCCTATAGGCGTGTACCAAGGTCTGACAAATAAAGACGAAGGTAGCTAGAGAGAGAAACAGAGTGAAAAGTAATAACGATGGCAACCATTGGTATCAACCCTCAATACTAGGCAATGGGGATGTAGTATAATCCTATAGGAACGAGTTCGTACAACAAGCACAGGTACTTAAAAGGGCGAACAATGGTACGAACAAGATGTTGTCGCTAAGTAGACGCGTCGCTCTCTCTACCTCTTGGTGTGGATGGGCGAAAGGCAGAGGGATCTTGGATAAACCACCTGCAGTACTTAAAAGAAAACAATAAATTTAAAAAATATGCCCCGTTGACCCATCCCCCAAGAAGAGGCTTGTGGGGCATCTACATTAGGCTTTGTCCATTGCTACAATCGCGGGTGAAACCTTTCGTTATTATTAATTTTATAATATTAATTCTCTCTTTGTCATGACCACTTTTAGCTTGCCATGTCACGTTTTCAATCCCCCTTCCCCGCTTCCGGTATATGCAGTGGACCAACGGCAGTTATTTCAGAACAAGATTAGGATAATTATAGAAAACAAAGAGATAGTACGGCTAGTTTTTAATCCAGTCAGCAGAGGTGAGCCCGTGGGCCACGGCTTTTTATGTAACCTACGTTTCATTTCAGAATTGGACCAAATATTGAAAATTAATTATTGATCATTTTGCCAAAATCTCATCTCATTATTTTTACTAGATTCTTAAATCGGTCATTTTCAAATATATATCATTCGTAGATAAAATGATCTTTAAAAAATACGATACTTTATAAATTCTTATTCTCATGGCCCTTATCTACAAGCTCTCTTTCGCTCGCGGAAGTTAAGTTAAGTTGACTGTGATTAGTACTTGGATGGGAGATGCCTGGGTAATTATCTCATAATGTAGAATTATAAATCGTGGTTCGGATTCCACGTTAAGCTGGAGGTCCACACTCTGATATAAGTCTGGAAATGGTTTTAAAGGCGTTTAGCTATATCAATGACTCTGTAATATATGCATACAAATCCATAAAGGTAATTGCAATTAACTTATATGTATTCGAAATGTGCATTTAATTGTTAAAGTGCGGCCCGCAAAGCTTTACATAAGCTTCAATATGGCCCACTGCTAAAAACTATTGCCCATCCCTAGTCTAGTGTGTGCAGTGATAGACTTACTGGTTTGAAGTGGTGTTCCTTCACCTTTGAGCGAAGTATAAATATTATCAGGATTTGGGATTCCTCGACCTAATGAACAGTTGTGATGTATTTATGGAAGCACCAACCAAAGGCATCGCTTTCGTTCGACTCGACTCCTGCGAAGACATATTTTACGGGGCTCGGGAAAGGTTGGTTAATTGCGCTCAAGAATAGAGAGATTTTTTTTTTAGAAGTGGCGTAGAATAGCTCTCGCTTGGCCAGTGAATACGGGGTTGGATTTCTGAAGTCGAGGCACGGGTTCGATACCAGCGAGCGCGGACTCAAAACATCCAGGGGGGTCATGAGCTGCCGCCCAATGGGCGGATACGCTAATACTCGCCCCCGCGGGGATATTACACGCAGTATCCCGTGCATAGCCAATTACAACACCGCTATCTCTTTCCTCCCCGCCTTCGAAGCACAACAGTCAAACTCACTCCTCAGTTTCGTAAGCCTGTCGATGCACTACTATGTAGTATCCCTTATGTGGGGTAGTAGGGGGCGCTCATATTCACATACCCCGACGTGGAGTACTAGCGTCCCATGTGGGGTCACTCATATTCACATACATCTAACGCAGAACGGGCACCCCCACCCCCCGACGTAGGAACCACTAAGTGTTCAACCATCGATGGTTGGTGTAAAAAAAAAGCACAATACCACCCAGACCCCCATCCCACCTCTAACGTGGTTCAGGCATCCCCCCTGCCCTACGGGATTACCATTGATTGTCATTCTGACCTTCATGCGCATTTCATTTTCTGGTGGAGGGGGAGGGGATCTGGTACACGATACAAGGGACGAATGTCGCTACCTACTGAGGTGAAAGAAGTGAATTCTCTCGAAAGATTAAAAGAATAACTACTTGTTTACAAGTGTCAAATACATTTCAAAAGTAAATAAAATGACACCCGACAAAGATACTGCAGTAAATTCCCCCCTCAAAATGTTTTGACTCTTAATATCAAACCATCGAGAGTAATAATAATAAAAATGTCAACATTTCTATAATAAAGGTATTTTCTTAACATTGGCATCGACGTATCTTCCAACAATATTCGCAGCCACACACACACACACACACACACACTCTCTCTCTCTCTCTCTCTCTCTCTCTCTCTCTCTCTCTCTCTCTCTCTCTCTCTCTCTCTCTCTTTCTCATATATATATATATATATATATATATATATATATATATATATATATATATATATATATATATATATATATATATATCGTCATTCCTAATTACGTCTGTTATTATCAAGTCAAACATTTCAGACCTACTCTCTCGGTCTTGGCAGACATCGTGTTCACAAACCTACGTATAGGATCACGGTCTTTACCGAAGTGGTCTTCACAAGCGCAGCTATACGTTCACGGGCTTTGCCCACTTGTTCTTCACAAGCCCAGCTATACGTTCACGGGCTTTGCTCGCTTGGTCTTCAGAAGCACAGTTATACGTTCACGGGCTTTGCCCACTTCATTTTCACAAGTCCAGCAATAAGTTCACGGTCTTTGGCGAATTGGTCTTCACAAGCCCAGCTATAGGTTCCCGGGCTTGGTAGACTTCGTCTTTACAACCCAGCCGGGTGGTGCTCTTTGAATCGCTCTTTGCAGCTGCTGCGTCACTTGGCGGCGGTTCCATCAGCGCCCAAAGGGACAAACAAGTCGCCAAGCGACCAAATGGAGAATAGAGGGGAGAATTCCGTTCCTGAACTTGGGTCGATTCCCACCCGTCGCTTCTTAATGCAAAAGCGGCTGCGTCAAAAATGAGACCAAATTATTCCTGAAGCAAGGAATAAGGGGCTTCCTGTTGACTGTAACTTCATTATTTATGTGCACTTACATATATTACATATATTACCAGTTTAAAAAAAATCGCCAATATAAAGGTAAATAAACCATGGTTTTAATAAAGGAATATTACCGTCCTTAATTAACTTCGTTCTTGCCTATCTCGAGTGACATCATGTTCTCCACTTGAGCTCGTTTTATCTTTTCTGTTGATGACGTGAACATGGTGAATTCTGAAGCGCTGTGTTTATTTTAACTTCGCGTTAGGTCTTCTCGAATACATCTATCTATAGATAGATATAGAAAATATTTCACGGTAAACATTGGATTACGTGTACAGAGACAGTCAAGAAGTAAAATAATACCCCCCAAATTTCGGATTCAATTAAAGTATTTGGTTATTATTAGCAATACTCCTTTCATCGGTTCGTACTGTAATATCCATCCTAGAACTTAGCTAGAATGTAAAATTCAGGTGAATTCACTGATTTTATAAGATAGCTTGCTTGCTCCCCTATCAGCTCTCTTTTTGAGCTTTTTTAGTTTATCAGTGGTTTGGGGATCTACTGATTAACGAGGAATCCGAACCACCTGCATCAACAACGCATGGCATTTGCCATGAAGTCTGAACTCCATCCGTTAACTAACCACACTTTTCGGGGCTTAACTTCCTGTAATTGGAAGCGATGTTTGGGGAAAAAAATTGTTAAATGTATTGGTAGCATTAATTCGAAAAAAATACATCGTTCTTGAAGGACTTGTGTCAACATTTTGTAGGACTTGTGTCAACATTTTGAAGGACTTATGTCAACATTTTCAATTGTTCAAATTGGAAATAACACCTGCTTGTTCTTGGAAGATGGACTCCCATTTGACTGCGAAAAAGACAGAAAATGAGATGAACAAAATAGCAATGAACCCATTCTTTGACCGAGCCAATCCCCTCACATGAACCACATAGAAGACGTTTGCCACTACTGAACAAGACATACAGAGATATACATATTCAAACAATGACTTACACATCATTCAAAGCGAGACAAGACATACGTCATACAGACATGTACAAAATCATACAAGAGCTTCTAGGTTATACAAAGACATTTGCAAAGTAATACAAATATATGTACTAGACATAGTGATACAAAGACATACAAATGGACGAAATCATACAAAGACAAGACAAATACATACAAAGATATAAAAACAAGGCCTCGGAAACCAGCAATATGATCAGTCTCGTTGGTTCTTTTAACACCCCCAAATGGCCAGAACTACCTCGAGATATAATTTCGGAGCTCACTCTTTTGCACTGGCTGGTTGTTGCTGCAAGAAACCACTGGTACAGAACGTCATGACATGCTTCCGCCTATGCTATTTTTTAGAGTAGTGTTTGCGGCCATGCCCTCGCTGGTTGTCTTCATGACGTCATCTCTTTTAGTGGTGCTTTCATTAGTTTCAAGGTGAATCCGAATGGAAATTCATCCTTGGAAATACAGGGTGGGCCAAAAATCGTTCTACCATTTAACAACAATATTTTTAAGAGCTCTTTTTTTTGTAATGATTGTTACTTAAAAAATTGATAACTTTCATTTATTCAATCAAATTTTAATTACCAATTAATTATGTTTTATTTATTTATTAAATTAGATTGTTATGAAATTTTCCAATGATAGCGACTTTGGGGACACCCTGTAGAATATCTTCTTTCATCCACATAAATCATGACTTTGAGTTCTCAGTTATAAAATGAAGCGATACACGCAGGAAAAAAAACGTTTCGTTTAAATAAATGAAACTCCTCAGGTTTTATTAAGAATAAAATTAGAATAATTTATTTGATGGCCGGAAGGGGATAAAGGCAGACGTCTATATACAAGGGTGAACCCTGCTACAAATGTAAATAAACACACACAAATGCTTTCTCATACACACATACCCACACACAATTACCCACACTTAATCTTACTCTCTCACACTAACATACATACACGCCCGTTCATAACAACGCTGCCAGCCCCACTCCACTCCACTCCCTTCGTGAGAGGATGAATAAAAATTTCCGTCATGGTACGAGAGGACGACGAGGGAGCGAATTGGGCGCGCAGTAATAATCCGATGGGGGGGGGGAGAGGGAAGAAGCCGTAGAATGGCCCATATGAAGATAATGGGTCGGTCTTAAGGGAGAGGGGGGAGGGGGGTCACTATACAGCTCCCCTGCCTACATATCCATGTACTCGGTGTGCAGCTCTCCTTCCTGGTCACCTACATACATGTACGTAAAGCAAGGTACATACATATGCATACATATGAAGCCTAGACATTTGTTGAGGGATAAATTAATGTACTGAGATCTTACGTTGTTCTCCCGCCCACACTCATTTTGGTTCTTTTGCAGCATTACGAATCAGCAAAGACTAAGATCCGTTCGAGGCTAGTTCTAAAAAGAGGGGGAAATGATGGAAATCGGAGATAAAGGAAGAGAGAGCATGGATAAAGAACGTTTCCCATTAATATTTCTCTAAAGTCTTATTTTTATTAAAGACGTTTATCTAGGCTTGCCATATTTTCAGAATGCGAAGCCGGGGCAACAGATATATATATATATATATATATATATATATATATATATATATATATATATATATATATATATATATATATATATATATATATATATATATATATATATAAAGCAAACACTGCTTAATTAATATGTCACCGCCGAACCTCCTTCACTTTTACATTATAGCCTACGTTAAAATAATGTCTGAGGCCTGCATTGACAAGTCAAAGAGTTAAAATACGCATTTAACTTTTTATGACTGAACAAAATATACGGAGGAATGAATTTTAGAAGCTTAAACTCTAGATTCCTATTCTGGAATTATTAGAACATAAATAAAATAGTTAGTTTAAGTATAACTTTATATTTGTAGAGTTAATATTTTACCGGGACAAAATTATATACCTGCCGGAGACCTTTGCATAAAACCGGGACTGTTCCGTTTAAGTCGGAACGTGTGGCAAGCTATTTATTCCTACCGAGGGTTTTTCCGCCCGAAGGTTTGCGTGTTTCGGGGCAAGGAGGGCACGCAATCCTCAAGATGTTTACAGCGGCATGGATGCCCATTTTACAGCTGATACTCCTTTGCTAGGGGGTGAGAGCTACAACCACCGACCGATGCCCAGGCTCAATTCCTCCCCACTCCAAAATATGCCCGCACGTTAAAAATATAATAGGCCAATAATTCGATGGTACGCCATCTTCCTCGACCGCTTCTCCACACAGTGTGGTCGGTGCACAACAATGTCACTAAAAGTACTTGAAGAATTATAGCCTAGACACATCATAGCGCCTACCCCAATCAACTCTCAAGTCATCTTAATTTTCTCTTCATTCGTTTCATCCTGCATTTATTTATTGTGTACTTTTAAGCATGAATTTCGGTCGGGGGGAAACTTTATACAATTCTGTAGTACCAAATCTATAGACTTCTTTCAAATATTGAGATGAACCATGGGTGAGAAGAAAATGAAAGATGAACCATGGGTGAGAAGAAAATGAAAGATGAACCATGGGTGAGAAGAAAATGAAAGATGAACCATGGGTGAGAAGAAAATGAAAAAAAGAGGCAGTTAAGCAGAATAAATTGACCCTTATTTTAATCCTATTTTCACTATAGTAATGGGTTATGTTAAAAATGAAATTTGACGAATCTAAACACGGTTTCAGCGCCAAGACTTATTTTCGCAGACATAAAAATTAAACAAATCAATACGCTTTACCATTACGGACATAACGAACGGACTATAATTATATTGACGAAGGTAATTATGTGTGTTATTACTGTCTAATTATTTAATCTATCCGGCTGCATATGAACAGAGTTAAAATGGATTTAAAAAATCTTTCAACATGAATGAGCGGTTATTTACTTTTCAAGCCTATTTGAAAACAAACTATTAGCGAACAAATTAAGACAATCGGTGGGAGACAAACTATTGACATGGGCAATAAATAAAATTAGTATAGGGATTAGTTGATAAATGAATTATTGTAATGAGAGGTTCACTTTCATAAGAGGGAGTTTTGAAGGCTTTATGTACAATATGTTTTTCTGTGTTCCCTTCGTACACTCCTTATGGCTAGTGTCTAGAAGTCTCTTCTTTTGCCTCATATTTTCACGAATCTTCGCTATTCCTCTGTTTCCGAGCCTTGTTGCAAGTTTTCAGTATGCTCCCACTGGTTTTCGCTTATAAAAATCAATAAAATAGCCTGATTTCGATTTTTTTTTACTCCTCTGTGTGGCCACCTCCGAAAAGGAGACAAAGAAATATCAATACATCATTTTGCCATATTTGGGGATTAAAGATGGCTATTGTTCGCTTCGAATCAAAGAGAATTTCCAGGTGACACGATTTTACAGACCGGGACCTTTCCCCTAACCAGTGTGTCGACAGCTCATAATATACGACTTAGGCCCCTCCCCTTAATGTCCCAATGCCCCGCTCCCGGGATTGCGTAATCCTCGCCCTCTAAAAGAAGCTGCTCGAAATGATTCATTCTATTTTCTCAAAACCGTCGCCTCCATTACGGTCTCACCATGCCGTCGGATTCCTCCCAATTTGCGCGACTTCTGCGGCTGTTTTCACATATTTTCCGACCATTTCTCATAAAAGCATCTCTCTCTAAAAGCACCCGGGGCGGCATTTAACTGAATAGGCTCGTTAGAGATCAATGAGGGCATGAAAGAAGGATCTTTATCTATGGGTGTTTAGTCGAAGTCAGTTTTATTCCCCTAAAATGGATGTCTTAATAGATGGCAAGGACCGTATTCAGCAGCCTGAGCTGAACTCCAGGCTCTGACGCGACTGAATCAATGGTTGCTAAGTAACGAGAGTGAGGGAGCCTTAATCCAATCGTCCTTTGAATTGACGGGAATATTTGCATTTTGTTTCAATGTTGAAAATGCTGAATTAACCAAGGAGGCTATGAATTATCATTAATCAGCTAGTTATTCTCTTTAATCACTTTAATGGGAGAATCAAAAAAGAAAGTGTAAAAATATACCGTTTTAGCAAATGTTGGAGTTAAGATATACATTAATATCCTTACCGAACAAATTCGTGAACACACATAAAAAAATAATAAATGTCATGGAGTTTGTTTGACATAATGACCACCAATTCAGCCATGTGTGGTACACAGTTGTGGTATGCCGACAATTTATTTTTTAAGTTATTGATATTATATTTTGGAAACTTCATTTTAGTGAAATAAATAAAGCATATACTCCTTTAGAATTATTTTTTTTTATTTACAATGACAAATACAGGGGTGGCAACTAGAGTTGCCACTCGGCATTCAAAGCATAACACTTTTCGATGGGAAAATGAAAACAGTTTAATTCTTATTTTTTTTATTATGAAAACACGCTGACAAATATGTTGAATGATATGTCTCCATGCATATAATATGGAGTGGAACATGACATTTTTTGCACTCATACTTCGTTCTCCCGGCGCAATGCTTACATCTTGAGTATTTAGAATGATCTAAAGGATCCTTCCTTACTTCATCTCCTGCAACTCCCCGTATCCTGTTAGTTGATCGTCCAGGTCTTTTTTTGTTTGTTCCATGTTGCTTTAATGATTGAAGCACAATTTGTCTTAAAAATTCCCGAAGTAAAATGGGATTTCCAAATTTTCTATACAAAAGCCAAGCATTGACCTTCTGAAGAACAGCAGATACTCCAAGAAATTAATGGCCACCACCATTTGCGAGATCGATTTCGGAGCGGTAATTCGCAACGAATTGATCAGTTAGATCAACTCCACCCATATGCTTATTATAAGCTTCAATGGCATTAGGCATAGGAACTACAATCTCTTTTTTATCAACTCGCGACCATCGGGAGCACTTTGATTTAGGATCAACACCAAATTCATTTGAAGCAACTGTCACCACCTTTTGTCTTTCCACTTCATTAAAATTTGATCATTAGTACACACCGACTCAACATAACCCCTTTTCCTTTTCTCTAGCATTTTGGAAGCTGGTAATGGTGCATTTTCCAATCTTCCTTCGCACAACATCTCCACCTTGACCTAACCCAGTTACAGGAAGTTTTCTTGAGCTACCACAATAAGGTTCTGCACGAAACATGTAACCATCCGAACCAGATAGAACCCACAGTTACCGTATTGGCTTTCTCCTCATAAACCTCATAAACTGTTTCGTGCTGCTGTGATGCCCAAAATATGGCACGATTGCTAAAGCCTTCTCTTCGTGGGACAAAAAAGTTACCCCGACACCACGTTGTTCTTCATCTTCAAGGATGTCGAAAATGTCATTGACGACATCCAGCCTACAGATGTAAAGATACATACTGTATATACATATTTTATATATATATATATATATATATATATATATATATATATATATATATATATATATATATATATGAAAGGGTAGGAGTATAGATAAATTAATATATATAGATAAGTATTACTTCTTAAATATTAAACAACAATATTAGGGAGACTCATTTGTCATGTTGACGCTCGCAGCGAATATTTGTATATCGTTTATGCCGACTGGCAACTTTGATTGCCAGAAAAAGTAAAATATTTTTCTAAGTTATAATAAATCATGTTACTGAATTATTTTTCTTATATATAGAAAATATGATCATTCGTGGACTTAATCTTCACATTTTAATGAAACTTAAACAAAGATATAAATAAAGTAGTGATTACTTTTTGGAGAGAGGTGTCGAAGCCATGTTTAGACTCGCGTATTTAGCGGTTAAATAAATACAATATACATCTAATTTTTTGTGAGCACAACATTGCCAAACGTAGTGTTTTACATAATTGTAGCCTTGTAAACAACATACATATAACGAAAAAACAATAGTGGCATCAATGGGGTAAGAAAGGCCACTAAAGGACGCGTTTAGAACCATTACATACAAAGCGTATTAATGGAGCGTGCTGTGGCCTGGCCTACATGTATGACCTCTAAATCTAAAAACTCCTCCCTCCACATTTTGGTCACCTTGTTCTCCACATGTTCAAGGGCCTTGATAATGGTGTGTTAAGTGTCTAGGTTGTGAAGGTTCCCAGATATAACGGTCCTTGCTATGCCATGGTTCCAAACAACTCAATTAGTGATGAGAAAGAAGAACGCAGACGAAGCCTTAGCATAGTAGTGGTCTCCCCATACACAAACGAAAGAACAATGGCAAGATGGCGTCATACGAGATTGAGAACGTAAACATCTACGAACGTCGCTGGAAAATCGCTACAAATCAGAACAAATTTACTATCATACCGATCAAGAGAAGCAAAACGGCAGCAATATATGTAGGGGATGAAAGATACCCATACAAAAGAACAGGCAGAGTACTAGGATTGGAAATAAATGCCAGTGGATACAGAGACCAAATCAACGGCATAATTGCAGGTACGAGGAAAGATATAGGAGAGCTATATCGATCCAAAGACCTAAGGAGGAACAACAAGAAGAAAATCTACTCTGCCTATATCAGACCTAAAGTATTGTATCCCCCAATGCCACTAGCGGCCATTCCAAAAACTTGGATGATGGAATTGCAAAGAGTGCAAAATAAAGCACTCTTAATAATATGCAACGCTACGAGACGGGAAGGAAAACGACAAAAAACACTACATGAGGAAGTGAATATCAAGGCACTAAATAATGATTTAGGTACCAGAGCCCTCAAAATTTGGCAAAAGGTGGAAGGGAACGCCGACACGATTTCATCAGGAATCACTTCAGAATACCCGAGCCAATGCTGAACCAAGCTCGGAAAAGATTTCCAAGCAGCAGAAGAGCTGCGCGGCACAACCATGAACCAATATACGCATAATTACCGTATATAACATATCTTAGAAACAATACAATAGACAAAGTCACTAAATAACACCCAAAAAGGCTTGAAAGCTACTATGTATATATATACAAAGGTTTTGTACAAACAAATAATCATAGATTTTAAATTAAAAAAATAAAAAATAATATATATATATATATATATATATATAATATATATATATATATATATATATATATATATATATATATATATATATATATATATCAGACTAACGCAGATGTTAGAAAACTTAAAAACCTTTGAAGCTAAATAATAATAAAGATGGTTAAAAGAATAAATACAATGTAAATAAACAAGTAACACAGAGATAACCTTTCCCCAGGGACCTATTTCAATTATTTCTTAATTCCAATTTTCACCACTAAAACTCTTCACTAACTAACTATTTCTCTATTTCTCTTCTCTATCCATCTAATCTCTCCACTTTTTATGTCCAAGTCCAAGTCCAAGAAACCTTAGCTTCGCGACATCGTGGCCGGCCAGCCAACATTCGAAAGTTCGTGCCTTCGCATAAGCCATTGCCGCAAAGCGGAAAATTTAAAGAAGAGAATTTGGCAATAGGCTCAGAGAGCCTTACTCAACTGTTTCTTTAGACTACTCGTGGTAGTTCTTCACATTTTTACACCCAGTTCTTCATCATTTTCATTACAAACTTCCAGAGCCCGATACTCACGTTTATTGTTAGCTTTTTAGTTTAAATCATAATGCTTGTTTTCCCGGTTTTTAATTTCAACTTTGAATACAATGCAAAATTATCTTTTTCAATAGATTTACAAATTTCAGAAGCTTATTTTTACAAAACAAATTAGTTAACGAGATTAAAAGATTAGAAAAATTATTTATAAGGATTATTGTGCATTATTCCGAATTCGTATACAACGTTGCAATTAGGCCTAGGCCCCAACTTCCGCGCTTGGGTTAGTCTCCATAGCAACGACGTTCCGGGTGATTGCGCTAAACGTAAGCGTGGCGCCTTGCGAATGCTCTTAGTCGCAAAGAGCGTCACATAAACTATAAGAAATGTTAGTATGGGGTTTACGGCTTAGCCTAGTTGAAATACCACTTCCGATTACAGTGAAGTTGGGGTGGGTGGTGTGAAAGCGAATTGCCAACGAGGGCATTTGCCGCAGAAAGTTTGTAAAGGGAGATCTGTAAATAAAGGGATATCTCGAGAGGAAGTGAAAATGCGTGGAAGGGACAACAGCAGGTCCTCCTACAGACATCCTAGCCGGTAGGATAAACTGGAGGCACTTAGGGCCGGGAGAGCTAACAATCCCCCAGATGTGAGTCGCAGCAAGGTTTCCCCTGCTACATCCCCATGCGGGCTAAAGCAAAGTTAAGCTACATCGAGCTTGATAAGTTACCGGATGGAGGTCCGATTCTGCCAGACCGTGTAGATACCCGTGGTTTAGAGCCCACGTTAAACTGTAGGTCTCTAAAAGGAGCGCAGATTTGTGGTTAAAACTTTTTTTTCTTTTTTCTTTTTGCTTAAGGAGATGCATCCAGTCTCCCCCCCCCCCATTCTGTTCCCCATCTCCGATAACAGGAGGAATAATGAATGCGCGAATCAGCGGTTTATGATTGAATAAACTAGAAAGATAGATAAAGAGAGAA
This sequence comes from Ceratothoa steindachneri, assembly GCA_963969495.1. Lineage (NCBI taxonomy): Eukaryota > Metazoa > Arthropoda > Malacostraca > Isopoda > Cymothoidae > Ceratothoa > Ceratothoa steindachneri. The sequence goes on from OZ018318.1 coordinate 222,735,436, forward strand.
GAGAAGAATCAAGAAAGCCCAAAAGTCGATTTGGGCGACCGGTGAAACTTAAAAAGCGATACGCTCTCCATCCAGGCTATCACGGCCAGCCGGGTCAGCCTCATCCAACCAAGAAGCAACTCGATATTTTGCTTCACAACCACACAGTGAGTGGATGATACTAACAGGGGGCGACGCCATAGAGTGGAGGATATGCGGTAGATTTAGTGAGCCCTGTCTTAGCGTCCACCACTGTACCTTTTGTAAAGCCTCGCCTGGTTTTGTTTTTCTCCCTAATTTGAAGCGCAATAGCAACGAGGCCGTATCACGACGAAAGTGTGCAAGATCTGTAAAGAATGTCGAAAGTAGAGATAGTGAAGAATGTGCCGAAGATTATAACCACATATATTCCTGCCTGCATAGGGACCGGGAGGGCTTAGAAGTCGCAGATGTCACTTGGCATCCCTCTGTGGGAGCGTAAAAGGATAAATAAGGAAACGGAAGATGGGGGGGGGGTACAAGGAGAAATGGGGAGGGATGCACACAGGTCAAAACCCACCACCCCAACCGGTGCCATGAAGAATGCGTGATTCAGCACCCACCCACCTCTCCCGGCCCCGATGAAGGGACGAAAACTGATCGGCGACTAAGAAAATAGACGAGAAGCGACTTGTAAGGAAAATGGAAATGTCTACAAGGAATTAAGTTGCTCCTCCAAGTACCAGCTATTACAGTTTACAGAGGATACTGCCACTGCAGGGCAAGTTTACAGAGGATACTGCCACTGCAGGGCAAGTTTACAGAGGATACTGCCACTGCAGGGCAAGTTTACAGAGGATACTGCCACTGCAGGGCATTTATTCACGCGAAGTGTGAACCCCTTCGGCAAAGACCCTGAAGATATATGCTCGCGGCTTAAAACACACACGTCATCAAATCGAGTTGAATTTCACCGCTTTTTACTCCCTTTCTTCGTCAAACTATTATTAATTATTTATTTATTTCATGACCTCACTTATCTGTCATTTTCATTGTTTTCAAAATAACATAAAACAGTATTTGATGTTATCTGAATGTGTTCCTTCTTTAGAAGTGACCCATCAGGAGCTTTAATTTATCTCATGTGGGTATTCGCGTGTAAATCATAGCATACAAAGTACTAAAAGGGGAGTTGCTACAAATTGTCATTAATACTAGCTTATCCGAGCTCAATGAATCTCTACTTTGTATAATCTGCCTCTATGTAAATCTTGAACTTTGAAGATTTTCAAGAAAATATCTTTGTTGTTAAATGTATACACCAACACCGAATGAGTCCCACTACTACTAACCTCCTGATTTGAAGACAGCTTTCCTTGAATTTCCTCAAGTGTCGTTTAAAGATCACGTTAGGTTAATTACGCCATCCACATTTTTAGTGGGGACGAGGAACCGCTCTGGTAATGAAATTTACATAAAGATCAGAATCACACTCAATGGCAAACCTACGGTCACATGGGGTACAGGAGGAATGGTAGTAGTGTTTTGCCACCAAACCCCTCTTAGTCCAAGGCAAAGCCACCCGTTATACGTTAGGAAATGTGGATATATAAACCTCTGCGACACGATTCGTAGACAAAAAGTGATGTGTTATGTGCGTGAATAGAAAAGATAGCGATAATATGATTGGCTGTGTGTGTTGATGTATATGGATGGAGCTACCTGCACACAGGCGTCAGACGCTGCGCACCACAAATTGGCGGTTAGCTCCCTACGAACGATCAAATTTGTTGCGTCCGCTCTCACTTGGAATCGAACCCGGTCACCAGACGTAGAAATCTTTGATCACGTTAACTGGTAAGGCAAAACCGATGGCCTATTCACGTATAAAATAGGTTTGGCCTGAAATAGTTAATGGCGCGTGCCTGTCCCTAGTACTTGTGTTGATGGGGCTTTGGCGAAGTACACTATCCCCCCGCCCCCGCTTGGCTCTGTTAATCAATTTTCTCGATTAAGAGGATGGCACAGGTTTAATTTTGCTAGAAACAAAATGGAGCGTTATTTCTCACTAGGCTCTGGCACTAGGGCACAACAATGTACGAACGTTGTCACCCCAAGGGATGTAGGGTCGTTTTCCCCGCGTATATCATAGATATACCCCCTTTACGCCCAGTTGCTGGGGGTCATCCCTTGTAACGCTCCGGGATTTGTATGCTCCTTATATTTTCACTTTCCTCAACTTCATCGCTGTTTCGAATTTATTCTCAGGGGATTTCTAATGGAGGTGCCATCGTTGCTTTTCTTTTTTTTCTTATAAATAAACTAGTTGAGGTATCCGGCGTTGACCTGGTGAAATGTGAAATGTTTGAACTGATTTGCTCGCTCCGTTTGCTCATCCGCTAGGCTCCGAAGGTTAAGGGAGTGAATCCGGGCTAACACATAATGTTTATATCAATGGCAGCGTAAAAGTTCTGTACAAATGTCTGGTAACTAAAATCAAACATATATCTGACATATGGTAGCAAGAAATAGACTCTATGGTGTTGGAAACCAGTATTTGACTGTAATTTACACTCATCAATTTGGCCATTAAATACTACGACAGATGAAAAAAAATGACGTTTGCTTTGCTCGTAACAAATTGTTGTTATTTTAAAGCTTATAAGTTCAATAGTTTAGTTTTATATAACGACCTGACACCAACCCATTGGAGAGAGAGAGAGAGAGAGAGAGAGAGAGAGCCGTCTTTCTAGGGAGTTGTGCCCCTGTGATGATTTCGTGATGTCGATCTCTGTGTGGGAATTAGATCCGTGTCCATCTGAGACGGAAAGGGACGGTATGTTGGTCAACGGAATTTTTTAACCTTTTTTTCTCGTTAAGGTGAATCACCCATATGTACTCCTGAGCACATTTGCACCATTGTACAAACGCGTCCTTAATTTAAAAGGTACGTCCCTTTGCCCCTTATGGTGGGCGAAATGTTTTTTTTTTCTTCCTTCAGTCACCAACCACAGGATTTCTTAATGGGCGAACATCCTTGATGGTTTAGTCCCCTTTTGCCTTTTCTCCTAAGACTCATACGAAACTCTGCTGTTAGGAAACAAACAAGTGCTGGAGAAGAATGGCAAGAAAGAAGATATATATATATATATATATATATATATATATATATATATATATATATATATATATGCAGATACATCCAAAAAGGAAAAGTGAAAAACGATTCCGAACGTTTTCGTCTTTATTCTTAAAGACCTTTTCAAGGAATTGACATACATTGCCTTAAATAGTGGAAGGGGGATTAAACTACCCACCTCTGAACCTTAATTAGGGGGTACAAAATCCTGAAACAACTCCTGTTCATTCCTTGAAAAGGTCTTTATGAATAAAGACGAAAGCGCTCGGAATCGTTTTTCAATTTTCCTTTGTGGGTGTATCTCTATAACTTTGACTCGCGTGCACTTTGTGAGCTATATATATATATATATATATATATATATATATATATATATATAGCGTGGTACAACCACTCTATACAATACACTACTCCTATATTATGAGGGTGGGGGTGCGAGTGAAGGACTGTTCGCAGGGATTAACGAGCGACTAGGAGGTCACACTTAAATAGATCGAGAGTATCGTTCAAGGTTAGTTAAAGATGAAACAACAAAAATATAATTTTATTTACACAGATCAAAATAAGAATAATAATAGGCAAAATGGAATTATTTAAATTGAAATAGTCTCTTGATAATTATTATGAGGAGGGATTCTCAAATGGAATTAATTGATTAATATTACTAGGCTCGGAAATCTAATTGATTAGATACATGTATATAATACCTAAAAAAGAGTAAATCAGTTTACAATTAACATAGAAGGAGTTATGTGGGTCGCCACAGTTTAGCGAACGCGAGAATTTGACAAAAGATCACAAAAGAATTATCTCTTAATACTTTTTCTAATTTCTGGAATTATGTACCAAATGGATCTCCAAGAGGGCATGACCTCTCTCTAAGAGGAGCGAGATCTAAGTGAAGTCTGATGTTCAAACTCATTTTATATCAGTTTAACCAAACGCACATACTCTCTCTCTCTCCCCCCTCCTCTCTCCTCTCTCTCTCTATCTCTTTCTTTATTTATCTAAATTATATCATCGAGTCACAATGTTTTTCAACCACCGTCCATTCTTTATGGCTGGTCGCCGCAATTATTATTTTTCATTTTCTCCTCCCATAAAATACTCATAAACTTCCATTCTTGAATTAACTTGCATTGATAATTTGTGAGCATGAATTTATGTATTTTCTCTTTCGCAATATATATATATATATATATATATATATATATATATATATATATATATATATATATATAAGAAACTCACAAAGTAGCGCCTGAGTAGAGCAATAATTGAAAATAATCCAACAAGAAAGATGAAAAGCGGAATCAAAGTACTTTCGAACTTTATTCACTCCATTGTGAATAAAGTCCTAAAGTACTTGGATTCCGCTTTTCATCTTTCTTGTAGGATTTTTGGCATATATAGGTGTGTGCATATATATATATATATATATATATATATATATATATATATATATATATATATATATATATATATATATATATATATATATATATTGTTAAAGACCATAGTATATTTCGCCTTTATTAATTTTCTTTGGAAACTTTCCATTTTTCTTATTATCTTTTTTAGTTCATCTTGTAGATGATAAACAACTTCTACGTTCATCTCTTTTTTTTTAAATGAAATGTGTTTGGTAAAACTAAACTTGACTCTAATTGCTGAGCTTTCGATCTATGCGATCGTCTTCAGTGTCTCTTTCCTCCTTTATCGGTAAAGAATGTTAGAGTCTAAATAAAAAGAAATGATGATGATGTAAAGAGTGTTGAAATGTGCGGTGGTAATAGACAGTGGTGAAGTATATTTTATAGTTTGCCCTGGTGTGGAGGGCATTTCATGCACTTTCCTTTTTCTTTTCCTTTATTTCCTTGTATTGTTGCAATGCCAGTTTAGTGTCTGGCTGCTCTGTTGGTCACTCCAGCGACCGTCGTTTTCTTCTTTGTTTTATCTCCTTTTATTCTTTATTTTTTCTCTCACTTTTTCTTCCTTCATTGGCTTTATTTATTTTTTCTTTATTTTTTATTTAGTTGCCTAAATATATATAAATATACTTTGTCCTCCGTCAAAATGGCATTCAAGCCTTTCAGATATGACTTTAGTTATTCATTGGCTTTCGTTTTTATTTTATTTTTTATTATTATCATTTTGATTGTATTTGGTCTCTCTCTCTCTCGGGAAGGAGGGGGGAACTAGAGGGAGAGGTGACGCCCCCTTGTCGCGGGAAGAGAGCTTGTGTGTACCGTTTGACTTTTCGAGCTATGCCAGCAGGGGTACCTCTCTTCTGGGTACCCCTGGTAGGACTTCTCTTGTCGATTTCGTCGGAAACGAGGTTCCAGGCTAAGTGCGTCCGTCCTTCTTTTCTATTTTATCCTTCTGCTTTTTCACTTTTATCCTATCTCTTCCACTTATTATACAAAAAAAACCCTACAACTATCATGTCAATCTTACCCTTTTTTTCCTCTATCTACTTATAAGGACCTGACAGCTACCTCATGCGTCAGGAGAGAGGCTTTGGAACCTCTATAAACAACGCCAATCGACGCTCACTGGTTGCGAGAGACTAGGACTAGAGGTGTCCTAGGCGTTGGGGCACGATGAATGGGATGAGGGTAGTGCCCCGTTAACCCCTTCCCTGGCGCGTAATTATTGACCATTCCTAGTGACCGTTGACGGGTGACTCTGGTAGCAGGTTGGTTGCTAGGCCAATAAAAAGCCTTGGGTCGAGTCTTTATGTGTGGCGGGATATCCATTGAACGCTGCTCCGAGATCTTGGCCGTCGTGAAGGGAACTAGTAGGAGTTTAGTAACGGGCGTGCTTCATTGTTCACTTGGTGAGAAATCAATGGCCCCTTCGGGGACCGTCAGTGCTGCTTAGTTGGGAGCCACGGTACGCCGAGGTTTGACGACTCGGTCGGACGAACAGCAGCACATGGAACGTACCTTCTGAAAGATCCGAAACGTCTCTGATGGATAGGCGGGAGCGACTCACGCGGGGAGAACTCACCAAGCCCCCTTTTTTACTATTGATTGGTCGCAAAGTTTTGAGAAAGAGAAAGTGTTCAAAATGACAGGGAAAAAAGGTCCAGCTGCACTCAAATATACATGTGCGATATGCCAGAAGGATAAGTGGTGCGTGGACTTCCCGGAGGGATGTTTTTCGAAATGCCACCCGGGAAGTATATGCACCGACTGCATCTTTAAAGGAGAGGTCCGAGAGGCAGTGGCATATTGCAATGAACTAAAAGATCTCTTCACAACCTCTGAAGAAAAATCTAGGGCACTGGAAAGTAAACTACAGAACCTAGAAACGCAGCACGCGCTTCAGATTCAGCGTCTCGAGGAGAGAATCCTAGAGCTAGCCTCTAAACTAGAGGCCCAGTCAGCTCAAGCTCGAGACGAAACTCCCAATGACTTGGGTGGTTCCGCCGATGAGACTCCAACTCAAGGATCTGAAACTGCATTGGCAGTCCCACTTCAGCCATACGGAGAAAAAATAAGAAAAAGAAAATGAAAAAAAGAAGAAAAAGGACCTTAATGCAGCTCACCCAGTTTAGAGGATTCGAGCGTTACTGGTGCGCAAGGTAAATCGAAAAGAGAAGAAGAGAAAAGAGAAACAGAAGAAAGGTCAAATGAAGATCGAAAAAAGGGAAGAAGAAGAAGAAGAAAAACAAGGGAAATACGGAGACGAAAGAGAAAAGAGATAAGTCGATGGCGAAAGATAAGAGTGCAGGCAAATGTGCGAGGGACAACCTTATTGGGGACTCTCAAGCACGGGCCCTGCAACCCTTGCTAGAAGCACGCCTTCGCACGAGTGTGAAGGTAAGTTGCCTACCAGGAAGGGGAAACCAGCAGATCAGAGTAGAGGCTGAGAAATCTCAAATTTCTGAGAACTCAGTCGTTGCCCTAATGGTAAGTAGCAACAACCTCTACCTCAGAGGAGGAAGGATAGGCCCAACAGAAAGGATTCTCAACACAGTCATGGGGGCTGTGGACAACTGTGGGCTAAAAACACGCAGACGTGTAGCGGTCGGGATGCGCCCGAGAAGAGGTCCAACCCGGACCGCTCACTCTAGGAACGTCTCCCTTAATCGACGCCTAGGAGATTTGTGTACGGTGGAGGGGGTCTTTTTTGTGGACCCTTACCGCACCTTCTATGGTAGAAATGATCTCTACTAAAGGGATGGAGTACATCTTTCCTTTAAAGGAAAGGCCATACTCTGCAACATGATACAAGATGTCGTGGAACGGACCATAAGTAGTGTCAGGCCTAGCTTGGAGGCGGACGTACGCCAGTACGCCCCTGTCACTCTTGGAACGACCTTCTCGGAGGTCGCAAAGAGGAATGGCACCGCTCCAGCAAGCAAGCCGGGAAACGGAAAAGAGTAGGGAGTCCTACATTCGGGGACTCCCTGAAAGTTCTTCTGTTCAATGAGAGGTCAATCAGGAACAAGTTTCTTGAGCTCCGTGGCTTCATAGCAACAGAACAACCTGAGATGGTGGCCATAACGGAGTCGTGGATAAAAACCTCAAGCTGAGATTTTGAAGGTGAATTCGCGATTCCCGGTTACCAGCTCTTCCTGAAAGATAGGCCAGACAGAGAGGGTGGCGATGTGATGTTGTATGTCAAGGATACTCTCAACTCAACGGATTGCAACATCGTATCCGACCATGAACTACTAGGTGTTGACCTAGAGATAGGTCCTCCTAGATACAGGACCCTGGTGCTTTACAGACCCCCTGCCCAACTCTTAGAACAGGACAGGAGTCTGTACCAGCTGTTGGGCGAACTTGTAAAAGATAGTGTGTATCACCATGGGTGACTTCAATACCTATGTTGACTGGGAAACCAGAGAACCCTGTGGCGAGAACGTACTACTCCTGGGTTTCGCGAACAACGAGTTCCTGACTCAATGGGTGAGAGAACCAACGAGAGAAGACAATATCCTCGACTTGGTTTTCACCTCTGAGGATGACATCGTTGAGGACCTCTCTGTTGGCGAAGAGCTCGGGTTGCAGTGACCACCGACTAATTAGATTTGTTGTCAAAGTCCCCAAGCCAGAACCTGCAACTAGTAAATCGAGGAAACTTGATTTGAGAAGAGCAGACTTTGCAGGTTTTCGTGCTGGAGTGACTGACGCGAGGCTAGAACTGTGTGATGCTGTTGAAGACTTGTGGAACAGTTTCAAAACCACATTCATGAGTCTTCAATCTCGTTTCATCCCTCTGAAATGCTGCTGTCGGTTTCCTGTTCAACCAAAGTGGTCTAATCGAGAAATCGGCCAACTGCTTCGGGAGAAGAGAAATGTGTACCGGCAATCGAAGATCTCGGGTGACTTGGACAAATACCGGAGGCTAGCCAGGAGAGTGAAGTCCAGCATAAGGTCGGCTAAGCGGTCTGAGGAACTCGGAGTGGCGAGACTCTTTAAAAAGAATCCCAAAGAGTTTTTTGGATATGTAAACGATTGTCCCTTTGAGGAATGAGGAGGGGGCATTAAAGCACTTAGATGCAGAAAATGCTAACCTCCTCAACGACTACTTCTCTTCAGTGTTTACTGAAGAGTGTGGTCCCATCCCCCATCCAATGGATTCCTACTCGGGGAAAGAGCTGGAGGATATGTACTTCACTGAAGGACAAATAAAAAAGAAGATCACCAACCTAATGACTAATAAGTCACCTGGCCCGGTGGGTTTCTACCTAAAGTGTTGAAAGAAGTGCGCGATCAAGTGTCACGACACCTGAGCGCAACCTTCAACATGTCAATCCGGACCAAATGCGTTCCTAGAGACTGGCGTGAAGCGGAGGTGACTCCTATCTTCAAGAAAAGATACCTTAGCCAACCGTCGAACTACCGACCTATCAGTCTGACTTCGATAGTCGGTAAACTCATGGAAAGCATGATGGTGAACAAAATGACGTCGTATTTAGAGTCAGCTTCTACTGAGGAGTTCCCAGCACGGCTTCCGAAGGCAACGGTCATGCCTGACGAACCTTGTGGAATTCTTCCACTTTGTCTTCAGTGAGCACGATCAGGACAAGGCGGTGGATGTGGTCTACTTAGACTTTCAGAAAGCCTTTGATAAGGTACCACACCGCCGCCTTCTTCGGAAAGTGCGAGCGCTGGGCATAGACGGAAAAGTAGCCGGCTGGATAGAGAACTGGCTAAATGGCAGACGGCAACGGGTGGTGGTGAATGGACAGGCTTCTGAGTGGGTGCCCGTTACTAGCGGAGTGCCTCAAGGTTCTGTCCTGGGACCACTATTATTCATCATATACGTCAACGACATGGACGATGACATGGTTGCCAAGATTTCTAAATTTGCCGACGATACCAAGCTTGGTATGAACGTTGCAAAGGATGGAAATACTTCCCGCCTGCAAAATGATCTCCGAAAGATTGGGGAGTGGTCTGATACGTGGCAAATGCTTTTCAACGTAAACAAATGCAAAGTGATGCATATCGGCCACCGAAATCCCCAATCACCCTTTATTCTTAAGGACACTGCTCTTGAATCTGCCGACACTGAGAAGGACTTGGGTGTAACCATAACGAGTGACCTCAAGTTCCCGAAACAGTGTATTGAGGTGGAGAAAAAAGCCCAAAGGAGGTTAGGGTATATAAAGCGACAGTTTGTATATCGGAACAAGGAGATAGTACTGTGTCTGTACAACTCCCTTCTCGTCCGACCGCACCTGGAGTATGCCATACAATTTTGGAGTCCTTCATTTAGAAAGGACATCTTGAGATTGGAACGCATGCAAGCCAGGGCAACCAAACTGATTCCCTCTATCAGGCATAAAAGTTATGAAGATAGATTAAGGGAATTAGATATGTTCTCCCTGGAGACCCGGAGACTACGTCGTCAGCTTATCGAAGTGTTTAAAATACTTCGAGGCTTCGACAGACTGGACTACGTGGATATTTGCCAGCTCAGCGAGGGGAGAACAAAAAATCACGGCTACAAACTTGAACTGAAGCGATACCACCGTGATCTGTGTGGGAAATTCTTCACGTACATTATCTGCGGTAGTTGGAACGCACTTCCGACGGAGGTGGTCAACAGTGAATCTGTTGACCGGTTCAAGTCAAGACTAGATAAAGTCCCTCGAAATCACCGTTAAGATCCTCGCGAGTGATCTTCGAGGTTGCCAACGAACACCTTCGAGGATTGCGCCTTAAGTACCCTCCTTGTATGGACCGTAAGGTCTTCTAGGGTACTTATTTTCCTTGTAGCTCCTTGTAGCTCCTTTTCTTCTAGATTTAGTCGATCTTGCAGATGTCCCAAAAGGTAAAATGGGGGATTCGTCAGAGAAAATAACCTTCTCCTTTTTTTTCACTCTCCAATCATTGTACCTTCTGCTGCTGAACGACAACCTCTTTGTCTTTCATGTTTTGCTTAGTAGGCATTTGCTTCTTTGCTGCACTCCTTGTCCCCAGACTGTCGTTCAGAATTGTTCATCACACCGTGCGTGCAAATGCAGCCACACCCTCCTCTTGCCACTCTTGAGCGAGTTCCACAGTAGTAACCGTACGATTCCGAGCTGACTCCGCACGAGGAGGCAGTCCTGACGCTTAGCTTAGTGGAGCCCCTCGGACGTCCCGACTCCTCTTTAGAGCACTTGCAGCTGCCTCTTTGAACATCTTGGTGGTCCGGAAGGCGGTACTTGCATGTTTATTAGTCCTAGTATCAATTTATGCACACGAGAAGCCACTTTGGTGCAAATCAATGATGACTGGCACGAGTTTGCTTGGGAGTAATCATTGTTGCCAAACAAGATAATGATGACAAAATCTCCTATTCCATGTCCACAGTATTCAGGAAGATGGTTTATTTAAAAATCGTTATGTGACGTCCGCTCACCCATGTTCATCACTATGGTAATAATTTGGTGGTTTAATATGCAACTATACGAATATTATACCATTAACAGTCACAATATATACTGTAAATGTACGGTATATATACATAAATATACGTTATTGATATTTATATAATTTTGTTGCATCGAAATAGATCTTTGTCAAAACTTTTGTCCATGGCTGTACAGCCTAAAGATGGAGGAGAGAAGCCTTAGAAGTGATATTATGCAGCCAAATAAGTATATTCTCTTATCACGACGCTTTTATTGAAATAAAAAGTAGTAGTTTAGAGGTATCTCATATTTGGGCTACATGACTGTTGCTAAAGTTGAACCAAGAACAAACGTCGAATTCTCGGTCAAGTTTGTGTTGGAAAAGAGTAAAATCAATGATCGTTTGGTGCACTCTCCTTAAACTTTTCCCCGAGTATCATTGATTTCACTCTTCTTCCCTCCAAAATTCACCAAGAAATCGATGTTTGTTCTTCCTCTAATTTTGATACAACTTGTGTTGCTCAAATGGGTGTTGTATTTAAACGGTTTTTTTCTTCAATAACAATCCGTCAAATCAATTCCTCTTTATACTCATCATATCATAGTTTATCTTGTTGCGATGAAAATTTGATGCTTATTTTTAGTTCATTCGAATTTTCAACGAGCTCTATGAAGACTCCGAGTACGTAAAACGTCACTGTTATTTATAGATATTTCCTTGAATTTCTCAATTCTCCCTCATGCAAGGGGCGAGTTCCCCTCTGCCTGATGGTGACGTTTCACTTGTCTTAAGACCAGGCAGGCCTATTTTATATAGGAAATTTTGAGTTGATATGCGTGATTGTTTTTGTTTCTAGGTTATCATGTTTTGTTTGCGGCTCATTGAAGAAGTCTGATTTTCCCCTATTGCAAGTTGTTTACCTAAATTGTATGTTTGCATGTGGGTGTTTAATTTAATGTTTGGTTTTTCTTTTAAGCCATAGAGCCTGTGGCTAAGATTTTGAAGGTACCATCGATAGCTTTTGCCTGGACGAGATAATAGTGTAAGTTTTGAACCGTGGGCATCTTTTCCTTGGATTTAGATTTACAAACTCGAGATCTGAAGGGAAGGAGTCATTCCTTTTTCCTGGAATATGTTCACAAATCAGTGACCTCTCTTTTAATTAACTAATCGAACCCCCCCTCCCCTTGGTGGAGAAATACGGCGAAATTGACCAAAATACACTGTATATATCTATATATACCGTCCATACAAGTTAAAGAGTGGTGAGTTCCTGATATATTCCAAAGCAGAATCAGATGCTGCCAAGGTCGTTCTGATTTTTCCTCTTCGCAACGTTTCCACTGATCAGGATTTAGTGTTTGGAGAGTCTCTTTTATTAGGATCATTACAATGCAGGTCCAATAGAGTTGCGAGCTCTCTCGGTCTCTAGCGCTCATAGTAGTCTCTCGTTTCTACTCGGTATGTGTACCTTACACACATACTCTATGACAGAGAGGGATACCAGTGTTGGTTTTCGCTTGTTTATTCTTTAAATTAAATACACTGACAAAGAGTTTTCGATGAAATATCTTACATGTTTGCACTCACTAACCGGGGCACAAAATTAGACTGACGGGGGACCTGGTCCGGTTAAGTACCGGTATTGCTCTGACCTGAAAGAGTTGACATTTTCGAGACCAAACCTATTTTCGCCACTCCCACAATCTCGCCCTGCTGCTATTAATGCCCCATTTTTTTATTATATTAGGTTTTTAAGAAATTAATATCGTTTTTAGAAGACAATAAAATGGCGCTCAGTGTTGTTTAAATTGTTCCAAATTTGCTGCAAACTGTTGTAAGATAACTTTAGGAATGCCTAGGCCTTTTTATGCTGTATTGATGCCTGCCTTTTTTATGTTAGAAATGCCTGGACCCTTTTTAAGCTAGTAATGCCTAGGCCCTTTTTAAGTTAGAAATGCCTGTCCCTTTTTTAAGCTAGTAATGCCTACGCCTTTTTTAAGTTAGAAAGGCCTGGACCTTTTTTAAGCTAGCAATGCCTAAGCCTTTTTTTAAGTTAGAAATGCCTGGAGCTTTTTTTAAGCTAGTAATGCCTAGACCTTTTTTAAATTAAAAATGCCTGGCCACTTTTAAAGTTAGTAATGCCTAACCTTTTTAAGAGCTACATTTTGTTTGAACCTTTCATTAGTTATGGCAACAAGCCAAACACACATAACAAATATCATCATTTATGAATACAAGAAAGGGAATATTGCCACATTAGCCTTAAAATACTACATAAGTTAATGGAAATGTGTTGAATATTCGTAAATATCAGATTGGTTAAAAAGAATTCCTTCTGGAAGAGTTCGGTATAAAAGAATATCGAGGATAGCCATCATACTGCAAGTGATCTCGATGTTCTTAATTCCTAAGGCCTTTATGGAGTCGATCCCTCGACAGGTTCCTCGTGAAGTGGCAAGAACTTTAAATGTCAGTCATGAAACAGTGCGTAATGATCTTACAAACATGAGAAAAGTCCACAAAAATAGTGTGTGTGCCACATAAACTGTCTGAACACAACGTAAATATCGCTTCATCTCTATTGGCTCGAAATGCCCGTGAGCAATTTCTGGACAAAATTGCTACCTGATATGAAAAATGGGTTTTTTACTGGAATATTAATCGTAAAAGCAATGGCTTGATCGAAAACAAAACCCATTCCTACTTATAGACGAGGTCTGCCACAGCAGAAAGGTTTCGATTGCTCGGATGTGAACAGATTTATTTATTATGAGCTTCCAATAATAAGCAAACAGTTACCTCAGATTTATATGTTCAACAATTGCACCGTTTAAATGAAGCTCTTCAACAAAAACGCCATTCACTGCTCAGCCACAAAGGTGTCCTCCCTCCATCTCAACCGAATCGATCCACTACTTAGTTAAAAGATGAAGTATCATTGCCAATAATGATGGAAACTCCTGATTAAATGTTGGGGGTTTTCTACATTAAAGATGATTTTCTTTTCTTTTATAAAAACGATATTATTTCTTAACTACTTAATATATTTCATGACATAAAATTAAAATAACCTTAAAATTATTTGATATGAGAAAGAATTTAAAAAAAAGTATGAATTTACAATAATAAAGTAGCATCTAAATAGGAAAATGTGGCTAAAATTACCTGTCATTCATTTTTTTTTAACTGTCTTATTTAAGGGACGCTGTGCGTTAATGGGTTAATTAATTAATGAAGCACTCGGTTCCTATGTGAGAGTAAAAAAATGGTCCTATGTAACTGATGTTGTCACTTAACGGAGTAAGAGTAAGAAAACAGACAGGAGGAAAATCGAATAAAAGGTCGACCTTGATTAATCTGATCAGAACGTAGCCAACCTTGTAACATCCGGCAGAGAGAAAGATTTAACACGGCGTCATTTGAATAAGAAACTAAAGGAAAAGTCAATAATTTTGTAAAGTTTTCATCCGACCGAAACAATAAATATATCGTTACAAAAGAAGGAACTTTAAGTTTAATATCCTATTTTAATTTTCCAATTACTAACCTGCCAATATCCCCTCATCACGCCTAGAATGTTCACATACTCTCGCGCCTTCGATTGGTATCAGAAAGGACGCCAGATCCGATTCGATTTTAGAAAGGAGGGGGGGGGAGGGTCAGCCCCGTTTATATTTCGCATCTTCATGTTGTCGCATAAATACTCATAACATATACAACGCTTCTCTTTCTCATGATATATGTATTTTGTTCGTACAGTTGAAACTTGACAATTTATTGACGGTTTAACCGGCGGGGGGGGGGGGAGTATTAAATGTACACCCTATATAACGCATCTCCTGCAAGGGAGTTTATCCGAACCCAATTCATTCACCTCGCAAAACGTCACCCATCTCAACATTTCATGTTGATGTTTACACCCACGTCGAAAACTACCTTTGGTGGGTTTTTGGTTGGCTCGCGACCATCAATTGGTACTCGGTTGCAGCGATGACCCCGTTCGTTGCTGCCACGAGTTCTCTCTGGCATCCGTTTGACTTCTCAATACATTTAAGTAGCATTTCTTGATTTGGCAGAAAACATAAACCCTGGTGTTCCCTACGATGCCGCGGTCTTCAGTATACATAGGAGGTGGGCAGAATAAAAGAGAAAAACAGTTGGGTGTCACTAAAGTACTAGCGATGTAATAGGTGGCACTAAGGTACTAGGTGCTGTGCTTGGTTGCACTAAAGTACTAGTCAATTTAATATGTCTCGCTAAAGTGCTGGGCACTAAATTATGGGCGGTGTACTAGGGGGTACTAAAGTACTTTGCAATTTAATAGGTGGCGCTAAACTACTGAGTGATTTACTAGTATGCCCTAGTGTACTGGCGATGAACTAGGTAGCACTATTTTCCCTCTTCGAATTTAAAACAATTCCAATGAGGGCATCTCGCGCTGAAGGTTCGGTGGGAGAGATCGGTAAAGAACTGGTGAAATTAGAGGAAGGGAAAATGTGTGCAAGGCAGCCCCAAATCCTCCTGCAGGCATTAGTGCCGAGAGGGCACATAATCTTCCAGATGACAGCTACAGCATAGTGGTTGCCTTTGCTACATATGACATCCGCTCTCGTGGGCGTAGAAGGATAAATAAGGACAATTAATGTGGGGGTGGAAGGAGAAAATGGTGGGCAGGTATGTTAAAAACCTACCTCCCCTATCTAAGGGGCGGGGGATAAACAACCACTGCCCCGATCAGAGAGAGAGAGAGGGGGGACTGGACGAAGGATGGTCGGAGAGTATCCTACGAAAGGGGTTAACTGAAAATGCCTAGAAGGAATAACGTTCAGGTAGTCTCAATCTAGTTTGATAGTATCGAGGGCCGAGATAGCGTGCCGCTCCTCAAGTCACCAAACACTCCAATGCTGAGTCATGTATAATAATACTACGTGGCAGTAAAGTACGGGTGATGTACAAAGATCGTACCAAAGTAAATAGTGGCTGATGTACTAGGTAGCATAAAATACTGCGATGTATTATGTGGTACTAGAATACGGGCAATGTATTAATTGTGTACTAGGTACTAGCGATGTAGTGGCGGTAGTAAAGTATGAGCTGTGTACTAGGTGGCGCTAAAACTCAGTGTTGTGCAACATGATACTAGAATACTGCCGATTGTACTATGTCTTACTAAAGGGCAGTCGATGCAATAAGAGGCGCTAAACTACATACGATGTACAAAGTGCCTCTAAAATACTACCGATCTAATTTGTGACCCTAAATTACTGCCGATGTATTTAGTGGTACTAGAGTACTGGCCATGTACTAGGTGACACTAGAGTAATGACGATTGGTGACCTAAAGTACTGTCGACGTACTAGGTGGCACTAAAGCATAAGAGAGTTTGAAAATGAGCAAAGGAATCTAATATCACCCTAATCGAGTGCCATTCGGTCAAGTAAACTCCTTGTTGCCACGCAGCCTTTTTTCTCACGGGACTCACTTTTTGGTAAACAAGTGCCAAAATAATAATATAAGTACTAGTATTAATATTATTATCGTTTAAGTCTAAGAAGAAGAACCAAACCATGGCATATCTGCCAAGATGCGGTAAATTGGTGAAAATGTATGGAAGGTACAAAGCTCAGGTAAGCAAATTGGAGTAACAAGGAGTAACAAGGAAAGTAAGTACCCTAGGAGACCTTACGGTCCATTCAAAGAGGGTACCTTTGGACTATCAATCGAGCAGGCACATGACTGCTCAATTGTTTTGCGTCCCTAAACGGCCACTTTTCAAGACTTTGTCTAGTCTTGACTTGAACTGGTCAACAGATTCACTGTTGACAACTTCCACTCGAAGTGCGTTCCACTTACCGCAGATACTGTACGTGAAAAAATTTCCACACATATTGCGGTTGTAACGCTTCAGTTCAAGTTTAAAGCCGTGATTGCGCGTTCTGTTCTCACTCAGTGTGAAAATATCCCGGTAGTCAACATTGTCGAACCCTCGAAGCATTTTGAAAACTTCGATGAGCTGACCACGCAGTCTACGGGTTTCCAGCGAGAACAGATCTAATTCCCCTAGTCTATCCTCATAACTTTTATGTCGGATAGAGGGAATCAGTTTGGTTGCCCTAGCTTGTACGCGTTCCAACCTTGCGATGTCCTTTCGAAACGAAGGAGTCCAAAATTGTACGGCATACTCCAGGTGCGGCCGAACCAGGGAGTTGTACAAACAAAGTACTATCTCCTTGTTACGGTATCCAAACTGGCGCTTTATGTAGCCTAACATCCTTTGGGCTTTCTTCTCTGCCTCGATGCACTGTTTCGAGAACTTGAGGTCGCTAGTGATAGTAACACCCAAGTCCTTCTCAGTGTCACTCGAATCAAGAGCAGTGCCATTAAGGATATAATGAGATTGGGGGTTTCTGTGGCCGATATGCATTACTTTGCATTTGTTCACGTTAAAAGGCATTTGCCACGTGTCCGACCACTCCCCAATCTTCCGAAGATCTTCCTGCAGGCGGGCAGTATTTCCATCCTTTGCAACGTTCATACCAAGCTTGGTATCGTCGGCAAATTTGGAAATCTTGGCAACCATGTCACCGTCCATGTCGTTGACGTAGATGATGAATAGTAGTGGTCCCAGGACAGAACCTTGAGGCACCCCACTAGTAACGGGTACCCACTCAGAAGCCTGTCCATTTACCACCACCCGTTGCCGTCTGCCACTTAGCCAGTTCTCGATCCAGCCGGCTACTTTTCCGTCTATGCCCAGCGCTCGCACTTTTCGGAGAAGGCGGCGGTGTGGTACCTTATCAAAGGCTTTCTGAAAGTCTAAGTAAACCACATCCACCGCCTTGTCCCGATCGTGCTCACTGAAAACGAAGTGGAAGAATTCCACAAGGTTCGTCAGGCATGACCGTTGCCTTCGGAAGCCGTGGTGGGAACTCCTCAGTAGCAGGTTTGACTCTAAATACGACGTCATTTTGTCCACCATCATGTTTTCCATGTGTTTACCGACTATCGAAGTCAGACTGATAGGTCGGTAGTTTGACGGATGGCTTGGGTCTCCTTTCTTGAAGATCGGAGTCACCTCCGCCTCACGCCAGTCTCTAGGAACGCATCCGGTCCGGATTGACATGTTAAAGATAGCGCACAGATGTCGTGATACTTCATCACACACTTCCTTCAACACCTTGGGTAGAAACCCGTCCGGTCCAGGGGACTTATTCGTCTTTAGGTCAGCGATCTTTTTCTTTATTTCTCCTTCGGTGAAGTCCATTGCCTCCAGCTTTTCCCCCGAGTAGGAATACGTGGGCTGGGGGATGGGACCACACTCTTTAGTAAACACTGAGGAGAAGTAGTTATTGAGAAGGTTAGCATTTTCTGCATCTGAGTGAGTTAATGCACCCTCCTCGTCCACTAAGGGCCCAATCCTACGATGGATTGGTTTACGGCTATTTACATAGCCGAAGAACTCCTTCGGATTCTCCTTGCAGAGTCTCTCCACTCGGAGTTCCTCAGTACGCTTAGCCGCCCTTATGCTGGACTTCATTCTCCTGGCTAGCCTCCGGTACTCGTCAAAGGTACCCGAGATCTTCGATCGCCGGTACGCATTTCTCTTCTCCCTAAGCAGTTGGCCGATTTCTCGATTAAACCACTTTGGTTGAACAGAAGACCGACGGAGGCATTTCAGAGGGATGCAACTTGATTAAAGACTCATGAACTTATTTTTGAAATTGTTCCACGAATCCTCAACCTCTTCGCATACCGCTAGCCTTACATCAGTCAGCCCAGCACGAAGGCTTGCAAAGTCTGCTCTTCTCAAGTCAAGTTTCCTTGATTGACTGGCAACAGACCTTACCTTCGGGATCTTGACGCTAAATCTAACTAGCTGGTGATCACTGCCACCGAGCTCTTCGCCTACAGAGACATCCTCAACGATATTATCCTCAGAGGTGAAGAACAAGTCGAGGATATTGTCTCCTCTCGTTGGTTCTCTGACCCATTGAGTGAGGAACTCGTTGTTGGCAAACTCCAGGAGTAGCGTGCTCTCGCCACAGGCTGCTCTGGTTTCCCAGTCAACTTGTCTGTTGAAGTCGCTCATAACGATGCACACTCTGCCTTGAACAAGCTCACCCAGCAGCTGGTACAGTTCCCTGTCCTTCTCAACGGGTTGGGAAGGGGGTCTGTAAAGCACCAGGGTCCTGTATCTGACAGGACCTATCTCTAGGTCAACGCCTAGGAGCTCGTGATCGGATATACTGTTGGAGTTCGTAAATTTGATTGTATCCTTGACATACAACATTACACCGCCACCCTCTCTGTCTGGCCTATCTTTGTGGAAGAGTTGGTAGCCAGGAACCGTGAATTCGCCTTCAAAGTCTCGGTTTGAGGTTTTTATCCACGATTCTTTTATGGCTACCATTTCGGGTTCTTCCGTCGCTACGAGGCCACGGAGCTCAGGAAACTTGTTCCTGATTGACCTCGCATTGAACAGAAGAACTTTCAGGGAGTCCCCGACTGTAGGACTCCCTACGCTCTTCCGTTTCCCGGCTTGTTTTTTGGCGAGGCCCCCCTTTTTGCGACCTCTGAGAAGGTCGTTCCTGGAGTGACATGGGCGTACTGGCGTACGTCCGCCCTCACTCTGGGCCGGATACTCCTTTCGGTCCTCTCTTCGACATCCTGGATCATGTTTGACAGAAAGGCCTTTCCTTTAAAGGAAAGATGTACCCCATCCCTTTGGTAGAGATCATTTATACCATAAAAGGTGCGGTACGGGTCCACAAAAAAGACCCCCTCTGCCGTACACAAATCTGCCAGGCGCCGGTTTAAAGACACATTCATCGAGTGAGCGGTCCGTGTTGGACCTCTCCTCGGGAGCATCCCGACTACTACGCGCTTGCGGGTTTTCTGCCCACAGTCGTCCACGGCACCCATGACCGTGTGGAGGATTTTATCTGTAGGGCCTACCCTACCCCCTCTCAGGTAGAGGTCGTTTCCACTGACTATCAGAGCAACGACTGAGCTCTTAGAAATCTGTGATTTCTCAGCCTCTACTCTGATGTGGTGGTTACCACATCCTGGCAGGCAGCTTACCTTAACGCTTGTGCGAAGGCGGGCCGCTAGCAGGGGCTGCAGGTCCCGTGCCTGGGAATCGCCCACAAGGATGACCCTGGCACATTTGCCTGCTGAGCTCGGATTCTTTATTTTCTGAGGCAAGCTCTCCGATTCCTCTCTCTCTTCCCCGTCATGGTCTTTTCAGGCTTTTCTTTTTTCTTCTTCCTCTTATTCTTCTTCTTCTCTATCATCTTTTCCCCCTTGTCATCCTTTTCATTAACTTCTTCTACCTTTTCTTCTTCTATTTCTCTCTCTTCCTCTTTCTTCTTTCCCTTTTTCGTCTTTTTTTTCTTTTTTCCTTTTGGCGTCTCTGCCACATTCGGGCCCGGGCTCTCTGCAGAGGTGGTGTTCGCCACAGGACTCGAGAGCTCGTTTAATTTCTCTTCTAGCCTGCGGATCTGGTGGGAGTGCTCCTCCTTGAGCCTCTCGATTTTCTGTTCGAGGTCTGTAGTTCTTTCCCTGTAGTATACGACTACTTCCTCCACTTCCTTCTTTAAAATGCAAGTGGTGCATACACTGCCTGGGTGGCATTTCGCATAGCAGCCTTCCGGGAAGTCAACGCACCACTTGTCCTTCTTACATGTGGCACACGTGAATTTTAGCGCTGCTGGACCTTTCTTTACTGCCATTTTGAACACTCTATTTCTTAAGCTTGTGACCAATCAATATATAAAAAGGGGTTGGTGAGTTCTCCCCGCGTGAGTCACTCCCGCCTATTGATCGGAGTCGTTTCGGAGTCTTCCAGAAGGCACGCTCCATGTGTTGCTGTTCGTCCGACCGAGTCGTCAAGCCTCGGCGTGCCGTGGCTCCCAACCAAGCAGCACAGACGGTCCCCGAAGGGGCCATCGATTTCTCACCAGGTGAACAACAACGAAGCACGCCCCTTACTAAACTCCTACTAGTTCCCTTCACAACGGCCAGGATCTCGGAGTAGCGTTCAATGGATATCCGGCCACACCAAGAAACTCCACCCAAGGCTTTTTATTGGCCTGGCAACCAACCTGGGAATAAAGGGCCGTCACCTCGGACCGATGCTACCAGAGGCACCCGTCAACGGGCACTGGGAACGGTCAATAATTACGAGCCAGGGAAGGGGTTAACGGGGCACTACCCTCATCCCATTCATCGTGCCCCAACGCCTAGGATCCCTCTAGTCCTAGTCTCTCGCAACCAGTGAGCGTCGATTGGCGTTGTTTATAGAGGTTCCAAAGCCTCTCTTCTGACGCGTGAGGTAGCTGCCAGGTCCTTATATGTAGATAGAGGAAAAAGAGGGAAAGAGTGACATGATAGGAGTAGGCTTTTTTTGTTGTTTTTTCTTTTTGTATAAGTGGGAAATAAGATAAAAGTAAAAAAAAGAGAAGGATAGAGTAGAAAAAAGAAAAGAATGACGCACTTAGTCTGGAACCTCGTTTCCGACCAAATCGACAAGGGAAGCCCTGCCAGGGGTACCCAGAAGAGGTACCCCCGCCGACATAGCTCGAAAAGTCAAAGGTCCACACAAGCTCTCTTCCCGCGACAAGGGGGCATCACCTCTCCCTCTGGTTTCTTTTGAGTTATTAGAGAGAGAGAGGGATCGTAGATGGATGGGTGCCACACTCTTGAAATCAGTTATCTCTCTCTCTCTCTCTCTCTCTCTCTCTCTCTCTCTCTCTCTCTCTCTCTCTCTCTCTCTCTCTCTCCCCCCCCTCTCTCTCTCTCGTGAGAGAGCAAACAAGTGCCTAAATTTCTTGTGTAATCATCATCTTTGAATGTGAATTAAGGGGCATTCAGATGCCGAGATAAGCAAACAATTACATCAAGCTAAGACAGGTGCTTCAACAAGCAACAAAATAGTAAAGGTTTTCCTACGCATTAATGAGATGTAAACAAAAATAGCTCAAACAATGAAGTAAGTGGCTTTTATTTTGGGGGTTATATAATTGTGCCTCTGAACATTATATCAGGTTTCCAAGAAAGTTCGTGTGTTATTTTTAACCTACGTAGATAAATGAAAATAGTGGAGCGATAGAATTTATTTTACAACATAGTTTCCTTCCTTTTCAGCGATTTTCCCCCTACAAAATAAAAGTTTATCAATTCATTTTGAATAAAACTTATTAGGCTTTGAAGGAGGAAAAAGAAAGAAGCTGCTGACGTCTTTCTTCGAGTGCCCCCTTATCAAAGAATCTTTAAGTAGGAAAGTTATTAAAGACAAAAGAGAGGTGAAGTATACGCTGCACAACTGCGAATAATACAAGGTGAACTTATTCGAAAGCATTCCGTTCCGGTCAACCGTAAAGGAATTGTATTTGTACAAGACAATGCACAACCACACATCGCATGGCTTGTCGCGAGCTTCACTGAATAATCCAGGTTTGGAGCTCCTCCTGCCTCCCCCATCATCCTCTTTTGGCATATCTCTTTCTGATTACCTCTTTTATGGTGTTTAAATATTTAGTTTCGCAATGAAAGATTCTATGATAAGTAGACATTCGGAGAGAGACCTCAACAGTTTTTTTGCTTCAAAGCCGAAGAAGTTTTATTCAAGAAGAATAAACAAACTTTTATTTTGTTGGGGAAAGATCGCTGAGATGGATGGAAATTATTTTGTAGAATAAATTGTTTCGCTATTTTCATTTATTCAAGTGTGTTAAAAATAACGCACGAGCTTTCTTGGAAACCTGATAATTTACTTCTATTATTTGAAAAAAATGCAAATTTTAGTATTTGTATTTATTATTTATTTGCATCATATATAATTTTCACGAATAAAGAGGGTAAGACTATATTATATAATTTCAAGACTTGATTATCTCAAATACGGGGCAGAGTTTTCTGGGGCGGGGGGGTTAAGTAAACACAGAGGATGCGATTATGCATCTAGTTTCACTGTTTTGCTTGGGTATGAAGAATAAAAGCAAATTGGGTATCATTAGTTAGGATCGAATTAATGGGGGAGGGGGGGGCATTGAATATGTGTGAGCGAAATGGAATATATAACTTAGTCAAGAGGATCGGGGATTTGGCCTGTGGTCTTCCGCGCACTTAGGCCGACACATCTCCGGATGAAGCTAGAGTATATTTCCCTCTCTTCTCTTTTCTTTTTGTCCTCTTTCATTTTATTTTACTTTCTCTCATTTTCCTTAATTTTTATTCTTTTTTTTTCCTTTTTGTTCCTTTCCTTACCCTTTTCTTGGTGCTACCTTTTTCTTTCATATTTTTCCTTCCCTTCTTTTATTTTGTATTTCTCTTTTTCATTTCCCCTTTCCCTTTTTTCTTTTTCAATTTTCCCTCTTTTTACTTTTCTTTCCTTTTCTTGTTTTTTCCTTCCCCCCCTTTCTTTTTATTTTGGTTTTGGTGGTCGTGCCCTCGTCAGTAGACGCCTTCAGGGCTCACTAAAATAAAAACTTAGAACGATCGGAAGAAGTTTTAACTCTTCGCTGCACTCCACACTTGTATAAATATCTTCAGAGGATTCGGGTCAAATATTTTTCTTCCTGAACATAAAAAGTTCTAGTCCGGAAGATCCAGAGAGATTCAGACCATTACGTACCTCGTAGACGAATATCGCTCACGTTGAAAAAATTAATCTCTCACTTTAAGGATATAAATATCTCTCTCTTGAAAGAGACGAATATCTTTCACTTTAAAGAGACGAATCCCTCTCACTTTAAAGAGACGAATCCCTCTCACTTTAAAGAGACGAATCCCTCTCACTTTAAAGAGACGAATCCCTCTCACTTTAAAGAGACGAATCCCTCTCACTTTAAAGAGACGAATCCCTCTCACTCTAAAGAGACGAATCCCTCTCACTTTAAAGAGACGAATCCCTCTCACTCTAAAGAGACGAATCCCTCTCACTTTAAAGAGACGAATCCCTCTCACTCTAAAGAGACGAATCCCTCTCACTTTAAAGAGACGAATCCCTCTCACTTTAAAGAGACGAATACCTCTCACTTTAAAGAGACGAATACCTCTCACTTTAAATAGACGAATACCTGTCACTTTAAAAAGCGCTCTAACTGAGTTGACCTAAAATATACTAGAAAAAATAGAGGAAAATTTCCTAAATAAGACGAGCCCAAACTGAGAATCAGATCACTTTGAAGAAGTGGGGTAATTTTGGCAATCGAAATTTCAGTATACAAGAATGCAACACTTACACGAAAATACAATAATATTCAGTATGGGTATTGAACTGTCATTTCCACCATCGCTCTACATACTTTGTTCACTCCCATCTACAATGATTTTAACACCTGTTTAAATTGATTCTGGATATTTTGTCCATTGCTTTAAGTCAATATTATTGTGTGCGAACGACCAACTAATCTAACGGAGTTTTGAGCCATTACCGTCCTTAACTGATGAGAAAATGGAAGATTTAAGGTATGAAAACATGCAAGGAGTAAATAGATACCCAGTTAATTAAGGAAATACCTTTATTTCAAAAAATAAAGAATGAAATACATTTTGAATAATGAAATGCCCATTATTATTACTTTGTGGACTTCCCTTTAGCGGTTATAGAGCTGCAACTTGCTGAGTCATAAATTTAATGTCATGAGATTACCGCTTTTGGCGAACCATATCTGGCAGACATTCAGATATTATGAATGTGTTCCTTATTTTTATTTACTTCTCTCTTAGTCATATCTACTCTTTCCTGCACAGGTTCTATTGGGTTGAAGTCAGGGGACGGACTCGACCAAGGGAGTCGTTTGATACCGCTTTCCTCCCATTATTGTGTCCTTTTAAAATGCACTATGGCAGCAAGCTCTATCTTCCCTAAATAAAGTTCTTTTTTTTAAGTTAACCATTTGAAAACACTGGTAGAAGTTCCTCTTTAAGAATGGAAGTTTATTTTACCGAGTTGATTTTGACAAGACAGCCAACCCTGAGCTTCCATCATTCCAAATTGCCTCTTACACCATAACAGAAAAGCCACCATGTTTTACCGTTGGTTGTAACTCGTTTATGTCAAACTTTTGAAAGAGTAATCTCCAAATCCATACCCGTCCACTGTCTGATTATGGAGCAAACCTTGATTCGTCAGAAAAAAAAATTATGCTCTGCCCTAAATCAAAAGGGTTGTCTCTCATTTCTTCAGTCCACTCATTCCTCTTCGTAATATTGAGTATAGCTAAAGAGGCTTCCTCCTGGCTATATATGAAGAGAGAGTCGTAAAGAATGGAGAAAATGAAAGTGCGTGGAAACCAAATAGCTCGATTATTCTTCATAGGAGACTACCTGGTGTAGTGCGCAACCATCAGATCTTCCTGCGGCATTGAACAGAGACCATATAAATAATCGTACCAATATGTGGTCTATGTAGCTAGATATAAAGAAATTGCTTGTAATCCCGTTCTCCTTATCTGGTTTCTAACAAGCGCAGCGCCCAATCGGCTCTGAGTAATACTTTGGGTGATTGGACTAAGTGCGAACAACGAGAGTTCTCTTTTAAACTCCTACAGACGCAAGAGGTCATTGTTAGTAATATACGAGGGGCGGTCAATAAGTTTTGCCAATCGGTAGGGCAAAACAGAGGAAGGGGGATAAGTGTTAGCACAAGTTATGACAAGTCAGGACCTGCAGCCGCACGCTCCTGCCTCGTCTATTTAAGAAGCAGTAGCTGATCGCAGATCGTCAGTCACAAATTTTTCAATAATGGAGAAGGTTGAGCACCGCGTGGTGATCAAATTTTTGACCAAGGAATGCAAGAATGCTAAAGAGATCCATGAACGCATGGTTGCAGTGTACACCAACACCGCCCCTTCCTATGCAACCATTGCTCGCTGGAAAAGGGAGTTCCGCCATGGTCGTGAGTCCCTTGAAGATGACCCCCGTCCAGGACGCCCGTCAGACGTGACCAGCGAGAACAATGTGGCCCGTGTGGAGAGAATGATCCTCGAAAATCGACGGGTAAAGGTCGAAGAGATCGAGTGAGAACTTGGAATATCACATGGAAGTGTTATCAACATTATCCACGACAATTTGGCCATGACCAAGGTCTCTTCCCGTTGGGTCCCTAGAAACCTCACGCCCCATGATCGACTTCAACGTCTTCAAAGTCCACAAGGCCAGAGTTGCAAAAGGTGCCCTGAGTGAGTGCGGATTCGAAGAGCTCAACCATCCCCTCTACAGTCCAGATCTGGCCCCTAGCGACTACTTTTTATTCCGCCAGCTCAAGGGTGCACTGCGTGGACGCTGGTTTGGGGACGATGAAGATGTCCAGCTCGCCGTCCAGGAGTGGATTGAACAGCAGTCGGAAGATTCCTGGTTGTCGGGAATTCGAAGCCTCAGGGACAAGTGGCGCAAGTGCATTGAAGTCGAGGGTAGTTATATTGAAAAATAATAAAACACTTTTCCTCATATCTCGTTTCCTTATATCCGAATTGCAAAACCTATTGACCGCCCCTCGTACGTAAGTGCGAAATCAACCAGGGCATCACCGCCCGAACGTTTATCAGGGAGCAAGTTTGGAGAGTTGCGCCCCAGGTATATTTCTCATTTCGGTTATTCGGGCAATGTACGTTTCATCGCATTTTCATTCCTCTTAACTTCTCCCACTTTCCTACCGATTAATATATATATATATATATACATATATATATATATATATATATATATATATATATATATATATACATATATATATATATATATATATATATATATATATATATATATATATATATTGAGAGGAAGGATAAGAGAAAACATGTGATACGAGGTTTTTTACTGGCATTTCGCTCCTCTGGAGCTTCCACAGTGTGACAAGAACCCAAGAACCACGTACGGCATTTGTTTTCTCTTATTTGTTGTGGAAGACACTCATGAATATATATATATATATATATATATATATATATATATATATATATATATATATATATATATATAATATATATATATTCGTAATTCACACCCCTTTTATCAGATTATAAAAATATTATTCATAGTCTTTTTAGTCAAAATCCATTCAGAGCACTTATTGGGATGATGCAGCAAATGAAAGAAGTTGCACGAGGTGGTTTTCCCGTTTCTGAAGTAAAGAGTTTAGTGTAAAAGACGGACCAAAAGAAGGTCGTCAAAAATAACTTGATTACGAAGAGTTGGAAGCTGTTTTCATATAAATCCAGTGATTGGGAATTGGGTCCCGCGAATCGGCAAAATGTGTGTTGCTTGCTGTGAATCATTGCTTTCAAGACACCTTCCTGCACCATTTTTGGGCAGGCTTTTTACTGGTGATGAGAACTGGATCCTTTATCATAATGTTTAATGTCGCCGTTCGTAGATCAGTCGAGGAAGCAGAATTTCTCAATAACCGAGAAGAGGACTTTATCCCCAAAACACCATGGTAGGATATTGAAGGAATTGTCCATTACGAATTGTTAGAGCATTAATCAAACAATTAATTATAATCTCTACCTCACTCAACTTCATTGATTAAAAGCCACTTTGGGCCAAAGGAGACCCTCTTTAGTCAACAGAAGTGGGTATCATCCTCTATCATGATAATACCCGTCCTCACACAGCACGAATGACCAAAGATCTCTTGGAGGAGCTCGGTTGGGAAATATTGCTTCATCTTCCATATTCTCCTGACCTTCCTCCTTCTTAATATCACTTGTTTAGAGGATTACCTAATCATTTAGATGGTCTTTGATTGACTTCAAGATAAGACGTTAAAAGCCAATTCGATTCATATTTTGTATCAAAACATAAAGGATTTTGCAAGAGTAATGTTATAAGCTCGTTGACAGAGGAAGGTGCCCTAGAAAATATTTCCATAATCTTGTCTTTTTTTATTTTTAATACTTTCCCTAAAATCGGAGATTACTTTCGTTCCAACCTCATAAATATATATATATATATATATATATATATATATATATATATATATATATATATATATATATATATATATATATATATATATATAAATTGGGACATCCTTCAGAAACCTCGATTTATTATGTAGGTTGAAGCCAGAACCAGTATTCGGAACATATATAATTTGGAACGTTTCGAACATTAGATATGTTCATCTTCAGCCTATAATGGAGTAAAACAATATGAAAGCAACCAAGCTTAGAATACATAAAGAGATATATGTATTAATGACTAACAATGAGTTTAAAGTTTGTTGAATTTGAGAGAAAATAATGCGACAATGTAATAATAAATAAATTTAGAGTTTAGTAAATTTTCAAGAAAACAATGCAAAAAATTA